>CM022399.1:34502300-35232104 GCA_011833715.1 Carcinoscorpius rotundicauda | reverse complement strand
ACTAACACTTCTATAGTTCTCTTTGCTCGTGTTACCATGGTTTCTTAGCACTAAGTACAACATGAGTATTATTCATACAATAGTTGTTGACACTAACACTTCCGTAGTTTCTTTTACTCTTGTTTCTATGGTTTCCTACCACAAAATACAACATAGGTACTTCTTAATGTTATTGCTACCATAGTTGTTGTCTTTATTACTTCCACAGTTTTCTTTACTGCTGTTATTAATCATTACCCTTACTTTGATTTACATGCTAAACGATATGTGTTTTTTATTCGGTGTATAAAATTATCGTATGGAAGAGCCAAAGAACGTATTTTCACATGTAATGTCATTAACGATTATTCAGGTAATTTTAACAGAAAACGTTAACCTTAACAAAGTAGTAGTGAAAAGGCTCAACATTTAACTATATGGACGCAAGAAAAAATATCTTTATATATGAATCCATTCAACTGAAAATTCTTCCTAAGGACTCCTTATCGTTTTCTTTGATGAGAAATTCAAATGAATTTTGATAGAATCAAACCAGTATTTTCTGCCTTTATTCCAGCTTTATTTGTTCCTTAAGAACATTTTAGCTAGCTTGAAACAGCTTGGTTTAGACGCATATGAACATTCATTTCATATAATCTATCTTTGATAAAACTAGACACAAATATATCAACTTCTAATGGACTGAGTTATCTTTTTTTTCTCGGTGATATTTTTAAGCTTGCAAGTCTCTTACAGTCCTAAAGGAAGTATTTATTTTATTGTTAATTTAAATCAAGATTCTTATAGCTTGATGTATCATTTATTTAGATGTTAGTTATGACGTCTTTTCACAATGTACAGAAATATTCAGGAATTGTTTTACTGATCTTTCATTTTGTTTACTTTATCTTTATCCATGCTCCTCATATTCCATTACTTACAAGTCAATCTATATTTGTCAACAGCAGTCATTTGTATTTCTGTCTGGACTGAATTTTACTCTCATTTACTGCTCTTTTGGTGAGTACGTTGCCATTTGTATTTGCTTAAATGTTTAAATATATATATATGTACGTGTGCTAATTGTTTCTATATGTTTCTTTTAACTCCAACTTCATCATTAAATATGCTTTGTTTCTCTACCGCTACAACTTAGCATTTAAAATATTTTATAATTTTTCTCATTCTATTTTTTCTTTCTCTTCGCGGCTTTTCTAATTATTTTATACCGCTTCTAAATCCCTTCTTTATGAAAAATGAATTTTAAGTTTTGTGTTTGTCGAATAAACCAATGCCATCAGGCTCGTTTTCTACATTACGAATTGGAAGATATATTTCTTTTCCTAACTCAATTACGTCCTGCATGAGTTCATCTATAATGTGGTCTTTCAATCTTCTCTTGAGGTCAAGAACTTTCAAATACAGAGAAACAGGGGGTGTGGTTTCTGCTGCAGCTGACGGCTGTTTGAGATTGTTTTGGTTCCTTAAGAAGCAGTCTAAAGTCATGTAAGAGATAAAAAAAACTTCATCACTGCAGTATAACAGTCAGCCCTTGTAGAAACCGTACATAAACTACGGAACAATATTAAAGGTATGAAATAAATGTATTTATATCGATGCCTAATTCGAAGAAATAAAGACTAGCTTCAGCCAGAAAGAAAACTTTTACAAAGTTCGATAGTTTATTTTTCCATGATCACGTGGAATTAATAAAGAAATAATAATTTATTAACACATCGACTTAATAGACACATAATAATCTATCTATCCATTAATATATGTACTACATAAACAAATAATTATGTCTATCCATCAACACATGAGCTTAATAAACGAATAAGCTATTTATCCATCAACACATGAACTTAATAAACAAAATCCTATTTATCCTTCAACACGTGTACCTAACGCCCGTAGAGAACACTGAATATATTTACCTATCTTTAATCATTAAAGTAATTCAAGTTTGTGCCACTTGTGTTCCTATCACGGCTGAATAATTACAGTTGTTTGTTTGTTTTACACATTCACAAGAGTTCTATGTATTAGTCGTTCCTAATTCGAAGTAAGAAACTAGAGGAAGGCAGTCAGTCAGCAGCATTCATCATCAAACTTTGGGTTACTCTAATTAAATAAACGAATTTGACCTCACTCCTATAACACACGCATGGTCTCAAAGTTTGGAGCTGTGATTTTCCAGCAAGTCACTAACCACTGACCTCTGGTTAACAGTCCACCCCGTTACCATTCGTTCTATATCCACTTCACAAATTACAAACATAACAATTAAATTCATTGACAAATTGCAGCAAAAGAACCAACTCTTAGTTTTATTAATTTTTATCGTTACCGTTTCTCTGTTATACTACAAACGTAATACATTTTCTTACCGTATCTCTGTTATATTACAAGCGTAATAAATTTTCTTACCGTATTTCTGTTATACCACAAACGTAATAAATCTTCATACCGTATCTCTGTTATACTACAAACGTAATAAATCTTCTTACCGTATCTGTGTTATACTACAAACGTAATACATTTTCTTACCGTATCTCTGTTATATTACAAGCGTAATAAATTTTCTTACCGTATCTCTGTTATATTACAAGCGTAATAAATTTTCTTACCCTATCTCTGTTGTACCTCAAACGTAATAAATTTGCTTACCGAATCTCTTTTATACTACAAACGTTATACATTTTCTTATCTTCCCCCCAGTGGCTCAGCGGTTTGTCTGCGGACTTCCACGCTAAAATCCGGGTTTCGATCCTCGGAGTGGGCAGAGTACAGATAGCCCATTGTGTAGCTTTCTGCTTAATTCAAAACAACAACAACAACAAAATTTCTTGTTGTAATAAATTTTCACAACAGAAACTTGTCCCAGGCTGAATGAACTAAACGAATATTACCATACAACTTTAAAAACATTACATTGAATTAAGAAATTATTGGACTTATTTATTGAAAAAGAAACACCTATTTTAATTATTTTTTATTTATGTGTGTTTTGTTATGAAGATGGACAACAAAAACAAAAATGGTTTCTATTCTTTAAAGCACTGCTGTTCGAATATGAGAAAATACGTTTTTCTATTTTTGGAATATCTGAATATATACCATCCTTAACCATTGAGATGAGATTATATATAAAAATTTAGGAGAAATGAAGACTTACTTGTTTAATGACTTTATTGGACATCAGAATTGTTGTTTATTATCAAGATTTTATCTATATGTATGTTCAGAGAGTTATTGTTTGTTATTAAGATTGTATCTGTATGTATGTTCAGAGAGTTGTTGTTTATTATTAAGATTGTATCTGTATGTATGTTCAGAGAGTTGTTTATTATTATTAAGATTGTATCTGTATGTATGTTCAGAGAGTTTCTGTCTTTTTAAAAACTTGTTCAACACTACACCAGACCCCCCATAACACAGCAGTACATCAACGGACATAAATCTGGAAAGCGGGTTGCGATACCGGTGGTAGGAAGACCACAGAGAGCCCATTGTGTGTCTTTGTGCTTAACTTAAAATAAATCAGCGTTACACCAATGCTCTAAATAATCCAGTTTACAGTGCGTTTTGATTCTGTTCAATATGAATTATTTTTTTGTTATTCGGCAGATGAGTACTACATGAAATACATTAACTAAAAGAATGAAAATATCTTATGGATATGTTGAATTTCTAAACTTATCTTAGGAATTCTACATAAATATTGATTGAAAAATTTGGAAAGGTTGGCTAATGAATTAATTTAGTTCCTTAGTACATTGGAGAAATCTGACCGGTAACACCTAGGTTTTCTAGGTCCTGATTTATGTTGTTTAATCATGATAAACTATATGATCTTGAGAAGTGTAAACCGAGATTATACTGTGATTTTTGGTTCCATAAGCATGAATTTCAAGCTATTATTTTTTCATAAGATTATATTACCCATTTTTCCAGACTTTTTACGTAGAAACAATGGAGAAGATATGCAGTTATGTTGAGAAACATGCGATACAATGAAAGTGTGCGACTGAATATTGTTAAGTTTAATACCATCTGTTCCATCAGTAATGCTCTACCGCCTGGACAAAGAAAGACGTCAGAGAAATCTGATGATCCGTTGAAAACGATATGACCAGGGGCTTTTTTTTCTATTGACACCACATCCTCAGCAAAGGGGTGATTTAATAAGACCACAGTGCAGTGGTCAGTTGAGTGCGAGATACTGAGAAGGGAGAGTGATCAGGCTTAATCATCACTGCAACCTGTCGCTCAGAGAGCTCGAGGCAGGCGTGTATCACGTGACGATCTCAGGCATTACCAGCCGATTCGGAGGGTGAATGAGAGCTAGTCCTACTGCGGGCGATGATAGTTGGAGTTTGTCTTCTAGTGCACGAAGCGAGAAGGCTGGATTTCTATCCGGTGTCTAACTGGGATGGTACGAGTTTTAAAGTACTTGAAAACAAATAATTCATTCTGCAGCTCTCGGAAACTACAGCTTGAAGCAAGGTAGTAGTTGGTGTAGTTAACCAAAAGTTGTGAAAGGCTGACTGTAGTCGTTCAAACTGTTACATCGAATATAAATCGTTTCTTTTGTTCAAAGGTTCACTAATCGATTAGTGGCAGCTAATAAGAAAGAAATATTGGCCAATGAAACTTTGTTACACATATTATATGACCATCGCTTTTCAATAATCCTTTGCATCCGTGCGCTAAGCGACGGTAGTTTCAGCAAAATATATTAGTTCTGCAGTTACGTGAACCATTTGTCAACTGTTTCTTTATCTACACAGACTGATAATGGGTTATTTACACATATGCTACCAACTCCACAGCTAATCTTCCATATCAAACGTGAAAGCCAAGACATTTCAGCTATCAGCATGTGAAACAGACGTTTAGGATCATTCAAGTATTCACAATGTTCACTACTCTCTCGTTTCTCTGTTGCCTTGGATATTGTTACCGTATGTAAATAATTTTGTTTATGTCTCGTTAGAGTAATTTTATTAATGTTATTAATTATTAAGCCGGCGTTTGTATCTTTGTTGTAAACTTCAATTTATGAAATAAGTTATTTATGGATGGTTAAAACGTAGTTTACTAACACAAGCTATTCGGTAACGTTCTAATTCTTTCTATTACAATAACAGGTGTCAAAGTAAATAATTCTATGTCAGTTTTTCTTGTGTATCCTTTTCTATGAGAATAATTTTCATTGTCATTGTACAAAAACACTTTACATTTTTTAACATAAACATAGACTGATCAAACATATAAAGAGTTGTTTAATTCTTAGAATATGATATACAACAAAATTCTGAAGATATTCAATATAGCATAACAAACTCTACCTCTAAAATTATATGAAAAGAATTTGAACCTGGATTAACATTGGTTAGTTCATTTCCTGTGCAATTTCCCACAAAGGTTTTAAGTAACTTACTTCTACGAGCTAATAATGAGCGTTTTCAACAACAGGGAGCGTTGAATATTGTGTTGGTGTAATGTTGTGAAAACAATGAACGTTTATTAGAAAAGTGTTGGTGTCTTTGTATAGATAATTTCCTAAAAAAAGTTTCAGACAAAAGTAAATTAGTTATTGTATACAAGCAACTTGAAATATCATTGTTTTTAACGAAACAATAAATTAATACAGATAGTTGTCTGAAAAAAATGAATATTTATCACAGGTCCCCAATTATTTCGAAATTACGTTCCCAAAATAATTTCTTCATAAGAGAACATAGTTCATGTATTAAATATAAATAACTCTTTGAAAATGAAATTTTATCTACGATGAACAGATGTATTAAGTGCCACTATATGAATATTCATTACATAGTTAGCTATTAAGCAAAACAAACATCTTAAAATTTTCATCAGAATTACTATCTAGAAATTATTGTTTAATATATTCATAAGAGGAGAACAACTATTGTTCAAAAATACATAAAAATGTTTATTAAGATAATATTTCAAAACAGCTTTAAACTAAGAACGCTTATTAGTGAAGATTATTTAACATTTAGAGAGAATGGTGCTAATTAGAAAAGATAAGTTTTACGTTAAAACAGCTCTTAAGCAGTGAATAGCCACTTGAAAGGAAATTTTTAATGTTTAGGGACAACTGTTACAGGAATTAATGTTTGTTAGAACAACCACGTTCTTATGTGAAGACAGCTCTAAACATTGAATGTTTTTAGAGGAGTTAAGTTAATGTTTAGAGATAAAAAAATAATGATTATGTTGAATAAACTAAGCCTTAATATGTAAAAACAAATAATGATTATGTTGAATAAACTAAGCCTTAATATGTAAAAACAAATCTTTGTACAAATTAATATTTTTAAAAGTTGCAGCAATAAAGTTGTTGATAGAATATTTTCCCTACACAAATCCAGTTATTACATGAACGCAAAGCTTTATAATCATCCAATTATTTTTATGGTTTTAAAACAATTCAATCAGAAACATAATTTGTAAGAAAAATCAAGAAATTAATAAAAATTATTTCTAAAAAAGTTGTGATTATTGGAAAATTTTAGCTGTTACTGAAAACATAGATGATTTGAATTTCTAGCCGTTCCTAATTTAGTAGCGTAAGACTAGAGGAACGGCAGCTAGATATCACCACCCTCCGCCAACTCTTGGACTACTCTTTTACCAACGAATAGTGGGATTGACCGTCACATTATAACGCCCACACGACTGAAAGGGCGAGCATGTTTGGCGCGAAAGGGATGCGAACTCGCGACCCTCAGATTACGAGTCGCACGCCTTAACACGTTTAGCCATGCTGGGTCAGGTGTCAGAAGTTCAGATCAGGTGACTACAGCTTAAGTGATAATAGGATTGATCGTAACATTATAATGCTCCCACTGCTAAAAGGGCAAGCGTGCTTGTTGCGACGGCGATTCGAACTCGCGACCCTCAGATTACGAGTCGAACACCTTAATCCACCTCGCTATACGGGGCCTGGAAACGATGAACCGTATTTAGAATTCACCCTTTAATAAATGTGTATAATAGAAAACAAAATTGATAAATAAACATTTATTTGAAATAACAGATGTTTAATATCAGGTTCATTACTGTGTAGAAATAAATCGTTCACCACAACTGTTACTTCTCAGATAAATTCCTTTTTTTTAAAAAAAGACATATTGAATGTATCTTTATCGGCGGGTTTCAGTTAGTTAGTTAGGAGACACAAGTGTAATCTTTTACATCTAAATTTTACAGATGTGATTAGCTGTTTGTTGTCCCTGGATGAGAAAGAGGTAAATTATGGAGTTAAAATCGTAAAATCTAGGGTTTGATTTTCTTGTCGGTAGATAGAACAAATAATCCATTTGGCTCGGTCTAAAATAAAATAAATAACCAAGCACTTAGCTGATTGTTTTACACATGCATTAAATGTGAATTAGATAATACATACGTTATTGTAGCGTAGCCAAGAAACATCTGCTTAAACTTTTGATTTAAATAAGAAATATGTATTCAGTTCAATAACATAACAAGATACTAGATAGTAATCCACACGCCGTTTTCACGATCTGTTTGTTATCTACAATGTTGTACTTTTCACGCAAAGTGTTTTTGCTGTTTAGTTTGAGAAGAAAAGTTCAACGTTATAGAATTAGGTGAAATATCCTATTGAATTTGTTGGGAATTCTCTGGCTTTATAGTGCAATATGCTGTGAAAGGGCTTAGAATGAACTGTTGCGAATGGTCTGCTTCATTAGTTTGGGTTTGGGAAATCATTCCAACTGTCTGTGCGTTTTTATTGTCTCTCTGAGTTCTTATCTAGCTGACAGTATTTTTAGCCCCCAGTGGCACAGTGGTATATCTACGAAATTATATCACTAGCAACTGGTTTCGACACTTGTGGTGGGCAGGGCACCGATAGCCCTTTGTGTAGTTTTGTGCTTGATAACAAACAAACACCACAACAGTATTTTAAAGCTCTGGTGTACACGTATTTTGTTTTTGTTTTTTTCAGATTGTTAATGATTTTTGTCAGATCATGTATTTTTTGTCATGTTGTTAGTATCTATTTCTTAAGTTTCACGTGTTTTAGTCAAGTTTTCAGTGGTTTTTTTTCTCCAATGATCTTAGTTATTGCTACGCTGTCAGTAGTTTTCAGGTTCAGTGTATGTGTTTGGGTGTGAGGTTGTCAGTATTTTTCATCAAGTTCTATCTGTTCTTGAAAGATTCATATATTCTAGTCCAGTGTTTTTTTCAATATCAGTATGGGATTTGTTATGTTGTTAGGATATTTTCGTATTTTTTTGTATTTATGTAAGGCTGTTAATACTTTTCTCATATTCTGTACGTTATTATCAGATTGTCAATATTTCATCTCATGTTATAAGCCTTCTTATAAGGATTTGAATGTTCTTGTGAAATTCTTGATATTTTCTATTCTTAGTATTGTTAATATTGTTTCTTGGGTTCAATATGTTATTGTTAAATTCTGTTCGTACTGGTCACGTTGCTAACGCTGTTAAGCTGTAGCGAATGTACTTTTGCCAGCTTATTTGTGCTTTTTGAAAGATCTATACGCTTTTGTCTGATTTTTTGCGTATCTGTCAAATTGATTGTTTTTATCAGCTCTTAATTTATGTGTGTGTATTCCTTTCAGAGCGAAAGTATTTCTTCCTAGGTTCTATATGTCATTGTCGGATTCTGTGAATTCCCTCAATGTTTTAATATTTACATCTTTAGTGGGTGTGATTTTGTCGTGCTGTTAGGATATTTTATCAAGGTTTATTTGCTTTTCTAAGGTTTCATGTGTTTTTCATGTTCTTAGAATTTCTTCTTCGGTTCTATGTGTCATTGCAAGGGTCTGTGAGTTCTTATTAAGCTGTTATTATTTTTTAACTTTAGTATGGACTTTTGTCAGGCTGTTATTTTTTCTCAGATTCTATGTTATCATGGCAGGTTGTTAGTATTTTTTTCAGATTTTATGTGTTTTTGCCAGATTGTTGGTGAATGTTATCAGATTCTATATGCTGTTGACAGTTGTTTTTTTATTGATCAGTTCCTAGTGTATTTTAGCTATACTGTGGGTGTTATTATTAGACTGTTAATATTTTGTATCAGGTTCTGTGTTCTGGTTACGTAGTTAATGTTTTTCAGCCTAATTGTGTTTTTTTTTTTTTTTGTGAGATTGTTGGTGATATTACTAGTGTTTGGTTTTCCCGGCAAATTTTAGTGTTTTGTATGCACTATTATCAGAAGTTATTTGCACTTATCACTTTGTCAGTGCTTTCTGAGATTTTATATACCTTGACAAATTACTAATGTTTTATGTGTGTGTTCTCTTAAAATTGCTGGAGTGTTCTTGTCAAGTCTTTGTGTTCTATCAGTATTCTAGAATCTCCGTCTTTTAACCATTTTAGTTATTGTTAGTTTCTATGATTTATATGTTTTTAGATATGTGTGTTTTTAAGAAATTGTCTTCTTTATCACTATCATTTTCTATATGTTTCTATCATTGTAGTTTGCATTTTTCTCAATCTGCTAGCATTTTCTTTTCACATTTGTGTGTTCTTTTGCGGTTACGTGCACACTTCACCACTTTAATGTTTGAATAATATTTACTTGTATTACATGTTTAGTTTATTGTGTGTGGTTGTTTGTTTGGCTTATGCTGTTCTGTTCACGTAGTGTAAGATGATTCGTGAAGAGTATGTACAATATTTGTTCTAAATATTAAAATATGAATTAACGATGCATTACTTTTCTAAAAGCCTGTTCAAATCAACGGTAATTATTGTGGTCCCAACAAGAACGAAGTCTTAATGTGGCAAATTGTGACGCAGGTAATCATTAGCACAGCAACGTATTATTTTATTGAAAATATCTGTATAAAAGTTGATAAAATTCAAACTAATATGAGGTTGTATTAATGGATCACACGTGTTATTATGTAATCTACTGATGTTGTATATAGTGGTTACATTTTGATGTGAACTGAAAATAAAAAAACTGTAAATAGCAATAGCACATTTTCAAAATGTTTGTCATCTAAAACATACAGCTGTAAATATCCTATACAAATTTTTCACGTAATATTTTATGACTTTTTATTTTTTAAGTGCATCACTAAAACAATGTTGCATAACTTGTCAAGGTCTCATTTTCAAGTACATGTCTAGACAAACATTGTACGACGTAAGTGGGAGTACCAAACTTACGTCCATGACAATGAAAACCTGTATACACTCTCTCTTGTGTTGTGTTTAGCTTATATTTAGTGACAACAGCGTCATGAATATGATATTTAACTACATGGTTTATTGTACAGAGAGCTGAAATATTGTGATTAAATACATTATTAAAATAGTGTTATGCTGGTTATCAAGATTTCATGTTCACTTAGTCGTTGTAACAATAATGTATAGATTGTCAAGGTTTTATGACCAGTTACATGGTTATAACAACCTAATAAGAGTTAACATAACATATAACAAAATGTTTATATTAAACCCATCTGCGATTATTTGTCCAAATAAATAAATGATCTAAAATCTTTTGTAAAACAGTAGCATTCTCTTCACAGCTAGCAACACCAACGACCTTGATATAATGGTCCTAAGACTGAGCCCTGAGGTATACCATTTAGAAGATAAATCCAGTTTGACAGAGCTCCATTTATAACTACCCTTTGCTTTCGACTTTTCTATTCAATTAGTTAACTTATTCCCCACACCTACGGAAATAAGTTTCTTTATTAGCCTTTTATGTGACACTCTGCAAAATGCTTTCGGAAAATCTAGATACATCAAATATACACCCATACCCTCATTTACATATGCGCTAGCATTTTCAAAGCATGTAAAAAGGTTTGTAAGTCAAGATTTTCCCTTAATAAAACTATAAATTTCTAAACTTCTATAAATGACTTTGCAAAGTATTTTTATCACACTTTCGAAAATAATTCCCACAACTGATTTAAGACTAATAGGCCTATAATTACCGGGGCAACTTCTATTACTCCCTTTGAAGATAGTAGTGACATTAGCTAACTTCCAATCTGTTGGTACTTTTCCATTATTCAAGGACTTACAAACATTGTGGCAAGTGACTCACCTACCAAATCCTTTAAAACCCTTGGGGAAATATTATTTGTCCAGAAGACTTATCATTCTTTAACTTTTTCAGTATTATTTGAAAAAGTTAAAAATTTATGCAATTGTCTTGTTCAACTTTGATTTCATATATCACTTGGTCAATATGAGGAATACTAATTAAGTCTTCATTAGTAAAAACTAAATAAAAATAAAATTTGTAACCCAGCCATTTCATAAAAATCAGATACAAGCTTTCCTTTGTTGCCATTTCATAACCTAGTCGTTTCATAATAATCAGATACAAGCCTTCTTTTGTTGCCATTTGATAACCTAGTCGTTTCATAATAATCAGATACAAGCCTTTCTTTGTTGCCATTTGATAGCCTAGTCGTTTCATAATAATCAGATACAAGCCTTTCTTTGTTGCCATTCTTCAAGGAACCTATCCCCATTCTCACATTTTGTATACTCTTAATATACTTTAAACATTCCGTACTGTTTTCAGCCAAATTATTTTAATACCCTTCGAATGTCCTAATTTTCTGTTTGATCAATTTTCTTGGTCTTCTATAATCTTCTAAAACTTCTGTAAAACAGTTATCAAAGTCTAGTATTTAACTAAATTACTTTAATTTATTTGTATGAACTGTCGGGATTTTATGATTAGCCACGTGAACATAACATTTTGTACAGACTGTAATAGTTTCAGGGTTAAATATACTATAATAACATTGTTATACTCGTAGTGTCTATGTACATTATCAGAACAATGTAATATAGAATGTCGGGACTTATGATTAGCTACATGAATGTATGAGTGTTATACATGTTATCAAGACTTAGTGTTTAGGTGCATTGCTATAACAATAATGCTCACTACGTTTAACGAAACCATTGTAACAATTATGTTTTTATTACATTCTCTAATATTTAGATAATTGACAGGAGTTTTGTTGTTCATATTGATAGCATCTGATATTTAAGTATATGATTATGATAATATTAACCAAACTATTAAGGACTAATGTTTATGCACATGGCTGTAAGAATGCTCTACAGTCTACACTTTGCTTAAGACTGGGTACATAACTAAATATGTAATATTAATTAACAGGTTTCCTAGGTATGATGTTTCACTTGAAGATTATGCTATAGTTTTAAATTATGTTCAAGCTCAATATTTAATTAATTTTCTGTGCTTACAATGATACTTATATCAGTTTAGACTTTAAAAAAAGGAACATTGTTATGTACAGTGAGATAATGTCATGTAAGTTACACTGAATTAATATCATTGTTTACCAGAATAGTAACATTCGTAGTAAACAAGACTGTAACGTTGGTATTTTTACTGCAATTAGCGAAAGAAGTCACTAGGCTTTTATGAGCAATGAAATAGCGAAAACTACGACGATGATACAATAAAAAATTGAAATATATACCAGATCTAATCAATGGTAACAGGAAATAATGCTGTCTGCTACCGTGTTACAATGGGAAGAATGAAACCATTGGATTCTTTTTTAATAAGATACCACGTAATTCAGTTATGTCATTGTAATTCATGCCATTCATGAATCGTCAGAAAGACAATAATACTTTACTTATTTTTAAACCTAGTAAACTTTGCTAGACATCAAAGAACCATCTCTAACTACGTTTACATCGATCGATTTGTATAGTTAAATCTTCATGTAGTACAGAGATAATCTCGAAGGTATTGCAATGCAAAAGCAACTTCGTCTAAGTGAACAACCTCGCCCAGTTAATAGCATGTTTCCGGCGAAACGACTAACGAAAGGGAGTGGTTTATGAGTCAACGTGTTTATGCGAGAAATGTCAGACAGCGTGTTATGGCAAAAACAAAATCCACCTCTTGTTCTTTATAGCTGAAGTTGTTAAGATTGAAGTTCATATCGTTTTGTGGTAAAAACATTATACACCCTTTGTTCTTTATCTCTCTAGCTTTTAACCTTGAATATCATGTTGTTTTTGGATTTTCCATTATTTTACGAGTGGTTTCTCGTGCTCTTAGGTTTTGCTGATTGTTTAACTCTTTGTTGTTTCATGTTTTTTGTACTTTTTAACTCTATCGCTGTCTCCTACTCCCTGGTTCTTTAATTAATGATGTTACCTAAACCTCAGAACGCCTTTTAACTCTTTCGTTTTCTCTTGTTTTCTGTCTGTTTATTTTTACATTATATTCTGAGCTTCTCGAATGCTTTTTATGAGTTTCATTATTTAGAAGTGTTTTAGCCTCCACAATTATCTTTAAAAGGCCACTCTTATTTTGGTTTTCTATATCTTTTTAGTTATTTATCTCAGAGTATTCTCGTTGCATTTGCAAGTCTCCCTAGTTGCCAACTTATCCGTTTCATTTTTATTATCCTTCTTATTGTTTTCTTTTGTTTCAAACTTTCAGTCGCTTTGGCTAGTAATGCTCTCCTAATTTTCATATGCTTTACTATATGTCCATCTCAGTAATTTGTGTTTATCTTTTTTACGTTTTCGTAGTAATACATCTGATACACTCTTTTGTGTTAACACACACATTTCATCCTTCTGTGAATACAAATGCATGTGTTTGTATCAAAACACTTTTATCTTTACGCATTCATTTGTGCTATTCATCACTATTGATTCGTCCATCTTTGTCAGTACTGTCGTTTAATTTTCGTGTGTTTACACATACACTTGTGTTGCTTTGTGTCCGTTGTATTTACTCGTTTATCTGTGTTGGACATTTTTACTGAGACATCCTCTTATGTGTCATGTTCCTCCCTGTTTCAATTACTATTAGTATATCCATTTATGTGTACTTATATGTTTATGTCTTTCTGAAGCTACTGTTGATAGGAAATATGTGGTCGATCCTTCAACATTTGTGTTAATCTGTTGTGGATCATACAGGTGGCGTGCGGTTTGAGAGCACTCAATAAGCGTGAAAGCTAACTCAACTAAATGATGAAAAATGCGTTAAATTTAATAGTAAACACTAAACGTTTTATTTTCTGCTGTACAAACAGGTTATATTGTAAAACACAGGTGTTGCGAACTATCTTGCCAGAGGTTAACACAGGGCTCAATTTAGAATAGAGATCGTTGGTTTACTTTTTTTGTGATAGAGACATGACTTATATGACAAACAAGGTTTTTATTCATATTTAGAAAGCTAGAGAAACTGTTTCTCCCCATCAGAACAATCATATTCGAACTCAGAATAAAGATATTCAGAATGGATAGGATGAATAAAAATAACTTCCACAACACTATGATAGGTACAGTAATATAATCAGACACAGCAAATACTTTAAATACCAATGGAATTCAAAGTGAAATCCATTTGAGCTATTTCTACCTTTGACTCCGATAAACAGACGAAGGATAAATATTACAGAATAACAACACTGGTCACTAAAGTACTGTTAAGGTAACACTCTAGCTAATTGGCCTTGCAATAAAACCGCCTCGTGAATGCGTTTGAAAAGTACGTTACAGATATTTTACATGCCTCATATGTGGCACGTTATCAAATACTTTAGGGAAAATCTTATGCACCAAACCCACACCTCTAACCCAATGTAATAAGCAATGATCTTTTCCAAGAATGCTAAAATATTAGAAAGAGAAGATTATTCGCTAATGATCAGTGATGACGAAAAAACCCACTTTTAGAGAAAAATATGTATGTAAAAATGGCTGGTATGGGTTGAGAAACATTTTATGTAGAGGAGCGAACAACGTTTCGACCTTCTTCGGTCATCCTTAGGTTCACAAAGAAAAAAGGAGGTAACTGGCCGATAGCTGACCACATGTTTGAAGGGGTTGTGTAACTAAGTGTAGGAATATAGAAGGCGTGCTTAGATGTTTGATTATATTTATTAATTTAGGTATAAAGGTGTTCCTTTGTATTGGTTTGTTTTGGACTTGAGTTGTTGTATAAGTAAGGCTTCTTTAACTCTGCGTCTGTTTATGTTTATTTCTTTATTTAGTATTTGGGTGTTTTCTTTGGTTATGTTGTGTTTATTTGATTTGCAGTATTCGAAAACGTGTGAAGGTGACTTTTTGTGCTCTTTGAATCTGGTTTTCTTTTTTTCTGCTTGTTTCTCCAATGTGGAAGTCGTGACAGTTATCGCATTGCATTTTATAAATAATGTTGGTGTGGTGTTTTCAGTGTAGTTTAAACATAGTTTTGTGCCTGGTTTTTGAATAAATTTGGTATTAACTGGAATGCCACATTTTTTACTAGTTCTTGCCAGTTTTTGCTAGTTTTTGCCAAATGTTCGTTATTTTTCTACTGATGTCGCGAATATATGGTATGTAGCAGTATATGGTTTCGTAATTTTTTAATTCATGGAATATATTTACTTTTGTTAGTTGATTTTGCTTTCTGTCTAGGTGTGTGCGTATAATGTTTTTTTACGGTTTGTGGAGGAAACGTATTGATGTTGATGAAGTATTGTTTTATTTTATCTAATTAGTCGTTAATTTTATCTGGTGAGCAAAGTTTTATGGCTGTGTTTATTTGGTTTCTTAGTGTGTTTAGTTTTTGTTTTGTTTCATGTGCCGAGTCCCAAGGAATGTGTAGTCCAGTATAAGTGATTTTTCGGTTGATTTCTGTTTTAATTGCTGTATTGATTACACATGTTTCATATGTGTCATAAAAATATTGGCTAGAACTGGTGATACTGGGTTGCCCATGCTTAGACCATTTGTTTGTATATAGTTGTCGTTATTGAACATAAAGTTTGTCTTCAACGTGGTGAATTCTATGAGGGTTACTAATTGGTTGCTGGTAATATGTATTGACGTGTTAAGGTCTCACATATAGAGTTCCAAGGCTATCTTACATGATTCAGTGGTTGGGACTTCTGTAAAGAGAGATATAACATTGAAACCGAGTGAATCCACCATAAGTGACTTTGTAAAGGATCTTTTAACAGACTTTTAAACACACTTGCCATCATTGTTATGATATTAATAGACCTTTGAAAAGGGGATTAACAACAACAAACTTTCAGTCTTAATCGTTCTATAACCAAGGGGTTAATACTTTAATCACAGAATGTGTCTAGGATTGGAGGTTGCCATATTTCTTCTAACACTTTTGGCGATTCTTATGTCATAATTGGTTTAAAAAGTTTCTTCAGGGAATCACTTGTAACCATGTTTAACACTGAGGTACACCCACTTCTAACTAAAATGGATCTGTCTAGCTGAGCATCCCTCACCTGGGAAAAACATATTTAATAGTGAATAATTGTATAGTCCAATTCATTAGAACATATAGCCAGTGTTTTCGAGTTCGAACCTTTGTTTTTACAATTTATCATAATATATTGTATACCAGAGAGTCATGTGAGAAAGTTAGGACACCCTATGAAAGTTTGTGTATTTTTAACATTTTTAGATGTATAGATATTTAATCTCAATTTCAACAATAGTAAGAGATCATAGGAATACAACTAAACAATTAAAACTAAAGAAAATGCTTTTCAAGATCTATAAATGTAATTCTTATAAATGCATATTCTAACTGAGGAAAAGTTAGGACTACTCTACCCCATAATAGCTAGTGTTATCCCCTTTGGCTGAAATAGCTGTAGTGAAATGCTTCTTGTAGCCATCTACAAGTCTCTGATATCAATCTGAAGAAAGTTTCCCCCACTCCATCATGCAAAATTCTGTCAACTGTGAGATATTTGAGGGGTTTCTTGCATGTATAGCCCGTTTCAAGTCACCCCACAGCATCTCAATGAGATTATAATCTAGGCTTTGACTCGGCCATTCCAAGACTTTCCATTTCTTAGTTTTCAGCCAGTCCTTGGTGGATTTATTGGTATGTTTTTGGTCATTGTTGTGTTGCAGTTCCGCTTCAGTTTTAATTTTCTTACAGATGGATTCACATGTTCCTCAAGCACCTTTGAGATACAGTAGAATTTATGGTGGATTCTATGATTATGAGCTGTCCAGGTCCTGCTGCAGCAAAGCAGCCCCAAACCATGACACTTCCGCCTCTATTTTTCACAGTTGGTATGAAGTTCTTTTCCTGGAATGTTGTATTTGGTTTACGCCAGACATATCCTCTGTTTTGGTGTCCAAATAGTTCAAGTTTGAACTCATCTCTCCAAAGAATATTATTTCAGAAGTTCTGGCCTTTGTCTACATTCTCTCTGGCAAACTTCAGTCTAGCCTTGATGTTTCTCTTAGAGAGCAAAAGGTTTTTTCCTTGCACACCCCCATGCAAGTTAAACTTGTGCAGTCTTTTTCTGATTGCAGACGCATGAACTTTCACATCAACAGTAGCCAGAGCCTGCTGTAGGTCCTGTAATGACATGTTAGTGTGTTTGGAGACCTCTTTTAGTATCTTGAGGTCTGCTCTTGGGGTGAACTTGCTTGGACGATCAGACTTAGGTGTGTTGGCAGTTGTTTTGAAAGCCCTTCATTTGTTGACTATTTTCTGGACAGTGGAATGGCTGATTTCAAAGTCCTTTGGAATATTTTTAAATCCCTTACCAGACTCATAAGCTGCTACAATTTTCTTTTTGAAGGCCTCAGACAGCTCTTTTGCTCTAACCATGGTGCTCACTCTCACTTTAACAGTCAGAAGCACATCAAACTAAATGTTTGAGATTTAAATAGGGAAAACCTCATTCAAAATGCTGAGCAACGATCTTCTAATCATGTGCACCTGGTGTGATACACCTGAGTTGAGCCATTTAAATGGGACTAAATGTGGGGGTGTCCTAACCTTTTCTTCAGTTAGAATATGTATTTTTGTAGAATTACATTTACAGAAGATCTTAAAAAGTCTTTTTTTCAGTTTTAATTGTTTAGTTATATTCCTATAATCTCTCAGTATTGTTAAAATTGAGATTAAATATCTATATATCCAAAAATGTTTTAAAAATGCACAGGCTTTCATAAGGTGTCCTAACTTTTTCACATGACTGTACTGTTCCTTTTCTTGGCTATTTTTATACATACATATGTGCCTCAATGAAAACAGCATTCAACTACACTTAACTCTCATGTTTATCCTATGTCATATTTCATGAATTGGAGGCCATATTTCAGATCCGAAAGAAATATAACTTCTCTTGCATATGTCAAGAATGTTGAAAGTTAAGAAACAATCATTATACTATTGCTCTATTATTTCATAGTCACATGTGGTTAGCGATCGTTTTGGTTAGTCTATCCTTCGTTCAAAAACATTGTAATCATCCACTTAACATGGTGTACATCTCACCCAATCAGACGAAGAATGGTAACGTGAGTTATGTGTCGTCCACTAGATGACAAACTCAGCAAAGCGTAAACTGCCAAATTTCATTGTTTTATTGATAATTATTTCACCAGATACTCGAAAGAAAAATATTCATTGCATTACTGGGTCACTAACCACAGACTGTGCTAAAGTGTCAGCGAGAGAATACATTTTAATGCACTTTGTACAGTAATATATCACAGCCATTACATGTCATTTTCCTTTAGTTGTTTCTGACAATATTATGACTGTTCTATCCATTGCAAAACTGGCTATTCGCAAATTCTACAACTGCAAGCATTTTTTTATTATTTAATAATTGCCTTTCACACTGGTCAACGTAAGACATTTCATACTTGCAATAATACTGTTTAAATCTCACTATCACTAAAAATGTATCCAGTATAAATTAACACTCTAGTTTAAGGTAATCCAACACTAAGGCATAAACAAAAATGCACTTAGTGATTGAAGTACCGTTACAAATCTTGGAGTACAAAAAGAATAATCATATTTAACAAATACAGACGGCAGCACTGTTATCTTAGTAAAGTTGATTACTTACCTTACAACTAGGAAAAAATTAAATTATTTCTCGTGATAAGATGTCATTTTCTCATTGCTCGAACCTTATCAAGAATGCAAGAGATATTTTCCTTGCTTTTCCTTTCATTTGAAGTATTAAGGTCAGATTTTCATTAACAATCCAAAATGTCCAAACATTAATACCTCATCGACATTTGAAAATTCATTTACAAATCATCAACTATTTAAAAGTTGTTTACATATTATACAAGTATAATTGAATTACGTGAGGTTCTTACAGGCATTCTCTAGTTTTGAAAGTAGTACTACATCTATTTTAAACATCACCTTATACCTGTCAATAGCCAAAAGTACTGTACCAGTAGGGCTCCTCTATTGCATCCGTACATATATCTGTTTGCAAGAGAATAAACATGGCAACACATTCATTTGTCAGAAGTTCTTGTAAACCATGGTGTGCCTTTGTTGCCTTTTACTATTTTTCCAGGGTATAGCCTTACGCGTTCTGACAGCGATTTCAGTAGTAGCTTTCATTATCTACTCTGTTATTCTGTATAATGTTTAATTAACAGGATTCGTTTCAACACTTCGAAAAAAGGGAGCAGGTCCTAAACATAAACCTACACATTAATCCATTATCTTACTGAATGTGTATCCAGATTGTTGCTACTGTCGTTTATCAGCAACCTCCAGGAATCTGTATACTTGTTAAAATATAATGATAGCTAGACTAACCACAGCTCTTCTGTTACTTTCAGTTGCTTATTCTTCACATATCTTTTTTAGTATCACTGCAGTTGGTAACTTCATAGTTGTCTCTTCATAATTACACACACATATTTAGAATATATCCACATCTCAGATACACTGCAATTTGAGCAAACATATTTTTGAGTTTGGTACTCCCTTACGTATAACTTCCAATTATTTACACTCATAGATAGCACCATAACTCACTGCATTCATAGTTTACCACAAACTACTACTTATGTATTTTATAAAAGCACTCTTGCTATCCATTGCTTCTTGGCTGTGAAAATATGTTCTGCAGTTTCCAGCTCTGTTTTGAACTTTATATACAAGCAACCCTTTACTATTGAGGTGTTTATTATAACAGTTGTTATAATATTATTTAGAGGTCATCTTGCCCTTTTAGACTTTACTACAGTAAATTATCCGTGTATCTCTGGATTATTAATCCAGCTCAAAGATCAGCTTCTTCGCGTTCCTCACGTATTTTGCCTTAGCCAATTTATAGGATGAATCTTTTTTTTCTTGTCTTTAGTTTCATGTTCTGTAGGGAAAAGAAATAGTGTTAAAGATTACGTAACTAAAAACGAAATAAAAGCCGCATGGTAGTCAGAGGTTTAAAGTAAATAAGGTAGATGTAGGTGGTCAATATGTGAAAGCTTGCAAAACGAAATTCTTGATAACACACAAAATTTGACTAATAAATACAAATATTTTTATTATATATGGCAAGAACCTATGGCACTGTGCATCGAAACTTTTAGTACTTATCTTTTCTAAAACTAATACGTAATTCAAGTTAGGACATAGGCCACTAGATGTCTAGTGTGGTAACAAAGAGAGATTTTCCATAGTAAAAAACAACTTATTCCTTCCATGTTCAAAAGATGGAGACTTTTACTGCTGATTGCGAAAACGAGAATGGATCTCAATAGAATCCCATTTTGAGACAAACTTAATATAAATAGTTTTCACCAATGAATTTTACTGACACATCCGCTTTGGAGGACAGTTATAGTTTACCAATCAGCCAGAGCAACCTTACACACCGGCAGAACTCAAGTGGTGCATCCCAAGTGTACCACTTTACCATATGTCTCTGTCGACAAAGAATAGGACGGACAACAACAGGTAAATTCCCACATTGGTCTATTCTAATAGAATAGAATGGGTTAAGATTTTAACAACTCAGCCATGGGTTTTAAGGTTTTCACAGTTAAAGTCGAAAATATAAAAGAACAAGCACGTTCTGGTAAAAATATGGTATTTACCCATCCTTCTGTGTGTACTTCACTATTTCTGTTTATTGTCATTGATGGTACAACAATGTATTTAAAGAATAATTTCAATTTAATTCAATAAAAAATCATCCTTTTGTGTTTACGCAATAATTTTTATTTATCGTTCACAATAATACTTGATCATTCTATGTTTACACGATCATATTATTTTGTTGTAACTAACGATACCTACATTTATATATTATATAAGCCTGTGTTTACACAATCATTTCGTTTATTGTTTGTAATAATACATGACTTTGTATTTACACGGTCCTTTCGGATCATTGTTAATAATAATACGTCTCTTTCTGTTTTCGTGATTACATCTGTTTGTCACTAATGGTACAACCTTGGGTTTACATGTACATCTGTAGTTTGTGTTTGTGAAAGTATTTTTTTCTGTGTTTACATATTGTCTTTCCCCGTTAGTTCTTACTTTGGTACGCTGCTTTGTTTATGCCTTCATGTCTGTTGTTACTATAGATACATTCTCCTATCTACGGACAATTTCTTTTTATTTCTGCATCTATCTGCGTTTATGTTTTCATATCTGTTATTACGATTGGTGAATTTCCCTATAGTTACACATTCATCTCAGTTTATTACCAACGTATATAACTTTGTGTTTACACATACTAGTTTAATTGCCATTGGTGCATCCCTCTGTGTTTATACGTTACTTGGTTGTTGTTACTGTTGGTACATTCTTCCGTGTTTACACCTTCATATAAGTTTTATGTCACAGCTGACACTTTAGTCTGTGCTTATATGTTCATCTCAGCTTTATTTTAATGTTAATGTACCTTTGTTTGTTTATAACATTTCTCTTTGTTATTATCATTAACATATCATTCTCTATTTACTCGTTGATTTCTGTTTTTATCAATACTGATGCACGTTCCTCTGTGTTTAGATGTTTATATTTATCTACTGCAAAATCTCTTTGTTATTGCACGTTCATGTTTTTGATATATACCTCTCTAGTTGCACGTGCACTTTTATTTATTGTTACTCAAATTAAAGTTTTCCTGTTTCTAATACATACACACACATTTTTTATCAGTACAGATTCATTCTGGTTTGCTATAATTGTGGATATTAAATAGCAAACGCAACATATCTAGCTCGTGTATCGCCTTCTTTTGACAACTTATAGCATTGTCTAAGAATGCTAGCAAATATCGATTCCATTGCTCACAGTGTAAGAGCTTGTTAGTAATGAAACGATACTAGAAACTAGTAATGATTTACGGACCAATTGCGCATTGATTACACGAAGTTCCTAGAAGTTTAACAAAGTGATGTACGCCCGTATTGTGTTTGACTAGTAACGACATACGTTATTCAAACTTCAATAACAACGACTGGACGATGAGATCTACAAGACGAAACATACAACAGCTACTTAACTTCCCTGAATTCTTACAATTTCTAACTTCTGAATTTTCTGTTCTGTTTATAATTATGGAATGCAAGAAATGTTTATATTCTTTTTTATATCAGGGTAAAGCAGACAAAGTTCCAGTTAAATGGCGGATGACGTTGCTTTCCAAAGTTCATCATTAGTTCACACCAAAGACTTAATAGCAGTTTGATTCTTAGTTGTTACGATGGCAAAAGACAGTTTAATTTCATCTTACCTTTATGCCTCATATGGTAGTCGCGATTATAAATGTCATTTTTGTTCATAAAACAATATATCAGGTAAACTGCTAAGTGACACTTTTATTTTGCCATTATGTTTTACGTTGTAATTTTAAATGTTTTAACCGGATAAAATGTAAGACGTTAGAAAGAGTTAAAAGGTGTTTATGCAATTAACGATTTTCTAGTGATCTGAATTCTTCATTTGATTTATTATTTTCACTGAAGCTCGATGCTTGATAAACAACAAGTTCTTACGTAATTAATAACAGCTAATGCCTTGCGATATTGGAAAGAAATTCAGAGTAATGACAAAAGGTATAACAGGTGATGCCCCAATGAAGGGAAAGAACAGAAACATAATTCGTAACTAGAGACATGGCTTTAAATATATAAATCTCTTTTAGACGGAAACGAGTAGAAACTTTTAAGATTAATATGAATCTGCATTGTGAAGTAACTAAACTGGGAGGAATTTAAATATTAATTCTTATTAAAACTTAGTTCATTAGAACGCATTAGAATAGCTCGAAAGTTTAATCGTTCTAAATGTGAAAACAAATTTATATTGATTTGGTCTCTATTCAAGGAATCAATTGTTACTCTTCCCTGAGTGCATGTGAATCTTGTTATCAGATTTATGAAACTTATCCTCCAATAGAGTTATCTTTTCAACTGCAGTCAAGATGAGCATCCTTACGAAGATAGTCCTTAAAATGCTCATTATATGTTTCGAATCATAGAAAGAAAAGAGCATTTGTTAACGTTTCCATGGTAACAATTTTGATATTATTACAAAGTGTTTAAAGAGACAAAAACTAAATGGGTCTGAATGACATAATTTTATGGCGAGGTAGTGTACTTGCTATTAAATATAGATTCACCTTCTGTCAGCGTTGTTTTTCTCACTTCCAATATATATTCTGTCTACGTTCTAAACTCAGAAAATTACGTCACAATTATTAGCAAACTACCGATAAATCAGAATGAAAAACTATCACGGACAATTTTGGAAGTCAAAAGTTAAGAAACTCCATCCATTCTAAAAGACGATAATCAAATTGTATAGCAGTGTATCATCTATCTAGCCATATCAATATAGAAAATAGTATAAACATATTTTTAAAGTACGTAGTAACATAGTTGTGCATAAAAACAATTTTTTTCACGCAGAATCAAACTTCAGTTATAACTCTATATCTTTTGGCAGTATTTTACTGTCATTGTCGGAGTGTAAAAAAATATTACTTCTGATGATGACAGTGAAATATTGCCAAAACATATCGAGTTGCAATCACAAGTTGTAATTAAAGTTTGAAAGTGCATGAAAAAAGTTTTTATGTGTTTCGTTCACATTTTCCTTTTCAGGAACACATAGTTTAACTTTTAAAAAAGGCTCTGTTAATGTTTTTCTGTTTGAAAAATTACCTGCACTAGCTGTCTCTAATTTTAAAGAGATAAACCAAGGAAAGGGCAACTAGTCTTCGCCATCCCCGGCCAATTCTTGGGTTAGTCTTTTGTCAACGAATGGTATCATTTAACGTTATAGCGCCATTACTGTTGAAAAGAGAAAGTATTTTGGATCGTAGGATTAGACGAGTGCCCTAATCACCAGACCATTCCATGCTTGTATGGAGTTTAATGCAAATAAAATTTATTCGATGACGAAAGTGGCATTAGGCTAAAATCTGAAAAGGTTACTTCAATTTTTAAGGATATTCATGGACCAAATACACTTAGTTAATAGAATTTTGTGTACACTTAAAGCAGTAAATTTAGTTTATAGCACATGTGATGAGAACAAATAATTTTAAGCTCCACAAACTTCGTCCGTAAACTTACACTTTCTTCAATTTCGTGTAAAACTTTTGCAATTCCTCTTTTATTATTCTACTCAATTGAAATGTTAGGCAATAAACAGTTACCTAGTTTTTATCAACTAAATTTTCTTATCTTACCATTATTATTTGGCGAACTTCATATCTCGTCTAAAGTTACTTTACCTAACTGGATGATCCCCTGTTGGTTCAGTGGTAAGTGTGCAGGTTTACGACAGTAGAAATCGGGTTTCTAAAATTTCAGCAGAACAAATATAGTCCAATGTACAGCTCTGTGCAAAACAACAACAAAAAAACTGAATGAATGAATTTTATGTTAAAACTGTAAACCTGTCTAATACTCCACTAGATCGGTTCATTGTTTTGTTTCTCATTGTTTTCGCTCGCATGTAAATAAAATTTTGTAATGTGAAATGGTAAAACAATGTAAGACCAAAGGGTCTGTTGCTCGGAACGTAATACCACTTAATACGTTCCACACTTTAGCTGTGGAGACTTTATAAAATCGATATTCAAACCCGTTGTGTTGTTCAAAATACTATACAAAGCGTTTGTGGCGGCTGTTGCATCTATTACTCTCTTCCTAATCAGCATTTCATAATTAAGAATACCTATACTCTGACCTATACGTTTAACCCATGAGTCATTCATTTGAAAATTTCAGGTTCATTACAATTTACAAAGAAAGAATTCAACTGTTTTAACGTGCATTTTCGTTATATGAAAGATCCGGCTAAAACATGAATCCTTCGTCGTGAATGACTTATACTTTAAAAGTTGTAAAAGTCTGTTTCTTTGTTCGTTTTGAATTTCGCGCAAAGCTACATGAGAGTTACCTGCGCTAGCCGTCCCTAATTTAGCAGCGTAAGAGTAGAGGAAAGGCAGCTATTCATCATTACCCACCGCTAACTGTTGGGCTACTATTTTACCAACGAATAATGTGATTGATCATAACTTTATAACGCCCCCACGGCTGAAAAGGCGAGCATATTTGGTGTAACAGGAATTCGAATCCATAACCCTCAGATTACGAGTCGAGTGCCCTAACCAGCTGCTGGCTATGCTTGGCTGTTGTGAAAGTAATCTTGTATCATTAAATTGATCTTCTTTTGTGACTGTCTTATAAAAATCTGACATCTGGTCTGATTATATTCCATTGATAATCCAAAGCGAGGAATAATTCAATTGATTGAGTGCAATAGAAAAGAACCTAATGCCAGTCAAAGTTTATGTCAAACAATCTCTACCAACATTCTGTAACTCCAAGCTATGAAAAAAAAAGTTCTTTAATGGCATCTAATGGGAATTTTATATCGCAAACTTTAAATGTTCTAAATAACCACATTTATCGATTCACTGTGTGAAAAAGTCATAAATTGAACCAGACACCGTTGGCAAAGTCCGCTTTAATTAGATAAGCGTGTAACTTAACAAAATTTATAGGGTTGTAAAGCTGAGAGTACGCTATAAAGACACAAGTAGCAGTTACAATATAGCTTGATAACGTAAAGATTTAAAAAAAAACATAGTAAGAAGATGGAACTTACCTTCAGTGCTTATATTGAGTATAATGTTTAAAGTATCTCAATATTCACGGCATTTAAAGTGTGATCGCATGTTACTCGATATCCTTTTCATATCACAACTTTTGGTATTAAACTAAATTTTATTTTACTCTGATTTATACCAGCCGAAACCAAGCAAAATCGTATTTTTAGTAAAGGTTCTTAATTAAGCAAATTCACTTAAAAAAAAGTGAAAGTAAAATGAAAAAAAATTGAATATCACATTTTTTAATCGTTTCTGTTTTCAGTTTTGCTTACAAAGGTATGTATCTTTTTTTTTTAATGTCGCGCAAAGTTACACGAGGACTATCTGCGTTAGCCATCCCTAATATAACAGTGTAAGACTAGACGGAAAACAGCTAATCATCACCGCCAACCGCCAAATCTTGGGCCACTATTTTATCAATGAATGGTGGAATTAAGCGTACCATTATAACTCCCCTACGGCTACAATGGCGAACATGTTTATTGCGACGGGGATTCGAGCCCGTGACCCTCAAATCACGAGTCGACTGCCTTAACCACCTGGCCATGCCGGGCCACAAGGCAAATAACGATGGAAATTAATCTTTGATATTCAATAATCCTCAATCATAAAACACAAACGTTCCTTCAATTTTTGTGATTCACAGATCTATAAAAATTTCAGTCTATCGAAATTCCTGAACTACAGCTTTGTAGCCACAATACACACACATAAAAAAGTCCATTTATGTGGAATATAAATAAATAAAAAAGAAAACAGTAGTCTTAATATGTTGGTATTCCCTTATCCTAAAATTACTTAAAAAAAACAAAATTGAAAAGGATGACCATTTTATTTGTAGACAACCATCGAGATGCGTTATATCAATGACAGACAAGGCTAGTCTAACTTTTAACAAAGAACCAGTTTACACGCGAGATTATATACTGTACTTTTACACAACTACCACACTCAGTTCCAAACCCAGGACTGTGACCATGAATTTTGAACAGACTTTACGGAATTCTAAATTAGATAATGCTTCAGTTTAATGAATATTATTAGATGTTTCATTAATCTCTGCTGAACGAGTCGAATTGTTATATAATTTCTTGAATAAAATAAATCAGATTACAAAACTTCCGTTAAATAACAGTGACTTTGAATTTAACAGAAAGCTCAAGTTTAGAGTGTATTGTGTGTGTTTTTCTTATAGCAAAGCCACGTCAGGCTAACTGCTGTAGAGTGTATTAGCCGAAAGTTAATGTCAATTTTAAAAAATCATAAATGAAAACAGATTAAAAAGATAATTTAAACTGTCTACACAATCTTATCAGAATATATCAAAATATGTGGAGGTCTGACTTCAAATTATTTTTTTATTCTTTCCTTACACTTATCGTAGACTATCTTACAAATTCGATAAATATATATGTAATGTAGATAACGTTTACGTTATAAATATTCCCCCCCCAGTGTCACAGCGGTATGTCTGCTGACTTACACCCCTAGAAAACCGGGTTTCGATGCGTGTGGTGGACAGAGCACAGATAGCCCATTATGTAACTTTGTACTTATTTCTAAATAAATAAACTTTCTTAATAAAGTAGAACGTCTTTAAGTGTATTATCTTGTATCCAGTGTTTGGTTAGTTCATAAAGTTTGGTATACATTTTATTTGTATCGTTTATTACTATATTACCATTTTGGATCTGTCAGTTTGAAAAACTTTTTACTTCCACTTTTTCACTAAAGCGTGATCTTCCCTGTAAAAAATGTCGAGTATGGATAATTCAGAAACTGAAATCGGTCGACGAATTTACCGATATTAAAACTTTACTTGATAATTACGTCGATTTTGATCATAATATTATTTTAACATGTTCTTTAATACAAGTTCTGAATATTTTTTCTTTAATTAAAGTTAATGTCAAACTCTAACAAACAATGGTCAGCAAAAGACGTTTTGATACGAATGTAAATTTGTGAACGGTTTCTGTTGCAGTTAGTTTTATTGTGAAGTGTGTTTGAATTTGTGAACTGTTTTTGCTGAAATTAGTTTTGTGGAGAAGTGTGGTGAACGGTTTATGTTGCAGTTAGTTTTATGGTAAAATATTTTTTTAAATTTATGAGTGAACGGTTTCTGCTCCAGTTAGCTTTATGGTAATATGTGTTTGGATATAATGTGCAAACGATTTTCTTCTGTACAGCAAAACAACTACAGTCTATAACTTAAACAAAATGTGCGAAGTATTTGACGTCTTATTGTGAGAACGACAAGAGTTAATTTTAAAATGTTTGTAAAAAATCCAGACACAGAGAAATAATTATTAGATATTATGGTTGCTCACTTCATTTTATTGTCGTCTCTTTCGATGAAGATAAATACCTTATTTACGTATAACATATACTTTATCTCCACTTATATTTACACAATAGAAAGTAATATTCCACAGAAATTAGTGTTTTATTACTTTATTATATGTGAATTAAAATCACCAGATTAACAATACTACGATTGTTTAACAATAAACTTGTAGTTTTATTTTGAAGGAGTGAAAAAAGTTGCTAAGTTTATCCTTCTACAAGAGAAATAAATTTTAAGTTTTACTTTAAAACAGACGTTACAGTCGCTGTGGCCCGACAAAAGGGACCTGGTTTTCTTCAAGAACCTCCACATGTTATTGACTTTTCAAACACAACTGGAGCTGTTATTCAATGTTTAGCACATGGTGATCCTTCTCCTACGGTTAGTTGGTCAGTGAATGACAGGATAGCGGTCAGCGATGTTACAGGTCTCCGTTACGTACGTAGTGATGGAGCACTCGTTTTCCCTCCATATCGAAGTGAAGATTTTAGACAAGAAATCCATGACACCACGTACCGGTGCATTGCTTCTAATTCAGTTGGCACAATAGGAAGTAGAGAAGTTAAAGTCAAAGGTGGTAAGTAAAATGGGTCTTATGTTTGTGTTGTTTTTGAAGTCATTTTCCTTGTACAGTTTTCTTAAGTTAAAAGTACTGTTAATTAATATTTTCAGATGATGTTTTCTAAAACCTCCAAATTCGATCATTTTACAATTTTTTTTAATCCTATTTAACATTCATGATTCTTGCCCCCTCTCAGTAGATCAACGGGAAGTCTGAAGGCTTATAACACTAAATACCGAGTTTCGAGGACCGTGGTGGGCACAATACGGATAGCCTACTATGTATCTTAGAGACTAACAACAATCGAACCAAACTTTCTCCGCATAAAAGTAGAAAAACTTCCTTATCTTAGTAGACTGCAGCCATTAACTGAGCCCGCTTCACTGTGAATGTGAACAACGAGACTCGTCTTTGAAGCTTCTCATAATTTTAAATACTGGATAAGGTTGTTCTATCAAGCGCCTGAAGTTCAAAGTAGTTTATCTGAGCATATTAAAGATGTGCATACACGCTTATCAACAATTTAAAAACTACACTTAGAACGCTAGCCGTAAGTTAAGAATGTAAAACAAACGATAAGAAAGATGAAAAATGTGAATAACAAATATTTTTTGTTATTACATTTTATTCACACGGGTGTTATACAGCGAATATGATATGAAAACATGAAATTATTTAAACTTCGATATGGCTTCAAAATAGATAGAATAATAACAGAGCTTACATCAAGTTTCAACAATATATTTTCTTTTCATCTAAATAAATAAAGCTTTAGAAATAAAAGATAAGTCAGAAAAACCAGACACAAAGCAAGACGTGAATTTTGAAAAGAGTAATAAAATAAATAAATATAGTACGAGTTACAAAATAAAAACATTCGAAGAATGAAGAATTACAATTATGTAAGATTCAAATATTACAGGCTAATCTAAATACTCTATTTTAACAATATGGAGCTATTTCTCATAAAATACCTTACCCATTGATGCTTAGTAGTAAACTTGAAGGTTTATAAAACTAAAACCTTGAAATTCAATCTCTGCTATGGGCACAAATACTACTGCACAACTCTGTCCTTAACAACAACAACAACAAAATTATATTTTAAGATGAAGTTTGGTGAAATTTGGCTCCTCAATCAATGTAAGAATTTTGACAGTGCTTTTTTACTTGTAATTTCCAACAATTATGATATTGTTTTTAATTACTGAGTGTGAATAGATAATACATAAAATATTTGTGATAATCAATATACATACAGTACTGTGCAAAAGTGTTAGGACAAAGTAAAAAATACTGTTCAATGAACAGTAAAAAGAAAACTCTATTAACCTTCATACTTAGTACAACAGAATCTCAGTGGAGATACTTGTGTTCAGCAAACATTTAATGCTTTGTGTGTCCTCATTTTGCTTTAATAACTGCAAACAGTCTTTCATAAATTGTTGCAACATATTTAATCAAATTGTCCTATGGGATTTTACTCCAAATGTCTCTAATATGAAGTTTATTTGAAGTTACTTTTGATTTGTCAAGTTTTTGATCTACCATAACTCAAATTTTCCAGTGCGTTGAGATTGGGGGTGTGTAGGGACCATCGCATTTATTTCAGTAACTCCAACAGTTTCTTTCTCACTTTCTGCACAGGTTTTACAAATGTTTGAGGTCGTTTTCTTCTATATAGTTAAATCCTTTACCAATGATAGGTAGACCACCGAATATACCAAGACGGATCTGGTGTTACTTGTACTTGTCCATTGTTACATCTGTTTTGCAAGTATCTCCTGTCACCTCAGCACAAAAACACCCTCAAACCACCACACTGTTTCCACCATGCTTCAAGTGAGTTATGTATTGAGTTACGTATCTTTTTACTTTTTTTTCTGCCAAACATACAATCTACATTTTGAGCCAAATATTTCAAAACTGAGCTCATCCGTCCATAACACCTTTTTTCCCAATCATCAACAGTCCTTTTTTTTTTACTTTTTTAGCAAATTCCAATACCTTGATAATATTTGGAGATCAAAGTGAAGATTTTCTCAACTGCTACACAACAACGTTTCATCTTTGGTGAGCCTTTTTGATACAGTAGATCTAAACACTTTTTTGTCGTTTGGTACATGATTGTTTATCTCATGCTTGAGATCAGTGGCAGCCGTCCTTCTGTCCCGAAGGCTACATAAACGAAGATACTTAACATCAGTATCATTGAGTTTATGTGTTCTGTCTCTTCCTTTCCTATTTTCAAGCTTACCTGTTTTGATATCATGATCTACAGTGTATTTGACAATGCATGGGGAGCATTTCAAGTCTGCAATAGAGAGTTGGAGAGTTCAACTAGCCTAAACTTTTTTATGCAAACTCTGTGCTATATTGACAATTCTTTACACTTTTAGGGTTGTGGCATGACAAAAAAAAACTTAATATACAGTGTTTTTATGAAGGTTTATTTGTGGAGTACTTTTAAATTGACTTCCTCTAGCATAACCAATACAATATGCTTGTTCCTTGTTCGCCTCTGTCTATATAGTTGAAACATTGCATGGGGTAGCATAATAGTTCTTTCAGACCCTAAATTTGTTCAGTATGTTCATTAAACTAGAACCATTATGACATGCACATGGTGTAAGTGAACATGTATTCCAAAGAATTATGAGCATTCTCACTCTGGCTCATTTAGTTGTCAATAGGGATCAGTGAAGAATTACCATAGTGTTGAAAATTGCATTCTGTAACGGCATGGTAGAATGAGTCTCATAAACTGAAAAGAATGAGAAAATATTCTGTTGTCCCAACATTTTGCACAGTAGTGTACATATACGAACATCCATTTTTATGTAGGGGTTCTGTCCACTGCTTATAAATGTTTCGCTCAACCTCGCTACAGTAACTGTAAAAACACTTAATGAACAGCGGTGTTAAAATGTACGTCATACACGTATCACCTTCTCTGCGTTTGGAAACTAATGGAGGCAACAGAGCGTAAGGTGACACCGTATGACTGTATTAGCTAATACTCCCAAGTCACACTAGGTATACAGTTTATGCACATCTATTTGTATATATAAAGACACTTACGTGATAGGAATACACTTACTTGAGAAATTTATTAAAATTGCTTTTTATTGACCTCTTTAATATAAACTCCTATAATAAAAAACATATGGATCCCACTTGTACAAAGCAATGTTTAATGCTGATTTTTCAGTAATATCTTTTAAATGATCTAGATATGTTTCGGAATGTAAACAAACATTACATCACGAGTTTATTTTTTGTTGCTATTTTAATATTGTCAGTGCATATAATAACTGCACTTAGAGCAATAAACTTCAGTTCAAATCAACATTTTGGTGACGGCGGAGCACTAACTTGGGAATTTGATGGTTCACTTAGTTTAGTTTCGAATATTAAAGGGGTATGAAGAGTCAAGTCTTCCATCTCAGGCCACAGAAAGCAGAGCTGTCAAAACACATTCTGCTATACCTCTAACAGCCACGTGACTCGTCTCTTTGAGTTTGCTGTTTGTTTTGAGCTCCGAGTAGAAGTGGCATCCGGAAATGAGTTTTCTGTTCATTTCTCTTCCTCCCTGAACACCGTGTCGACCTCTTCCCTTGCTTCTAAAAATATTTTTAATCAATGCAAATTTTAGCGAAATATTAGATTTATTTGTTCTTTCATTTTCTTTTGTGTGTATGTGTGTGTCCCCTGAGAAACTTAACAAATTATTGTTTCGTTAGCGCAAGAACCATTTTATATTTATAGATGTCGCCATTATCGCGTGCAAATATAAGGTAAATATCTCAGAGTAAACTATCTTTGAATCAAATATTTCTAAACCCGTTTTAATTATACAGTTCATTTGGAATGGTGTTTGATATGGAGAGTTCATTGTCAGCTCATTATCAGTAACCCAGCATGCAATGACAAAAATTCACCCTGTCGAAATTATCTTGATATAAGAAAACAGTCAGTTAAAGAAAAATTCTCTTCTATGACAAGACGCTAATCTAGACTGACTTTATTGGAATGAGCACCTACGAATCGATTATAATAAAGGCATATTTAAAGAAAAGTGGGCTTTTAATAAAGCGTCTCTAAATTACATATTTATGGAACACATTTTTCTTGATTTAAAATAATGTTTCCTTACTCTTATAAGAGACATACACATTGTCCATATAACTCATTTTTAACATGATCTAATATGATGCGAAGCTGTACATAATATATGAAACGTTAATTTTATACTTAATAATAAGTTCGTTGTTGCAATTAAACATAGAGATGTGTGTGCTGTTAATGTTTCAGATAGTTATATGCATAGTAATACATAGTATGTTATCTGTCAGTCGGTCAGTAAAGGACGCTTAATGTTGCAATTTGTACTGTCGTAACGTTAATAAAACGTGTGCATGCCATGAATCACGAGAATAATTATGCACTATATAAGCTACAAAACAGCACGAAATATCAATAATTTTGGTTTCATTCACTCTTGAAACAGAACACTTTGTCAGACCCTATGGAAGAACGCCTATCATATATATTAAATTATATTACACCTTAACAGTACTTTTATGTATTAAATAGTATTACATCTTAACTGCGCATGTACATATTAAATAACATTACAGTTTGAAACTACATGCATATATATAATATGGTATTACACTTTGACACCAATTATGTGTATTAACTGGTGTTACAATTGTACAGTAGACTATTTATTAAAGGTAATACACTTTAGCAATACATCTTTTAAAATATATATTTTTATCTTAGAGTGATAGACATCATGCTCTTCAAGGTTCTGAGAATTGAGTAGTTAGTTATTAGCATATTCCTTTATCTATCTATCTATTTCTCCCACGCTAGTATAGCGGTAAGTCTAAGAATTTATAAAGCTAAAATCAGGGGTTCGATTCCCGTCGGGGAGCTCAGCAGATAGCCTCACGTGGCTTTGCTAAAAAAAACACACTCTATCTGTTTGTCTATCTGTCTTTTTGAAAATGATATTATCTCTATTTCTCTGTGAGAATTTATTACATCCTTGAGTTCACAACTAAACCGACTCTGTTCTTTTCGAATGTGTAATGTTGAACTACTAATATTCCGTGTTTTAAGATATTTTTAAACGCTGTTACATGTATCTGATTGGCTCGTTGTTTTATGTATGTTCAATGTGAAACTAAACACTCGGTAATAGATTTTTTTAAACTTGTTTTTAATCTTACAGTTTATTCAGGTAGATAACAGAATATATCCGTCAACATCATAGTAATCTTATATATTAAAACAAGTAGTATATATATATATATGTTATATCTTCAATTAGGGGAAACACTTGTTAAGAGACCATAGTAAAATGAGCATTATTAAGTATCACAATAATCGAAAGCTTAGTTATGTTTTTCACACATCCAGTCTTGTTATATCTACCTCTCACACACAGCCATAGTAAATATAATTAGTTACCCTAAGTTTGAGCAACGTTATATAGCATTACTTTAAAGCATGTTCAACGTATGATGATTAATGATGAACGTGAAAACTATCCCAGATTATGTTTATTACTGCACCTAAATACTGGTCACTGTCAACATGGAAACGAGTATATAATTATATCACGTTTAAGATAACAAGCTCATAAAACGTGTAATTTTTTTCTTTGCGATAGCTGTGTTAAATTTAAAAGATGTTATACATGCACAGTTTGAACAAAAATATAATATTGTACATAAATATCGTTAATAATAAGGTTACGCAACTGATAAAACATTGAATTTTAGTATTTACAAATAAGAACGTAGAAATGGTGTGTTTTATTAACTTCACTCATTACCGAGGTAATTTATTTTTATCCTACTAGGTGGTTTTGTTTGTGCGGAGTATTGCTAACAATCAAAATTAGGTTTACAGCCAAAACATTTTAGGCTTCTAAACCAAATTACAGTGAAACTGAGCTTTCGTCTAGGTAAAATCTAGAGCATTTAGTAAATAAAGTGGTAAAAATATTGAAAATAATTGAATAATGAATATATGTTTAAGTTTGTGAGATGCTCAAAACAGCACAAAACCTAAAATAATGTGAACGAAGTGCAAGTAAAACAACTAAAATAATAGAACCGGATGACAAGGTTCGTAATTGTAGAAAGTATTCAAACAAATTGAAGAAGAGAAGAGAGTGGATAAAGTTTAAGAAGTATTCAAAATAATAGAACAAACAAAGGGAGTGAACAAGGTGCAGAATATACTCAAAACAATACAGTAAGAAGAAAGATAACATAGTGCAAAATGCACTAAGACAATAGAACAAGCAAAGACAGTGTAAAAGTTTAAATTGAAAAATACTCAAAAACAGTTTAACAAAGGAAGAAAATGAGAAAAGTGTAGAAGGTATCCAACAAATAATACAAACTTCCTTATCTTTTATTGCTATTATTACTTGAGCTAAATTCATTGAGTGCATTGTAAGTTTCACCAAATTAACTGATCTTTATATATAATATTTTCCTTCGTTGTGTAATATATCTCCTTCTGCGGTGATTATATAAACATAAGAAGGCTACTCTATAGGTATGTTTATATATATTAGGAGCAACTCTTTTTCTTTTCACATAACATCGTCAAAATGTGTTCTATAAATTTTTATGTTAATGTACATTGACGCATTACCTTTGTTTTTTTAATCGTAATTCTAATCATCTTTATTGTATGAACAAGCAGTTTATATCTGGTGAATTCTTGAAGGGCCGACATAAATTCCGTGACAAAGAAATACCTTTGTCTGAAGGGCGGATCCAAGATGTAGTGATGTGTTCTATGCCTTTCTCGCTCATTCAACACATTAGAGATAGAAGAAATTAGTTTGAACTTTTAATTAACGATATACCTCCAGATGAACAGATAATATATTACTGAAAGATCATTAATTTTCTTTCTGGGATAACGCCTTTCTATTAAAGGAAATATTAAATTATATAGATTGATGATAAAACAGCAAAATGTTAACTTCATAATTAGCAAGGTAGCCTCCTAAAGATAATTATTTGTTAATTCACGATGTGCATACATTAATAATTAAAATATAAACAGAAACATCAAATAAATTACAATTTTCGTAATATCTTTTATTAATATCGACTGAGATGGTAAGTCTTGCCTTTGTTTACATAACCTTTAGGTGGAATTGTTTTTAATTTGAGATTAAAAGTTGGTTAGACTGAGCAGTTAAATAATTAGTCAAAGCAAAACGAGTGTCTCGTCTGAACAGATTAGAACCCAGGTTGTATCGCAACATTGACTACCTTAATATTTCAATCATATTCAAGTTTGGACTAAACCAGGACCTGAATCGAAGCAATATTTGGGTCTATACTTTATATCAAACCACAATTTGAAATGGATAAGACCACTACCTGGACTAAATCGGTATCATGAACTGGGTTTGTATTTGATGTATTTCAATGGCCTGAGCTGAGCCATAAATGTTGATGTTTTGAACATGTACCAGAGAAGTATACGAACCAGTTCTGGACCAGAAACATAACAAAACTTGATGGTAGGTCAGGAGTATGGACTAGAAGTGATCTAATACCCCAAAACAATACCAGATACTCAACCAAACAACAACCGAAATATGGCCCAAAACACCATCAAACGAGGACATAGCCAGTAACAGAACAGAATCTTATCTAAAACCATAAGAGGTCATAACTCAAACTGGGACCATGTCTGAAATTTACACAAGCAAAGACTCAGCCAATGCTTTATCCAGAAAAATAAATGAACTTTAAATAAGCAACTCCTGGACTATAAACAGATCCGTACTTTGGTTAGTATAATCTAGTTTAGTTATTTGTGTTAACTAAATCAAATATTGCAAGCAATATAAAAATATATCCTGATTAAATACTCAAACTAACCTCTCTCTTAGTTGTATTTCAACAAATCCGTTTGAAAAAACGCACGTCCCCTTCGTTCTCTTCCAATTCAACCCAAACATAAATCACACGTTATCGAACATTAGTTTAATAACAATGTTATGAAAACACACAAACGTCTTCAACATTCTACAACTATTATTTAAACTAGTGCTGTACGTATCCGAGTCTCTTTTCATAATTTTAAACCAATGTATATAATTATGTACAAACCACAGTGTGAATAGAATTTTATCTTATTGTTGAAAATAGAAACAGTTCCTTTGCTGTCACTAACTATTTTTGACATTCTTTAACTCTCTCACTTCTACAAGTGGAAGTTGTATCTCCTAAAATAAAAGTAAAAGAAATTAGGTAGTGTCTCTCTGCTTACCTCCTGTTGCTATGTACCTAAAACTACCTATTTTGAAAAGTATTTATTCGTGTTTGCTGCTACCTACAAATCCTGTGCAAAATTTTGTAATAATACTCATAAATTTTTGATATTTTTTCATGATAAAAGGGTATCACATTTCCTTAGTCCACTCAAAGATTTAATCTAAAAAAATGTTATTATTATTATAATTTAACTAATGTAAAACAATCGAGCAATTCTGCATTTTTAAACTTCAATCGACTTCAACTGCTACCCATTATCTATTATAACAATACTCTGTTTTTGTCTGTCCTGAAAATGTGTGTACTTCATATCAACAAGGGTTAAGAAAAGAAAGATGTAACTTACAAATAAACACGTTAAAACCTTATTTAAATTTTATAAAAGTCTAACGTTACAATGTAGAATAATACTATAAGTCTATTTATTGATAGTTTTAAGTAAGGCAAAGTTTAGCCGTAACTAATACAAAACAAAAAACGTACACTAGTTAGTGTTAAGGTATGTCTTAATCAAGTATAAGCGGTAGTTAAAAAAGGCTTAACAGGTATTAGTCCTAAGACTAATGGACTTGTAGATTTCGGTGTGTACGAGTAGAATTATTTTGTATTATTCTGTAACTTCTGTATTTAAAAAAGTACTATTGCACTAAAGATATTAATATGTTCGCATATGTTTTGTGGGTTTCTTCTAGTTACAGTTGTTTTCCATACTTTTTCGGAACATTCCTCTTTCATTTCAATAGTCACATAAATCTTTGTTCTATTTCTTTCCCGATGGTGTTTGGGTATTTGCCCTGGAGGGTCAGGTTCACTTTGACCTCATCCTCCTTCCTTAACATATTTTCCCTAACTCGTGATGTTATGTTAGGTCCTTTTCAGGGCAATGTCCATTTATAGTCTCTTATTCACAGTAGTCAAGCTTGCTGGTGGCATTTTTTTTTTTTAATCTTATTATTATTTTAAAATACATAAGTATGTAAATTATAAATACAAGATTTAAAATTTATACACATACATATTTTAATTTAATTTATTTATTTTTTTTCTTTATATTTAATATATATGTTAATTGGGGAGAGGTATTTAGGAATATCTTCATCATGTATAAGGTACCTATCTAGTTCGCATAACAAATCATTTTTCTTCCAATTTTTGTTAAAATACCTAATTGTAATATTTAGGAGTCTATCTGATATTATTGGTATGTTCGAGTAATTATGGATGAATTTAGATGATGTTGCTCTCGGAACTCTGTATGCTGTTGTGAGAAGTGCATTTTACTTTGTTCTATGTTGAACATACGAAACCATTTCGGACGTTGCCGCGCTCTTTATTGAACATTGGCTTCATTTTTATTGGTTGATTAAATAGATAGGACAGATACATACGTTTCAACAGCTTTGAACCAACTGTTACACATACCCTTTTAAAATATTCTTTTCAATTCCTTTTAAAGTTATGCTATGTGTACGCGTCAATTATTTTATTTTACAATAGATTTAAGCCTATTGTTACGCTTTCCCGTAGCTATAGAGAGATAAACTGATTTATAAAGACCCCACCATACAAAGCATTAATAAACAAGTGATGGTAGAGCAACTTATATTCGTAAGATGGATCTGTAGATTGCTAGAATTATTGACCTTAAAACGACCGTGTTCATTTCTTTAGTTTCAGCGTATCTCAACAGACACATGGTAATTTAGCGTTTACTGCACTCAGCTTTGTAATAAATAAGCAGATACCCACTTCAGAGCAACAACTGACAAGCATTTAGTGCATCTACCGTTCGTAATATTTAAGGTAAGATACGTTTGCATATCTATGTATAAGACCTGAATTCTAGACCAGTGGAACTGTGCCCCGCCCTTAATGAAAAACTTAGATGAGGATGTTTATAAAAGTTAGTTTTTCGGAATGTTTCGACAAGGCTCGATCAAGGGTGGACTACATACACTCAATAAGGTTTGTATCCGGAGATTGGGTTGGACAAGCCAATGTTAAGGTTCTGACTTTCATCCCATTGTTTTATAACTACAGCAGAAAGAATAGAAACGAGCCCGACATGGCCTGATGGGTTAAGGCGTTCGACTCGTAATCTGAGAGTTGCAGGTTCGAATCACCATCACACCAAATATGGTCACCCTTTCAATCGTAGGAGCGTTATAATGTTATTCGTTGGTAAGAGAGTAGCCCAAGAATTGGCGGTGGGTGGTGAATACTAGCTGTCTTCACTCTAGTCTTACACTGCTAAATTAGGGACGGCTAGCACAGATAGTCCTCGTATAGCTTTGCGCGAGATTCCAAAACAAACAAACAAACAAGAACAAAAAACAACTTGTATAAAAGCACTGCTTTTTCATGTTAGCTTGTCATTGTTGTAGACAAGTAGAAGCCTTTATTCAAAAACTGTGATGTTACCAGTAGTAATAACCGTCCCTTCTCACACCACCATCTCTGATAATCTAGTTGCCCAAATAGCACCCAAACCATAACAAAAATACTTACAAGGATAGGCACATAATCCAAGTAGGTCCACTATTCGATAATTATGGAAGTTTGGACACATTGGCAAAAATACACTGTGTAATAGAGTTTGATAGCATCTGTGATGCCCACTGCCATCATTTGATATCGCCTAAAATGAAAAGTGTTTTCCGGTTAGTCACTTTTTATTATAGCCAATGCTACTATGATAACTTCTTATGGTACCAGTGGACACTTTTGCCTGTCCTGCAGCAGTAATATCTACTTGATGTAGGTCGTTTTCCACACTTCTCTTTGGAACATAAGAAGTCGATTCTGTTGGTTTTAGCCTCCGCAGCAATGCTAAAACTGTTTATGTGTTTTTTTTATTTGACTTAACGTCACTCTGTTTACAGTGGACAGTGGTATTGCAGATGACCTATCGATTTCTACCATCCTCCCATCGTCCTTCTATGTGGCCTCGTTAAAATACGATTAATTACTAATATTCTTTTGTTCATGACATGGCTGTTCATATTCTGCGGTTTCCACAAGATACATACATGTTTAAACGTCGGAGTTAATTCCACATGGTGTAACAGAGACAGTCGATTTATATTCGCAGGGGTGTCTATTTACTTACTGGTAAGCTGCGTTGAGCCCGTATTTTCCTTGACTCATGCATAGTTAAACATTATGGTGTTATTGTTTTGAAAGAACTGGAAGCTGTTAAAATTGTCCAAATCAATAACCTCAACCTTTTTAATAACTTTTACCGCTTTATTTTACTCAGTTCTAAACTGTTTAAAGTGAGTGAATTAATGGTACGATAAAACACGGTGAAAAGTTCAACATAGCGTTTATTTTCAATATTATCATGAAAAATAATTCAAATACTAATCTATGTTATAATATTCTCCAGTTGTTCTATACTAGTACTACAAGTACAAGCGTCCTAGATCATCCTACAACAGGTTTAGTGTTATACATATACCTTTAAAACATTCTCTTTAAACCCTTTTAACATTATGCCATACATACACATCAACTGGTTTCTTTTACCATAGATTTCACTCTGCAATTATAAGTTGGTTTAAACTACCACTACGTGCACACTTATATATCTTTTACCACCCCATACAGTAGTTATAAATTCATTGTTATACATAATTAAGTCCCTTAAAGTTCTATATAGTAATTTAAATATTAGTTTGACAAATACACACTTTTAACCATTATTCCTCAGTTGTTTTAAGCTAGTGTTATACGCACTTGTGTTTTATATACACTAATTAAACTAATCCTTCTCAGTCATTGTAAACTCAATTTTACTCATACACACTTTAAAACGTTCTCTGTCAGTCGGTTTAAACTAGTGCTTTAATTACATTCTATTTCAGTAGTTTTAAAGTCATTACTTGTCAGTCATACACACAATGAAACGTTCTCTGTCAGTCAATGTAAACTAGTGTTTTAATTACATTCTATTTTAGTAGTTTTAAAGTCATTACTTGTCAGTCATACACACTATGAAACGTTCTCTGTCAGTCAATGTAAACTAGTGTTTTAATTACATTCTATTTTAGTAGTTTTAAAGTCATTACTTGTCAGTCATACACACTCTAAAGCGTTCTTTGTCAGTCAATTTAAACTAGTGTTTTAAACATACTTCTATTTCAGTAGTTTTAAACTCATTACTGGTCAATCATGCACACTCTAAAGCGTTCTCTGTCAGTTGTCTTAAACTAGTGCTATATGCAGAGGACGCTTCCAATAGTTTTGAACTTATAATTGTCATACAAACTCTTAAAATATTCTCTAGCAGTCGTTTTTAAACTAATGATACACACACACACATCTCTCAGAATAGGTTTACACCCATTGTCACTGAAACACACTTTAAAAATTCCCTGTCAGTAGTTTTAAGCTAATGCTATGCACACGTGTCTCAAACAGGTTCTCTCAGTAAGTTTAAACTCAGTGACACACATACTCTCCTAGTAGTTTTAAACTAGTACTATCATATACATGTTTGTTCTTAAACCACCGATACCGTATCATACGCATAATTTTACATACGTCTGAATAAACGTACAAGTCTTTCAGCAGAACAGCTTACTAAAATAAAGCGCTATAATGCAGGGTTCGATTTGTCGTGGTGGATATAGCATATAGCTTAAGAAGTCTTTGCTCTAAGCACTTAAGTATGTTTTAGTATTTAAGTATGTTTTAGTAGCTTCGACGTCATAGGTGCAAGATCAACTAGAAAATCTTGACACCAGTGACGTTGACAACATAAATGCCTGGAGCTGATTTAGAAACCGTAACAAAAGAACGTTGCTAATTATAAAATTACTTTTTTATCCAGTAGAAACGGAGTAGAAACAAAAAAGAATGGTGTAATTAATCTAGGTCTTTAATCAAATATGCTTCGTTTGGTAATATATATTTTGCTGTATTAAGTTTCTCTTTTATGTGATCACCAATCTACACCAGACCTTTCAGTGAGTTTACATGATAAGCAAGCGGTCGTTTCTGGTTTCTATGGAAACCGTTGCCATGTTATCAAAGTGCTACACTTGCCCAAGTCGCAATACTGTAAAGGAATGTTATCTTTCATACGATAAAATGTCTTAACCGCATAAAATTGTTCTTTTTACGACCGTCATTTCATTATACACGCGAAAATAAACCAGTAAATGTACCTGCACGTAGTATGAGTATTATATATATAATTACTTAATGTAAATTTATGTAATTTTAATTATGTCATTAACATGTAAATTTAAAATCATGATTAATAACAATGAATTTTAGGGGTTACATGTTAGAGTCACTTCCATCTCATTTGTTGCATATCTGATCATACAAATCATATACAGAAGAACAAACAAATAAGATAGCAAAAAAAAGTTGTACTTGAAACTTGGACCTTTACTGGCAACGCTCAGAGCCATAAGTTGTACCCAGGATGTAGTACATAGAATTACCAGAAATAAAAACAAGATTAGTTTGTGATTGAAGCGATGGTTCGAAAGCAAAATTTAGAACGATCAGATTATTCTGGAAAACCTTATTTTAAATGTGTCTCTGGTGATATGTAGTTGTTATATGACAAATATATTTTTTTAAAACTATAATCATATATAACTTAATATACTTGTGAGAATTATGTAACGTCCTTGCTTAATTTGGTTAATCAACTTTAGATAAATTACACTCATGTTGACTAAAACATATACTGGGTTAGTTTGTTGTAAAAAACATCAAGTAATTTTTGTTTCTCGTACGATGGTTTCAGTTCTTTTAAAATCGTAACATCTTGTCAACTTTGACGATACAGAACAATGACTGATTTTTCTTTTAATTAATTAATTCTAATCTGATGTTACTGTTGTTTGTAATTAAGCACAAAGCTACACGATTCTCTGCCCACCGGGGGTATTGAAACTCGGATTTTAGCGTTGTAGCCCCGTAGACATACCCCTGTGCTATTGGTGGGAGGCTGTTTTAACAGATAGTCGTACATTCAAACTAATCTTTAACAACTTTCAACTTTTCAGTCATCTGAAAATTAATGTATCTAAACTGAAATAAAGGCTAATTAGTTATTTAATTTCATGATAGCTTATTCTAGAGACTAGTCTTCATTCTATTCAAAGTACGTTTATTGAAATGTTTATTATAAACGAATACTAACTTCCTACGGTTTAAACACAAACTTAACTGAACTATTAATGTAGATTATTCCTTCCTAATTTATCTTCTCTGACAAATTGAATACCTTTATTAAAAACAGCGACGGTAGTTTAAAATGTTGATTGTTATTCCCCAAAACCTCTCTGTAACTAATATAAAAATAACTGCTTTGGTTTGGATATCACGAAAAGCTACACGACAGCTATCTGAATTTAGCAGTGTAAGACTAGAGGGAAGACAGCTGGTCATCATCAGTCACAGTCAAATCTTTTACCAACGAACAATAGGATTGACAGTGACATTATAATGCCCCCACTGCTGAAGGGGCGAGCATGTTTGATGTAACGGGAATTCGAACCCGCGAAGCTCAGACTGGGAGTCAAGTACTCTCACCATCTGGCCATGCTGGGGTCAGTAGTAATGATAATAATGTCATAATGTTTTCATGGACGAAACGTAAACTTAAGAAAAAATGCTTGAAAAATGTATATCTTAAAGTAAAAGCAGTTCGGCATCAGAGATTTATTTTATTTTTCATGACGATTTCTGGAAAACAACCAAATTAATCAAAATACAAACCTAATATACATGAAACTATACAAGAATTTAGCTTTATTATTTACTAGAAGCAAATGATAAAATTCTGTCTGACGTACATGATAAATCTGAACTATTCGAAAGAGAGGCGTGTTGATAGTAATTTTAATATAAAAAAGTAAACTTTATTTTGTAGAACACTAGATGGAAGCGTTCTAAATGGATCACTTTTGAATTAAATTTGTTTGTAATGCAGTGAAATAACAGATATATTTATATATAGAGAGAGAATTATACATTTATTAAAAATTCATAAGTCTTTTGAAACTTTGACATTTGTGTTTCTAACTGTTCCATCCGTAAACACTTTTTCATCGCTGTTGAAATACATATATGTAGAAACATATTTTTGTATTAATTCAAAAATTACTATGAAGCGTTACTGTCCACTTATTTATTTTTAAAAGTATTTCCTGGGTTGCTTGTTTTTTGAAAGATAAGACGCTAAATTTACTGGGTTTTGGAAAATTAGAATCAAAGCTTTCTATAGTTCATGAGGTTATAAAGTGAGTTATAAATACATAGGTTAAAGCCACCAGTGCTTCATGAGGTTATAAAGTTGGTGTGTATGTTATAAGTTTATTCATATTTATGTTTATGCATATTTAAAATACGACAAATACAAGTTACAAGTGATAGAATATTATAATATTATTTGACCATTATGAAGAAAGTTGCAACAGGTCCTAGAAATCATTATCTTTGTTATATTTATGGTAACAACTCTGAATGTTCTTGAGTAATCTCTGGAATTTAGAATGTTGTAAATGTTCTCTAGTTTAAATAGCCCCAAAACGTTAATTTTCATATTTGAGAAACTTGACGTTTAGTACTGAAATTCAGAAACGTTGACTGTTATTTTACTCTATACCAGAATATTATAATGCGAGTTGTGTCATTACTTTTGTAGGTACGGTATTTTAGAAAACTGCAACGTATTAATTAATTTTTCAAGAGTAAAATGTCAATTTAATGTAAGTTACATACGCTGTAACTTCCTGCACGTATGTTTTAGTTGTGCTACAAAGCTACGTGGTTGAAGTTTACAAAACATATGCAGTCAAGGGAAACACAGCTGTGGTAGAATGTCACATTCCTGACTATGTCCGTGAATACGTTACGGTAACGTCATGGCTGAAGGATGGCTCTGTTGTCATATATCCAACATTCACAGAGGGTAAGTCTTCTTACTTCAGCTTTCAAACTTTGTTAGGTCGTTTTGCTCGTTAATGGTTTAATCTGTAAAAAAATAATTCCAAGCATTTGCTATATTGTGAATACTCCTATAATAAATTACAAATATTAAGGTTTACTAAGGTTAGAATTAAAAGTTCAACGTCAGTGACGTGAACATAGGAAGGGAAATCAAGGCCCTGACTTTGTGTTCTTATGTCCTAAAAGTGCCACCTGATTCTATTCCTTGCTAGCTATGAATTATTAGGAAAGACAGAGAAAAAAATAGTTTCAGCTTTAAAATAAATGGAAAATTCGGTCGTGTAAGATTTTAATATATATATGTATAATTATAGAACGCTGTTAAATAAGTGTTCATATGTTAAAAGGCATTATTTAGTTTCAGTTCAACCGAATAGAAATAAAAGAGGATGTGTTTAATTTTCATAACATTTTATCCCGTATATACTAAAGACAACCCACGGTCCCGATGGTCTCCTCTAAAACATACAGTCCCCTCCTAACAAAAGTTGTTTTACAAATTTTGAAAAGTGCCCTTTTTATTAACGATCCACTGCCCTATTAACGTTCTCTACATTTTACTATTCAGTAACTATAGCCACATTATATGAACAAATCCATATTATGGTTTGTAATACTACATATAATAATTACTAGATGAATATTACGAAACACTGTTTTTACTGAACGAGTAACTATTTAACAAATCATTTATGCGTTTCGAAACATTCGTCTATCTTGAACACCTAAACAAGGAGAACCAACGCAGAGCTTCAAAATGTTTTTGTTGTGACTAAATGCTATGATACACTCTAACATAATTCTTCATGCTACGGGTGAAACCTTATAATAGTCGAATCATTCTTTAACCAGGTCGATACACTGTCTTTCCTTATGGAAAACTTTATATTCGACAAGTGGAGTCCTCTGATAACAACAACTGGTACCAATGTCAAACTCAACATAGACTGACTCAAAACATTCACACCAGCGCTACCAAGGGCCAACTTGTGGTAACAGGTGAAGTACAAACTTATTTATAATCATACAAAAATCCATAAATAGCTTTATATTTATTTATTTAGCTTTATTGTATTTAAAAAGGAATATTAGCTTTCACCACTTCAAACTAAGATGACTAACGAATACAAGTAAAAATAATATTATTCCGTATGTTACAGAACCTACTATTATGACACCAAAAATCATAGATATTAGACGACGTGTGGTGGTGAAACAAGGTGAAACAGCAGAACTACCTTGTGCAGCAAGGGGTTATCCTGTACCCTCGTATTTCTGGTACAAACATGATGGAGTCCAATTGAAGTCCATAAAAAATGGTGTCAGGCATTTTCTGGTGGATGGAATATTGAGGATACGAAGCGTAAGAATCGAAGACGGAGGAAGATACACTTGTCTTGTTAACAACAGTCTTGGCTCAGAACAAGCAGAGACTTATCTTATTGTAAGAGGTTAGTAGTTTCTGACCTGGGTGCGTATAACGAAAACATGATGGTAGACTGTATTTGGGGGTTGATACGTGAAAGTGGTTAACATGACAGTCGCAAATCTCGACAAACTACTTACTTCTAAACATTTTTGTATAACTTTAGTATAAATACATGTAAATCTTGATTCATATGTTGTTTTATTCAGACCTTATGTAAATGAAAATGTAAAAATTTGTCCGTTTTTACAAAGACAATTGGGTAATTTCTAAATTTCATTATCCAGGTCACAAAAACAAAGTTTGAAGGGAATAATGGCAATTTTCTGTACTTTTATAACATGAACAATTAAGAAATAACACATTCTATCCAGGAACACAATTTGTGTTGTAGAGTGTAATCAGTAGCTTCTAAATTGCAATAATTCATGTGGCTGTTAATGATAGATAGCATACTTTTATATGCAAAAACGGCTGTTCTGGGCCCAGAAAACACTTCAAATAGAAGAGCGAACAACGTTTCGACCTTCTTCGGTCATCGTCAGGTTCACAAAGAAAGGGTTACTGGTCGGAAGCTGACCAGTAACCCTTTCTTTGTGAACCTGACGATGACCGAAGAAGGTCGAAACGTTGTTCGCTCTTCTATTTGAAGTGTTTTCTGGGCCCAGAACAGCCGTTTTTGCATATAAAAGTTCTCAACAAGTGGGTTTCTCGACATCACTGATAGATAGCATAGGTTTACCACTATTAAAGAACAGATAATTAATAGATTTTAGGATTATTAACAGCTGACTGCTAGATGTTAGAAGATAGCAGAGATTCACATGACTGCTAGAGGTTATAGAAAATTAAGATATTCATATGAACGTTAGATATTAGAGTAAAATAAATATTCATACGAATGTTATATGAGATCATAAATTCATCTGACCGCTAGAGACTATAATACAGCAGATATTCATACGACTGTTAGAGTTTAGAAGACAGTAGGGATTTATTGAAACTGCTAGAGATTATAAGACGTACTTTCACGTGGTTACCAGAGGTTTTATAAAAGGCATGAATTACTTGATAATCGAATATTTCTTATTAGCAGACACTCTTCTCAATGTTAGAAGTAGAATACGATAGAAATTCATTTTGTGATATGAAGATATCAAAAACTCGCCTGATTAATAATTATATAATTTATGTAGTCGGTTTTGCTGAATTATTAGATGTTTACAGAGAGTAGAAGATTTTTGGTGGTTAATCGTTTAAAGAGAGATGAAATTTACGTGATAATTATAGCTTTGTATACAGCGAAAATTGAACTGTTTTTTCAACATAAATACATGGAAAATATCATGCAGTGGAACTTACTTAACAATTACAGATTACTAAACACCAGGGATCAGTTTGATATATTCAAAATTAAGATTTTTCCTGATTATTAAAGACTTACATGAAGCTGAAATTTATTAATATAATAAAATTATTCTGTAGAAAAGTCTCATCTAATTGTCCCAGTTTTTAGAGAAAAGGAGAAGCACTTCATTGTTAGATAGAGTGAAGATGATTGATTGCTAGAGGTTAATAGACAGTAAATTATTACCTGATTGTTAAAGATTTGCAAAAACCTGCGAAGTGTCTTGATTTTTAGAAACAAGCAGAAAAAAATTAAGACTCGTGTGACTGACATAAATTCGACTAATTGCCATTGTTTCTAAAAGCAAAGACTGGTCTGATTGACAGCGATTCAACAAATTATCTTTGTAAAGACCAACGGCACATCTGATTGATAATAAATCAACTAATTGCCATTGTTTGTAAAGAGTGAAGAATTGTTGATTTTAGTACTAGAAGTAAACGACCTTATAAGACCATTGAGATTTGATTAAAATTTATTATTTGAACTATATTAGGTAAAAGTGTAATTAGTTCTAAGAATCTAATCACGAGATAGTTTCTCCGCTTTGTTCGTACAGAGGTATTTTGAACGGTTTTACTATACTTTTCAAAAGAGGAAAATTCTGTAACAGTGTTTACTAAAGATTTACCAAGAAAACCAACGCAAGTCAACGCTATATGTCTATTGGTACACTATTCTGGCTTCCTTTTCTTTTGTTGTATGTTGAAAAATGTAATAACTAGTCTTGAAATAAATATCATAAGTTTTTCTATAACCTCCTATAATTTATGAGAAGGGTGATTACTGAGTTATTTGTCCTGCACACGTGGTTATTACGACTCTAGAAGAAAACATTTTTACAGATAGATAATAGATTTACATTTCTTCTGTTGCTAATTACAATACTAGAACGTCCACTACAGAGAGACGGCTATGTTATCGTATTTCATTGATCAATTTTAACAACCAAACGTGACATCGTTTCATATTCTAGAGCCTTTATCGGTCGAAGTACACCCTCGACACCAGGTGATTGACATCGGAAAATCCGCCTCGTTTAACTGCTCTATCCTTGGACAACCCATTTCAAACGTGGAATGGAGAAAAGACCAAAAGCCACTAAAAGGAGAAAAGAAACGCCAATTAATATCAAGAAATGTTGTATACATTTCATCAGTTGGAAGAGACGACAAGGGGATGTACCAATGCTTTGTGAGCAGTGACTGGGAATCAGTGCAATCGGCTGGAGAACTAAGTCTGAAAGGTAAAGACGTGAGAAAATAATGAACGTTGGTAAAAATATGTCTCACTCACTAAAATATTAACAATTACACGTATTCAATTTACAAAGACTTGAGTGGTTGAAATTCTTGACGAAATAAAAAAAAACAAGTAAATATTTATAACATATAAATTTATTAAACTATTTCTCAGAGCACTACTGTACTAGTAATAAATTAGTAAATAAAGATTTACCAAGAAAACCAACGCAAGTCAACGCTATATGTATATTGGTACACTATTCTGGCTTCCTTTTCTTGTGTTGTATGTTGAAAAATGTAATAACTAGTCTTGAAATAAATATCATAAGTTTTTCTATAACCTCGTATAATTTATGAGAAGGTAACTGCATTATCATGCATGAAAAACGTTAGTAATATTAACATACTGATGCTAACAGAAGAAAGAGGAAGAATTTTATAATGGATATCGTATAACAGTCATAACCTCAAACAATTTTTTTTAAAAGTCACTCGTTTAAATGAATCATACTTTATCAAACACTCACACGAGCTGATTATTCAGTGAAACTAGCTCAGAACTTGTCGCTTAAACACATTTTACTAAAGATTCACACAACCAAAGTTGGTTATGAAATTGTCTCAGGAACTGTAAGTGTTTATGAATCAATATACTTTAAGAGTTACGAATTTAAGACTGGAGTCCAAGAAAAACAAACAAACATTTCTTCTGTTTATTGAATGGAATAAAATTGGGAAAACTTAAAATTAAAAAAAAAACTTCAAATAAGCAAGAAAAATAAAATTTGCACAATTTCTTACTTAGGTCAGAGTCTGTTTTGTGAACTAGTCTAACTCCGATATGACTCTTTATGTTGTTGTTGTACTTTATGGTATCATACATATCAACTCTATATCGTTGGCCAGAGATATATATACCAAGAAACTGAAAAGTTGTCTCTGATTCTATAAAACACTCAACTTTTAAGAATTACAGTCACATACGAACAAAGATAAAGTCCCATAAAACAAGAATTACCATGGTTATTCTGAACAGACATGTCAAAATTAATAATCGAACAACCGCTTCATTCCTTGGCAGTATGTAGAACGCAAAAGTTCAGATTATCCGAGTATTTTATAATCTATACCTTAACCATTTACAGAATAAGTACAACACAAATATTCTTATGTCACTAATCAGAAAAATGTAGTGTCTGTAGACACGCTAGTTACAGGAGGATAACCAGTTTACATTTCTTCCTGTGGTGATCATAACAGAAAGTCTTCTGAAAAACATTATACACAAGTTACTTGTAGAATATATATATAGTTATATGCAAGTTATGTTTTAGAATATGTACAGAGATGTCCTCAATTACAGGTGTATCTAATTATAGTTCATCACGTAATGTATTATTATATGGTAGATAAGTCAACATTCTAGTGGACAGTTATGTGAAAAAGTTAGGACACCCTATGAAAGTCTGAGTATTTTTGTAACATTTTTGGATACATAGATATTTAATCTCAATTTCAACGATGCTGAGAGATTATAGGAATATAACTAAATAATTAACACTGAAGAAAAGACTTTTCAAGATCTTCTCTAAATGTAATTCTATAAAAATGCATATTCTAACTGAGGAAAAACTCAGGACACCCTACCCTATTAATAGCTAATGTTACCTCCTTTGGATGAAATAGCTGTAGTGAGACGTTTCTTGTAGCCATCTACCAGTCTCTGACATCGGTCTGAAGAATGTTTGCCCCACTCCTGAATGCGAAATTCTGTCAGCTGTGAGATCTTTGAGGGGTTTCTTGCATGTACAGCCCATTTCAAGTCACCCCACAGCATCTCAATAGGATTAAGATCTGGGCTTTGACTCGGCCATTCCAGGACTCTTCATTCCTTAGTTTTCAGTCAGTCCTTGGTGAATTTACTGATATGTTTGTGTCATTGTCGTGTTGCAGGGTCCAGGTGCGCTTCAGCTTTAATTTTCTTACAGATGGATTCAGATGTTCCTGAAACACCCTCTGATACAAATTAAAATGCATGGTAGATTCTATGATTGTGAACTGTCCAGGTCCTGCTGAAGCAAAGCAGCCCCAAACCATGACACTTCCACCTCCATGCTTCACAGTTGGTATGAGGTTCTTTTCCTGGAATGCTGTATTTGGTTTGCACTAGAGATTTCCTCTGTTCTGGTGTCAAAATAATTCAAATTTGAACTCATCTCTCCAAAGAACATTATTCAAGAAGTCCTGGTTTTTGTCTACACTCTTTCTGGCAAACTTCAGTCTGGCCTTGATGTTTCTCTTAGAGAGCAAAGGTTTCCTCCTTGCACACCTCCCATGCAAGTTAAACTTGTGCAGTCTCTTTCTGATTGTAGGGGCATGCACTTTCACATCAACAGTAGCCAGAGCCTGCTGTAGGTCCTGTGATGACATGTTAGGGTCTTTTAGCATCTTGAGGTCTGCTCTCGGGGTGAACTTGCTTGGACGACCAGACCTGAGCATGTTGGCAGTTGTTTTGAAAGCCCTAAACTTGTTGACTATTTTTCAGATAGTGGAATGGCTGATTTCAAAATCCTTTGGGATCTTATTAAAACCCTTAACAGACTCATAAGCTACAACAGTTTTCTTTCTGAAGGCCTCAGACAGCTCTCTTGCTCTAACCATGGTGCTCACTCTCACTTCAACAGTCAGGAGCACACCAGACTAAATGTCTGAGGTTTAAATAGAGCAAGCCTCATTCACAATGCTGAGTAACGATCTTCTAATCATGTGCACCTGGTGAGATACACCTGTGTGTGAGTTGAGCCATTTTAAGTGGGAATAAATGTGGGGGTGTACTAACTTTTTCGTCAATTAGAATATGCATTTTTGTAGAATTACATTTACAGAAAATCTTGAAAAGTCTTTTCTTCAGTTTTAATTCTTTAGTTATACTCCTATAATCTCTCAGTATTGCTAAAATTGAGATTAAATATATATATATATCCAGAAGTGTTACAAAAATACACAGGCTTTCATAGAGTGTCCTCACTTTTTCACATGACTGTATGTTAGAAAAAGTAAATTATTCTTTAAATATCTACTAAAAATCGCTAAACTAATCACTACTACTTGTTTCGCAGGTGTTAATGCTAATATCTTGATCTTGAAATCAGTCACAATCAAGGTAATAGGGCCTGGCATAGCCAGGTGGTTAGCACGTGCGACTCATGATATGAGGGTAACGTGTTCAAATCCACATCATATCAAATATGCTCGCCCTTACAACCATGGGTGCATTATAATGTTTCAGTAAATTACATTATTCGTTGTCAAAAGAGTAGCCCAAGAGTTAGCGGTGATGACTATTCTTATACTACTAAATTAGAAACGGCTAGCGCAGATAAACTTCGTGTAAATTTGACCGAAGTTCAAAACAAACAAACAAATTAGAGCAATAATCTTTTAAAATTGTTAGGGCTGGTAAGCAAATGGCTTAGATTTGTAGTGTAAAGAAACTTAAGAAGCAAAACGGCTATATTTGGTGTTTAATGACGACACAATAATATTTACTGTTTATAAAATAAACCTACTGTACTGTTGAACACGGATTGAGTCGTTATCGTAAAATTTTAGATGAAATCCCTTGAATTTCGGAGAAATAGGCCAAGCCTTGTACCCCTTCCTCCCATTTCCCACATTAACTCTGTGTAATCATAATAGCCATTAAAGTCATGTTAATTTGTGTAGCCACATTAGCCATTAGTTAGGTTACGACAATTTGTGTAGTCACAACAACCATTAAAGTTAAGCCACGACAATTTGTGTAATTACAATAGTCATTAGAGTTAAGTTACGACAATTTGTGTAGTCACAACAACCATTAAAGTTAAGTCACGACCAGTTGTTTAGCCACAATAACCATTAGAGTTAAGTCATGTAAATTTGGTTAGTCACAATAACCATTAAAATTAAGCCGCGACAATTTGTGTAGCAACAATAGCCATTCAAGTTAGGTCACGAGAATTTGTGTAGCCACAGTAACTATTAGAGTTAGGTCAGACAATTTGTGTTATTACATTAGTCATTAGAGTCAAGTAACGACAATTTATGTCGCTATAATAGTCATTAGAGTTAAGCCACGACAATTTGTGTAATTACAACAGTCATTAGAGTTAAGTCACGAAAATTCACTTTTATTTTTATTTTTGGATGTTCGGAATCCAGACTTTTGGAGAATTTTTAAAATATTATTTAAATCTAACTTAACTGTTTCTTTTAATATTCTACGAAACCGTAAACCATAAACTTATTCGACTTGTTCCCTTTCACTACCAGAGGATGAGCCCTCACTTCAAGAAAAGTTTCACGGACAGACCTTACAGCCTGGTTCCTCCTTGACTATAAGGTGCGTGGCACAGGGTGTACCTCTGCCTCAGGTTACATGGGCCTTGGATGGAGCCTCCCTCCCCGACAGTCCTCGTCTGCGTATGGGGGATTATGTCACTCAATACCAACGTGTTATAAGCTATGTTAACATATCTAATATTCAACCGGAAGATGGCGGCACCTATAGCTGCAAAGCAAACAGTGACGTTGGAGAAGTCATTCATTCGGCCAAAATCAATGTGCTTGGTCCACCTTTTGTAAGGCCGATGAAGAACGTCTCTGTGGTGGCCGGAGAGATTATGATACTGTATTGTCCGGTTGGTGGCTATCCTATTCACTCTATAACATGGGAGCGTGGTAGGTTGAAAGTAATTTAGTTTCTTTTTTTTTCTATTTTAGGTAACTTAAAACTTCTATTTAGACAGCACTAATACTAATTATGTTGCTGACATCCATCTGTAGTTTATAAGTGTTTCATACATTTGTTATTATTTTGTGTTACTAATTAGATCATTACTGAAATTAATAAGTTATTTTTAACCTGTATCTAAAGCAGGGCGTGCTGTGATTTGTCCTAAGGGGAGGCAATAGCATAAAAGGTGGATTATAAAATGAAAATAATTATATACAGGTCGGCCAATAAAAATAAAATCAGTTATTTGTAGACATTAATCATATTTAAGACTAAGTGCTTCCAATTAAAGATAAAAACATATTCAGTTACTTACTTTATTTATATGTTAATTCCATTCTTCTTTCGTTTTGATTGAATATATTTATTGCATCTTCATAGAAACTATTAGTATTTATTTCCAGATAATCCTGGATTCTATTTGACAAGCCAGAAAATCATTTGATTTCTCTACATGAGACTCAAGTAATAGATCATATTTCTTGCACAAATTTACTAATTCCACGTAATTTACTCGGTTAGCAGACTCTAGTGGTTCATAATAGCCCATAATGCTAATTTTTGTTCGTCCAAATAGCAAACTACGTCGATTAATCTTTCTAAAATGTCTCTACTTATGTTCATCTTTTCATTGTGCATTTACACATTAATTTTATGTTGGATATTTATTTGGAATTCAACCCATGATTTTCCAAATCTAGCTAGACCTGGAGTTAAAAATATATGACTGGAGGAATTTTCACGTCTTTTAATTGCCTTATGCACATTATAAAAATCATCAAATCTGCTTGAGTTCCATGTCCCAAGTTCACTGTTAAATAATAAACACGACCAGCAGAAAAGCTTCTGCAAGTTAGGACAAGCAGTTTACCTGTCACATTGGTTTACATTAAATTTTCGAACGCACTGCTATGTTCTTCCAGTCAGGCTTAGAGCTGGCATCAGTTAATTTTTCTAATGTTGCTTCCTTTATCTCTAAAATTGTTTGTACCAAAGTTGTTTACTAATTAGCTTTCATTAACACAGTTATAATTCTTCTTATTATCCTTTTTTAATCCATATCCAAACCTGGAGGGTAACACTTCACATAAAGTTTATGCATACAAAACCTTACATTATTTAATACAATGCCGGAAGCACTTACACGTGGCATCAGAGTGCGAGGTGCGGGTTATGAAAAACAAAAGTTTCCAAATATCTCAAGAAAATTAACTATATTTTTTCTTGTTATATTTCACTTATTTGTTGTACATTTTAATTTACAAAATAGTAATTACGAAGCACTTCTTATTTATAATCTTTTATTTCGATTAGATTTTCAATGATTTAAATAAGTTTATACATAAGCTATAAATTGTCAATAAATTCCAATTTTGCGTGTATTTTGAAGTAAGACGAACTGGTAATTGTTTCCCTTTACCATAGAAGAGGGTAATATAACATTCAACATGCGTTTGCTTGTTTTTTAAATACAAGTATAAATTTGTAAGTTTTTATTCGAAAAATTATTCATGTAAGCAGCGTTTTATAGTTTAAAGATTATATTATGTAACAAAAATGTTGTAATATAGAAATAAAGCCTTTTCTCGTAGGAAAATAAAAGCTAAAATCAACTCACAAAAGTAAGCATTTTACGAGTTGTCCAGCTTCTTTCGCCCGTACAAAGCGATTACTGACTACGTATGGTGTGGTAGAGAGCTTCCGTATGAATTATTTGGAAGCTCAAAACGTCACATTTATCTGATACTTAAAAATGAAATTTGTTAAACATATATATTTAGGAAGCACTACTGTTTTTGCTTCCATAGACCTCGTGCCTGTGATATAAAGTTAACAACTATTTACACTGTCGAATTCTACAAGTGTTAACAAACATACAGTCTATACTTACAGTTAGTAAAGACTGGTTAATTGAGAGAATTGTAGTTCAAACTTAAACATAGCATTTTTTACGTGTTTGATTTACAGTTTAATAAATTAGACTGTTAAAGTTAACAGTTTTATCACCCATTCCTTAAGTGCCGGAAGCTGAGAAATATTTAAAACCTATAATTTAAAATTTATGATGGAATCATGTAAATTACATATAAATGTATGATATTCCTCTTACTTCGTCCATTGCAAATTGGAAATATGGCGCTTGTGAAAATGACATTTAGATATATATTTATTTAATTTTCTACAAGTCATTGCCGAATTGGCCTTTCGTAAATACCAGAATTCGTCAGTGGGGCTGAATGATAAGAGGCAAAATATTGTCAAAATATTAATGTGTCTAATATAATAATTTAAAATTTATAATTTAAACGCCGAAAGATGTCGAAGCATTAAGAACCAATAGGCCTAACACTTATGATAAAAAAGGCGTTAACTGTAATGGTTTTTACCTACATTTCTCTTAATTTCTTTACTCGCGGATTCAAAATGAAAGACGCCTCATTGGCTGTGATTTGTAGGAGGAAATACGTAAATCTGGGATGCTATTTCTATATTCCTACTTTTCCTGATTTTGAATACACAGTTGGAAGATTAAGATTTTGTTGTTGTTTTGAATTTAGCACAAAGCTACACAATGGGCTATCTGTGCTCTGCCCACCACGGGTATCGAAACCCGGATTTTAGCGTGTAAGTCCGCAGACATACCGCTGAGCCACTGGGGGGCCGCAGATTAAGAAGAATGCTATATAACCATCAGTAGTTAATATGGTTTTATCCCAAAGTGTTAAAATTGTTGGTTTATATGATTTAGTAATGCCTTGTATATAGTGTTATCTGATGGTTAAGTTATATTGACTATTTGTATTCAAATTTACGTTTATTGTATTGATTAATTTCACGAATTATTTGATTAACGATTGTTATTTAGACTGCATACTGCAATGGTAATATTAGTAAATTCGAGTCTACATTCTCTTATTAATAAATTTAAAACATAGTTTTAAAACAATAACATAATGGAATAAGTTCATGTTTCATGGGTTAACGTAGCAGACAAAATTTAGAAATACAGATGAAGCGACCTCCAGGAGTTTAAAATATATTTATAATACAGTATCCAGCAGCTTTGGAGTGTATTTATTTATAATAATGATATAACCTCCAATAACATGGAGTATGAGTGTTTATACAAATAATACAATATTTAAAAACTTTGAAGAATTTTTATTTATATTAATGATACAATATCAAACAACTTTGTAGCATATTTATTAATATTAATAATACAATACATAAAACTCTGTAGCGTATTTATTTATGTTAATGAACAACCTTCAACAACTTTGGAGTATGTGCTTTTTACCTCTCTTTAGTTTTAGTACTGGTTAAAATTAAGTGTTTTTATCACAGGTTGCTAATGAACCATCAAAGTTGTGTTCGTTAAGATACAACTTAGATTAAATACCGAATTCTCGGGCATCTCTGGTATCTTACTTCATTAACTAAAGCTAACAGAATTTTGGGATATTCATAATAAGATATTTTAATCAATTCAGCTACAAACAGACACCATAATGGATTTCATTCCTCCACACAAGATTTCTCAAATGTCGAATACAAATGAGGTATCAAATTCTATTCTTTTGCTCTAACACAGTGTCAATAAACTGTTAAAAAGCAGCGTACTGTGTAAAAATAAAAACTCTAAAGGAAAAGTGCTTAACAAAAGTTTTAATTTGGCGTAGCTTTGTTTCATAGTTCTATTTTCTCAATTTTCATTTTCATGTTCCAACGGACTGTAAACTGTGAGAAACACAAAGGCTTAATAATTTGTTCATTATCGTACTTATTTTTCTCCTGCATACCTTTCAATAAATGATACTTATTTTTTCTCCTGCATATCTCATAGTAATTGATACTTATTTTTTTCCTGCATACATGATAATTAGAGAAAGAGATGTTGTTTCTTTGTCTTAACTCTGCTTCACAGAAATGTTACTTTTGTTCATTAACCGTCCAGATAGTGAAGTGGAAGTCAAACAGGTGTAAAAATCCTTTATAAACTTTAGTGTCACTATGTTAAATATTTTCTAGTTCTCTAGGTGTTGCACTCCTCTAGAAGGTTTAATTATTGGAACGTTGACATTTATTAGAAGGCTTGCTTATTTAGGTGTTACACTTCTCCTTAAGATCCACTAATTGAGGTATTACTATTCTCGGTAAGACCCGCTAATTGAGGTATTACTATTCTCTGTAAGATCCACTAATTGAGATGTTATTTTTGTTTGTAAGATCCGCTTATTCAGGTGTTACTCTTGTTTGTAAAACCGCTATGAGATTTGTTTATTGAGGTGTTACTCTTGCCTGTAAAACCGCTATAAGATCTGTTTATTGAGGTGTTACTCTTGTCTGTAAAACTTCTCTTAAGATGTTACTCTTTTGTGTAAGAATCTTATTGACATCTTGTCTTTTTTTAAAGACTTTCTTGTTGATATTTTAGCCCTGTATGAAAGTCCTCTCATTATGGTGGTGTTTTCCTTTAAAACCGCCTACATGAGTGTGAAGTGATTTTTAATCTGAGCAATTTTACTCTTATGTGTAAAATTTTGTTTGGAAGTTTCTTGGACAAAGACTAATGTTATTTTTTATGGAAGAACTGAACAGCAGTGATCTTTTTATTAGTAAAGCTTTATCCATAAGTGTACATCATCTTAACAGCCTGTTGATGTCTACTTTTCATGTGGTGGTTCTGGTTACTATCACTTGTGTACGTATTTCATGTTTTATATCATATTTATATCTTGAATGAGTCCTACTACTTGGGGATGGGTAATTTTTCTCTACAATATCTGTTTTGAGGTGTGGTTGAATAGTTGTTTACATTCTCTTATGTGAGAAGTGTTTAGCCATAATATCAGTTTGGTTACTAATTATTGTGTTGATCTTCCAAGGAGTCAGTGTTCAAGTCCGTCCTTCTTTCCAGTTGCTGTAGTAGGCTTTTCTGAAGGTTTGGTGTTAAACTCTGTCCTCGTTTCCAACCACTCAGGTTAACACTCCTACGAAAAAAAAATATTTACATCCACTAAAGTGATTTTGGGGCCTATCAGGCCCCATATATTTTTCCAATAGAAACACAGTGATTTAGCAACATTCATTACAAACAACTTTAGAATAGTTCTGACAAACATTTTTTTTTACAATTTGAGCAAACAATTTTCGACTGTCTATCTTTTGATCTGCCGCACAAATGGCATCGTCCTCTTTTTGCTTTCTTTGCAGGCGGTTCACATGAGGTTGTTTTGTCATTATCTTTGCAGTAAATTTCTTTGATTTCAAGCACCAATTGCCGCATAAATTCTCTTCTGGCTCTTGATTTATGTTGACGAAGAAATTCTGGATGTTTTGTCGAGTTTAGAACGAAAGCATTGTTCGCAGCAAGATCTAGAATGTTATAGAATATGCAGACTAACCAGCGCTTTGATCGCCTCTTTGTTGTATAATATCTCACCAGTTAATCGAGAGTGTCGACACCTGCCTTTGTTGCATTGTAAAGATTGACTATTTCGGGCTTTCCATTCTCTTCTACTTCACCAGACTGATGCTGAGAACTCAGTAGTAGCACATATTTTCCTGGTTTGTATGAGTGCCTGAGAAGAGTGATGTCGTCATGGTAGAAAAACTTTGGTGATAACTCTTTTAGATTTTGCATTTGTTTCAGGAGGCAGGAAGGTTCTTGATTTCCGTATGGTTCCAACAAGTCCTGTTCTTTTTGTTCGTAGGTACTTGGCAAGTGTCATTGTTGTGAAGAAATTATCTGTCGTTATTGTCCTTCCTTTTCCAAGAAATGGCTGACTCAGTTCTCTGACTAGTCTTTTTCCTTGATTTGTTTCTGTCGTATTTCCAACCTTTCCAGTATAAATGTGAGCATTGAGGAGGTAACTTGTCTTTGCATCTGTTAGGCACCAAATCTTTATTCCGTATTTGCTTGGCTTTGTCGGAATGTATGTTCTGAAGCCAACTCTTCCTTTGAAGTTACATAGTTGTTCATCCACGGTCAGGTATTCGCTTGGGTTGTAACTGTTTTTGCAATTTTCAATGAACAAATTCCAAACTCCAGAGATGGCGTTACCTTTAATTTCTCTATTTCTTTGAGAGTGGATGTCAAATCTGATTTTTGAGCACTTTTTTGAATTTGTCTTGTGTAATCAGTTTTCGCAAAAATGGCAAACCGAATTCGGTTGGAAACATTTCGTCTATCGATGCATTTTTGGATTTGCTTATTCCAAGGAAAAGATTAACTGCGATCCATTTCCAGAGGTCTTCTTCAAAAATTGGTTCTTTCATGACGATGTTTGTTGAGTGAATGATCTGTTCCATCATATTATCAGAAATGAAAATTTTGAATGTTTCGAACGGTGTAGAGACTCTTGGAGCAGCTTGCCTTGTAATGCCTGGGTTCCCATTGAATATATTGAGAGCTGCGGTTCTCCTGTTGATCCTTGAAGGTGTTGTTGAATAACTAAAATTCTTATCTTTGGACAGAAGTTCGTTCACTGGCATCGTAGTAAGATCTTCTTGATTACTTTCTTCACTTTCAGAAGGGTACGGCGCTAGTTGTTCATCATTTTTGGCTTTAGAAGGATCATCATCACAAGTTTCAGAGTAGTCTTCGACATTATCATGTTCACTTTCATCGTCGGATGGTTTTTGTCAGTAAATGTACAGCTTCATCAAGAGATATCATTTTTGACACGGTTTGAAGATTTCAGCTCCTATATATATATATATATAGGATTTGTGAATTCTTCTAGAATATTCTAGAAGCTTCAAGAGTATTCTAGATTATTCTAAATACTTCTGTAAAGTTTCTAGAATGTTCTAGAACAGGCGTGGGCAAACTAGGCAATAATCAGGACCGTCTAAAATTATTGTTGGAGTAGAGTTATTATCCTAAATATCCATCTTTTGAAAAGAAGTTGTAAAATTAATATATTTGTACTATAATTTGCTTTTTTCGGTTGCCCAGGCCTGTTCTAGAATTATTCAGGAAATAAATAAAGTCATTTTTATGTTTTTTGATCTGGGGCCTACTAGGCCCCAAAATACCCTTAGTGGATGTTTTGAAAATTTTTTTAAATATTATTTCGCGAATGTCTGAAAAGTCAAAATATTATTGCTCCTTAAAATATAAAGGGATAGGGTCAGTTAATGGCAATTTAATTTAAATACAAAATTATTAGCCTAATATTAATAACCTTTCAAGTTGCTCTGGGGCCTATTAGGCCCCAATTGTCGTAGGAGTGTTAATAGCTTACAAAAATATCCGATTTTTGTGGCACATCTGTTTTTCTGTTGACCGTGTGTATGAAGAACTGCTTCAAGATTATAATTTTCTTTAGACTAATGCTACATTTCTATGTAGAATCTGTCTGTGGAATAAGGCACCCTTATTCTTCTGCGTGAACGTTTCTGCAGTGTATATCGGGTATTATATTTCTCTATAACACTTTGCTAGAGAATTGGACGGATACTAGTTTTACAGTTTGTTTGTTTTAATGCAAAGCCACATTGGCTATCTTCTGTATCCGCCGTGGGGAATCGAACCCCTGAAATTAAAGGTATAAGTCCTTAAATTTACCGTTGTGTAACCAATAGGCCATATTTCTAATGGATATTAGAAATGGATATGGATAATGTAGCAATGCTAATCTACAAAATACGTCTAATAAATTGTCTGTAGTTCTTCTTACTACAACTGAAAGCTTAATTGTAAAAACTAGTTATTAATAATAACACACCAAGTCTTTCGAGTTTTTGGAAAAAAAAACCTTTAAATATTTGTCTAATATAACTCACTGTCGAGTTTCTCACCAATTGCAAAGTTGTGTATATATATATATAGTTTTTAATTTATTCCTATTGTCACGAAATTTCTTTTAAAATTCAGAGGGCGTCCGTCTTCCGTACAACCACCGACAAAAGGTCTATCCAAATGGCACTCTAGTGGTGAAAGACATCGAAAGAGCAACAGACGAAGGAAAGTACACATGCCAAGCAAGTGATAAGGATGGAAACTCCGCACAAAGTAGCTTAATAGTTTCGGTTTTAGGTAGGCCTTCTATTACAACCGGCACGTTTGTGGCCTAACAGATAAGGCTGTTCAAATATATTAGGTTTTGAATTTAGAAAGTATTTCACTTCAAATAATTAGAATCATGTTTTTATGCGATGAATGTATATATATGACTCTGTCTCTTTTGTAATATCAAATACGTGTATAGAAAATCGGATTTCTTTAATCAAGCAGAAACGGGTGTTCAAACATAATTACTTCATTAATATTGACGACATCTCACAAGTCAGCTACTTCAGTGATTCCAAAAACTATTCCTTGCAGCGTTATGTGCCTGTAAGAGGGACAATCAGCTTGGCGAACATGCATAAATCTACTCTATAGTTTTCTTTGCTTAATCTCTCAAAGTAGATAGTAACTTTTAAAAAAAAGAGAGATCATAGTTAAGACTATGAATACGCTTAGTAATGAAGTATCTCATGGTTTTTTGGGAATCCTTAGAATTTTAAACAGAACACATCTTTACGGAATGGTGTGTTCAAAACAGTAATGTTAACATGTACGAATCTGGTAATGTTGACTTCGTTGCACAATTCTGAAAGAAAATTAAATTCAAGTTTTTTTAAAAAATAAGTAAAAAAAAACTTTTTTGTATTTCCGATTAAAGTTCTGTCTTTATGAGAAGATACTAGCGTTATTAAAATTTAACTGTAGCAATGTATTCATCTGTTGTCTATCTGTATCTCTATATTTAGTGGAAGTGAAAATACAGAATAGTTCAACAACTTAATCCTGGTCATTCCTTTTACTGAAGAGATTACTTGTTCCCACGACGAAAAAAAAGTGACTAATACCTGTGTCACTTTGGTACCTGACACACTCTGTTTTTCTCGGCATTTTCTCCATTGTTATTAATATCCTTACAAAACGAAGAGAGAAAGGAACTCTTTTGGATTTCATATTTCAAACACTAGCTAGCTTCTTGTCACCAGCTCCTGTCCGTAATCCTTTGGATTAAAGATTGTAGCGAACACTTGAGTAAAAAAGTAAATATGAGGAATCTTTTACTATAAAAAATACCGAATTCGTCACACGATGCATATACTGTCGACCAAATATACAAATCTCCTATTTTTGTAACTTCAATAACCTTTCAACACCATTCAAATATCTATGATCAAAATAAACCAGAATAGTAATTTGTTTTCTTCTAACTCACCAGGAAACGTGCTTTTCATATCAAGTAATTTCTAAAAGTAACAATATAACTGTAGCATGAGAAGATACGAAAAAAATACAGTCGACTAGTGGTCGTTTTAATATTCACTGACTCAGTAATATCCCTTCATTGTTAGATATGTTTCACTACAATAAATCACGTGCCTCGCAGTCAAAACGTAATCTTGTTCTTAACAAAGTAATATGATATTGTGCTCATGCATGAACAGTTGAGAATTTGCACTGTTATGCGATTCCATTTTTCGATCTTTTCAAGAACAGTGTACGTGTACAAAAATTCAAGACAACTAACGCTCTAGAAGCAGCTGTAAGCAAATTGATTCGTAATATTACACCTATAAATTATAGACCTTAAGTTCATTAACACTGTTAGTCTAGGACTACTGCTTTTGCCCTGATATGGCTGGTTTACAGGAATAAAACTCCTTTCTGTTTAAAACAATCTTCGAACTTTGTTACCTCTGAATTTCAGTAAAATAGGGTTGTTCTATCATATGTAACTATATGATCACTGTATATACACATACAACTGGAGAACATCCTTCATTTTAAGGTAGTTAAGGCACTTGACTCGTAATTTGAGAGTCGCGAGTTCGAATTTCTGTCACACCAAATATGCTCGCCCTTTCAGCCGCGGGGACAATATAATGTGACGGTCATTCCCACTATTTGTTGATAAAATAGTAGTCCAAGAGTTGGCGGTTGTAAGAGATGATTAGCTGCCCTCCCTGTAGTCTTACACTACTAAATCAAAGATGGCTAGCGCAGATAGCCCTCGTGTGCTTTGCGCGAAATCAAAATATACCAAACATTCATTTTAGTTTCTCACTGGTATAGTGGTAAGTTTACGGATTTATAACGCTAAAAACAGGGGCTTGATTCCCCTAGGTGGGCTCAGCATATAGACTAATGTGGCTTTGCTTTTAGAAACCACACACTCCATCATTTTAAATCATATACCAGCAATAATTTTACTTTCATATCGCTTATACACTCGCGAGAGAAATATGTTTCTTCTAATGGTTTTGTTTATCAGTGTACTAAGTCTACCGTCACGATTCCAGAGATGCCAATCATTACGATTTTGGTGTATACATTACGACTATACGCTTGTACAGACAAATATTACGACTCGTTGCAACTCCCAAATTATTATATATTTTGTAGGCCTATATAATAAAGTGATAAATTGTTCCCCTAGGGCTTCAAAGGCGTGAAAAGAAAATTTCTAGTGAGATACAAATAAATTTTGATAATAAATAAAAGACATAGTCCAAATGGCTACTTGCGATAATCATGTTTGTGCTTGAAATAATAAAAAATATTTGTATCTCCGACGTCTACCAATGGTTTGAATGCGATGCTTCTCCATACTGGGTACGTGGGGAAATCCATAGTCAACCAATCAGCGCTCGCGTAGATGGGTCTTTTTCGCTTTCTAAGCTGTATAAAAACTCCAATGCGATCGTTCACAAGTTGGAAAAAAAGAGGTCTCGTTCACCAGATTATCTTGTTTCTGACAAATATAAAAGGACTAAAACTGTGAATCAAAAATTTAGGAAAGAGTATGGTGCAAAATATCTGGTCATTGCATCAAAAGTCGGTGACAGTTATGCGTTTTGTACAGTTTGTCACATCGATTGTTCTAGACATACAAAATCGACATCTCACCAACAAAAGGCTGAGGCGAAGACAAAAACGATGCAGATAACGACATTTATAAGTAAGAATAAATGAATATGAAAAAGAATTTCAAAAAAATTTATTTAAATTTATTTATTAAATATACAAAACACAATCATAAATGAGCGATCTATAGCAGTAATAAATAATAGTTATAATAATAATAATATAATAATAAACAGCTCAGAAACATTGGTCAGGCCTAGTGGCTGCAAATGATAAAGGGCTCTGTCTACAATCATTACGCTCAGTTATTTGGAATAGTTGGTATTTCTGAGATTCATTATTTGTCTACTTCAGGTACTAACCCAAAGAAATCTCCAAGTGGCAGAACGGTATGTCTGGAACTTACAACACTAGAAACCGGGTTTCGATACCAGTGGTGGGCTGACCAAAGATAGCCTAGTGTTTAGTAAAGTTCACACAAACAAACCAAGGCTCTAAGAACATTGTCATTTATCTATTGTTGTTATTGAACATTGTTACCTATACAATGTTGTTGTTATGTTAAGTGACGTCGCTATTTTTCTCGTGATTAGTTCTACAACAACTGATGTTGATTTTTTCCTAATCACTAGAGTGTTTGATGATGTTAAACCGTTTCAGTCGTCAAATATTTTGCTCTTCAGAAATTGACGTTTTAACTTTGTAATTAACAGAGTGATGTTGTTATTACGTTTTGTTTTGTTGAGCAATTTACCCTTCAACAAGTTAGAGTTGTTATTAATTTATTTCACCTATGAAGTGATTAACTCGTTCATAACTTATCTTTGACTGGTTTATCGGCTACCTTCGTGTAGAATTCCACTTTTTAATTACCGATAGTTTTTGGTTTGTTTTGAATTTCGCGCAAAGTTACATAAGGGCTATATGCGTTAGTCGTCCCTAATTTAGCAGTGCAAGGCTAGAGGGAAGGCAGCTAGTCATCACCACCCACCAACAACTCTTGGGCTTCTCTTTTACCAACGTATAATGGAAATGACCATCACATTATAATGCTCCTACGATGGAGAGGGCGAGCATGTTTGGTGTGATGGGGATTCGAACTCGCGACTCTCAAATTACGAGTCAAGTGCCTTAACCACCTGGCCATGACAGACCTCTGATTAGGTTTATTTTCTAGTTTATCTAATGACTGACTCCTGTAATAATAATAATAAAATCACTGGAAATGAAATTTGTCTGACTGAACCTTTTAAAAGGTATTTTGTTATTTTTATTTTTAGTACGTCCAGTAATTGACCCCTTCAGTTTCCCAGCCTCTGTCCACCAAGGTCAACGGTTCACAGCTATATGTACCGTCATCAAAGGAGATTCTCCTGTTAGGTTTACTTGGCTTAAAGATAAACATCGGATTGAAGACTATCTGGACATTCGTGTTGTCGGAGTTGGTGAGTTTTCATCTACTCTGATTTTCAACTCATTGCGGCCTGAGCACCATGGAAACTACACGTGCATCGCAAGCAACTTAGCAGGTTCCGTGAGTCACACAGCAACAATGATAATACATGGTATGGGTTGTTCGCATTTATAAACCTATGGCTGTCGTAAAATTTGTTTTAAATACTTAAGTATTTAGATTAGTTTTCAGTGTGTTTTTCCTAAATACTTGTTCATAAATTTATCCGTAAAACGTGTAAGTGTTGATCTTTATAAGTGTTAATTATAAACTATATCTTTTTTTTTTATAATTAATAGTAAGAACTTGAGCAAGTTTTAATCTCAAACGTAAGCCCTAGGTCTAGTTTAATTTTTCGTATTTCGAACTTTATTCTTTTAATTATGTATGGCCAAGTGGTTAGTGTGCCTAGAGCAAAATAAAAGGCCCAAGATTCGAGCAGGATGCGTTGCAAAGTATGTTCCTTACTTTGAATTGTAGGAATTTAATATTTATGAAGGTTGATTACCCTATCTTATGAGGACAAGCTGTGTAGGTAGTAGGTGCTATTAACTGAATATCACCTCTTTTCAGCAGTCTTAAATTAGGATTGGCTATGCCTGGATCGTGGGACTCCTGTCCAGTTTATTTAACATGTTTGTCGAATAAGGCGCCGTTCGGTATCAAATATTAAAAGTAGAAAGTTTAGTCTCAAACATTAGCCTTAAGATTAGCAGAACTCTGAATTTTAAACGAGGCTGGTTGTAACCCAATTGTTAGCGAGACTATACTGTGAATTTTAGGATTTCGATTCGTGTCCCGTTGGCATATAAACACGCTTTCTACTTTGTAGCAGAGATTTACTAGCTTTTCTTTCTATTGTCTCTCTATAATTTCAAAATGATGCACAAAAACTGAAACAAACATACAGTTTCAAATCTTAGTTCTAGGATTCAAGTTTGGAAATTTTAACCACAAAATTTAATCGTATGGAATCAGCCACGTCTGGGTGTAGCTCAGTGGTTAATGTACCAGGCAGAGTATCAGAAGGTTCAAGGTTCGTATCACATATACCGCTGATGAACATGCTCCACGTTTTCAGCGTTATAAGTGTGACAGGTAATTTAGCTATTTCATCAAGATTAGTATTATAACTGTGACAGGCAATCCAACAATTTCATTAATATTAGCATTATAACTGAGACTGGTAATCCATGTATTCGATTAATATTAGCAGCGCAAGCGGCAGGTACTTCTGATTGGTTTCTCTCCCTCTGGCCAACATTTCTTGGTTAAGGATGACCATACCTAAACCTTGTTGGCATGTGGCCTGGCCGCTTAGACCTCGTGTCGCATATAGGAGTTTGGTTTAGTTCTAAATTAAAGACAATAATTTTAGTTTCAGATTGTATATATAGGATTGGATAAATAAGTTTCAGTTTCTAATTTTTGTTTGAAAATTAGTTGTATAAGTTTGATATCAAGCTTCAGTTACAGAATTCAGTTCACTCATTTTAGTTTCATTCTTTGCTACTTGTAACAACTATAGTAGTTTTAGTTTCAAACTTGTGTGTGTGAACTAGCTGTAAGGGTTTTATATCAAACGTTAACCTCTTATAAGCTATTTAAGGTGTTGGAATAAGCCTTAGTTTCAGGACGAGGTGTAGAAGTTTTAGTTTCAAATTTCCATCGGTATACCGAAAAGTAGAATATGAGTGTGAACATAGGATTAGTTATAGATATATGTTAGTTTTAGTTTAATTTTTATTCTTACAGTACCTCCTAGATGGAAAGTAGAACCACGTGATAGTTTTGTGATTAAAGGTCACTCCGCCCTCATAGACTGCCAAGTCCACGGTTTTCCTCATCCCAGAATTCGCTGGACTAAATCTTCAGGTGAGTTGTTGTTGTTGTTTTGAATTAAGCACAAAGCTACACAATGGGCTATCTGTGCTCTGCCCACCACGGGTATCGAAACCCGGATTTTAGCGTGTAAGTCCGCAGACATACCGCTGAGCCACTGCTTCAGGTGAGAATAGTTTCAATAACATTATTACTCGGGTCTCATAACCCACTGTATATGTCTAGGTCATTGGTTCTTACATTTCAATTAAATTAATAGAAATATCCGCCCTCCGAGTAGGTATAACTGCTAGTTCCTACAGAAAGCTGTTAAGCCTGCAGCCCAAACACAGAACCACATCCTACATCCTTCTGGAATTGACTGACAAAACAAGTTTGTTTTTGATTGTTTTATTTTGAAACTTACTCCTTTTCTGTTGGTAATTTTTATTAGTTAAATCTGAAACGCATCATTTTTGTAGAAATTTGAATTGTTTTATTTATTGCTCAGCTATAAAAATGCTGTCTAGTGGTTAAAATATCACCCGTTAGGGTTGATGACGATCGTTGTCATAGTTTCCGAGATCCGAGTTTTGAATGCACATAACGCAATCTCCATTTTAATAAAATTACCCTACGAATAGCTAAAGTTAACAAAAATGAAAATTCCATCACTGTTTGAGCCTCGATGGCTCATCAACCATTTTTTACGAGTTATATTTGTTATTTCTAACCACACTTTGACAGGTACGTCTACTACTTTGTATATACTTTAAAATAAGTAATTATTAAATAATTAATTACAGTTATTTGAAGCTTTGAGACCGTTTTCATTTGGTGCGGGTTTACAGAATATAAAATATAACGTGTTATTTAGTAAATGTGTTCTTTCAAACACTACTTTTAGTCTACGTACATACAGTCATACAGTCTGTGAAAAGATGGAAAAACATTAGATTGACCAAACGTACGTGAGCCGAAAATGCTACTAACAATGGGGTTATCCAACTGATTTATTTATCTGAGGCAAAGTGGTCATAGAGGCTTTTCCATTACTTGTCATAAGATTGATCATTGCTAATTATAATTTTTATTGAAAATGTTTAGCAACTTTTTTTGGTAGAAGTTATTACATGACAGGTTGTATAGGATTTTACAAGAAAATCACTGTCAAGACAGAATAGTATTATCTCTAGTGTTCAACTTACCTTTATGTTTTTTTAAATTACTTTTATCTATTATGTATATCGAAGGAAAATTAGAAGATTTTCACTTCGTTTCATTTAAACCTTAAAGGATAAAACAACACATTATATAGCTATTAATCCGGAATTTTTACGATTCATTTTATTCTCAAAAACCATAAAAGCGATAAACAGATAAAAAAATAATTATGGCAGATAAAACCTCCACCGATGGCTCAACCAGGAACTTGGAAGTTTTATAAGAATTCAAGGTTCGATTTATAAAATAAACGCTGCATAGATAGCCTACCATTCTCAACAGACGATAAACCAAATAAAATTTTGAAGGATAAAAAATAACATTCATATGTTTTGTTTTTACATAGTTAATAGCTTATTAATAAGGGTATAATCTGTAGGTAGCCATGTTACTAATCACATAAACAACGTATTTGTTCTTAAAGCAGTCTTTCATGGTTATGGTAACGCGTAGAAACAGATACAGCAGAAATAGTAAAGAATAATCAGATAACCGAGATTTAACTGTATACATGCTGTGTATCTTAAGAACTTCTCGATATGAGGTTCACGAATTTCTGATTTATAAGTGTAGCTTCCCTATAGTATAAAATTATTCAACAGTTGTTTGAATGTAGAGTGTGATGTAAGGAGTGAATCATTCTACAACCTCCCGAGGGTTTTATATTTTGTCTTTTATGAATGATGATGGGTTCAAGTGAGGTTATGTAAACTGTTACATTAGATAGAATTTAATGTTATGAATTAGAATTCCTAACATGAAAGGTATATTTTTAGCAAGTGGAACATAAAGGCCACACCAAGAAAATCAGTGGAGTTCAGATCTAACAATAATTAATTTTGAACTACTGACCAGATATAAGGCAGCACCATCTGCAGCCATGTATGCGTCAGAAACTTTGAATCAACTTAGGGGCTTTACTGTCATTTTAATAGCACATTTATAGTTGAAATTGTAGAGTATATTTGACAATAACATACCTCGAACCCAGGACCCATCGTTCCACTGCTCTGTATGCTGATCACTTGGCCACAATGGGCCGTTATCTCTGTTTTGAAAACACACACACACACACACACACACACACAAAACAGATCGCATACCAACCCGCTTTTACTTCAAGATCCTTCATAGCTACGATATTTTTTTCGTCAGTAGTACAGCGGTATATTTACGGACTTACAACCCTAGAAACCGAGTTGGGATATCTGTTGTGGGCAATGTCCAGATAGACAGGCTGTAAATAAAGTGATACATTCATTTCAACTATTTTATGGCTTTTATTTGTTTATGTGTCGCCAGAAGACACACCCAGAGACTACCGACCCATCAGTAGTAGCTCTCGTCTGTACGTGTACGAAAATGGTACAATGGCCATCCACAATGCACAGAAAACAGATGCGGGGTTTTATTTATGTCAGGCTTCTAATGGAATTTCTCCGAGCATCAGCAAGATCATCAAATTGAGTATACATGGTAGGTATACATGTTTAGACCTTTTATTGTGTCTCAGATAAACTAAAAACATAATAAACTCCTGAGAATTTACGATAAAACATTAAAACATATATCACGATAATAAGATTTTTTAATAGTCAATTTCGCCATCTATTGTGGAAAATTATATCCGTAAAATTAAAAATTGAGCTTTCAGTGCCCGAGCGTTATTGTTTTTTTAATTTATTGATTTGATTTAATAATGAAAATTTTATTGGAAAATTATTCTGTTAGTTTTGGCGAATTATAACCCTCATTGTATAATTTTGCATCTGTGTTCAGTAGTATTATGATTTGGCAGAAATCCGAACCGAATGAAACTAACCAAGCTTAAGAAAACATGCTTGTAAATAATGCAGATTATTATAATAGAAGCATTACTAACTTTTAATTCACCTTAATATAGAAAAATATTCAAAGCTTTGTAGATATTTTTTTCAGCATACTGAGCACCCGGGATTACATTGAGCAATTAAATTAATCTCGAATTTTATAATTTGATTTTACTATATTCACAGAAGTAAAGATAGATACCTTCTAGTAATTCTTAATTATTATATGTCTCTTTCAAACTACTTTATTTTAAAGTAACTTTCCCATACTGACATGTTACTATTAACTTAAAAATATAAAAAAAGTACTTGAAAGAGTCTTTGATGGAAACATTACATTTATTTTTGGAGTACAACGTTTCATCTCAGTGATCACATAACTTACAGTATGTCTCACTTTTAAGCGACGAAACATTGTAATATTTCCACAAAAATCTATTTCAACATCATCAAGTTAAATAATTAATCTTTAGTGTCACCTATTAAAGAGTTGAAGAAGCTCATATGTATCTAAATAATCCAAAATACATTTCGAATTTCTGTAGGGTGTTTGAATCCGTTTTACTTTAGCATATAGTAATTTATCCTAATTAATTCAGGTATGCGAATAATGTGGCGACATCTTGTCGAATTTATTATCCGGCGTTATATAATTGTTTCTCATTTGCTTTGAGATCGTTTTCTAATCAATACAATAAGAAAACAAAACTACCTATTTGCTTTCGGTTTTCAGTTGCTGCTCATTTCACTACAAAGTTTCGAGCTGAAACAGTGAATAGAGGTTACAAAGCCAAATTAAAATGTGAAGCCAGAGGAGATCGACCCATATCAATTGTCTGGATGAAAGACAAGCATTTGTTTCATCTTCAAGATTCCTCAAGGTTGAGTAACTTCTTAAATTCAGAAACACAGAAATACAAATAAAGACAACTACAAACTAACAAACAATCTATCTTTAAGACCTACCGAAATTACGCTATTCTTGACGAGACAAATGAAAATACGAAGAAACAAGCAGAAAATTAGAGATGAATGGATAGATAAAAAGCGAAACAAAACAAGCAAACAAACTGAGAGTAAAGAATAAATTTAGAATCCTGTGTTAAGGTCTGATTAACTCTTGTAAAGCATATGATTCGTAAATTGAGAAAAGTCCCAAGACGCCTCGTGCTGAAGTATAATAATGTGACATGTCACGTTAAATTATTTCCTGGTATTGTTGTACGTATGAATAAATATCGTAGTTAACATGTTACTTACAAACAATTACGGCGTATTTGTTACATAATAACTAACGTAAATATGTTTGAATGTGATTTTACTAACATATTCATAAACTAATGTTAAAGTTTACATTTCAGACAAACTTTCTGCAAATGGAAAGTAATGCGAGTGAACTTGGAGCTCTATTTCTATTGTGTTCTAACTAGACGTTTGGTTTGGTTTGTTTTGAATTTCGCGCAAAGCTACACCAGGGCTATCGGCGTTAACCGTCCCTAACTTTGCAGTATAAGACTAGAGGGAAGGTAGCTAGTCATCACCTCCCACCGCCAACTCTTGGGCTACTCTTTTACCAACCAATAGCAGGATTAACCGTAACATTATAACACCCCCCACGGCTGAAATGGCGAGCATTTGGTGTGACGGAGGTTCGAACCCGTGATCCTCAGTCGAGTGCCTAAATAAATACAATTATCAACGATCAGCGATGTCGAGAAACCCACTTGTTGAGAATTTTATATGCAAAAACGGCTCGTTTGGGTTCAGAAAATATTTTAAATAGAAGAGCGAACAACGTTTCGACCTTCTTCGGTCATCGTCAGGTTCACAAAGAAAGAGGTAACTGACCGGAAGCTGACCACATGTTTGGAAGGGGTTGTGTAACTGAGTGTCGCAATGTAGAGGGCGGGTTAGATGTTTGAATATATAATTTTATCTATAATATTAATGTAGGTATAATGGCGTTCCTTTATATTGGTTTATTTTGGGTTTAATTTGTTGTATGAGTAAGGCTTCTTTAATTTTGCGTTTGTTTATGTTTGTTTCTTTATTTAGTATTTTAGTGTTTTCTATGGTTATGTTGTGTCCACTTGACTTGCAGTGTATACCATATATTCCTGACATCAGCAAACAAATAACCAACATTTGGCAAAAACTAGTAACAAAATATAACATTCCAATTAATACTAAATTTATTCAAAAACCAGGCACAAAACTAAGGTCCATACTATGTAAGAACTACACTGACAAACACCACACCAACATTATTTATAAAATACAACGTGATAACTGCCACGACTTCTACATTGGAGAAACAAGTAGAAAAATGGAAACCAGATTCAAAGAACATAAGTCACCTTCACACGTTTTCGAACACTGCAAGTCAAATGGACACAACATAACCATAGAAAACACTAAAATACTAAATAAAGAAACAAACATAAACAAACGCAAAATTAAAGAAGCCTTACTCATACAACAAATTAAACCCAAAATAAACCAATATAAAGGAACGCCATTATACCTACATTAATATTATAGATAAAATTATATATTCAAACATCTAACCCGCCCTCTACATTGCGACACTCAGTTACACAACCCCTTCCAAACATGTGGTCAGCTTCCGGTCAGTTACCTCTTTCTTTGTGAACCTGACGATGACCGAAGAAGGTCGAAACGTTGTTCGCTCTTCTATTTAAAATATTTTCTGAACCCAAACGAGCCTTTTTGCATATAAAAAACAATTATAAACGGTTAAATACTTTGTTTGTTTGAATTTTGCGGAAGGCTACACGAGGCTTCTCTGCACTAGCCGTCCCTAACTTAGCAGTATAAGACTAGAGGGAAGGCAGCTAGTCATCACCACCCACCGCCTACGCTTGGGCTATTCTTTTACCAACGAATAATGGGATTGACCGTAACATTATAATGTCCCTACAGCAGAAAGAGCGAGCATGTTTAGTGCAATGGGGATTCGAACCCGCAATCCTCGGTTCACTAGTGTGTGTGCGTGTGTGTTTTTTTTTCATAGCAAAGCCTATATCAGGCTATCTGCTGTGGATCACTAGTCGAGCACCCTAACCACCTGGCCAAATATTTTGGCCAATAAGGAGAGATTATTTTATACCGTTAATGAACGTTGAGATAGTATATATCTCATTATCATGAATATTATTTGTAAAGTAATAAAGATGTGTTTATTTAATAAATTAACATACTATTACATATATCATTACAATTAGGTCTAATATATCATTAACCGTATATAGGGCCGGCATGGCCAGGTGGTTAAGGCGCTTGACTCGTAATCCCAGGGGTGTGGGTTCGAATTCCCATCACACGAAAAATGTTCGCTCCTTTCACCTGTTTGTGTGTTATGATGTGATAGCCAATCCCACTATTCGTTGGTAAAAGAAAAGCCCAAGAGTTGGTGGTGGGTTGTGAAAACTACCTGCCTTCCCTTTAGTCTGATGCTGCTAAATTAGGTACGGCTAGCATAGATAGCCCTTTTATAGCTTTGCGCGGAATTCAAAACAAACATGAACCTTATATTCTGGTCCAATTGTTTGACCCCTCTTCCACACACATTTTCCAATGATGTTTGTAACAGATCACACAATTGCTATTGAATTTTCAATCACCATCTACCCAACTTGTCTAACACAAGATGACCCTTCCTATGACATCACAGGTTGTAAGTGAACAGTGTCACCATCTGGTAATAGTATTAGGAGTTACTCGAGAACTAGTTGTTTCAATTATCCTTCCTTTCTAACCGTAAAAAAACGAAAATTGTCACTTGTATTATACTTATTTCCTTAACTACTACAACGCGTTGACGGATAAAGAGATAACTAGCTAAATTCAAGTTATGAGAAACTTATAAATATACGCACATATTTTGTAATGGCTGTTACTTATGTTATATTAGGAATAAACTTAAACGCTATTTCCTGTTTTGTGTATGATATTTCAGGTATAACATCAAAAAAACATTACATTCTAATGGCATAACGTCAGCGTTAACCATCCACGATACTGACAGGCGGGATTCTGCTTTGTTCACTTGTGTAGCATCTAATCCATACGGCAGTGACGACACGAACATCAAACTTATAATACAAGGTATGAGAGGCAGTAATATAACGAAAAATAGTTTTTAAGTTTTAAAGTATTTATGACGACTGGGGAATAGTATTATTTGTAACATTTGTGATACAATTTAATAATTCTGAAGGTTCAATTTCTGGATTAAATAGTTTGAAATATTTTTCTATACGTGTCAGTGTACTATAAATGTATCGACTAAGCTGAAATCGAGAAATATGTGATATTAGTGGGAAATGGGTTTCTATTGGAAACGTGAACATGATATCAAACCAAACAAAATAGTTCGTAATGCGCTGATTCACAGCGTTGTTACTACTAATAATAATATTGTTAATTTTATTATAAGGCACAATTAGTGTATTATAAGAGCTTGACAAATATTAAAGTTATTTAATACTTTTTTGCTCATCATATTTTCATCAGAGCCTCCGGATACCCCTCAAGACTTGAAAGTTTTGTTGGCCACAAGTAGAAGTGTGAATATAGAGTGGGCGCCACCGTACAGCGGAAACTCTCCGATAATAGAGTACATGGTGCAGTGGAAAGAAAATAAAAGTAAAAATTTCTATTTATCTAATTATCTTAAAATACACGAATTTAATTTATACCGTCATCAAGAAAAAAGTAAACTAAATGATCAGTGATAAACAGGTATCTACGTTTCTTGTATTTATCTGGTAGATTATCTTATAAATAATCATGAACTATTAATTTTATGTTCCTTTCAGCAGCGTTATTATTATTAAAAAATAAAATTGTAAACACAATGATACAATTTTTCACAGATAGATGGCAGGAAGGTCCTATTTCCAATGTTTCTGTGCACGGTTCTGATTCGACGACTACAATAAACGATTTGCAGCCAATGACTGTCTACGATTTTCGAATTCGAGCGGTTAATAGCTTAGGAACAAGTGGATTCAGTGAACCAGTTCGTGTAAAAACAGATGAAGAATGTAAGAGCATAATATAATATTATCTAACCATTTTTGTATTAAGAAATCTAGACATATTTACAGTGATTGCCTGCTTTGTTCTTGATTTATACGAAATCTGTTGTGTGTTCTATGAAGTATTTGTTACTCGATGTGTTTCTATTGGGTACCTGAAAAAGTTGTTGGAAGAGTAAATAAAACCAAAATTAGTGGTAACAAATATTTTTATCACTTGCTTTTGGATTTCATGTGGCATACTCTGTTGTAGTTTACAGAGTTTATAATTATTCTCGTGATTTATAGCATGCACGTGTTTTACTGACGCCACTTAAGTACAAACTGCGACGTTAAACATCCCTTATGTGACATCATTCTAGTGTCTACTGACTGACTGACTGACAGCATACTACTGTATAGCAGTGCAAGACGTTAAAAGAGGTGACCACTTTTTTGGGGCCACTTTCGGGAAAATTATTTCATTTACAGTTTTACATGAAAATAGAAAAATGAAAAACATTATATTTGAAAAACAAAAAACTATTTAAAATGTCAATTAATTAAATATTGTACCACTACTTACAGCTCCGGGTGGGCCTCCTATCAACGTCCAAGCTGAACCTACAAGTTCACAATCAGTGAAAGTTTCTTGGAAGGTATGGAGTTTTAATGTTTATAAAATTGTTATTTTAAAAGAAAATTTTAAATTCAGTTTTTTTTGTGAAACCCCAAACTGATATAATTTTGTATATTTCATTTCAATTAGTTCAAATGTCCGTCATTGGGTCAACGGTAAGCTTACAGACTTACAACACTGTAATACAAAATTTGGTTCCTCTGGTGAGCAGACCACGAATAACCTGTTGTGTAGCTCTTCGTTTAAACAGAAAGAGTTATTCAAAAACTTAGCAACACTTTAAGTAACGTTTTTATTACTTAATAGTAGTTAAAACGCTCGTTCGGAGCCATAAGTAAACAAACATGACCTTCATCCAATTTTGACATGTGTGATGGACATTGACCAACCAACGACATCAGGGAGCGTGTTTCTATTTGCAAGTTGTTACATAGATAATAGGATTATGTCTACTTCAGTAGTCTTGAAAATGCATAAGACGAACTGTATTCTATATGAGTATGATACATAAAATTTGTTCATGAGATTTTTGTTTCATCATATTATCTACAAACAAGATTATCATGATGCTAGAAGAGTACTATTTGCTAGATTATGTAGATTACCCTGACAGCATCCTCAATTTTACAAACATTTATAATTATTTGTAAAATAAGGATTTCGATATTTGATATACATAAGTTATATCTAAGAAATGCTTCGTTACACCAAATCGCTATGTAACAAAACCACGAACAAATATATCATGTTAATCTTTATTAGATCCAAATTCGGACTCATATGTTGAGAACACCAGGATTTTCCTGGGTGATATAATAGAATTACAGCAGGGACATACTTCTAAATAAATTCACATCAGCAATACCACAGAGTGCATAGCTAGGTGATATCATATGAAGTCATCACCCTAGATGGTACGTTATTACATTTATGTTTTATCATATTATTTTATTTCGTTAAAAACACTTCTCTTATAACTAATTATCATGAAAAGTATCTGGGATACGGTAGAAAATAACGATACAGGAAACTAAATGTACACTTATGGGAATTCTCAGTATTTTGTACATTAGGAAATTATGTTCTAAGTTTTTTGATCTAGAATTCGCATATTTGTCTTTTACAAATATAACTTCATAATATGAATATAAATAAGCTGTATTTTTGATATGCTGTATCTCTGACATTAGAGGACGGATTTTTTCAATATGTTGACATACTTCCAAGTTTTAAGATCTCGTGACAAAAGGTATGTTCAACAAGAAAACACACATCAATCCTTTACATAAAAATAAAACCAGTTTATAAGAGTGTTTCTATAAATTCACATAAAAGCAGTGTCAGAAAACCAACATAATTAGATTTATCTCTAGTCTCGCGCTTTACATAATGATAAAGAAAACTAAATGTACGTTTATGAAAATCTCAGAATTTGACGGTATCATAGGTCATTATTTTAGCTTATTTCTACTTTCTGTTTTTGATTGAAATATAAACTTACAAATATAATTCCTAAATATTTATACAAATAAGCTGTTTTATTCATTATACTTTAACTTTGACGTTGAAGAATAGATTTTATATATCACTGAACTTAACAGTTAGTAAAACACATTTTTCAATATGGCGACATTGTTCTAAATTTTAAGATCGTACAACAAACAACATAATAGAAAAGCACATGTTACTATATCAGTACCACAGAATTCCACTATAACTTATCAAGTATAGTAACTAAGCTGCATGTGGTTCTTTAAAAAAAATGTGATTTTTTTAAATCACTAATGTCTTATCTTACTGCTTGAAATCCAACAGAAATACTTTGTTGAGGCTGACAAAACCACAAAGTAACATTCTGAGCCTTCAACAGGTTAAATGCACGTCACTGGGTGAAGTAGATGTACCTAAATAAGTATTTTTAAAAAATGAAGAGGTGGCCAGGACTACCTTGGTTGATTCAATAAATATTTTAATATCTCAAGAAATATAAAAGTTAGATGATTCTTATATTAAATTTTAGCTTGTCAGTGTACTTGTTACATTGTTCACTGATAACATTTTTACAGTCTCTGTAGCCAGTGTAGTTGTTACATTATTGTTCACTTAACTTTATAATACCATCTAGCAATATAGACAAAACAAGTTTCTGCCATAATCCTATTATATCGCCTAACAACACACCTCCTGACACTGTTGATGTATGATTGGCGTACATATTCTTTCCGAACCTGACGAAATTGGGTCAAGGTCATGTTTGTTTACTTCCGGCTTTATTTCGCCGTTTTAACTACTACTACTTGTTACTACTCAAGCCTACCAGAGATTTTGATTTAATTGCCGTTCATATATGAAGTCATGTAATTACATAACTTTTATTAACAGTTTGTACTATGATTAATTTATCGTCTATATCATTGTTCCAACTGTAAGTGACTGTATCATTTTTCTAAATGCATTGTATAATTGTATATATTGTATAATTGTTCCGACTGTGAGTGTAGTCTATATCATTGTTCCGAGTGTGAGTGACTTAGTATACATATCATTGTTCTAGCTGTGATTTATTTAATCTGTATTGTTGTCTTATCCAATGTTCCTTCAGTGAAGAATAACTCTAATTTGGTAACTATTCTTACTATTAGTGGCTATTTTTATTAATGTCTAGACTGAATGACTACTTATGCCATTGAATTTACCATGATTAACTAATTTTGTTAATTTTTATGACTAAATATAAGTAGACTTAACCATTAGACTATAAGTGGTTAATTTTGACCAATTGCGTGACTTTCAGTATGTAGATTTGACAACACATTTGGCTGTTAGTGTCTTTTTTTACCAGTCCTTTGACTATACGTTCCTAATTTTGACCAACTGTTCAATTGTAAGTGTCCAGATTTTGCCAATCGTTTGACAGCATATGGCTAAGTTTGACTGTCTGTTTGATTGTGAGTAGATAGATGTGACTGTAAGTGACCAATTTTGACCAATCGTTTGACTTTAAATGACTATATTTGAACAAAGTATGGTTTCAACTGTCTTATTTTGACGAATCGTCTGATTTTAAATAGCTAATCTGGACAAATCGTTTGACTGTACGTGACTAATCTGAACGAGTCTTTTGACAGTGACTTGCTAGTTTTGACCAATGGTGTGATTGTGAGAAATAATTTTGAGCACTGTCCTGACCAATTATTGCTCCAAGGCTTAGTGTCCATTACTGAGTGCACGACGTCTGTCTTAGCCACCAGAGGTCAGACTTGGTGAACTAACAGGCTACTACGTTGGCTACAAGATGGCGGGGTCATCAGATTCCTTCGTATATAAAACATTAAGTCTGAATGATAAATCTACAGTGGAGGAAACTCACTTAACGAACCTCCGTCGTTTCACCAAATACGAAATCGTAGTCCAGGCTTTCAACAACAAAGGGGCTGGACCACCTTCAAACGAAGTCTTTGTGCAGACTTTTCCAAATGGTAAGTTGAGGTAATTACTACAGCATACTATATGTCCTAAGAAACGATAAATTAATATTTATTGATGTATTTTGTGAAATGCTAGATTAAGCTCAGCACTTGTAAACAGCAAGCCACAACACACACTTTTATTTACTGTTTTTGTTATTTCTTAGAATTATGAGCGATGACTAGAACACTGAATTACAAACGTGATCTAAATCTCCATAAAAACTTGTTATTAGACGATGACTGTATAGACTTCGAGGTTTCTTCATGAATAATGTATATGAACATCCGGAAATACAAATCACCCGTTGCTCCGTCAAACTTTAAGAACATTTAATCATTTTGCAATAACCAAAAACTCGCAGCGCCTTACAACTGTTATCTGGAAGATGTAATGTTGTAATATTGTTATGACTATTTGAATTTTATTATTATTACTTTTCTCAAATCCCCATTCTATCGCGAGAAATGACTCCAGTTACCACAATATGCAACCTTCCATTTATTTCAAGTATTAACTCTCCACTTCTGATAGAAACATAAATGGTGTGATATACAGAATGATACGTCCACCGAGTGTTCTCCACCATCACCAATGTGTCTATCAAATATTGATATTTCTGTTCTGTCATGGATTATTGGTCTTGAAGCCTTAGAACGAGTTTCTAGTACCTCAGTAAATATCATAATCCATTCAGTTCTTATTAGAAGCTGAGGGAAGATCTTGACTTGTGTGTTATAAAAGAAAACTGAAATTTTGTAGTAAATTCAACAGAAAATCAATTCACGCTAATATTTTCTTCCGTTATTTTCTTTTCAACCAATCGATAAGCTAACAAAAGCTGACGTCATAAGAGGGGTAGAAAGCAAAGTTAGTCTTTTGTCGAGAGTACATTATTTTAGAGAGATGAAGATCTGTCTTCTACAAGATATCTGAAGTTAAGGGCTAGCATTCGTGGCATGTTGAATAACCTCTTGATTCAAAAGAATTGTATGTCGAGAAAAAAAAACAAGGCTTCAACTGAACCTGTCTGAGTTTCTCTACGCTGCTTGTTATGAACAAGAGGAGGGTCTATTGTGGTTAGTATCAAAACAAGTTTTAAACCATAATCGACCCAAAGAAAGATCTTCTACAGACAACGTTTCTATGATGTTATGTATAGCTTCCCGTGTTCCTCCAAACAATAAATACGTTTACACCAAATGCACATTAAAATGAACTAGATTACTCAGCAACGTAGGTCCTATCTATTACCTGAATGTGGCATCTCTCAGGTCATCAAATGGCATACAGAAACATTCACGAGCTTATAAAAGAATCCATCCTAAATAAATACTTGGCTAAATATAGCAGACATAAAAGACATTATGTTTTGACACTAAATGCTAGGTATATAAACGTAGAATACATCTTCATTAGACAGCATGGAGACTTGATGTATCAGAGATGTAGATAAAGAAACCGTCCCTATTAAACATGGGTGTAAACAGTTTGTTTGTTTTTTGTTTTGTTTTTTAATTTCACACAAAGCTACTCGAGGGCTATCTGTACCAGCCGTCCCTAATTTAGCAGTGTAAGACTAGAGGGAAGGCAACTAGTCATCACCACTCACCGCCAACTCTTGGGCTACTCTTTTACCAACGAATAGTGGGATTGACCGTAACATTATAACGCCCCCACGGCTGAAAGGGCGAGCATGTTTGGCGCGACCGGGATGCGAACCCGTGACCCTTAGATTACGAGTCGCTCGCCTTAACACGCTTGGCCATGTCGGGCCAGGGTGTAAGCAGATACTTAGTGGGAAAAGACATCAATTTCATGTAAACAGCGTTTAATAAGCTTTCTCTCTGAGTGTTGAATCACAGACAGCAACATATAATTTCTCAATAACATTCTTGTTCTTTGATAAAATGTTTAGGAAGAGTATTCACTGACCGGAAGACGAAAGGCGGAAGATTTTCGAAACGTCGTCCTCTACACTTGTGTCTCCACAACAGGCAGTTGCTGTCCATTCTGTAAAGTTTCATCAAAATTATTGTTGTCACGAAATTCCTAATTAATTAATCAATAGTAACAAAATAACAATAAACATTACGAAACAGTGTGCATACCTACTGCTTCCCGTTTAATGAACAAGTATGCGTGTTTGTGTCATATGATAGAGATGTATGCCAAGTGTTTAATATTATGAACAGCACAGTTTGTCGAGTTTCCTCAAATTCTATTAAAGTATTCAGAAAAAGTTAGGTTTTTATTTCAAGATTTTATGTCTTAAACATTACAAGTTTCTCCACTTTCAGTTAGGAGTTAACCTGGTAAGGTGACACTTTAACAAGAGTGTATATTCATGTTGTTTTTTATAGTGACGAAACATTCTAGTAATGTCTCATTTACCATAGAGTATTTTGAGCGTGTATTTTTCTTTTTATTAGATACATGTGTAAAATTCGCGCTCTGACTCTGTGTCTCATGTTTTTCTGATATTTCTGCACTCCACCCAGACCCTCCCGTGTCACCCACACTTAACGTCGTTGGATCATCTACTTCCAGTATTCGATTATCATGGGATGGGAACGATCTGAGTGACGATTCCATTTCTGGTAAGTTTAATTGTAATCCGTATTCAATGTATATACGTGTATATACATATATATTTGTATATACAGTCATGTGAAAAATTTAGGACATCCTATGAAAGCCTGTGTATTTTTGTAACATTTTTTATATATATATATATATTTAATTTCAATTTTAGCAATATCGAAAGATTATAGGAATATAACCAAACAATTAAAACTGAAGAAAAGATTTTCAAGATTTTCTGTAAATGTAATTCTACAAAAATACATATTCTAACTGAGGAAAAAGTTAGGACACCCCCACATTTATTCCCACTTAAAATGGCTAAACTCACTCACAGGTGTATCACACCAGGTGCTCATGATTAGAAGATCGCTACTCAGCATTGTGAATGAGGCTTGTCCTATTTAAACCTTAGACATTTAGTTCGGTGTGCTCTTGACTGTTAAAGTGAGAATGAGCACCATGGTTAGAGCAAAAGAGCTGTCTGAGGTCTTCAAAAAGAAAATTGTAGCAGCTTATGAGTCTGACAAGGGATTTAAAAATATTCTAAAGGATTTTGAAATCAGCCATTCCACTGTCTGGAAAATAGTCAACAAGTGGAGGGATTTCAAAACAACTGCCAACATGCCCAGGTCTGATCGTCCAAGCAAGTTCACCCCGAGAGCAGACCTCAAGATGCTAAAAGAGATTTCCAAATACCCTAACATGTCATCACGGGACCTACAGCAGGCTCTGGCTACTGTTGATGTGAAAGTGCATGCCTCTGAAATCAGAAAAAGACTGCACAAGTTTAACTTGCATGGGGGGTGTGCAAGGAAAAAACCTTTTGCTCTCTAAGAGAAACATTAAGGCCAGACTAAAGTTTGTCAAAGAAAATGTAGACAAAGACCAGGACTTCTTGAATAATGTTCTTTGGAGAGATGAGTTTAAATTTGAATTATTTGGACACCAGAACAGAGGAAATCTCTAGTGCAAACCAAATACAGCATTCCAGGAAAAGAACCTCGTACCAACTGTGAAGCATGGAGGCGGGAGGTATCATGGTTTGGGGCTGCTTTCCTTCAGCAGGACCTGGACCGCTCACATTTTTAGACTCCACCATGCATTCTACTGTGTCTCAGAGGTTGCTTGTGGAACATGTGAGTCCATCTGTAAGAGAAATAAAGCTGAAGCGGAACTGCAACCCGACAATGACCAAAAACATACCATTAACTCCAAGGACTGGACTAAAAACTAAGAAATGGAGAGTCCTGGAATGGCCCAGATCTTAATCCTATTGAGATGCTGTGGGGTGACTTGAAATGGGCTGTACATGCAAGAAACCCGTCAAACATCTCTCAGCTGACAGAATTTCGCATTCAGGAGTGGGGCAAACTTTCTTCAGACCGATGTCAGAGACTGGTAGATGGCTACAAGAAGCGTCTCACTGCAGTTTTTTCAGCCAAAGGGGGTAACACTAGTTATTAGGGGGTAGGGTGTCCTAAGTTTTTCCTCGGTTAGAATATGCATTTTTGTAGAATTACATTTACAGAAGATCTTGAAAGGTCTTTATTCAGTTTTAATTGTTTCGTTATATTCCTATAATCTCACAATATTGTTGAAATTGAGATTAAATATCTATGTATCCAAAAATGTTACACAAATACACAGACTTTCATAGGGTGTCCTAAATTGTTCACATGACTATATATTACTAGTATGAGAAATAACATCACGTTGTCCATCTTTTAAAAAAGCTACGATAATTTAATCATAATTTGTTCAAATGAACAAGTTTTTTTAAAATTCCTCGGATAAAACTTTTTATAGTATATTGCTATCTATTACTCACGAGATAATTATAGATACTAGTACACTGTCTAATGAAGTCCAACTGCATTTCAACCATTTATTGTCTGCTACTTTCTCTGTCAGTTGTACATTCAATCATTTATTGTCTCCTACTTTCTCCAGCAGAGGGCACTTTCTATCATTTATAGTCTCCTACTTTCTCCAGCAGGTAGCACATTCAATCATTTATTGTCTAACTACTTTCTCCAGCAGGTTGCACTTTCATTCATTTATTGTCTGCTACCTTCTCCAGCAGGTTGCACTTTTATTCATTTATTGTCTGCTACCTTCTCCAGCAGGTTGCACATTCAATCATTTATTGTCTAACTACTTTCTCCAGCAGGTTGCACTATAAGAGTAACAATAAAATGACTACTCGACCAGACAGAAATAGCCCAAAAGTTGGCGATGAATGATGTTTACCAGCTGTGTTCTTTCTCTAGTCTGGCAGTTCAAAGTTATTTAGCCCTTGTTTATGTCTGTGCGAAATATCTAAACCAGACGATTTTCCAGCTGGAAGGCGTCATGATAGCAACACTCCATTAATTTTAGCGCATGTTTTTGGATTGTTTAGATTATTTTCATTGTATTTTATGCTTTTGAGAACAAGTTATTTGCTTTATTACGAAAAAGGGCACAACACCAACTTCAAACATGAATAATTATTTGAGTAAGTAAAAGTGAGGCAGTGGAGATTGAAACATGTATTTACAAATTTAATTTGTTTTTTGATCACAGGCTAAACTATTTGTCTGCGAACAAGATAGTTAAAATAAAAATTATATGTTCAATGTTTTTTTTATTTTTAGTATTTAAAAATTCTATGCAAACAGGAAGTTTAAGATGTAACGTTATGTTTAGTAACTTGATTTAATTTTTACAACAGGTTATCTCCTCTATTATAAAGCTGACAATGAAGAATGGAAAGAAAAGACGCTTCCTGGAAGTAATAAGTACTACACAGTTGAAGGCTTAACTTGCGGTTCTCATTATCAACTCTATCTCCTGGCTTTCAATTCCGCCGGAAAAAGTGAACCTAGTGAATTAATTAGCACAAAAACTGAGGGCATGGGTAATAAAGCATTGTGTTCTAGAAGGTATATTAGCAGGTTAAACAGAAAAAAACGTAGTGAGGTGAGGTACTATTGTAGACATTTATGAGGTACTATTGCAGGTTAAACCTAAGACATTTTAAGCTTTAATAAGGCGTTAATAATATACTGCTGTAAGTACTGTTATCGGTTACGCCGTAAATGCTAGTGCTGTATCATTAGACGTTCAAACAAATGTATTAGTGATTTACTGCTTTAGACTAATCGTAAATAACAGCTTTGTACTATTGTTGGTTAAACTGAGGACATCGGTGAGGTACTATTGTTGGTTAAACTGAGGACATCGGTGAGGTACTATTGTTGGTTAAACTGAGGACATTAGTGATTTTTCATTTAAACCTGTAACATCAGAGGTGCACCACTTTACGTTGAACCAAGTTTAAACAGGATACACCAATGAGATATTTCATAATGTTAATCCGAAGAAAGACAGTTTTAACCATCCTGTACAACGTACACTATTTTTGTCTGTCTGTTATTCTTCCAAAATTTAATCCATTTGTCACCAAAACAGTCAAGACAGTAACATCGATCCAAGGCTTAGATTTTTGGAAAATACATATCCCACACCCAAACGACTTAATGTTGATAAGAAAGTTCGTCACAGGCCAATAGTAAATGCCTAATTGATAAATACACTGCTTATTATTTCCATAATGTATATTTAGAATAAGATATTAAAGACGAAAGTATATATTAAACAATTCATTTCTGGTTTGTACCTCGTTTTTGAGCCCGGCAAGGCCAGGTGGGCTAAGGCGTTCGACTCGTAATCTGAGGGTCGCGAGTTCGAATCCCTGTCGCATCAAACATGCTCGCCCTTTCAGCCGTGGGGCGTTATAATGTGACGGTCAATCCCACTATTCGTTGGTAAAAGAGTAGTCCAAGAGTTGGCGGTGGGTGGTGACGACTAGCTACTTTCCCTCTAGTCTTAAACTGCTAAATTAAGGACGGCTAGCACAGATAGCCCTCGAGTAGCTTTGTGCGAAATTCAAAAACAAACAAATCTCATTTTTGTCATTTTCGTTAAACGTCTAAATTGTAGAGGGAGTCTACTCGTGTTTAACAGTTAGTAGTGTAGCTTGAAGTTTTCAAGTTTTGAGACATCTTTTATTCCATACGTTGTAAGGAGGAGTCTATCATTTAAATACTTTGTTAATAAAGTTTTATAAGTAAAACATTTATGAAATAATTAACACAGGAACTGTTTAACACTGCATGTTTTGTATATTTTCAATTCTAGGCCTAAGAGATGTAAATGTTAATAGTGTAGTATTTCCTGACGCTCATAATAAGAGTTTTTTTTTTATCAAACAGCTCCCGTTGCACCCGAAAAACAGTCATTATTGACCACCAACAGGACTTCCGTCACGGTCATTCTAACTTCTTGGCATGACGGTGGCTGTCCAATAGAATCTTTTAGTGTTAGCTATAAGGTCCACACAGAAGATTCCTGGAGGTCTGTGTCCAGTAGCATTTCCGGGGATGAGAAACAGTTGACCATTTCAAGTTTAATACCTGGAACTCGATACCAAGTGAAAGTCACTGCTCACAACAAAGCCGGCACTACAGAGTCTATGTACTCTTTTGTTACAGTATCTACGTCAAAGAGTAAGTCAATTGCTACGTGTACAATAAAACTTAAGCAAAAGTTATAAGAAGAGTGCCTGTTAATAGTTATTGTTCCATCTTATAAGTCAAATACTCGTGTGTTGCATTACTATACAAAATTGTAAGAATAATTTGAATAAATGACTTTTTTGAAATCATCCTTTTGAAAACGTTCCTACAAAGTAAATATATTTAAATAGTTAGAAACTGTTATACGGTTTCTAAGTTATCATTAATAGTATTAAAATATTCACTTTCAACCTCATAAATTGTACCAGTATGCAAAGTATTAAAAACGTATGTGAACGAGTTCAAAGGTTATAAAATAACTTCGCTAGAAAAAAATGATTTAGTACCCTCTTTTCTAGACGTCTGGGTAGTTAATACACTTGACTCGCAATATGAAGGTCGTGGATTCAAATCCCCGCCACACCAAACATTCTTATCCTTTCAGCAGTGGGGACGTTATAATGTAATGGTAAATTCCACTATTCATTAGTAAAAGAGCAGTTCGAGAGTTGGTGGTGGGTGGTAGCGACTAGCTGTTTTTTCTCTAGACTTACACTGCTAAATTAGGGATGGCTAGCGCAGATAGCCTTCGTGTAGCTTTGCTCAAAATTTGAAAAAGAAACGAATGTCAGTTGTTTTATAAGAGTTTATTAAACCTGCTCTGAAAGCCATTAAAAATATCAGATTATTAGTAATATTTTACAGAAGGTTATGAAAAATTATTAACTTTAAACACAAGGTTATTAAACCTCCTCTGTAAATTATTAGAGTATTAATAAACAATTATTACCTTCAGCATAAGGATGTTAAATTTCTGAAAATTATTAACTGTTCTTCTAAAAGCTACGACACTCAGTCGGAGACAATAAATTGTTTTCAGAAATATACTACCGTTTATGTCATAATTATTAATGTCCTACAAGAAGATAAGACTGATCTTCTGAAAATTGTTATCTTCAACGGAAGGTTATTAACCTTCCTGTGAAATCTTTTAACCTGTTTCAGGCTCTATTTCCACCCAAAATTGTGAAAACAAATTGACGTCACATCCTCTTCTTCGAATCTTATTTGTTTATGAATGTTACTATATATATGTGTTTTATATTGAAAGACGGGTTTTGTACTGTAAAAAATATATTTAAAAATTATTATTGAAATAATAATAACAGAATTATTAGTAATTGTTGAACTTGCTGTTTGTTTTGAATTTCGCACAAAGCTTCTCAAGGGCTATCTGCGCGAGCCGTCCCTAATTTAGCAGTGTAAGTCTAGAGGAAAAACAGCTAGTCATCACCACCCACCACCAACTCTTGAACTACTCTTTTACCAACGAATAGTGTTTGACCGTCACATGATAACGCCCCCACGGCTGAAAGGGCGAGCATGTTTGGTGTGACGGGGATTGGAACTCGTGACCCTCACATTAGGAGTAGAACGCCTTAACCCACCTGGCCATGCCGGGCCTTGGAATTTCTAGGCGAAACCGTCAGGAAATACATAATGTGTTTAAATGCAAGTTCCTCAGTGCCTATGTTAAGCGCTGTATTCTGAAAATTATATCTTCTTTTGAAAGTTATTAACATTGCTTTGATTATTAACTTCTGAACACTAATAATGTTTCTCTTGACTTCGTAATTATTTCTTTATTCAGGTTGTTTTGTTTGCAGTTAACTACAAAGCTACACAATGGGCTGTGTGTGCTCAACCCGCCATGGGTATTGAAACCCGGTTTCTTGCATGCGAGTCCACAGACTTACAGCCGTGTCACCAGGGGGAAGAGATTAGGCTAGTAGAAACAAACAAAAAAGCAAACTGAAATGTTTTAACGATCATTTCTTGTATCTCTCACTGTTACTGCTGATTTACAAAGCTAAAATCAGGGAATCGATTCCCCTCGGTGGGCTCAGCAGATAGCCTGATGTGGCTTTGCTATAAGAAACACACACTGTAACTGATTGACTCAAACTTCCGGTGTTGTTCCACAGTGTTCTCGACGCCTATCCCGATACTTATCGGAGAAAAAGTTCCGTTTTATCTGGATTTAAACATCATCCTACCAACTGGAGTGTCTTTCGTCGTGGTTGTCGTTGTCATGTTCTTGGTTTCTGCAATCGTTCGGCGACGCAGCTCTTCTGAAAGCTCAATAAGTGGTTTGTTTTATTTACTCATAGTTCTCTGGAATTGTAAGAAATTATGCACGTGTTTAAGTTAATGAATTTTATGCACTAGGTGTAATAATATATGAATTATATCATTTATCTATATTCAAGCATTACTGTGCACTCGTATATTTTCATCACATACTCTTCTGTTCCTCTTTTGTACGCATGATTTCTTAATGTGCTTTTAACATTCGTTTTGTTTTGTTGCAGAGTATTATGTATTCCTTGCTTCTCACCACATATTTGTAGCACTTCATTAAGTTAGTTTGGGAATGGTATAATGTAATCATACTTTTATTATGTATTCCTTGCTTCTCACCACATATTTGTAGCACTTCATTAAGTTAGTCTGGGAATGGTATAATGTAATCATACTTTTATTATGTATTCCTTGCTTCTCACCACATATTTGTAGCACTTCATTAAGTTAGTCTGGGAATGGTATAATGTAATCATACTTTTATTATGTTTTCCTTGCTTCTCACCACATATTTGTAGCACTTCATTAAGTTAGTCTGGGAATGGTATAATGTAATCATACTTTTATTATGTATTCCTTGCTTCTCACCACATATTTGTAGCACTTCATTAAGTTAGTCTGGGAATGGTATAATGTAATCATACTTTTATTATGTATTCCTATCTTCTCACCACATATTTGTAGCACTTCATTAAGTTAGTCTGGGAATGGTATAATGTAATCATACTTTTATTATGTATTCCTTGCTTCTCACCACATATTTGTAGCACTTCATTAAGTTAGTCTGGGAATGGTATAATGTAATCATACTTTTATTATGTATTCCTATCTTCTCACCACGCCTCATTAAGTAACTGTTTGTGTCGTACTTCACGCCATAAACGACAGTTTTTTTCTTAGTATACACCTGGCTTTCTTCGTTTCTTATATTTTACAGTTTTTTTACTTCATACATATATCCTTTTTGATTAAGTCCACACCACGATGAAAAATTCTTTACTAAATACTATTTTATTTTTTAAATGCAGGAAGTTCGGTGTATAACTGTCGGAAAATGCAGACTCGTGAAACTGTCCAACTAAATAGTTTAGATAACCAGAACTCCATCAAAAAAGTCTCAGCTTCACCTAGTCGGGCTAAATCTTTCACGTATCCACAACCATATGCTACTACCCAGCTGTCTGGGTCAGAAGACAAGAAGTTGAGCGATGCCGACGATTACAGCTTAGTAAGTAGAAATATATATATATATATTGACACTGAAAAGGCTTAATAATTCTTTTACTTATCAATGTTATTTCTCTTTTTTCTATTTAAATTTCCAGCACAAATGATCTCTGAAGTCTTTCAGTGCGCTAGTAAGTACTGCAGAACACGTTTAACTAATATAATTTATTCTCAGATGAAATCACTTTTATTTTGTTAAGTTATTCAGGCTTCTATAAAACGTTATATTTAAGAAGAACAAATTACGTTATTTCATTTCAAGATGTAATAAGTGTTAGTAAAATGTAATAGAACAGTTAATTTTTATATGATAATGGAAAATCTTTTATAAGCAGTAATGAATGCACTTCTCTAAACGCTAAGTAAAATTAGGCATACTTAAAAGTGTTTGTTTATAGTTCAGTATAAAGATACACAAAGGGTTATCTGTGCTCTGCCCAACACAGGTTTCGAACTCTAATTTCTAGCGTTATAAGTCTACAGACATACCGTTGTGTCACTGAGGGCGTTTAAAAAGTGACAAATAACTTTATTTAAGCTTACGCTATAGAAAGTAGTAAGTAACGTTCTTTACGTTTTTGCTGTTTATCCAGTAATGTTTAATTTGTAATTTTCAGAAAGTTTCACTTTTCATGAATATGATAATATTATTTTTACTCTCCGCCAAACAACGAAGAGACTTTAATTTCTTCAAGATAAAAGTAACACTTTACTTGAGTGACAAATGACATTGTTTATAGAATATAATTAAAGGTCATAGTACCGCTATTATTAAGTTGCAAACTGTTTGTTGTTTTTATGAATGAATAGTCAATTTAAGAACTCGATCAGTGGATTTATTCAGTACATTTTGATCTCGACTTACTATACAATAGAATTAATGGAAAATAGTTATTTGTCAGTCTTTGTGGGTAAAAACATTCATTCTGAAATTGGGTTTCCTTCAGGCTAAAGACGAACCTTTATATGCTACTGTGAAACGAACTCCTCGGCCTCCACGATCAGAGGTACATGTGTACGATTATGAAAGTAAGTTCATATTTTTTTAGTAGATGGCAGCACTTACTATTCTTGAACTATGGAATTTTGTAAAATACCGAAATTTCTTCAGTAAGCGGTGTTTTAAATAAAAACACAAATTGTTTCTGAACTTAAATGTTTAAAAGCATTTTGTGTACTTGATGCTTTAGAGATGTATTTACGATACTATTCACTTATGAAAAATAATCATTGAAAATTTACTAAAAAATTACAAATCGGTTTGTTAGAATTCTCCCAATTCATTTTTTGCTATCTACATCGTACTCACTTCACTGAAAATTTTAAGTTCATAATGAGAGCTGAATGGATTTTGAATGTATCATAAAGAGCATTAAAAATAACAGTGCAGGAGTAGCTATATTGTTTAGTAAAAGGTTTGAACTTAAAATGCAAAATTAAGGAAACAGTTAAAGTGGTATATTAGTATATTGATTCTAATTCTAAACACTGAGCATTTTTATTAACAAGTGTGTATGGAACATTAACTTCATGAATCTAGTTTTTACTGTGAGGTAATTCAAATGATATTGGAGTTTAATAATCAATCTAATATTATGAGTAACGATTGCAACTTTATACAACATCAAAAGTTAGATGTAAAAGGATATTTATGTATGTAAATAATCCAAATGCAAGAAATAAAGTATTAGAAGTAATGGATATTTTATGTGACACATTTCAAGTGTTTTATCCAAAATATAAATATTTGAAATGGTGAGAAAGGAAACAAACGTTTAGATTTATTTTAGATGACAGCTACTGCAGTGGATACTTACTAGTTATTTTAAAATGTCAACTCTTAATGAGTTTGTTCATGAGACAATAATTTGAAGTTTAGTACCTTTTTGCACAAGGAAGAATATTTTTTTAATGGAGTGAAAATATATAAATTGGTAAACGAACCCGATACAAGAAAGCATGATGTTCTATCATTCAATGCTCAATTGCTTCTTAATATATTATTGATTGAAGTTAGAGTCATAGTTTCGTCTCAAAATTATTAAAAATTAAAAGAATCAATAATTAGGAAATGAAATAACGACTTTGGCACAATTTTTGAACGAAAATAATTGTAGACGTATAATGCATTATATAAAATATGCTAAAACAAATGCAACATGATTTAAAAAAATAATAATGCATGAGAGTGAAGAAACAGCTGAACAAATTTAAATTATCTGGTATTAATTAAACTAGAGATGACTATTTAGAGAATATTGATTAAAACGTACTATTAAGACATAAAACAATTTGTCACATTCTATATAAAATGCAGAATAGCTAGAAAACGATTCTGTGTAGGCGATTTATATACTTTTAAAAATTAAGAAAAAGCGAAAAATTAACTAGAATTTAAAGTTTTACAATTCAGTTTTTTAAATTATTTTGGTAGAATATAACCACCATATAGTAAATGTAATAAATGACGAACATGAAGCTAAGAAACATATGGAAACAATGTATTGTAACTCTTTATTTTAAAACACGATAGGTCAAATATATTTTAATGAATAGGAAATAAATTACTTTCATAAATCTTAACTAATTTCAGAATCTATATCTAAAAAGATGAAAACTGTGTTAGCGTTATTTATTCATGAATGGGAGAAGTGTTTGAAAAATATTAGAACTTTAAATTATAAGTTTTACTTATAAAAAAAAAAAAAGAGAATATATTAAGACTCACTATTTTTAGGTTTTTAAAAAGTTTTTGATCCGCTTTTGTGGATGTTTTTAAATAGTATTCGATGTATTTGGATTTGGAAATTCAAATACACGATGGAGAAATGTTTTTCATAACGATGTAAATTCTATTGTTATCGAAAATGCGGGCCCGGCATGGCCAAGCGTGGTAAGGCGTGCGACTCGTAATCTGAGGGTCGCGGGTTCGCATCCCCGTTGCGTCAAACATGCTCACCCTTCTTAGCCGTGATGGGGGCGTTGTAATATGACGGTCAATCCCACTATTCGTTGGTAAGAGTAGCACAAGAGTTGGCGGTGGGTGGTGATGACTAGCTGCCTTTCTCTCTAGTCTTACACTGCTAAATTAGGGACGGCTAACTAAAATAGCCCTCGTGTAGCTTTGTGCAAAATTCAAAAACAAACAAACAAAAACAGTACCCCACGTGCTTTTAAGCGACTTTTTGAAATTGAAAGATGTTGCGCTTTCTTTTTGTTTGTATACCTAGGCAATTACAATACTAGAAATAACTGTAAGATCTAATTCAAATATACAAGAAGTAAAAACTAAAGGTAATTTATTTTCAGTATTTTTGTTGTTTAATAATTATTTCTAAATTTATAGTTGTTTGTAAATGCAATGCTTATGTAACAGTATACTGGGAAATTGAAGGTGGAAAAGTACTTTAATCACGATTAGTAAAACAGAATGGTTAAATTTTATTAATGTATTCCTGTATTGAGTAAAGAAAACTTTCTAAACGACATAAGGTTTCAACAATATACTGTCTTTTATTTTTGTAAAAATAAAATAAAATTTATAATAGGTTATTTTATTGTTTAGAGTATTGTTCAGGTTTAAATAATATATATAGTTCTAAATTATCACATTGTATTTGAATTAGAAAGTGATGGCACAAGCTGATACTGTCTGGAATTATATTTCATTGGATGCTAAATCTTACAGGAAAAGAAGGAAATTAAAAAGAGAATAGTCGGTGGGAACATTTTTCTTTAAATAATTATATACAGCGTACCAAACTGAAAATTATATTTCAATAAAAATAAAGAAAATTTACAAATAATTGAAAAACTCTAAAATTATTTAACTATTTTTACTTTGTCTTTTTCTTTTGGAATTAATTGTCTTAAATAATAACACTGATTTTTTTTATTTTCCCTGAAAATTCTTTGTTTTTATTTCTTTACTTACCATAAATGATGGCATTTTGTCTTTTATGTTGGGATTTTTTTATTATGTCCTCCTTTACAGCATCCATGTTATTTATTAGCAAAAAGTTTTATATCTTTCTCATGCTGCTTCACTTTATTTTCTGTAGAACTCCGAGACTTAAAATTAATGTATTCAATTGAACTACATGTCCATGAAACGAAGTTGTTTACCAAACACTGTAACAAAATTAACAAAAAATTACTGTTAAACCAAAAATCGTATGGATTTTAACGAAGTCTTCTAATTCACTCAGTTTTCTTCAGAATGGTTAAATAAGCTAGAATCCGAAACTAGAAATACTAAATAAATGACTGAAAATATATATTCATTTATTTAAATTGGCTAAAGATAAAATACGGTAAAAGAGATATAACTTAACATGAAATACAAAGTAATATACAATAAAACAAAAATAAAGAGTGATTAAACTAGTATAAAAAGAAATATAAAACATAAAACAGGAAGAGAAAGTAAACGTATAATGGAAAAATAAGGCAGACTAAAAGAAATAAATATATCACAATACAGAAAAACTAAAAATATAATACAAAAATAGGATAGAAATACGGCAAAATAATGCATACAAAATGGAGTGGATAGAACAATTGAAATTTAACTATTGTATTAAAAAATTTTAAATAGTTAAAAAGGGTGGTAAGAAGAACCCAAAAAGCTGACGAAATATAAAAGAAGGAAACAAAAGCATTTGAAAAGTTTCACGGTTAAAAACTAAGGTAAACAGCTTGGAAAGGAATAAATATTAAAATAATTTTGAATAAATTAAAGTGAAGCAATCTTGAACAAATACTTAAAGCAAAAACTAAAATGAATGATCGAACTAAAGACAGGTAATCCTTACAATTGCAAAATGAAATGAGATAAAAGGAGTTAAACTGTTAAGGTGTGTTTAAAAGTAAATGAAAATCAGTAAAATTTTTAACGTAAAATTTAGAAATACATGAACAAATAAGTGGAACAAAACGAAGCTGCTGATCACAAAATAACATTCGATTCGACACTTAATTCAATTGTATGAAACATGAATCTAGCAAAGTTTAGGCTTGAAAGTGTGTTCACATTTCATAATAAAGATACCGATTGTTACAAGCGTTATTTCGTACATTTACTCACAAGTAAATGCGTCAACAGCATTTCAACTGTTATTTCAAATGCGTTACCAAGAAGAAACTACATCAGTAGCACGCCAGTTATTATTTCGCACGCATTACTTACAAGAAAACACAATTGTAACATTTGAACTATTATTTCATACGTGCTTACAATAAGAAAATACATCAGTAGTATCTCAACTGTTATTTCATACGTACTACCAGTAAAAAATACATTAGTAGCATTCGAACTACCATGTTATACATGGCGCGGATAGCCTAGTTGCTTTGCGCTATAAAAGACCAACCAAACATTTTATACGTACTACCAACAATAAATAATACATAAGTAAAATTTCAACTGTTATTTCTTACTAACGACAGCAAAAATACACCGCTTATATTTCAATGTAAGAGAAATAAACGGTGAAGAATTTAAACATAATAACAGAGAGAATGAGAAAAACTAAGTGATTAAAATAGTAATAATTATATATAATTAAAGGACTACAAGATGCGACGTTGTAAACAGTTTTTACATAAAACACAAATTAGCAAATGAAATGCGTGTGAAAAATGTAATTGATATAAAGCTTAGAGGCCTCTGTGACTTCACACAGGACAATAAAGTTTTGATAAATTAAGCCTTCTCTCCATCCGCCTTTTCATCTCTTCATACAAGCGTCAACAGTCGGTTCTGTAGAAGTTTGTATAACAGCTAATTCCCTTTCAGAAACCACGAAGTTTGAAATCTCGTGAAGCAGAATAACTAAAGCAAACTTTATGCCTGAAATCTGGAGCGTTACAAATATGAAGAATTATCTCACTTTATCTTCTGCATATAAACGATAGCTGTGAAATATTAAAGTTTTTCATTCGCGTGGCAAACTAAAAGTCGTGTTACCAAACATGCACATTTGAAGTAAAAATCATCTCTTTTTTTTTTTTATTATTATTATTGTTTGGTATGTTTTGAATTTCGAGCAAAGCTACTCGAGGACTATCTGCGCTAGCCGTCCCTAATTTTGCAGTGTAAGAGTAGAGGGAAGGCAACTAACTAGTCATCACCACACGCTACCAACTCTAGGGTTAATATTCTGTCAACGAATAGTGGGATTAATCTTCACATTATAACGCCCCCAAAATTTGGTGGTGATGACTAGCTGTCTTCTCTCTAGCCTTACACTGCTAAATTAGAGACGGTTGGCGCAGATGGCCCTCGTCTAGCTTCACGCGAAATTCAAAAACAAACAAACAAAAATGTTTTGATTATGATGTAATAATTGTGCTGTACACAATCACGTGATTGCCAGAATAGCGAACAATAAAAGTTTTTAAATCATTAAAGATAACGTTTTAAAACTATAAATATTAAGATTACGTAAAGTACTTACCAAAAAAGACTTGAGAGAGTGATGATACGTTGGAAACTGTTGTAATAACTATTACTGATATGTGAACGTTACATGAATCGAAATTAACATAAATATTGAAAAAACAAACATTCAAACAGTACATTCAGGCCTCCAAAAAACTTACAATGCTTGTTTTAACACTAAATGTGTGTGTGGGTGATCACTTAAGTAAACTACGAACAAATTTTAAATAGATTAAATAAAGTGAAAGATGGCGTGAAGTTTTCACAGCATATCCAAATCTTAACGAAAAAATAGATTTAATTTTATAGAGAATGAAAAAATATACAAATGAAAAGTGTACTTGAAAAATAACGCTAAGACACAAATCATAGCCATAAAAAACGACTAATAAACAGCTAAGTAGGTTGATTGTGGTTGATACAGAATGAATAATTATTATCCTTTACACATAACGAATACAATGAAATGGGTATCTGTTACAAATGTTATAGTAAGCGTTCCCTCATGTCTTTTTTTTACTTCTTTTCATCCTGTTTTATTTTATTACTCTTTTTGTTCATTAAAAACATTATGATTACAACTTTAGAAATCGAGTAGAAACAAACAGATTATAAAAAGAGATTTTTCACATTCGAAAATACAAAGCTTTATATCTTTATGGTTTAAATTAAGATTATAACGGTATTACTGTTGTAAATTTGCGTAATAACAATTGTATTGGTATTTTACTTTGTGTAGATAGGATTAATAAAAAATGTACAAAAAGACAAATCGGAAAAACAAAAACCTAAATAAAATGGATACGTTTTACAGGTATGTGTACGAATTTATATAGTAAATTTTGTGTATTTTCTAACATTCGTAATTACCTCTACAAAAATATAAATATATATGCAAACTAAACGGTTAACAGTATTAGTAAAAACCATAAAAACATTTACTTTTGAAACTAACCATGCTGATCAATTAATATTTGATACTATTGAATTTAAACTTAACGTAAATAATTTAAATATAAAATTAAGTAATTGCCAATAAAAAAATCGTCACTACTTTTAAACCCAAACTTGTTAAACATTTGCAAATTCCTAAAATTTTCATGGCTCTTTAATAAAAAATATTTCCTTTAAAATAATTGAAACTTATTATCAATTTGAACAATGAAACTTCAATAGGTTTATGCGTTTGTAATTAAACACAAGACAACACAATGATCTGTGTTCTGCCCCGGTGCTCCTAGGAATGATTCTAATAGGATCACTAATATATAATCATAAATATTTTTTGATTATTAAAAATAAATAATGTACACAATTTGTCATGTGATTGCTACTCAAACGTTTCGACAGATTCTTCTGATAAACATATTGCTAGTGGAAAGTTGCATGTGATAAATACTTTATAGAACATCGTGAGAAAAGGTGCTAAATGCGGAATAGCTTCATAAAGGAAAAAATAGACATTTCAAATTTTATAAGGAAAGATATAGATTATTATATATTAAATTTGATAATTTTACACGTTATCTTTCGACTTGATTTTAAGAACGGAGATATTATGTGATTAATAAAATTAAAGATAAATTATTTTTACCACTTTAAATAATTATCCAACTAATTTAATATTTTTCGAGTTTGAAATTAAAATCTTTAAATACGGGGACAATATATTATGTGGTTGTTCTAAATTTGGCTGTATTAAAACTGTTTTTATGCAAAAATTGTAATCAATGAGATAAATGCGAATACTAATAAATCAATTTATTTATATTTCTTTATAATTAGAAAATTATACTTTTGCTGCTACTACTACTACTAATAAAAACTTGTTTACTTTTTATTTTACAATAATTATATTCATTTCAGTGAGTACATTTGTAAACAAGTAATGGGTATACTGAGGTGTAATTATTCAAATTGTAATTTATATGTTTATTATTAATCAAATAAATTTATAAATGATTTTACAAATCTAAATTATTTTCCTTAACATATAAATACAATTATGATTTCATAAATATTAGTAATCCAGTAATGAGCAATTATAGTTACTTTGCAGTTCTACAAATCCAGAATACCTTCATATCAACTACCGAAGTACATTATTTAGATTAAGATAATTAATAATTATGATGATACTGGTATGTATGATAAAAAATGATTTCACATTTCATGTATGAGAACTAAATGGTAATGTTCAAACAAATGCCATACAAAGTATTATCTATTCACAGTTTCTTGAATATTGTAAAATTTCTAGCAATATACAGTGTCTGATATCTAATATAAATATTTTGGAACAGAATCTGATTGTAAATGGCTATGATGAAAAACCTTATTAATATATTTTAACTCATTTCATAATAAATAGAAAAAGTATTTACTTAAATTAAAAATAATGACATCAATAAAATTATAATGTATACAATAAAAATAATTACTAAAATGTATTGGTAAGAGGGAAAATAATTAAAATTGCCAGCTTGGACATTTTTATATCTATCTATGCATGGATAAATATATATGAATTGTTTGTTTTGTTGATTTCGCGCAAAGTTACACGAGGGCTATATTTGCTAGACGTCCCTAATTTAGCAGTGTAAGACTAGAGAAAAGGCAAGCTAGTCATCACCACCCACCGCCAACTCTTAGGCTACTCTTTTACGAACGAATAGTAGGATTGATCGTAACATTATAACGCCTCCACTGCTGCTATGGTGAGCGTGTTTGGTGTTACGGGGATTCGAACCCGCTACCCTTAGATTACGAGTTAGATAAATATATGCGATCGCGAAAGTTTCTCTGTCTCATCCTTTGTGGGTCTGTTTCTTAAGCACGAGCTCTCCCAGTGGTAAAGCGTCATGTTTACGGACCCGCACCGCTAGAAATTGGGTTTCGATACCAGCAGTGGGGCGAGCACAGGTACTTCATTATGTAGTTTCATGTTTAATTTCAGTCAATCAACCTAATGCACAACCACATCTTTTAAGCTGCAAATTCTTAACCCTGCGTCAGCAATGTATTTTACTTTCGTTGCGTGTAAGAAAGATATTAATCAAATTTCAGAGTAGTTCAAGTTAGCATTCCAATATGATATTTGGATTTAAATAGCAAAATGCTAAAGTACTATTATACTAAGCCAAACCTTCTGCTGTTAATATTACTCTCGTACTCCACCTTTCTATGCGACTATGTACAAAGATCCGTACAGTAACAAGTATTTTATAGGGAAAGTGATACAACAACATTAGCCACCTATATAAGACTAGTAGACTACCTGGTGTTTCTTGGATAAAAGAAGCTGTAAACATTCTAAGTTGTTTTGATTAAATCAACCATATGAATCGTGATTTTTTGCAAAAATAATCAAAATGATTTTTAAATGAAATATTTGAGTAAAATCAATAAAAATAAAGTTGAATTCAATGAATAATTTATTTATTCTCTTCTCGTTGCAAAACAACTTAAATGAAAATTATTCAATACCAAATGTTTTTGTAAAGTCATCATATAGCTGATTCATGCGAGTGCACGCAAGCAAAGCAAAAGTAATTGCTGAAGTAGGCCTGCTCAGTTGAGGAAGTGTACGCGCATGTCCGAGAAAAATCACCACCTTTTTTCAGTTAAGGGGAGTTAGCGAGTAGACATGTATGTGTAGAAGAAATAGAGTGGGAGGAAACAAGTAGAAATGAAGGCTACATGAAATTTTTAAATCGTTTTAAAACATAATTGATCATGAATAGAATGATCAGGAGAAGTCCTCACACAGAGACGAAATGTAAATAATAGCATTCTTGATCTCATATTATCAAAAATATCCGACCTTTAGAATTCAATACCAGTTGGTTGCCCTGTTTACCAAATATTGCTATGTTGGTCATTTTGGCCTCAAAGTATAGCCTCAAAACAGCCTCTGAGGCCGCGGCCAGGTAACTCATGTTACTTTCTGCACAAAGTTGTTTTTCTACGCAGAATTAGGAATTTGCAGTTTGAAAGATGTAGTTGTGCACAAGGTTGGCTAAATGCTTAGAATTAAGCACAAAGCTACATAATGGGCTTTTTGTGCTCTACTCACTACGGGTTTCGAAACCCAGTTTCTAGTGGTGTGGGTTTGCAGACATACCTCTTTGTCACTGGGAAGGCCTGTACATAGAGAAGAGACCCACAGCGTGAGAGACATTCTATATGTATGTGTGTGTGTATGTACATATAAATGTTCAAGTAAGCAGTTCTAATTATTTTTTCTCCAATAATTAAATTTAAGGCATTATTTTTTACGAGTTTAAAGTTTGTAGCTTTATAGACGTGACTATACGTAAGGAACAGACACATAAAGACATTAGAACTTATACAGAGTGACCAAAAGTAGGTATATAGTTACATATGGAAAGTTGTTTCTGAGGCGTATTCGAGGACAAATGTACAAGAGGAAATCGCGAAATATTTAGTGCAAGAGTTTATCACAAACGCATTTACAGAACTTGATGGACTGACATACTTGTATCAGAAAACTTGCAGAAGTGTGACAGCAGACAGGCTCCAGGATTAGGTAGACAGTGACAGATTTCAATTTGAACATCTGTGGAATTAACACGGTATTAGAAGTGTCGTTAAATGAATTATGAATTATCAACATTATACATATTGTCGGGTTCCCCTGTATATATATATTATCACATTAGTTTGAGATATAAAATGTTAAGCTGCTACTGGAGATTGTTAGTGAGATTTGTTTAAGAATATAGTGAACATTTATGGATTCTGCATAACTAATTTTTTTATATATAATACATAGTAATTGCAAGTACAAACTTAGACTAAGACACAACCTCTCTAAGTGCGTATAAAATGTTACCAGTAGAAAAGCAGCCTTTACAAACAAAAATCTGCGTCTAAAATATCTTCTTAAATAAACTTTCATGCCTTTTTAAAGTAGGTATTGTATGAAAGTGTGCAATAAAATTTGGCGTTAGGTATATTATTTTTTGCCTCCTCCGCTGGTACAGCGGTAGGTCTACGGACTTACAACGCTAAATTCAGGGGCTTGATTCCTCTCGGTAGACTCAGCAGATAGCCCAATGTGGCTTTGTTATAAGAAAAACACCCACACACACCTTCACATCATACATGGTTTACTTATTTACTCCTTAAAGACACCGGTTGTATGTACAAAACATTGAGTATCTACGTGTTATAATCATCTTATGTTCATCCTATTATAGGCTTATAATTTCTGTTTCTCCTTGTACTTAAGCTTCTTAAAGGAACACCAGATATATATATAAGAAAGTTAACTTCAAGAGGTAGTGTTAACATCGTTTACACTAAAACTGTGATGTTTTATAGTTTATGTAAATTACAGAAGAAAAAAATCCACTTTTCATACCCATTCGACCTACCTCATATAGTATTTCACAAAAGGTTTGGGTGTAATATACCAATTCGTTTTTGTTGTAGGCTGGCAAGAAAAAAATAATAAAAACGAATTTCAAAGGGATCGTTTTGAGCGGATTTTCTTTCGTTTGGAAGTTTAACAAGCTCTCTTATTTTATTCATTTTGTAGACATACAACTGTTATCAGTCAACAGTAAAGGTTTTAAAGCGTTGTTTGCACTGAAGCTATACTGTTTAAGGTTGTTTTTTTTATTTCCCGAACATTCTATTAAGATTGCCGTGCAATCTCTAGCGAACCCTGTTATAAAACACTATCGTGATTTTAATGAATATGTTAGCATTCATCAATGAAGTAGTGCAGATCGCTGAGAAATCCTGTTAGGCTTAGCTGAGTAAAGTTAGTAATTACTTTCTAAAGAGAAACAGCTCTAATTTTCATCTCTTTAGACAATATCCTAGAAGATATGTTTGATGTTAAACCAAGTTGGGAGAAGATGTTTACTGTAAAAAGATATTTTCACGCGACATTAAACCTTCATGTCATTCCTAGATTAATAAAGTAACCGATAGTTGTATCCAAGCTGTAGCTGAAGTCTAAAAATTTAAAAGTAAAACCTGTGATTAAAGCCCCTCCCCCCAGTGGCACAACAACTCTATTCTGTGGGCCTACAACGGTAGAAACCGGATTTCGATACCCGTGGTTCGGAGAACACAAACCATTATATAGATTTGTGTTTAATTACAAACAACAACAAATGAAAGAGTTGAGGATGCTGCAAGAATATTGTTGTAATAGTTTCAACTGTTGACCAGACTATTTTGAATTATTTGGTAAAATAATAATTCCAAATGTAATCAATTTAACGACAACAAAAGCATCTTGTTTCTTCAACAATAAGTTTACAAGTTAGCTTAGCAACGTGTGCTGATAAACGTGTGTTCATAGAACTAAAGTTAATACTAAAACAACTTCGCTCAGCTCTTTTCGTATCTCTTGTGGCTCACTAGAATATAAACTCAATATTCACATAACTTAAGCAGCAAACAACTAATTGACAGAATCACTGATTCAATAATTAAAAAAACTCAAATTAATAATTACTTGTCTAACTCGTTTTGTTTTGTTTTTCATTAAGCACAAATCATTTCCTACATTTTCAAGAAAGTTTTAGTCATATAGCCTTGACCTCATCGCGTGAGGTTAAACTACCTCCAGATAAATAACAGCACAAACGTTTAAATGGTGTCCCCACTCCTTGGATTGTGAAGTGTATTGAACAATTTTATTACGAAGATAACACACTTGTTTATTAAGCTTAAACTTCCATAACAAAAAGCAAGAATTAACAATATAAATATTACAATCTATTGTTAGTGGGACGGTCTGAGTCCATCACAGATGACACTCTGGAAAGCATCTCTGCAAGAGCTCTTCAGTAAATAGGTTTACCTTTGACGTACTTACAAAGAAGACCACAGTGAACAAACCATTGTGTTCTTCGATTTTACTTTGTGGCACTTTATGTTGGATTTTTAGTTATTCTCTGCTTCTATTCTTCTCATTACTGGCCGTTCTACACATAGTATTGTAATTATCATTTGGTGCACATGAGCTGTAAAATATTTGAAGATAGTTTAATGTAACTTCGGTGTTTAAGAGTGGAATTTATTCCCAATATACAATATTTCTTTGCGTCAATTGCATAAATATTTTTATAGCATAAGGAGTGCTAAAATCCTTAGAACCCAACACATGATTCATCACCATCTCTGATTAACGTCTGTTATCTTTCCATTTTTCTCACCTTTTGGAAGTAAGTTCTATTTAATACAGGATTTTTTGTCTGTATTTCTTGGCAATATGCCCCTTTAAGTTGCAATTAAAGCATCATCTGTCTTGTTACACACCACTTTCCATTCTGAGTAAACAGTTTTTCCAATTAATCATTTAAGATTTTCTGGACTTACATTAAAGAGAGTTAATGGTTTCTACACTACTCGAGCTGATAATCTCATAATACTTGGATCGTGCTTTTAGTTGTTTATCTGCAATTTTAATCGACTTTGTCACTAAATGAATAGCTTCTGCCTACGATGCATACCTAATTTGCTTTAGCTTTATTCACACATTGTCATTTAGTAAGACATCTGGAATTGGCTTACGTTCCAAGAAATCCATTATTTCACGTATAACAGGTCAGTATGATAATTGGGTAAATCTTTGAACGTTTCCCACAAATTCACCGAAGTCTTATCCTTCTTTCGTACTCTATTTCTATGACCAAGCGTGTTAAGGCAAGGCGCTCGACTCCCAGTCTAAGTGTCGCTGGCTCGAATTCCCGTCACATAAAACATACTTGCCCTTTCAGCCGTGGGGACGTTATAATGTGACGATCAATCCCACTATTCGTTCGTAAAAGAGTAGCACAAGAGTTGGAGGTGGGTGGTGATGACCAGCTGCCTTCCCTCTAGTCTTACACTGCTAAATTAGGGACGGCTAGCACAGATAGCCCTCGAATAGCTTTATGCGAAATTAAAAAAAAACAAAAAACATTCTTTTTCTAAACTTTTTCAATTCCTTTATTTTTGTTGTTATATTATTTTTTGTAAATTTCCTTTTGCTTCTTCGATCTTTCATTCGATAAAATTTATTTGTGTTCGTAGTTCTGTATTTCTCATTTTTGAATTTATTGTCTTCACTATGTGTCTTTTTCTTTTTGAGTTTGCGCACATTTTATGTGTGTGTATGTGTATTTTTTTAATTTCGTCTTTTCTCGATCGTCTATAACTCTTCGTCACTCCCATTTCGCTTCGAGGACGAGCTGCTTCTGATGTTATGTCTAGGTTCTATTACAATTTTTACAAATAATACTAGTAATGGTGTCTCTCATTGGCCCCCCAGTGGCTCAGCTGTATGTCTGCTGACTTACACGCTAAAATCCGGGTTTCGATACCCGTGGTGGGCAGAGCACAGATAGCCCATTGTGTAGCTTTGTGCTTAATTCGAAACAACAACAAAAGTCTCTCATTGGATCATTCAGTGTTAATAATTAATAATGCAGAATGTAAACTGCTTAAGAAAAACGAACATGTTTCATCAATCACGGTATTAAAATAGATAACAAAACAATAATTTCACATTTTCGCTTTGTACTTTCACATATTTTGTAGTTCACTGGAACGTGAACTGAATATTCACAAAGCTTACGTAACGTACAACTTGATAACAAAACTTCTAATTCAATCTACTGTAAGAATCCTACTAATCAGGCCCGGCATCGCCAGATGGTTAAGGCGCTCAATTCGAATCCCTGTCACATCAAATATTCTCGCCCTTCCAGCAGTGGTGCGTTATAATGAGACGGTCAATCTAGCTATTCGTTGGTAAAAGAGTAGTCCAAGAGTTGGTGGTGGGTGTTCAATACTGGCTATCGTCCCACTTGTCTTACATGGCTAAATTAGTGACAGCTAGCACAGATAGCCCTCGTGTAACTACCTTAGCGCAAAATTCTAAAACAAGCAAACATCGTGCTATTTGTTTGAAGTTAAGCACAAAGCGAAGTAATGGGCTATCTGGGTTTTGCCCAATACGGATATTGCTGTACTACTAGGTGCTTCTGATTTGGGTCAAATAAGGTAGATGATATTTATTCCGAACTTTATAAAAGCTATATCTTTTAAATTTTTTCGTTGAGTCAAAATCTTTTTTATACAGCGTTAAGTGATTTAACGTTAAAACTCAGTTTATTAATGTAAAATATGTACAAGGAGATAAAATTTAATAAATGGTGTTGGACTGAAAGTTTACAAATTTACTTTACTAACGTTAACCTTAATTACAGAATTACAGTAGTTGCTACATAATATTCAGGAAACTGAAGTAATGAATAGTCAATCCAAATCTACTGATCTAAAATTCTAAAACGGTAACCTCTAGCCTAACTTTATTTTCATAATATTTTGTGTTTGATGCACTTTCAAAAAATTCATATTCTTGATGCCACGCATTCATCACGTGACTTGAAAGTTCTTCTCGTCAAAAATACAAACGTCTTAATTTTTTTAAAAAAGGAAACAAACACAGTTGAAAACATTTGTTTTTGTAAAGTTAACAAATATGTTTGAAGCAGTTGGTGAAGACAGAATTTAAATTTTGTGAGTGAAAGAGACTTACAATGATAAACCTAGTACATGAAGTATTTTTTTAGTGTATGTTTTGGTGCTTTATAGGTTATGGTCTGAAAAGCGACCAATTTTCTCTTCCGATCTAGGTTCAGCACAACGTTTATACGATGAAAGTCACCCTTCTACCAGCTACTGGAAAGGTACCCATGCATTCGTTCGGATAGAAGAATATCCGTCAGAAAAGTCTCTTGCAGGTAAAATAATAAAAAAAACAGAAAACATAGTAACAATATTTAATGTACTTAATTCTTTGTTAAAAACGACATTGTAAGAAAAATCGGGATATTTCGATATCTTCTTAAGTTATTTTGGGTTATTTTAGTTTGGTATTAGGGTATGACGGAGTTAATCTTCTGATAATGCTGATACAGCTAAAAATAGAAGTATAAATTTTGCCTTTTATGTTGCAATCTATTTTCTTTTTCTCTTCCAAATCAATTTATTGGTTTATATGGTAGGTACATTTTAATCAAATATTTCCAGAGATTGGGTGCTGATGATTGATTGGATAAAACAATACAATCATTTTTTTATTTTTATATTTCTAGTTTTTCTACAGAGGTCCTAAATCTCGAATTTTTTTTCTATTTTGAATAAAACAGTGTAAATGATATTTACTATGACTTTGTATAAAACGGTATCCATTGCTGACAGAATTTCAAAACTGGAAAGATGGGAAAATAAAAATTGCGCTCTATTTCATATGTTCCGAAGGTCGTGGGTTCGAATCCCCGTCACACCAAACATGCTCGCCCTTTCAGCCGTGGGGGTGTTATAATGTAACGGTCAATCCCACTATTCGTTGGTAAAAGAGTAGCCCAAGTGTTGGCGGTGGGTGGTGATGACTAGGTGCCTTTCCTCTAGTCTTACACTGCTACATTAGGAACGGCTAGCACAGATAGCCCTCGTGTAGCTTTGCGCGAAATTTAAAACAAAAAAAAAATTCTATGTTTAGATACATATATATGTTTGTTTTACTTTCTGTACGTTAGAAATATTTGATTACTTTTTTAAAACTAGAATACAGAGTACAAAAAAGTAAATGTTAAAATTACGTATAAAATCAAATATTATTTCTTACAAAATGGAACTTTACGAGCTTTTAACACGGCAAAACTTTTCTTTTAATTTGTTTGTATGAATTTATCTGATCGTTTCATTTTCAATAAAAATTATTGCTAGACCAAGTGATCTCTCATGACTCATTGTGGAACGCAAAAATGTTTTTGTTAACCTTAGTCTCGAAAACATATTTTGCCATTTGCCACACAAACGGACGAGGTTAGTAAAATTCTTAGAAAAAATTATTTGATTTGGTTTTTACGTACATAAAATACGATCATTTCTGGGGCTGATTTTTCTCGTATTCAATGTAATATTAGTTTAATTTCTGCACACAAACTTTCACCATAAATAGTCTTTGTTTGCTTGTAATTATTGTTATAAATGTTTACACTTTTTGCGCCCCTGAAATTATGATACGGGTTTTTTGAGCCCTTCAAACTCGTCTTGAACCAGCTCTAATAGTATTTTTTGTTGTTTTCATTTTAGCTTATGCCGAAACATTTTTAACCTACTACTGAATGATTAATAGGGTGCTCCGAAAATTTCATATTTAAAAAATAAGCGCCTTCCCGGGCATTCTTCCGTTAAATTGATCATTCTAAATAGCCCGAGTTATGTTTGAAGTCTTAAAGTTCATTTAAAGCCTTGCTAGTAGAAAATTGATAATTTAATATGGTTTGCTATATGCTATATTTATGTAGTTAAAATACTAATGCATATACAAAAATCATATTTGCTGCAATCAATATTCAGGTTTGTTTGTTTTGAATTTTGCGCAAAGCTACATGAGGGCGATCTGTGCTAGCCGTCCCTAATTTAGCAGTGTAAGACTAGAGGGAAGGCAACTAGTCATCACCACCCACCGCTAACTCTTAAACTACTCTTTTACCAATGAATAATGGGATTGACCGTCACATTATAACGCCCCCACGGCTGAGAGGGCGAGCATTTTTGGTGCGACAGGGATACGAACCCGCGACTCTTAGATTACAAGTTGAAAGCCTTTACCCACCTGACCATGCCGGACCTTTATTCAAGTCACACATTGAGTTTGATAATAACGTAAACTTTAGACAACAAAATGGTTCAGATAGTCACAGAAATAACAATTCAGATATACTGAGAATTTCCTTTGTGAAATTTGGGACATTGCGATGGTATTTTTTGACTACTTGCAATATGAATTACCTTTGCTCTTCATCTTTTGTGGCCCCTAGTGGCAGAGTGATATGTCTGAGGACTCACCCCACCAGAAACCGGGTTTAGATACCCTTGGTGGGCAGAGCACAGATAGCCCATTGTGTAATTTTTGTGCTTAATTACAAACAAACAAAATAATTTTTTGTTAATATTTTTGCAAAATCTATGATGAGCTTGACTGAAAAAGATCGTTTACCATTTTGATGTAGCAACTTCCCTGAAATCACCATCAGTGGTCCATTGTATTGGTGGAAAGCATAACCAGTCAATGTCGATACCAAAAATGTCAACTATGAGTCATGATTTTCTGCCAGTTGCAGACGCCAATTTAGTCTATAAAGATAACTGTGGAAAAATCGGGACTCTTTTTTCCAATAATTTTTCGTCCTTCACCTTGTCCAGTCGAGGAACAATTTCTTCTTTATAAATTCTGACATCAGGATGCAGAAAAGCATGAAAGGTGCGACCTCTTCTGTTAGGTTCCAGAGATTAATGTTGAGCGCAGTAATGACTCCAATTCTGCTGTGCATATTTAGATCATTCTATAGCTGAGGATCATTAAAAGATGCGTCGATAACAGAAAATGTGCATAACCAATTTTTTTTTACGTAGAAAGGAGTATTAAATATTTGATCAAACACACTGTTGATGTGCACATTCTTTGTAGTCACTGTGAGAAAACTTTACACACTGATCCACCCTTAAACTTAGACTTCGAGATAAAACAGATTTTGGATACCAAGTTTATTTATTATTTATTTATTAAGCAGATACGTTGCAACTTGTCTATTTTGAATTTATCATTATTCAGACTATTAATTATTATCAGAAAATTGATAATAATTTCCCGTTTAAGTTGACCGTAGAAAATATACACAGATATCAGAGATAATCAGCGTCTTAAAAATTGATCGTTTCTCAAGAGTTTTCCAAGATTTCTTAAGCTATTTGATTCCAGTATTGTCCAAACCGGATGTGGCACTAAACAATTCTTACCAAACTTCTTTTCATTATGTGGCGACGGCAAACAAATTAAAAATATTTCTGGTTAAGCGAAGCTCCTAACTGCAAATAAGTACCAATCTTTCATCCAGAGCTTAAAGAGTTAATATCAAAACTACGTCCGACAACAGAGTTTTCTACTTTTTTCTGGAGTCTTTTTTGTCTGGCATTCCTTCTGTAAGAAACACTTGCCTCTTCTCATCTCGTGGAACAAATTTTCAGTCCCAAAGAAATATTGCACACTTCGTTTGAATAAGTTAGTTTCTCGTACCAATGGCACTCTCCTTTCGATTTTTTTCTGCGCTCCTTGTAATCGATTTAGAATAAAATTGCAATACCTAAAATAAATATAACTTCTGAAATTATTGCGACCATGAATTCTGCTCTTTACCCTGCAAATAAATTCAAGCGCTCTAACATTGTTGACATTTTTAGACCACTGACTGAAGTACTTGGAAGTTCCAAAGTACTAGTTCCTTTTCTCGTAGAAATAGTGTTCGTAGACTCAGCACAAAAGTAAGGTGGGAATTCACTATCGTCATCTTCAGACTGTGGATCTAGACACTCTGTAAAACTTACTGGATCTGAATTTGGATTTTTTGGATTCACAATGATAGTTGCTGCGACACATTGCTTTGCTTTTTAGGCCTTTTGCTCATCAAATAAGAATTATCTTTCATCAATTTCTTTTCTTTTTTTAGCTGTTTCTTATGTCTCCTGGTAATAAAGACACCTTCTTTCAGAAACTTTATATTTTTTTTCTTGTGCAGTGTTCTGTAACCCTTATAAAGATTCAAAACCTGAGCTGTGACTCTTTTTATGTTAAGAAGGTATTCCTGTTTTGTCCCATTAGTTTTGAATTTCAATTACAATCCTTTCTGCAACTGTACCACTACAGTAGGCGTGTTTTTCATGCTTCGTCGTTCTATCTTTTAAACAGAAGGACAGCCATATGATCTCACCGTTTATAGGAATCCTGAAAGCTGAGAGTTTAGTTACAGATTTACCCATTAACCATGTATTATGAACTTTCCCCAAAACAGGCAGATATATTATTCATCAAACAAACTGAATAAATAAGATCCAATTAATATTATGATGGCACATTCAACTCATACATTCAAAATTTAAATATTACATGAACATTCTAGCGTTAAAAACGTAAAAATCCAAGAAAATCAAAGCAGCTTTCTGTAGTCTCAAAATTAAAATATTAATAATTACAAAGTTGTAAATTTTAAAAGATTTTGAACATGCAAAAATATTTGGTACTAGTAGGAAGGATATAGAATCTTCAAATAGGTTGAAAATAAACATGTTTAAATGAAATAAATAATGGAATCAGATTATGGGGAGCATGCCTTTGAACAATTCTTTTTAGCTGTTGTGTATTAAATAATGTTATGGCCCATTCTTCTGATGTAGAGTATACGCAACAAGATATGGTTTAATAAACACGCTGTGGTGTGGAATGGCACAGAATCAGTGATGCGACATCATATCAGTAGCACTTAGAAGCGAATCTGTTACTGACAATCTACTTCACTATGCCTCCGTCATTTTAACATGTCACACGTGATAGGAATGACTCCACGTTGTGACATGCTACATAATGTCTGACGTCGTAACAATGTCAGGTATAAACAATGTTTCCAATTAAGTATAGCGGGAGTGTTAAATTTAGTTAGGTTTTGAAGCAATCGATTTGGTTGCTTAACTGTTTATAAATGATATGTTGTGAATTAGCGACTTTTGTATTACTGCGTCATGTTCCCAGAACCTTCTAAAATTTTCTCTTTGTTTCAGTATTTTAATATTGTTACGTTATAATATATTGTAGTGAGTAGAACGTTTTAGGTTTCTGTTGAGCTAAAATACACGTCCAAAATGTAGTTCGAGTTAGTGTTAGATAGATAGAGCTCGACTCGTCGATTGCGAGTTTAGTTTTAATGAGCGTATAAATATGATTTTGGAAGTAAAATTATCATAGATTGTTTTGCAATAACAGAGTAGAGAGCAACAGTTTGTCATGTTAATTTTATTAAATCTATGTAGACTTTGACGAAGAAAGAAGCAATTGCTTAAAGCTCTGGATACAACTGGGGTAACGAACAGTTATATTGGTTTCTAAAGGTGAAATTATCACAGACTGTATTATAACAACAAGGCAGAAATAATAATTCATACTATCAAATTGTATTCTAAAGTAACTGAACCGGCTCTATGGACTTTGACGTAAACGAGACAATTATTAACGCTTTGGATACAACTGTAATAACTAACGGTGTATCGAACATTTCTATACATGTTTCATCTGTTTACTTACATTTTTTTATGTATTATTATTATTTATTATATTATATGTTGCTGTTTGTTTACTGTTGAAAGTTATCGCCAACAGGTTACAGACACCTAGTGTACAGAATATACCCATACGTATAAAACCTGGCAAACAGTACTAAGCTGATAGCTCTAGTTATACAAGAAAGTTTCAAAGACATAAAAATTATGAGGAAACCTTCTTATTAAATGTAGAATATTTAAGTAACTTCGTGATTTCTTCAGATTCTAGCGAAGCTTCATCCTGATCTCTTAGTGAAAATACGAAGTTACAAAGTTGAAAACGTCGCTCTCTTAACAGTTTTAAAGGACACAGTGTACTCATATATTTCTTACATATCTCGCATTCTGTTATGAGATGTGGCACTCCTTAAATACATATATTTCGTGTTCCGATATTCGAACATAATTATAAAAACTAAGTTTATAGATTATTAATCAGCAATCCACATCCATCCTGATTCATAAACATACCAGTTTAAAGTTGGACAGACCACAAAAAGAAATGTAGAGATTTTATACAGTTAGATTTTCTAAACTATTAATGGAAAACATTAGATCTTTTATTCCGACTGAAAATTAAGAGTGCAATTTGTAATGATGAACAGATGGACAATCCAAAATTTTTTTGTATATTTAAGCTTTGTTTCACAAATGAATGCTCCATCATTGGTGCTCATATCTCTCAGAATTGGTGTTAATGCTGCTCCTTCTGCACATATCGTTATTAGGGTTATTATGGTTTAAACAAAATATGTTTACCTGACAAACAACCTGAGAAACAATGACAGTGCAGTGTGAACTGTTCTAAACAGGAAAATTTTGCTTAAATTTCTTTGTAGTTAATCACAAAGCTACACAGTTGACTATCTATGCTCTGCCCATCACACGTATCAAAACTGGGGGACATTTCACGTAATGGAGACATAAGCCTACCTCGACGCTTCCCAACTTTTATACGATTATATAAAGGCCAGAGTGTATAAACAGTACAGGACTTGAAAGGTAGCATAAAGACAGAAATGAATGATTTTCCGCATGAAACTTTGTCCTCTGCAGTGAAAGGTGTCATCATTAAGTCACACCAGTGTGTAGGAGCTCATTTTGGACATCAACTGGACGTTATTTTTCATACTTAATTATTGCAAGCAATGAGCTACTATAAGTTTCCTAACTAATAAACACAAGTCATACAAACAGGTGTTGTTGTCTATTAGTGCATTTTTAAATCCCTACACATATTTGGTGGAGCCTGTACTTTAGATTGTGAAAAAAGTTTGACAAGCAAGTCATTGTAATTATATTCACAAGTGCCATCTGGTGGCTAAAAGATATGCCTAAGAATTTATAACTCTTAAAAACCGTGTAGTTTTGTGTTTAAACAAAGTTTTAATGCTGTGTGATTATATATGTGTGACACAATATACGAAAAGTAAAAGTATATTTTCCCGTAATGGTTTAATACATTTGTTTTTCTCGTGAGACTTTTTTACAGTTATATCGCTTCACAATTGTAAAGTCTGACGGTTTTAAACTACTGTCCACCGAGTCTTCCAGCTTACGTCTTGACGTAGAATTTTTTGCCCAATCACAATTAAGAACTTTTCCTGTTTGGTAACGCGATCATCGCTTTAGGCTTATAGGTCCTTAGACTACTTATCCGGCTAATTTACTCTTTTAAAAAATTGAAAATAGTTTAATTAAATTTCTTATCCCATTTTCTCACTTGCTTAAAAGTACCTCTTTTCCACTTTAGAACTTTGTAAAATTTTAATAGCGACAGCACCAGTTTGGAACGTGTCCGCCGAGAATGCACAGATTGCACTTTGGTAATGTAGCACTGGATAATATATCATAGTGTTTAACGTGCTAACCTTGGACTCAGAAAGTCCGAAATTCAAAGAGAGATATGCCTGTGAACAGTATCACAGTTTCAGCTGTGGTCGGTATTGTAAATATGACGGTCACTCAAGTATTCAGTAAAGATTAGTTGTGTATGAAACAGTTGCTACTCGTCGGTTGTTGTTCCTCTTCTTAGCAGACCAAAATTTGTAACAGCTTATACAATAATCCGTGATGACGAGAAAACCATTTGTAGAGAAAATTATGTATGTAAAACGGCTGGTATGGGTAAAGAAAGCTCTGTATAGAGGAACGAACAACTGGACTATACATTTCTTTGGACTCGGCACATGAAACAAAACAAAAACTAAACATACTAAGGAACCAAATAAACACGGTCATAAAACTATGTTTACCAGATGAAATTAACGACGAATAACACAAGACTTCATCAACATCAACAAGTTTCCTCCACAAACCGTAGAAAGCATTATGCGCACACATCTAGACAAAAAGCAAAATCAACTGATAAAAGTAAATATATCTTACGATTTAAAAAATCACGAAACCATATACTGCTGCATTCCATATATTCCCGACATCAGCAGAAAAATAACCAACATTTGACAAAAAAACCAGTAACAAAATATGGCATTCTAGTAAATACCAAATTTATTCAAAAACCAGACACAAAACTGAGGTCTATACTATGTAGAAACTACACTGACAAACACCACACCAACATTATTTATAAAATACAACGTGATAACTGCCACGACTTCTTTATTAAAGAAGCAAGCAGAAAAAAAGGAAACCAGATTCAAAGAACGCAAAAAGTCATCTTCACACGTTTTCGAACACTGCAAATCAAATAAACACAATATAACCACATAAAACACCAAAATACTAAATAAAGAAATAAACATAAACAAAAGCAAAGTTAAATAAGTCTTACTTATACAACAACTCAAGTCCAAAATAAACCAATACAAAGGAATACCTTTATACCTATATAAATAAAAATATTCAACATCTAAGCGCGTCCTCTACATTCCTACACAACTGCCTTTAAATATGTGAACAGCTATCGGTCAGTTACTTCTTTCTTTGTGAACCTGACGATGACCGAAGAAGGTCGAAACGTTGTTCGGTTCTCTTCATAGTGCTTTCTCTATCCATATCAGCCGTTTTTACATATATAGCTTATACAATACTAACCTCTGATGACATTATAAATGTGACAATCACTTATCTAATAAATGCCAGTCGTTTACGAGGTGTTTTTCCTCTTATTAGCAGTTCAAAATTAGAGATGTCTTGTACAATGCTGTCCTCTGATGGGTTGTTGGTTACTCTGGGGCAATAAACAAACACCAGTTAATGAATTAAAGATAGTACAAAAGTCCAAATTTATAATATCACACACCATTAATTCACACTTGCGACGAGCGACAATCCAAACAACAGCTATCCTGCTCGTATTAATAATCTATTTTAGAAGTAGCTTTGAGCTACCTTTCTTATGTACCATTAGTGATATTTAATTCTGTGGATTTTTGTCTTTTTTCTTGAGGTAGGTAAGAAATCACTTTTCTTTAAACACCAAAGTTTTGTTTTCTACAATTATTTGGCCGTAACTTTCACTACAAGTTAATGATACTACTTTTAACAATAATGTAAATTGATCAAGAATGGTTAGTCGTGAATAAACTTAACGTAGAACTTACTAATGGAAGTGATTCATGTAGCCTGTATTTTAATATTTTTCTTACGGAACAATTCTTAAATTTTAACATTTTGAAGTTAGTTATTCATAATATAAATAAATAAATAATATGACACATTATTGTAATATAAATTTCTATTTTTTTAAAAGACAAAAAAAATTATCTTAATCATAATAGTCTTAAGGTTAAAGAAATTTGTTAAAGTAAATAGCAGGTGAACTTCTCTTACAATTCATCGAGCCCGAAAAGTGTAGTCAAGCTAACTGCAGCGCTCCATGCGGCAGGTTTCATAAAAAACAACTGTGCTGCCGTTTTTCGAACAGGCTGTCGTATAAAAACGTTCTACACGTGCATGCATACAATAAGTTTGCTATTTATATAAATAAAAGCTAAGAAAGTGAGTGACGTCATTCTAAGTTTTTGTCTTTATGTGTTTGATAAAAACACTAATTATCAACTGTATTTGGTTTTCCTCGTTTTAAGTGCGAAGCCTAGTGGAGGCTCGGCATGGCCAGATGGGTTAAAGCGTTCGACTCGTAATTTGAGGGTTACGGGTTTGAATTCCAGACGTACCAAACATACTTGCCCTTTCAGCCGTGGAGTCGTTATAATCTGACGGTCAGTCCCACCATTCTTTGGTAAAAGAGTAGCCCAAGAGTTGGCTACTACACTGCTAAATTAGGTACGGCTAGCACAGATAGCCCTCGTGTAGCTTTGAGCGAAATTCAAAAAACAAACAAAGAAACAAATCCCTTAGTGGCACTGCGGTATGTTTGTGGACTCACATCGCTAGAAACCGAGTTTCGATACTCGTTGTGGGCAGTACACAACGAGCCAATTAAGTCCAAACACTCAATAATGAAATAAATAGCGTGCATTGCCCAACATTTGTTATGCCTCTCGAAGTGACTCGTGCATTTTATTTTCCCACCAGTTCATCACATGAGCAGAAGTTGTTTGTCAAGAAACACCATGTTAAACCATTTTTAACTTCGTAAACTATGTGTTATCAACAGAAATATAAATATTATAAGGCTCGTATTAGTCTTTCATATTGTTTATTCAAAGTGTAGTAACATCACTCGTGTTTCCTGCTCATTAGGAACAAAAATTATCTTAAAAGTTCAGATAACGTCACCTTAGCTAGTCTCTAGAAAAAGGTCAAGTTGTAAACGTTTTTGCGTTGGGTTTTTTTTTCTTCCAATTTTGAAAGCTTCCGTGATAAGAAACTAAATCGTGGAGTCTCCGTGTATTGTCGATAAAGCAATATTATATTTTAAAATATACACATCCTTTTCCCCGGGACCGGCATGACCTAGCGCGTTAAGGCGTGCGCTTTGTGATCTGAGGGTCGCGGGTTCGCGCCCGAGTCGCGCCAAAAATGCTCGCCCTCCCAGGCGTGGGGGTGTATAATGTGACGGTCAATTCCGCTTTTCGTTGGTAAAAGAGTAGCCCAAGAGTTGGCGGTGGGTGGTGATGACTAGCTGCCTTCCCTCTAGTCTTACACTGCTAAATTAGGGACAGATAGCCCTCGAGTAGCTTTGTGCGAAATTCCAAAACAAATCCTTTTTCCCTTTTTATAAGGCAAACTAATTCTGATACAACAACGTTTGTCGTAAGAAGATAGATTTAAATCTTGTTCTTACAAAAACTGCTGCATCATTGGTCGTTTACTTTGTCGTTCGTCACACATAAGGACTCTGTGTATTGCTCTTCTTAGAAACGCAATCGCATATTTATCATGTTCCTCCCTTTAGGTTGTGTTTATACATTATATAACGTTCCAATTACTTTGGGCTGTATTCTTGTCATGAAGTTCTATCTTGAGTAAGGCCCAGCATGACCAGGTGATAAAGGCACTCGACTCATTATCCGGGATCGCGGGTTCGAATCTTTGTCACACCAAACATGCTCGCCCTTTCAGCCGTTCGGGCATTATGATATTACGGTCAATCCCACTATTCCTTGGTAAAGAGTAATCCAAGAATTGGCAGTGGGTCGTAATGACTAGCTATCTCCCCTCTAGTCTTACGCTGCTAATTTAGGGACTTCTAGCTCAGATATCCCTCGAGTAGCTATGCGCGAAATTCAAAACAAAGAAACAAATTATCTTCAGTAATATCTGAGTCTAAGATTCATCATTTGTGGTTTATGTTGTCATACTGCTTGTCTGTCATCTTTTTTTCTGTTGTTTGTTTTTTTCTCGTGGGACTGAACATTTTTGGAAATTAAGTTTCTGTTGTACTTTACGTTTGTTTTCCTAAAGGTTTAATCTAACGTCGCTCTTCTTTTGGGTCTCCTTTCTTAGGATCACTCATTTGTTGAATCTTTAACAACCTCCAGGGTGGTAGTATTGGGTCGCTGCATCCTACGGGTATCATCTCTTATTATCTTTGTTATACCAAATGAGTCTTCACATCAGAATAATCTTCTGTAGTTAACTTATTTTTCTCATAATTTTTTTTAAAAACCCTATTTGGTAAATTGATATATTTAAACTTAATATAACATGAGACCATTTGGTAATTCATCTGGTGCAAAACATTTTGCACCGTTACGTTATTCATTAATTTTTCGGTCACGTGTGTGATTAGACGATGGGTTAAAGGATCAACTGATAGCTTTATACTTTTCCTTGCACGGATTTAGTGAGCGTGAGTTTTTCAAATTTGTTTTCTGAAATCTTTGTTGGTCATTAAATTCTATTTTTCTGTTATCTACTTCAGAAATCTGAACAGTGGAAAGTTTCTAATAATTCCACTGGACCGTTACACTGAAGTTGATATAGTGTCATCCTTATTTGCTTCGGGTTTTAAAAGCCACACATTTTCACAAAATCCTGTATTAAAATTCTCTTTCTTGATGAAACTATACGAAAACTGAAACTTTATAAACACAACAACAGTTTAAATTATTACTACAGTTAGAATTATTACTATTCTGTGAACTTCTAGATTATGTACTTTCTCTGCAATAGAGGATTTTATAAGATAGTTCATAGATACTACAATGTATTTATTTTCTGTCTTAGACATGTAAATAGGCCTAAGGCATCAAGTGATATTTCTTCTTATCTGATATAAACTATAGCGAGGACTTCAGTCAGATAATTATTTCCTTTAAATTAAAATATACTCTACACCACTTCACGGCGTTTCCTTCTCACGTACCAACAGGGCTTTACATTTTTTATTCAATTCTGACCACTACTTTCGCTAATATATAGTATTTAGAAGGTGTGGTCATTAATTTCCTAGTACAAAGAATGGTACTCGGTTACGTTTATTCACTTCATAGTTCTAGTTTCAGATATCTTTTCCTGGTAAATTTGTTATGTATGTGTGTGTGTCTTGTTCTTATGTAAGCTTTATTTTCTGATCTAAGTAAGTGGCAAAATTTCTGCCCAGTCTGCACATTGTATTTTTCCCTCGTCTTAACCAGTAATAAATCCAAATCCAGAATAATGTCCTACAATCAAGCTCAGTTTTGCGTGTTTTTTATGAATTCAGTCGCCCTCTATTTACACGAAAAGTCTCCTCTTTTGTTTAACATCTTGATCAATAAGTAGTCTCTGTAATCTCTGTTCAAGGCTTGCATGGCGATAGTGAGCTGTAGCATTATGTATAAACGTGCGGTTTTCCCATCTTGCTAATTCTCTTTCATAGTTCTTGAAGTTCCTGATCTATCTGTAAAATATACGGTTCGTTAATAAGATTAAAATGTTTGATTATTTCATTAATTTTTTGACAAGCCCATCGAAAATTAATATATTTACTTAAGTTGTGTCGGCGCCACAGGTGGCAAGGGAGCACTTGCTCACCCAAATATTTTGTTGCCTTCTTCCTCCAAAAAATAATAGAGCAATACAATGCGTATAACAAGAAAGCACTTTCGCACACGCACTACCGTTTTACGAGATGTTTTTTTTTCTTGTATGCTAGAAATCGATCAGATGTATCCTACAATAATAGGTATACCTTTAACCCTGTCTTTTTTATGCTAATGATACTACTGGACTAAATGATTATTTGCTTAATGAAATAGTGCTTGAAAGAGCATTATTTATCAATTCATTTTTAAGAGAACTTGTTATTTATCCTCCCCCCCCAAAGGGAATGGCTAGTTATATAAGAATGGGTTAAATCTTTTGATGCTTTCCAAGGTCTTTCAGTACTTCAAAACCCAGTACAAAGTAAATTTTTGGTGCTGGCGCCGCCACTGTATTTAATGACAACTACCTCATCAACTAATCCATGTTTGACCTAACCTGACGCCACCATAGACCTTCTACTTAGAATAATTTTATTGTCATCTCATATATCTCCTCCAGAATTCGTTCTTGTAGCCCTTGTCTATTTGTAATATCCAATTTATTATAACTCATACAGAACCTCACATTCCTTTTTTTTCTTTGTTCTGGAGCAGCGTATGAACCCCATGCTCTTCAGGCTTGTTCCTGTATCTCTCACTCCCTTAATAGTATATAATGTGTCAAATAAAGTTTTCTCAATCCTGCGGAACCTTCAGATAATGTGATTAAGTATTTATTTAGAATATTCTATATTGCCTGTTTATTAATCTCTAACAGAATATTAAGGGTTAAATACTAGATTCAAGCAAATTAAACATTCCTGTCTTCATCACATTGGCTGTTCTAAACAATCTTCACAGTTACTATTAATTCTTCATCGTCTAATTAATCTTCCACTTTAAAAGTGCTGAATATTATTTATCTGTATAATCTCAGTCATAACTATCGTTTCACTACTGGGTTCAGAGTTACGGGTGTCTTAACTTTCTCTAAACAAATAAGTATATCACGCTATCACCTTGATCAATACCGTGCTGCTACTACGTGGTATTCTTGTTCTAATGTAATCTTTACCGTCTCTGGAGAATGGAATGATTATTTTGTTTGTTCGTGTTTTTTTTTAATTTCGCGCAAAGCTATACGAGGGATACCTGCGCTAGCCGTCCCTTATTTAGCAGTGTAAGACAAGAGGGAAGGCAGCTAGTCATCACCACCCACTGCTAACTCTTGAGCTACTCTTTTATCGACGAATACTGGGATTGACCGTAATATTATAACGCCCTCATGGCTGAAAAGGCGAGTATGTTTGGTGTGATGAAAATTGGAACCCGCAACCTTCAGATTACGAGTCGAGTGCCCTTACAACCTGGCCATGCCAGGCAAGACATGAGTAAATCGTCCCAAAACGTTACCAACGGATAATTTGTTATCAGATGTAGTTTTTTCAATCTGTCCTCTATCTCAACAGTTACATTTTAGCCAGTTTTAATAATACAACTATGCAGAGATTCCAACTAGTTTTCAATCTAAACTATATATATTTTGTTTCTGATTTGCTGAACCTTGTATTGACATACTTATAGTTTAAGAGAATATTTTATTCTTTGGCTGATTATACTTCCCATCCCTAACCCCCCAAAAAACAATAATTTCAGTTTTTCCGAGTGTTAATATAGAGAGTTGAGTATGCTATATTCCAAACCTTTTTAATGTATGTGTTGTGTTGTTTGTATAGCAAAGCCACAAAGAGCTATCTGCTCAGCCCACCGAGGGGAATCGAACCCCTGATTTTAGCGTTGTAAATCCAGAGACATACCGCTGTACTAGCGGGGTGCTTTTTTTTAATGTATAAGTAGCAAGTTAAGTAATAAAAGTAGCCAATATAAAGTCGTGGCGGAACGGATTGTTTCAGAACAATATTTTCACCTTGTTTGGCGATGTGTAAGTAGTGTGGTTCCTCTGGAAAGGTTATTTAATAGTAGCATTTTCTATTCTAAATTGGTTTTTAGTACCAGCAGTGGGCACAGATCTTAGGTCTTAGAGATGGGCTCAGGGTGGATAAATCACATTTACTTAATGATAATAGAAAATAAAGGAAAATGGATGAAATTGGAACGGTCTAAAATATGATCTGCAACATATCGTACTTCGGCCGTGGTAAGTGACTATCGTTGTCTTGTTCAAGATGAAAGTCCACGAACACCGGTCAATGGCAACATTCATCCACGTATCGTAACAACAGTATGCAACATGCACAAACTGCTTTCATAACTTGTCCGTCCAGTTGTTGCTAACTTGAAGCAGATGAAGAATGAAGACACACTAAAGTCACTGAAAGCAGTCACTATGAGTTCCTAAGTGACTGGACTGTTGAAACCAGCTCATGAAACCGTTATCCACATATTTGGATAGAAATGGCGATGGGTACCAAAGTTTTAGTAGGAGTAAAACATACACTTTAAAATGGTAACTTGATAGAAAAGTCGATAATAGTCTTAGAACCAAGTCATTTTCATTGGAAACTAAGTTGCAAAGTTATTTTCAAGTTGCACCGCTATCAGACCATAATTGGACGTGATGAAGTGTACTGTAATGACGTGGTGAAGTTCCAAAATCGTTTTAACGTAAGAACTTAACCTTTGTAATCTACTATACCGTATAATATTCTCACCATGTGATTAAGTTTAGCGTATGTTGTAAAAAGTATAACTTTTAGAAGTAAATAAGTATGAATCTCTGTATTTTTGTTCATGGTTGTGTGGTGTCTGCTCCCCTATGGGAGCTACTCTCCTTGGCTTGGCATGGTAGCATGCCTGTTTTCCATTTTGACTTGTACTCTCGACATCTGAAGCCAGTGGGACTGCTCCTACTTCCTGACTATTAAACACCAACGGAATCCACTCAGAATTTCATCCCTACTGGAGTTGCTGTATATTATATGACTTTCCTTACTGCGAATTGGCCGAGCGTAACACAGCCGCAAAATATGCCAAATTGGTGTGTCCAACATTCACGTCTCGCTACAAAAAAGAAGTTTAAAAGGCCACAGTTTAAAGGCTATTGGTGTGTTAAAAGGGTAAAAAGCAACTCTCACTATTTGGTTACCCAAAAGCGCTTTTGAGTTAATTTTGGGCGAATATGCTTTAAAAGAATTAGATTGTGCATTCTGAGTTCATCATTTGTTTTGTCATTTTAACTATGTACGGCATGTCTTCAGTTCTATGACTAACTCTTAATACCTGTCTCATATTGAACTGTTTATTTGTCTTCAAGCGAAACCTTATATTTTCATCCTCGATGGCCTTTAAAAACTGATTTGTGGCTAGGATTTCATTTGTGTTAAGTTGTATTTATGTGTAAGCAAGACACTGTACTTGCGCTAAATCCAAAGTCAGAATAGACACTTCCTCTTCCCTCTATCTTATTTTGTGAGCAAACAGAACTCTAGGGGGCTCTTTTCTGTGAGCAGACTAACATTTCATGTAGAGGACATTTAGTTTCAGATAGTCCCTCAAAGGGAATGAGACTGCTAGTAAACACGTACTGTATGAGAAAAGCAAAAGATGAGCAATCAATAGGATAGCACAAAGCCAGAAGGCCACTGGTATCACCAGTAACGGAACTGCTTTCTACTTCCTGTGAAGCAGGCAGGAAGCCGCGATCTCCGTGCACATGAGGGGTGCAACCCCTTTGATTGTCAACCGACTCAGTTCACCATGGAAAATAGTAGTTTAAACTACTTCAGCTATAACTTTGCTATGAAACATACAGTTTTATCATCACTAGGTATCATTAGGAACAGCTTTGTTGGTATTAGCGTACAACACGCAAAGGTGTACAGCTAAAATAATGTTATACACTTTTCTCACTGGAAACCCATGTAAAACCAGTAGAGAAATGGTTCACTAAAACTACTGTCAGTCTTATACATGATCAGACTATATATTTTAAGTATTATTACACTATTTACAACCATCTACTTTTCAATAAGTTCACTCAAATGTAAAATAAAATAAAAATATCTACATTTCTCTCGTACTTTTATAAGAACATAAACAGGGATTCAGAATCTATATGAATGGATGTCAGTATGTGTGTGTTTCTATTCCTTATAGGTTTCTACATTTCTTGATCAATCAGCACCAAACTTGACACGGTGGTATAGGATGCTTTGAGGAGGGTCAAAAGGGGTTTAACCCTCCCATTTATTTCACAATGACAGAATTCTTGGAAACAGTATATCGTTCTTTTTAGTATTGATACCTTCAGTATTTTCTTTACATTGTTAATGTTTATTATGTTAAGAAAAAATAGAAGTACAATTTCCTATTCGTTGTTTCAAACAAGTTGTCATATCACTCGTCCAACGGACTGATAATCGAGCTGGTATGCCATAAAACAGATTACAAAAATTAGTAAATCAAATAAATAGCGTGTAGTTTCTTTGTTTTGTTTTTTAATTTTGCGCTAAGCTACACAAGGGCTATATGCGCTGGACGTCCCTAACTCAATAGTGTAACACTAGAGGGAACCTAGCTCGTCATCTCAACCCACCGCCAACTCTTGGGCTACTCTTTTACCAACGAATAGTGGGATTGACCGTCACATTCTAACGCTCCCTATGGCTAAAATGGCGAGCATGTTTGGTACGAATGGGATTCGAAACCGTAACCCTCGGAGTAAGAGTCGAGTGCCTTATCCACCTGGTCATGTCGGGCCAGCGTGGAGTTACTAAAAAAGTTAGAACTCCTAACAACTGATCATTCGAAAATATTATTTGGCAAATATTGTGAAAGTTGTTGTTTGTCATTAAGCTGCACAAAGAGCTACCTGTGCTATGCCCATCACAGGTATCGAAACCTGGTTTATAGTAACATACGTCCGCATACATACTGGGATGCAATTTTAAAGACATTATTTTTTATTTAGTAGCATAACACAGTACCTAATTGGGTGTCAAGAATATGCCATAATTAATAAGTTCAACCTTGAATTAAAGTATCATTAAGAAACAGAATGTCTATCTTAATGTCATTCAATGGGACTGTTTGTTTGTTTGTTTTTCTTATAGTATAGCCATATCGGGCGATCTGCTCAGCCCACCGAGTGTAATCGAACCTTTGGTTTTAGCCCGTTGGAACTGTGGTAATTCTTCAAATTTACACTGCTAACATTAGGGGTTCAATTCCCTTCTCAGTGGAGACAGCAGATGACCTGATGTGGTTTTGCTATAAGAAAAACACAAACAGTTTACCTTAATAAAACAAAACGTCTCTGACAGTTTAATCTGTAACGCACTATTAATGAAGCTGATTTTCCAGGAACAATATAAAAATTTTGACGTCCACAAAGTGATGCATGTTCGTATATTAAGACATAGAAGTGACGTTCTCCTTTTCTCGCTGGCTTACTTGGAATTAAGAACAAAGCTTCACAATGGGCTGTCTGTGCTCTTCCCACCACAGTTATCGAATCCCGGTTTCTAGCGGTGTGAGTTAGAAGACATACTGTGCCATTGGTGGCTTTCCTTTTCCGGTTTTTTTAATTAATTTACGAGCTCTCAGTCACACGTGCAACAACTTTCTGCCAGTGTTTCAGTCTACGAATAACTGACAGTCAATTAAAATTAATCGAGCTCTTACATCACACTAAATATACGTCACTCACGTGGTAGTTGTTGCTGTTATAAACATCAAGAATGGTACAACATCTTTGAAGATGCTTATTGATCACCGCATGACGTGGAAATGCATTCAAAAATGTGGGAAACATAGAGTTACACCAAGAAATCAGTCAGGACTGAGGCACTTGGAACTGACTGAAGGGGTAAGTTTGAAGACTCATGATGGTGGGCATAGCATCGATTAATAAAACGTAAGTAACAAAATGTTATTTAATTAAAGCTATTGTTGTATTAACTTTTGTTTTCCTATACTCATAACATTTTTGTTATAATACTAAGTGTCACGCGATTGACTCTATGTTTCAAGTATTTTAAGAGTTATGATATTCTATATTCATTACCACTGTGTTCAAGTTGAAAGTGATGTCAAAATATCCACTTGAAGTTAATAAATTGTAGAGACACGTAACACCAGTGATATTATAATAATTTCTGGTACTTTTCCATACAATTTAGTTATCTTATACATTATTATTCTCACTCTGTTTTGATATTTAACTTAAATTACAACTCGACCAACAATTTTGTCTCTGTATCTTATACAATAAATCCTTATATTACTGTTATCTGATCACATTCATCACATCAGATACTCGCAGCTCAATTCCGTATATACCAGCTCCTCGCAACACCAATAATACCATACTAATATTGTTGTTCTCGTGACTGGAATGCTATTATTATACTCTTATCTAATTCTTGAAAATCCCTAAAGGACTCGACAAAGGAAGGACGTAGTGTTTAAACATGTAACGAGTCTAATGCTAATATTTTATGATAAATATAATTACAATAATGCTTCACCATAACGAAACTTCTCTACAATCGATTATCAACACTTGCAGATAGTTGCAGATATTGTAACCGAAAATTTGAGAAATACATGAAAGAAATATATGGAAGAGGAAATGTGGCTTTTATATTTTAATTTAAATGAATAATTTGTTTATTTTAAAATAACATATTTTAGTCACGCGTGTGACTTTTGATTTCATTTGTCTCTCTTATTAGCTCCTCCCAAACGAGTTGGTTCCCAAAATCCTGGAAGGTCACCTTACAGATGAAGTTTGATCTATTTACTTCTAACTATAAAGGTTAGTAGTGAACATTTGTTTACGAGTTTTTTTCAGCATTCTTTCTTGTTATGAACTTATCAAAAAAACTATCAAAACCTGTTACATTTTTCGCTAAGCCACATAGGTGTCCAACCTTATAAAACATACAGTTAGTTCTTTCACCATGGCTTCCGCAGTGGTACAGTGGAATGTCTGTGGTTTCACAATCAATCATTCTTTTTCAAACTTAAAATACTTACTTTAAAAAAGAAAGAGACTTGTGATGCGGTAATACGTTATCATTTAACCTGGAAGAGAATTATATTGATTTGTATAATAAAGAAAGCATTCGATTATTTTTATTCGAACGTATTCGAAGGGATTGTCAATGAATGTTTAAAATAAGCCCAACTCTGGTATAGAAACTGACTTAAGTGAAGTTTTAAGTATTTTAAGTATTTATTTCGCTCTTAAATATTGGTCCATGGTATCTGTTTGTTCGAGAAAATTTAGAACTTAATATTTTTTGTGATAATTATTGATTGTTCACGAATAAGATAGAGCTTATTATTTGCAGGTCTTTTGAAGGAAAGGTACACCATGATTGTTTGTCAAGATGAAAGTTTTTGAACACATTATCATCAAGGATAATACATTGGAAATATATCAACGAGAAAATTAATTAAAGTAATTATCAATGTGCCAAGTGAAATGTTCTGTGTAACGATTTTTAAATGCTTATGTACATCAAATGCACTGCACAAACTGGTCAGATATTGTAATATTTATCAAGGAAATGAGAGAGACATTGATCAGTCACTACAGGTAATTGCAGGTAGCGTGATATTGCAAGTTATATTCCATGGTAATTAATGAAATATCCCCTTTTTATGTATGCAATGTGTACGTACGTTATATATGTTAACCGTAATTTCTAATAGAAGAACTAAGTTCTATTTTGGTTTTTATGTGGATTATGTTATGCCTTCGTTAGCTTTATTTATCCAAAGTTTTCATAATGTTAAACTGCATACCACCTTTTCTGGGTGTTGACAAAGTCTCCACAATAGTGAACTTTATATCTAGTCATTGGTCTCAGTGTTATGTTAGCTATCACATAGATTGTTTGAGTTAGCCAATTTGAAGGCGCACAGTTTTAGTAGCATTGTTATTTATTCAAATAAAATAATTTGGATTTCAGTCATAATAAATGTTCATGGTATTTATATAAAACGGGCATTATTTAACGATGTTCACGAAATACCCCAACTTTAATAGAAGATATGCACAATAAAAATAACAGAGAGAAACTTAATACGCCGGCATAACTAATAAACTAATATATCATTTGATGGTAAAATTGTATTAATAAATTTCAGAAAGAGACCGACTTAATTGTTTTATGCACGTTTTCTGTTTCTAGACAATTAAGGCTGATCAAGAGATCCGAGTTGTGCAAAGAACTGAGATATTAATATATTTGAAAATACTGCTGTTAAGTATAAAACCGTAAGTTCGTTAATGTTGATGAAATTTATTTTAAAGCATTCACATTGGGTGTTTTCTGCTGTCATCTTATTATTGGAACGTATGACCAGTCTTCTCTCACAGAATAACATCAAACTACATTTCATAATTTAAAATAAAAAATAGTGTTTTACTACGGTTAATGGTAAAGCTAAATCTTCGTATCGTCTTATTAGGTTATGTAATTAAATTCTAAATGTATCGTTCCTTTCTCCTTGAGTTTCTCGACGATAAAGGTATGTCTAGACAGTGATAATTTATTTTTAAGCGGAGATAAAACTTTTCTTTGCGTGTGCTCGTGTAATGTCTAATCGTTAGCCTGTGTGTTAACTGTTTAACAGAAACTTTACCAGGCGACCACTTTATGTTGCTGGAAAGTGGATCTGTTATCTCGTGGTTTTTATCTTATGCTGGATGTGTAAAGGTTTCCATCACTGAGAAATATTTAACTCCAGTGTCCAATAATCAAATTTTGTTTGTTTGTTCTTTACGACATTAATCACAACTATTTTGAGGTCAGCCGGTAATTTTGGAAACCAATTTTTTTTATACATACACTCGAATAGCTGTCTCAATCAGCAATCATATGGGACGAGTATGTTCGTTTACAGGGAGTTGAACTCGCGACCCTCAGATTGCAAGTTGAGTACCCTTAACCACCACAAGGACATACCAATCCCACGAATTACGTATACATATTTTTGATTGATCTAAACTAAACCTATATATTATTCTTAATTTTCTTAGCTTACGCTTTTGAACAAACACAACTTAGTATCTCTTTGTACTTCTTCACAGTAGAAACGACAAATCTGTAATGTGTTCTTAACGGTTTGTTAACAGCTGATAACAACTCAGTTGAGGAAGAAAGATAAACACGTATTATGAAGTTAAACTAAAATACATATAACTTATCCTCATCACTAAAACCTCACATCATTCATTGAGGTCTGTTTTATCTAGCCCCCCAGTGGCTCAGCGGTATGTCTGCGGACTTACACGCTAAAATCCTTCAGTGTATGAAGATAAACTGTTTTATCTTCATCTTTATATCCTAGATTACACATTGAGTTCTACGTTTATCCTTGTTTTCGTTGTTGTTGTTGTTTTGAATTAAGTACAAAGCTACACAATGGGCTATCTGTGCTCTGCCCACCACGGGTATCGAAAAAAAGACCTCATTATAAAATTTGGAATTTGAAAACAAGGAGCCCCCAGTGGCTCAGTGGTATGTCTGCGGACTTACACGCTAAAATCCTTCAGTGTATGAAGATAAACTGTTTTATCTTCATCTTTATATCCTAGATTACACATTGAGTTCTACGTTTATCCTTGTTTTCGTTGTTGTTGTTGTTGTTTTGAATTAAGTACAAAGCTACACAATGGGCTATCTGTGCTCTGCCCACCACGGGTATCGAAACCCGGATTGTAGCGTGTAAGTCCGCAGACATACCACTGAGCCACTGGGGGCTCCTTGTTTTCAAATTCCAAATTTTATAATGAGGTCTTTTTTTTACGATGAGTCATCATATATGAAATATTTCAAATAATTTTATTTACACCTTTAAAATAAATCAGTAATATTAAGTCAGAAAGTAGTTTATTGTGAACACGTGAAATACATTCACATTTTCCGTTTTAAAGTCCTAATAATTATATAAAACATATTGTTGGCATGAGAATTATTATTAAAAAAAAACTCAATTACCCGCTGGCATAGCGTTGGGTCTGCAGATTTACAACGCTGATCTAAGGTTCAATTCCCCTAGGTGAACACAGCAGATAGCCCGATGTGGCTTTGCTATAAGAAAACACGTAAAATACTACAATATTATACTCTTTGATGAGTTACGAAACGGGATTCTAGTAATTTTATTTTATTAAAAATATTCTTAACACTTACAAAGCTTATAAGGTATTTGAAGTATAAACATTACAAAGATAATTATAAAAATGTTTTGTTCCAAAAGTATTTAATCTGAATATAATTGTAACACTTTGGAAAGATGGTGAATTGATTATTATATTTGTATTTAATTTTCCTTATGCATGAACATACTTGTATATGTTCTGAAGGTATATGTTTTTTTCTGCTTTAGGAAATAAATAGCTTTATACATTTATTTTCCCAATAATATATTTGTGTAATATTCAAATACTATAAACGCTGTAGAGAGATCGTGACGGAAAATGTTTTTCAAACAACAATAATCGACACGTTTTCGTGTTACAGTAAACGGCAAAAATCTGGCATTATTTGCCACCAAACAATGGAAATTGCATACACGCTGCTGTAATAAACAAAAAAAAGCGTAAAGTCAAATATTTATTGTTAATTAAATCCAGTTAACAAAACAAAGTTACAACTGAGTGACTGCAAATAGGGCAGTAATCTGATCGAGTAACATGATGTTAATAAGTGAAGTTGTCAATTATGTAATTAATTTTTATTGTCAGTGTACAGAAAATATCTCGTGCGTTTCCAGCCTAAGAGGCATTGTAGTTTTAAGGAATAACATTGTTATACTTAACATCAAATTACATAGTTGAATGAAATAAGACGAATTAAAACTGGCATTTTTGCACCAAAAACATTGTCTTGTTGCTCTAATCAAAAGCTAGACCAATTAATTATCCTTGTACCGAAAATATTAAGTGCAAAAATTAATGTTGTTATTGTATTAAACATGGCGAAGTACAAATGATATTCTTGTAGTTAATTGGCATTGTTGTACTTATCAATACTGAAGTACATGGCAGTGATCTACAAAGTAAGCGCATCAGAAGAGAAAGGTGTATGTTGTGTTGTTGTGTATAAATTGCATTTTTTAAATAATTCATTGATATGAACATATCAAAAACTTGAATGTAAAATATAATTATCGCTATTAATATTATATGAAATAACTTCAAGTATTATTCATTCATATGTAAGACATAATGTGATATTGTGCAATTAAACATATTTATTTCTTGTAAACTCTAGAAAACAATGTTTGTTTGTTGTTTTCTTTTTCTACACATTAATTTGCCCATAACGTTGAGTGACGAACTGAGTAGAAAGTAATGAAAGAAAACAGCTTATTTCAAATATTCATAAGTAGTTTGTTTCTTATTCAACCTGACAAAACACAGATACGTTTTTAATAGGTTTTAAGTTTGTGTATGCTCTATATGTTTATTGTCAATAACAGATTGATTTTTACGATAAAATTATTTTAAAATTGTTAACTTTGTCAAATTCTTCTCCAGTTAATTACTGACTGTATTGTGTGGCCAACTGTTCCAGTAAACTAATAAATATGTCTTACTTTTGACTGTATTTGCTTGGAAGCTTCCCATCTATTTCTTAAAACTAACTGTTCAACTGACGTTACAGTTTTACTTCGTATTATTATTAAAGTTTTACTTCGTATTATTATTAAACTGATTTTATTGTTTTTGTTCTGTTATTATTTTCAGACGTTTCTCCAACTAAACATTTAACTTATTGGCTGTATTTTGCTGTTCATTATGATTATTAAATTTATGTTTTTAACTTTTCCTTGTTTGCTTATTTTATTGTTGAACCAATTCATTAAGTGTCAGACTGAATATCGACCTGCTGCTGCAGCTGTTGAAATAACTTTATTTTAACCAAACTATTTGTTCAAATAATTATCGTAATCGCGTTTGAATTAACTAATTATAAATTCGACGTTGCTCACTGATTTTCGTTATCTTACAACAGATAAGCTGTCCACTTCATTCTTGGATTTCAGCTTGATAATTATCTATATTTGTTATCTAGTCTGATTTTTCCACTGATCACTTCAACTGATGTTGTCTTAATGTAATATACAAAGAGAGTTGTATTGTCTTAAAATGCTCCAGGTAATAATTAACCTTTATTATGTTCTCTTAGGCTATGCTAATGAATTATATCTTTCAACTGATTTATTTCCTAATAAAATGACTTTATTACTTAGTAAACTACCTGTACCCTGGTAGGTCGATATTAATTTTGCAGATTTATTACGCTAAAATCCGAAGTTCGGGTTTCCCAATGAATAGAGAGAATATAGCCATTGCGTAGCTTTGCGCGAAAAATACAAATAAAAACATCATCTAGGTATTTGTTTCTCTGTTCCACCATTAAGATGACTTGATCATGTTGTGCCTACATTATTACCTTTTTTGTTCATGATCTTTGTGTCAGTATGACCTTATTACCGCGGTGTTCTAACTGTTAAATCAGTCTTATTAGTTTCTCATCTGGTTCTCTCTAGTTAAGTTACTTTACTTACCTATGCTCTGTTATTCATTCTAGTTCCATCTCTAATATTTCTTCTTCTGGTACAGATAAACTAGTCCACTGGTGGCCCAACGGTAATTCAGAAACCTTAAAACACAGAAAATCGAATTTTCCATCATGAGATGAACACAGCACAGATAGCCCATTAAGAAGTTTTGCGCTTAATAACAAACGAACAGAATCATATAAACTAAGTAAAACTCAGAAAATAGTTCAGGCTTAACTGTTTGGAAAACTTTCAGTGGTGTTTAGTCTTTGTTATGACGATGCATTGCTGAAAATAAACGTCATTACAATACTTTTGCTAAATATTATTGTATTAGCTTAGCTAACTGGAAAACAGGCTTTCTTAATAGTGACTAACATCATAAATAGTGCCTTCATAAAACAAACTCTTAGCTTGTAAAACGAGTTCACCTTACTTTCTGATCTTATACTGAAGTATAATCAGATCTTTCCGATGCAACATCATGGCCTCTTTTACATCTGTTAATTATCAGTAACTGTATTTAATAAATGTTTGGTGAATGCCGTATTTGCTAAAGTTTAAACTATCATCACAAAAGTTGAATTTCACGCAAAGCTGTTGTTGTTGTTTTGAATTAAGCACAAATCTACACAATGGGCTATCTGTGCTTTGCCCACCACGGGTATCGAAACCCGGATTTTAGCGTGTAAGTCCGCAGACATACCGCTGAGCCACTGGGGGGCATCACGCAAACCTACACGAAGGCTATCTGCGTTAGCCGTCCCTAATTTAGTAGCCAAGTCTTGGGCTACTTTTTTACCAACGATTAATGGGATTGATTGTCACATTATAACGTTCCCAGGGCTGAAAGTGTGAATATATTTGGTGTGACGGGACCCTCAAATTACGCATCGAGTGCATTAACCACCTGGCCATGCCGGGCCCTTTTTTTGTAAATCGTTGAATATAATGAATAAAAACTTAATGGTTTTTATATACATTAAACTTCTTGCTGGTAGTAGATAATATTAGCATATTACGCTGTTCTTAACTTTAGAAATTTCCATTAAATTAACAGTAAGGTAAAGAACAAACAGACAATTTAATGGAATATTGGCTAATTGTTAGATTTTTTCTTGAATTTTTTTAAATGTGGTGTAGAAGTTTCATTTGCTTAGTTCATCTATATTGTTTTAAAAAATTAAAATTTCCTTGGACGATTATTTTAACATTTTACTTGTTTTAAAAATCTGTTAGTTTTGCTATCTGTTCTCCTAGTTCTGTGTCCGTTTAACGTCTTACTTTTGTTGATCTTCGAGAAGTTAGTTTGCGAACTACAATGGATTTAGTGAATGCATAGATCCTAGTTGTCATAATGAATTTCAATTTGATTAGCGCGGCCTGTGTTGTATTAACTCACTCTTTAATCAACTAAATAACTTATATTCTCATGAAAACAAACATGCTTCTAGCATGATGTGTGGGAACTCCACATCGATTATTGTTCAAACACAAGGGGTTTTATTTACTTTACTTCAAGCTGTTAGCTAGGACTTAATTAAACACACAGGTCCATCGAGTTTTTGTTTTATTGAATTGGTTTGGTTATTGTTTGTGTGTTTTTCGGTAAGAATTACTTTCCGGAGACATAGGTTTATATTTGTGTGTGTGTATATATAGTCATGTTAAGAAAATCATAGAAATATTATTAGAATTATGAGAAGGTAAATGAGAACAAGTTAACAATAACATTATTTAACTTTTATCTAAAAATAAATGTAAGTTTTCTAGTTTTTTCCATACTGTTCAAACCCATTGGATTAGATGTGCTGTGGAATATTATAGCCTGATGAGTTTGGTTCTGTTAAAATCTTTAGCATAATCGTTTGGTCCAGTTACAAACCGTTTATTATAGTCAGTGTAATAAACTTCAATAGTGAACACGACCGCTGTAAAATTCCCGACATTAATATTACTTTAACATTATAATTGTAAAATTCTCGACGTTAATATTACTTTAACACAGTCATTGTAAACTTCACTACGTTAATTTTTTTATTTTGTTTTGTTTCCGAATTTCGCGCTAAACTACTCGAGGGCTATCTGAGCTAGCCGTCCCTAATTTAGCAGTGTAAAACTAAAGGGAAGGCAGTTAATCATCACCACCCACCGCCGACTCTTGGGCTACTCTTTTACCAACGAATAGTGGATCGACCGTCACATTATAACGCCTCCACATGTGACGGGGATTCGACCCCGCGACCCTCGGATTACGAATAGAGTGCTTTAAACAGACAAGGAAGTTGTGCGAGCCGTATACTATATGCAAGACATTCACATTCAACTTCCGGAGGCGAACTGTAACGTACATGGTGAATCAGTATTCAGTGGATTAAAGACGTGGGTGTGTTATAAGAGTGACTGTCGGATTCCACTTAATTCTGGTGAGAGTAGCCCTAGAGTTTGCATTGGGTGTTATTGACTAACTGTCTTCCCTCTAGGCTGAAACTTCAAAATTACGGACGATTTGCCCAAACAGACATCGCCTATTTTTATGAAAAATTCATTAAATAAACTTTTAATCCTATAATGACGATAAATTCACTTGAAGTAAAAAGTATTTTAAGGACGGCTGTCATGAGATTGAGACTTTTAAGTAAAATAAAGTGCAGAACCACGTTGACAAACGTTTGTTTTTAAATTTCGCTCTAAGCTACACAATGGCTTATCTGCAATAGGCGTCCCTAATTTAGCAGTATAAGACTAGACGGAAGGTAGCAGGTCATCACCATCTACCGCCAACTCTTAGGCTACTCTTATACCAACGAATGGGGATTTACCGTCATATAATAATGCCCTGACAGGTGAAAGGGCGAGCATGTTTGGTGCGATAAGTATTCAAACCCGCGATCTTCGGATTACCAGTCGAGCGCGTTAACCACGTGGCCATGCCGGGTCGCGTGACAACCATAACACCAACATTATTTATAAAATACAATGGCGTAACTGCCCCAACTTCTATATCGGAGAAACAAACCGAAAGAATGGAAACCAGATTAAAAAAAACACAGAAAGACATTCGCACCTTTTTTAACACAACAAATCCAAAAAAGTTTTACGTAACCATAGAGAATGCCAAATTGTTAAGTAGGGAAACAACTATAAAATCAAAGAAGTCCTACTTATGACTGAACCAACATAAAGGAACACCTTTATATCTATATTAATTAATTAATAGCCCAGCATATCACTGCAACACCTCTTATAGTCTCATGCGCATTCACACTCTTGTCCGCAAGTGCCAACTAACGATCAATTTCAAACTGTCTTTATCAACCTAAAGATGACCTAAGAAGTTCTTGCCCTCTACTTTATTTTAATTAAAGCTATCTTTAGAATACATTTAAACCTTTGATCAAGTTATTTTACTTACTTTTATAGTTAAATATCTACTATATGCTAAGCATATGCCTTAAGTAGTTGAGGGAAATATTATAAGACAATATTTTTACTTCTACTTTTAAAAATATGCACTTTCTTGGAAATAGGTTGAAGGGAAAATAACCAGTTTAATCGCTTCAGTTACCGAAACGTCAGAGGTTTTTTTATCATCCAACTGTATAATAATTTTACTATACATCTACTCGAAGAAACAAGTGTGACCAAATAACGTACAACCATGAGCATTTTAAAACTCAGCTTGTTTCAGTTTAATTGTTTTAAATACAATAACTAAGACGACGTGAAGTTCTCCGTTACCATGACAACAGCTCGTGACTAGTGCATGAGCTAAACCGTAACTTTTACATTTTGTGTGTTCTGGGAAGACGTTAGCAGATAAAGTCGTTTACCGATCGATAGGTCTGGTGAAAATTTGATTTACTTGCTGTGGATCAGTTTGTTTAAGATCACAACCTCCAGATACAGCTAGCTACGGTCACGTGGCCATGAATTTTACAAAACACTCGTGATTTCGCCAGCAAACCGCAACGGCGTAAAAGTTGAAAAATTATCTGCTTCCACTCAAGAATTTCAGTCTTGGAAAGAGAGATATTAAAGGATACACAGATTAGCAGATGTCATAAGTGAGTAAAAGATGTATACATAGATAGAGAGTTTTAAGAATAACAATAAATAAAATAGTTATCTTAAATGTTTGTTTGATTTCCAAAGTTACTAAAGTCCGATTTTCGCTAACCGTTTCTAATTTTAAAATGATAAACTAGAGGAGAGGCAATTACTTAACATCACCCACCGCCAAATCTTGGGCTATTTTTGTCTTACCAAATACTGATATTTGACTGTCACATTCATATCGCACCTATAGCCCCAAACTATGGAGTGCGATTTTCTTCTTTCTTTTGCGGTAACGGGACGCGAACACTAGACACGCAGACCCATAACTACTAGCTACATATTTGGCCCTTCAGTGATGAAGTTTTATGTTAAGAAATGTTTAAGTTGGTGCTTAACGTGGCGTTCGTCACATTTAGGGAATCCGTCATTAAGTAGTAAACAACCGTCTTTCCACAGCTCGACAATATCCATCATAAAATCCTTATAACGTAAACTTTGGGTTATAAAGTGCTGTTCTTCAGGAAAAATAGTTTGATCGACGTCACTTTTCATTAACTGAACAAAATGTCAGTAACTAGTTAACTCTGGTAGGCACGAAACGCTTCCTTTGTTTTGTTTTAGTTGAGACTTGTTGGCAGCAGGAATAATTCTCACGCTATGAATGCCTCTTAAAGAGGTCTTGATGAAAACTACTTCATAAGAATGTTCAAGGAAGAAAAAGCTGACATTTCTGATTGAGCGGTTGAAGACATCAGTTGGAAGTTTCTAAACTAAAAGTGCTCTTATAACATATCTATCTATGTGACATTAGCGCACTGGTATTTTTGTAAATTTTAATTTTATGGGAGATTTTGTTAGGCAATTAAGTATTACGGTGTGTTTGTTTGTTTGTTTTTTAATTTTGCGCAAAGCTACACGAGGACTATCTGCGCTAGCCGTCCCTAATTTAGCAGTGAAAGACTAGACAAAAGGCAGCTAGTCATCACCACCCACCACCAAATTTAGGACTCCTCTTTTACAAACAAATAGTGTGATTAACTATCACATTATAACCCCCCCCCTCAAGGCTGAAAGGGCGAGCATGTTTGGTGTAACGGGAATTCGAACCGGCGACTCTCGGATTACGTGTCGAGTGCCTTAACCATCTGAATATGTCGAGCCAAGTATTACGGAAATCTTTGCATTAACCCATGATTGATAGTGTTTTTGTTTCGGCTGATTACCTTTTAAAGAAGTTATTATTATTCTTTGTAGCTTTATTTGAATTTTAGAGCAGTTAATACACGATCAATTTATCCTTTACGTTTTCATGTTTATAAAAGTTTTAAGTTGCATAAAATAAGCACAATTTGGTGATGTGGCACCAGGAGATATCAAATAAACAATAATCGAAAAGAACTTTATTATTCTTATTGAATATCGTAAGCAAAGGATATTAAATTTCTAAAGTTACCAATAAACCTGTTATCAACACAATGCAAACCAAAAATGTGAAAATCTAACAGTATAGATCACTCAACACACGAAATATTTTAAGGACAGACATGCCTCCTAAGCAAATGTAAATAGCAAACAATTTCTTTATATTTGTTTGATTCAGTGTATTTACTTTAAAACATGTTATACTTGCCATTAAAGTTACAATCCTGTTGTAAAACTCTGTAAAAATAATTATTAAAGATATGTGAATACTGAACTACCCAACATTGCGTTTCAAGTTTACGTTTCACTCGTAACTGGAAAACGATGTAATAGAATTTGCATACAAACTTCAAGCCTTGTAAATTAAGAAGCTTAATTCTTTTGTTGCTGTTCTTGTTGAAACGACAAAAGAGTATCTATCACTATTTAACGTAACAATTCTCTTCAAATGAATGAAATTTCACTTGAATAATCGTTCAATTCACACACACAGAGAAAGAGTTTACACAACTACGAGAACCGCACCTAAAGTTACCTAATTTAATGGTTCGGTTCTTCTTGTATCTAATCATAGCTTTTTCCTCTTCAAATCTGATTCAAACGAAAGTATTTGTCAATTTTGTCAAATGTGCTGTTAAACCATATGTGTGTGTGTGTGCACGTATGTTCCAAAATATAGTTTTCACTCTTTTCGTTGAATACAGAGTGGGTAAACATTAATAATAACTGAAAAGGAAGAGAGCTTCTGTTGAATATACGTTATTTTTTCAGAGAATAATTGCATGAGAGAGAGCTTTTGTCGAATATGAATTCTCAAAATTTCAGAGAATAACTACGTAAGATTGCCCCCCAGTGGCACAGTGGTATGTCTGCGGACTTGCACACTAAAAACCGGGTTTTGATACCCGTGGTGGGCAGAGCACAGATAGCCCATTGAGTAGCTTTGTGCTTAATTCTAAACAAACAAACAAAAACTACGTAAGAAAGGAAGCTTTCATCGAATATCGGTTCTTAAGTTACCAGAGAGAACTTATATTGAAGATCGGTTCTCAAATTATCAGAGTCACATCTAAATGTACCCTAACTTCATTTTTATGTAAATAGGAAATTCTTTAAAAAATATTAAGGTTTAATTCAGTTTCTCAGTGAATATGTGAACGTACACAGTATTTCTGCAACTTTTATTTAATACAATTATATTTTCGTTTATATATTTCGGAGCTTACATTATACTTTGAAAATGTTATGCCTGCAGCATTAGTTAAAGATAGGATTCTTATAACACGGAGAATTTAAAAAATAAAAAAATCTTAAAAAGGACATTTTCACCCACCATAAAGTCGATAAATATATCCAAAGATTCTTTATACAAGAACATCTTTTAACTAAGGACAAAAAGGTCCTACAGTAACTTACAACATATTTTGTAAATATATGTAAGACTGCGTGTATATTCACCCACATTTCTTTATTTATGGCGTCACTTGTTGTCAAGAGAATAATCTAATAGTAGTTCCCAAACAAAATGTTGAATAAACGTCCATAGGAGACCATTAAGCTAAGTATGAGTCCAGCTGTGTTGTAGTTAGAATCTGATTGACTTATTTAAACTTTAAAACAGTATTCTCGAATATACTTGAAATGGGAAATTTATTTTTGACGTAGCACATTCATTTCTATATATACAGTCTTTGCAGTCATAATTTGTTAACTTATTCTTTTTCCAAACAATTTAGGTTGATAAAATCCGGATAAACATGAATAGATTAATATAACTAGGTGTTCAGTCACTAAAGTGTATCAAATATAGCAGTACCAAAATAGATCTTCAGATAATTAAACGTTTAAAATCAAATCAAATTAGTACAATTTAATATTAGGAAATTATCCATTTTAGCAATCCATTACAACATAAGACTCCCAAAATTTAAAATTAAAAAAAAGAGAAATCAACGTTACATAGAAAAAAACGAAACAAAACCAGGCAAGTACAAATTGGAGTTCAAAAACTTCTATAATGAAGTTGTAAACTGAAGAAATAGTAAGCTAAGAAAAATTCTATATTCAATATTATCGACACTAAAAGTCCGAAAACGTAGTTAGATTCTAGAAACGATATAAAGCAACATAATTTGCAGTTTAATTGTTTTTAAGAGTTTGAACGTTAATAGATCACGTGAATCTCATTTCTTTGTCATTGTTTTACAGGTAAAAATAAACGGAGCTGAATTATTATTTCAAAAAAAGCTGTGGCACCAAACTTTTGAACTGAAATCTAAATTTTCACACAATTTGTTTGTAACATAACACATTATTAAAGTATTCATTATTCTCACTTAAAGTTTCTATAACATTTGAGAACTTAATACGTATACACTTAAAATAGTATACACTGTGTGATGGTCGGGATAACTTGTAGGAAGAGTTATCGGAGAAAATAGTAGCTGTATGTGTACTTTCTGTTATTCGCTTCAAACACCAGCTCTTGTTTCACGATGTAAATTTATTGACGGCCATTGGTTGCAAAAGTGTCTCACGGGTCAAACTTGTAAAGACTTAGAACGCTAGAAGACAAAATTCGATACCTGTAGTGGAGAAAACGTGTAACTTTGTGTTGGAAACTAAAAACAAACGATCATCCATAGAGAGTGCTAGCATACTCTCTCAAATATATGAAATGATCATGTGCCCTCCCTACACTGAGTTTATGTTGTGTCATAGAAAACTTAATAAAAGTTTTGTTTTTGTGTCAGAACGTAGCGCCATCTATTAATGAAATTAACTTAAATTTACGTCATTTATAAGAAATCCACAAAAACAGCAATAATGAGGGTTTAGGGGTTATGAACTTAACACTAAGACCCTCTTGTTCCAAACTATCATCCCACAAAGTATGATTGAAATTAGCACAATGGCCTGAAAGTACTTGGATAACAGACAGACAAATATACAGACAGATCTGCGTTCTTCATACATCGAGAGAAGGATCTAACAACGAAGCTCACAATTTCTGATTATCATTATCACAGTTTTATTTATTCTCGTTTATACATCTACTATTTCTTCAACAGAGAAAATAATTAAAGGGTTTTAATGCTTAATATTGTGTTGTTTCTAAACTTACGGTGCTTATACACGTTATATCACACCTGATGCTCCTTCATTACATGATATGTTCAATAAGTGTTAAGTATTCTATAATTCCTAATTACATGTCATTTCTAAACTTACGCCGATTAGACACATTACAGCAGACGTAAGTTTTCTCCATTACTTAATATACTAGATTTATGTTAAGCCTTTTATCACCTTTAATTACATGTTTCTAAAGTTACACTGATTATGCACATTTCATTTAGCCTGTTTTTCCTCTATTATACAATATATTCAATAAGGATTACGCTTTCTATCACTTCTAATTTCGTATTATTTCTTAACTTGAACTAATTATAACATTACAGTAAGCCTATTTTTCCTTCATTACATGTTCAATAAGAGTTAAGCTTTCTATGAGTTCCACTTTCAAGTCTTTCGTTAAGTTACATTTATTAAATATATATATATATATATATTATACTAAAATGAACTTCATTATACAACATGTTCAATACGTATTAAGTCTACTAACACATCTAATTACATTCTATTTCTAAACCTACAATAATTTAACAATAAAATAAAACTATTGTTCCTTCATCATAAGTAAGTGTTAAGACTCTGATCACTTCTACATTTTTGTCGTTTCTAAACCAATGCTGACTATACACATTTCTACAACCTTACTTCTCTTTTTTTTATTTATACATGGAATATTCATGTTCAATAAAAGTAACACCTTATTTTACTTCCAACTAGAAAGACATTCATAGAGTGAAACATCCGCTCCGCAATGTTGTAGACTTTTGCAGCAACAATCCTAAAATATACACCAAAGATTTCTAACTTTGAAATATACACGTGAAGGCACCAAGATCCTAATTCTATCTGAGTTTGATCGAGAATTTTTACTGTTTCAAAAAATCTCAATTTACTTTCTTTACGACGAAAGTTCTTGTGCTTCAGTATGAACTTAACATTTGAACTCCGTTCAATAACATTTAACTCATTAGACTTCATGGAACACTCATGCCTTAAAGAAAAGTGGATCAAAATAATCCAAAAACGTTTCTAACAATATAATGGGACCTTGACCTTTAACATACCTGTATCTTAATCAACTTAACATTCATTCTTTGTATCAGATTTGGTCAAAATCGGATAAAATCTTTTCAGGTTATATATTCACACACGCACATTGCTAAAAGTTATGCTCCCTCTATCAGGCTAGAGTAATTAAATTATACGTTGTACTGATTGTACACACTACAGTAAGCATGTTCCTTCATTACACGATATCTTAACTAAAGCAAAACCTTGTATATTATTCATTATGTACATTACAAAATTTCTTCATTATATAAGATGGGCCCTGATGGCCGATCGGCAAGTTTGAGGCTTCAGACCATTAAAAAACCAAGTTTCATTACTCATTATGGTCACCGCACAGAAAGTCCACTTTTATCCTTAACTACAAGCATACAGGAAAAGTTCATCTCGTTTTAAACTAGTCGTATGTGAGAATAATTTCCTTTTCTTTTTTCTTTATTGGAAATATTCTTCGTTTTTCTAAATTCGTCTGTTCTCTCTCAGTCATCGCCTATCTAAACATATCGATGGACTATTTATATCTGATGTTATTTTTGTAGATAAAGGTAGTGCAATAAACATGTTATAAGTTTTCCTTAACACGTACATATAACATACCCCAAACTGTACTGTCTTTAGAAATGTTTAGCTTTCTGTCAACATATACCAGCTTTATAAGTTCTTTTATTATAAACTGATTTATACCCACAATAAATATGTATCTTGCTTGTTTACTGCTCAAGCTGTTCGTGTACCTCGATAGTTTATGGCTTCAAAGTAACCCCCCCCTAAGCGTCTCCGCTGGTTAGATGAGCACACACAGACCACGACAAACAGAAAACACCGTATACTAGACCTCCCTACTAGATAGAATATGTGAAACAAACTTAAAGCGAATATTCAGTTTTGTAACGTCCTTATAAATATAAATCTATACACTCGCGTTTATGTACACCGTTAAACGAAAAGATTAATATCTTGTAATAAGCTGGATAGTTACGGTGCAATAAGTCGTACTAAACATTCGTTAACGTAACATCTAACACATTATACAGTCTGTATATTCCTTAGTACATCAGGTATAATGGCTGTCATTAATTATGATTTAACGCTCTAAGTAACAGAATATGGAAAAGAACAATATCTGCTGTCAAGTTGGATACGTGTATTCTCTTCAGCCTCTATTTAAATTCTCAGGCTTCTGAGAACGTGAAAACAATATCAATAATATGCAATGTTTTGGATCCTTAAAGAATATTCGTGAAAATCCAACATCTTTTAGTTAAAAACAAAAATATGAACATTTATAATTAGACTTCGAGATGATCATATTTTAAAGTATGAGATTTATAATAGTATCAGTGGCCCAAAATGGCCAGGTAGTTAAGGCACTCAGCTCCTAATCCGAGGATCGCGGGTTCGAAGATAACCGAAAGGGCTTTTTTCTATTTATAAGAAGGTCGGGCTTCTTTAATAATAATAAAAACAACAGAAAAACATATTTCAGTTTACAAGAACATCAAGCATCTTATGTGCATAAGATAACAACAAATACATGTTGTTCTGTTATTAAAAGGTCAGAGGTTCTTTTGTACTAACCATGACAACAACGAAACATTGTTTTATTTAAAAGAAGTTCTGCTCCTTCTGTAGCTCAGATGACAGCAAAAACTTTGTTTATTAATAAAGCAAGTCGGGCTTCTTCACAAACCATGACAACAACAAAACATTATCTAATTAATAAAAGGACTGAGCCTCTTGTCTACTAACCAAGACAACAAAAATATTATTCTATTTATAAGAACGTCGAGCTTCGTCCCTATAAACCAAGGGAAGAAAAAAACATTGTTGTGTTTATTAGAGGTTCGAACTTTTTCAGTATTAACCATGGTAACAAAGAAACATTCTACTTAAAAGAAGGTCGGGCTTCTCTACTGTTAACCATGGGAACTGAAACATTGGTCTAATTACAGGAAATTCGATTTATTCTATAATAACCACTAAAACAGTGAAACTAATGCCCTACCCCCTTAGTTCCATAGCGGTATGCATGCGGACTCGCACCACTAAAACCCAGGTGTCGATACACGTGGTACGTAAAGCACAGATATCCCATTGTTTAGCTTTGTGCTTAATTCCAAAACACTCATTCTTCTGTTCATAAGAAGGTCGAGATTTCTCCTCACTAACCACGACTTTGTTTTATTAATAAGTTGAGTTTTCTGCTAACAATGGGAACAAAGAAACATTGTTTTATTTATAAGATTTGGCTTCCTCGACACTAAGAATGAAAACCGAAATGATGTTCTATTTATAAATATGTGAAGTTTCTTGTTTACTAACTATGATAACAAAAACATTGTTATATTTATAAAAGGAAGTTCAGTATTTTTTATACTAACAATGACAACAACGAAACGTTACATGTTTATGAATTTCGCACAAAATTTCCTCTAAGACTAGAGGAAAGCTAGCTAGTCATCACCACCCACCGCCAACTCCTAGGCGACTCTTTTACCAACGAATAGCGGGATTGATCGTAACATTATATTGTCTTCACGGCTGAAAGGATCGAGCATATTTGATGGGGCGGGGATTCGATACCACTACCCTCAGATTAGGAGTCGAGCGCCCTAACCACCTAGCCATGCCGGGCTAAAATATTGTTTTATTAATAAGAATATAGCGATTATTCTGTATTAACCATGACACCTGAAGCGTTGTTTTATTTATATAAAAGTCAGAATTCTTCTATAATAACAATTACAAGGAAACATTGTTTCTTTAATAAGAAAATTGGACTTATTCTAACTATAGGAGAAAAGAAACATTGTTTTATTTAGAATAAATAAAATTTGTATTCTTCTGCACTCGCAGTTGGAACAGGGAAACGTTCTATTTATAAAACTTTCAGACTTCAGAACAAACCATGACTATAATTAAACGTTATTCTAGTTATAAGAAGATCAGACTTCTTTACTAACCATGGCAACATTTTACTATTTATAAGCAGGTATGTTTTCTTCTGTTCTATAATATAGAATAAAAGGTTGTAATTATTCAACAAATAAAGTTTGATCTGTTAATAAGATCGGTTTTTTTACGACACGTTGATCTATTCATAAGAAGATTGGAGTTCCTCTGTATTAATATAACAATAACAGAATATTGCTGCGCTCTTTAGGAGGTTTGGCTTCTGCACTAACAATAACAACAGATAAATAATCTTTTGTTAACAAGAATATCATGGTTCTTCTGTAGTCAAAACATTGTTCTATTTATAAAAGGGTCATTCTTCTTTTTTACCAACAATGACAACAATAAGACAATTACTTGTTCTGTACCAACAATTACAATAGGAAAACTCTTTGTATAAGAAGGTTTGAGTTCTTCTGTACTAACAATAACGAAACGTTGTCCTGTTAACTATAAAACTGCACTGCTTTACGAACATTGTTCTGATAATGTAAAAATTAAGCTTATTTTGTGTATTTGTAAATTTTCAAAATTGAGTTTCTAGAAGAAATAATGATCAGATAAGTTTAAACTGATTATGTTTTATAAATTAGCCATGCACAAGAAGCTAAGTTCTGTCAGCCAGCAAAGTAGGCTTATACATTGGATAATGTCAATTGTAAAGTTAATCTTTTACCACAAAGTGCGTTTCCTTCGTCAGAAATCTGAGTTTATATCACAAATACTCTGCTGTTAACTACAAAGCTGAGCTTACAGTCCAATCTTAAGACTTGAGAGTGTCACATTATACTGAGTTTCTAATCGATACTTGACACAATCAGATAACTCGAATCACATAACTTTTAAACAAAGCAAGAATTTTAATCAGTTAAAATGCTAAAAGGTTCGAAGACACTCTTGAAACAGGAAACTTTTTTACTCGAATTATCAGTTGCCACGTTTGTTTTAAATACTTTTTAATACCATTTTATAAGGTTTACTTTGAAGTATTATGTTCTTCTTATGGATAGTCTCTATAATCGAATAAAAAATGTAATATGTTAATGTCTCTCCATAGTTAGGAATGAATACGGTTCCGTCATTTGTACCCAAAGTATGTATTAACCTTGGACTTATTAATAAACGATGTGCTTTTACTGTTGTTATTATTGGTGGTAATGGTTCTTATTTGAATAAACAACGCTTATTTACAAATAAATAACAGGTTAATTGACTTTAAATTACGAGATTTTAACTGTGCACTTTTATTAAGGGTTAAAACTCCTAACAAAGCTGAAGATATTCCAGTGTGCGCCATGATTTCGGAACTAGAAAATAATCGTTTACACGTAAGATCGTGGTGACATTGAAAAGACTCAAAATATACCACAGAAATATTAATATTTTATGGCCTATATCAAGAGTACATTTGTCACAAACTATCTGCTAAATTTATTGATGTAATATACATTATACAGTTAGCTTACTATTATCCAAAAGGTGTGAATCACGATTAAGGGTAAGTTGTCTATAGCCTATGTGCTGTTTTATATACTGTAATATTTTATCTCTGAATGAATAGTTAATACATTTTCCTTAAGTTATAATAAATTTGTACGAAACCTTTTAATGTACTGTGTTTTACTCATCCACTGATAAATAGTTTTCTTCCGAAATGTTTGGAACTCAATTATTATAATTTTATGTAATTTTAATAACTTACAACAGTATAATTGATCATTTCTTTTCTTCGTAGTCTGAAAATTGTAATCCATTACAAATTTAGTAAGCGAGTTTGTGTTAATATAATCAGAGTCGGAGACGGCCAATAATATCAAGAATTTGTGATATTGCTTGTATATGATGTTTCTTAATCACGTTGTCTTGTATCATCAATACACCTTTAACCATGTGTACAATAAGCACTAGAAATAATTAAACATCAATCTAGATGTATTCAATTAATGTTTATGCGTTAACTTCTTTTGATTTAAACAAAAAAGTCACACCCTATCAGCTATACGTTTATTCAGGTTTTCCATAATATCAGTATGTATGAGGATTTTTAAAGTATAAATCTCTTTATCGAGAATCTCATCTTGTAACTAAGCAACATACATTCAGGCTTTACTCGGACCAGTCTCTTGGGGCAGAAGGAGGATCTTCAACGGCTGCTTATTAACTACTGGATGCGATAGAATCGTAAATGTGAGAGATAAAGAAACAGAGATATTCAAGTTCAATGGTTTGTTAAGGCATGTCTTTGTGATGTTTTTTAAATTGTAGTGCTTCCAATATTGCGTTTTTCGTGCTTAAAAGAAAGACATGAAATGGAATGCTGAGCAGAGTTTTGTGTATTGGAATTCATGTCTGTATACCTTAATAAAAATATTTAAATAGATAGAGTTGACTGATGCATTCTATTTTCTACAATGTAAAAGTGATAGCCTACACGTAAAATTGATTAAGCTTATAGCTTGAAGCTTTCTAAATGTATCGATTAAACATCACTGTTCTAGAGTATGAGGACTAAGGCTTTACATAACATTACCACCGACAGTACTTAACTACAATAGTGGAGTTTGTGAGAGCCGCTAAACAATTTATCATGTTAGCTATGACAGTGAAGAAAAAGGCAAAAAACACACAACAGTTCATTATCACATACAACACTTAAAGTATCAGAGGAAACATTTTTTATTAATGTTTATTAGGGTCACGATGTAAAATAATCCTCCTTATACGATACTGTCGAACTTATAATAATATAAATAACGTTTTATTATTAAATTCACAACGTCAAAGACAATGTTAATAGTTCCATAAAGTATTATTATAATTACCAGACTAAATAAGGAAATAGTCGTTGTAAACAGCATTATTATAAAAACAATAGAGATACAATTAACTGTTCTATATATAGGTACAACAGTAAATAATGAATGAATGGCTGTATTCAGTATGATTAAATTCATTGCAATAAATAATTTAAAAATCGTTGTATACAGTGTAATTATAATCATAACAGTAAATAATTTAAAAATATATTATATACAGTATGATTATAATACAGCAATAAATAATAAAGAAATCGTTGTATACAGTACGATTATAATAATAAGTAATGAATATTGTTGCTTGCAACGTTATTGTGATTACAATACTAAATAACGAACTAATCGTTCTATAAGGCGTTAATACGATTACAGCACTAAATAACGAACTAATCGTTCTATAAGGTGTTAATATGATTACAGCACTAAATAGTTGAAAAACTGCCGTATATAATACTATTGTGTTTACAATAGTTGGATACAGCATTGTTATAATTACAACACTAAATATTCAAAATATCGTTAGATATAATGTTATTATCACAGCACTAAATAACTAATATTTATCTTCTAGTAAAAACTGTCAAAATACAGTATATTATTTTACATATTACACGAAAAAATTGTCGACTTTGTAAAAACTGAACTAACATTTTTCTAGTAAATAGGACACTACTTACCGGATAAAAATGGTCTAACATAATAATAAAAAAAACCTATAACCCAAGCGCTTTCGAAGGATGAACCAATCTTCATTAGGTCTAAGTTATCTAATTTTTTTGTAATAGTGATTGTAAATTACCAATTCCTTGCTCATAACGCTAAATAAAAGGAGGAACAGATGTAATATAGTTTCTTGTCATAGCAACAACATCAAGTTTCAACCATGATGACCCTCTTCACAATAAATAACATGTTATAACATCCATATCCTGATATTGGCATACCTTCCCCACACAATATTATTTTATTTACATTGACACTAAGTAATGTTGTACTTGGTCAATCTGATATTACAATCTCCAACCAGCTATCGTGAATTTTATTGTTGTGGGAACTAGATGTGGAAAAGAAGCAATATTTTGAAAGTTTAAGCTACGGAAACTTTGAAAAACAGTGCTGCCATTTTATCTTACCAAAGTTAAAGTCAAAAGTAAATTCTGTGAAAAGTGTTATAAAAGATATTTCAGAAGCATTTTTATTGGTAGATATTAAACATGAATCAAATATTTTAAAATCCTGCTTAAACCACAGTAAACAAAATCGTGAATAACTTGTAATATTTCAAACAATTTCGATGTTTTCTACGAAATACAGGGTAGTCGCTAGAAAAGCGGAAAATTTGAGGGTCAGATGAGATCATGAATAAAATGCGTGCTTACTCATTTCTATTTTGATTTCTTTACATCATGAATAAAATGCATGATTTTAATAATTTTGAGCATCTATGAGTGTAATATAACATATGCCTTTAAAACACTTTGTAAAAGTTATTCTTTGCAAAAATAAATAGCTGTTTGACAAATTTTCCGCTTTTCTAGCGACCACCCTGTATTATAGAAATGAGCAACACAAAATACTATTAGGTGTCATTGGAATCATTGTCGTCTCTGATCAAAAATGGAAGATTGTTTTTAATACAGTGTGATGTAGAAGTGTTTTCCTGCGTGGTAGTGCTTCTTCATTATTTATTGTTGTCAATTATTGATTCGCATAACCTACAGCAAATTTACATTTTTATAATGATTTGAATTATAGACCTAGAAGAACCCCGGGGTGGCATGATGTAAAAAATGCAGTAGCTTCTTGATCACGCACACTAGGTTCGGTCACGGGCTCTGGAGGAACGAACATTCTCACTGGAACAGCAGCTGCATTCAGAAGCAGTCTCCAATGGTGACATGGATCTAGAATGTTTGGATGATTAGTGCCATCGTGTCACTACACTATACCTATGATTTTTTTAACAATTTTAATCATTGCTAAGTTTATCTGGTGCGAATAGTCTGATTCATCTTGTAGTAAACATTCTCATTCTTAAGTCGGACAGTCTCTAGTATGGTATTATCATTTCGTACAACTGGCATATTAATTTTATCAGTTTTTATGCCGTTGTCTGGAAAATTTTATACATTCTCATTCAGTGAATATTTCGATAAATTCGTTTAAACTTGACTGAAACAAATAAAAGGTGAATTTGTTTTTATCTTCACCTTTGTCACTGACATCACATGTAATAAATGCGTAAGAGACTGGAAGATCTGCTATGTTTGTAGTCCCTTGGACATTCAAAGTGGACTTTTGAAATATTGAGCTCCTTGATTTTCCAGTCTTAGATAGTACAACCTTATCTCTATACAGTTTCCGATATCGTTGAGTACCATAACTAATGTCTGCTTGTTATGCACGTATTTTAATCTATCATCTTTCTTTGCCGCAGCATTATTGACATATAACATATTTTAATCTAGATTTTCTCTTACACATATGTGCTATACGGGTTCTGGGTATTCAAATAATTTGGTCTTTTATGTAGAGATCAGAGCTATATAAACCACTGATTATGCAAACTGACTGATGACTTTTACAGCCAAATAAAATGTGGTTGTGCCTTTGATAAGTGTGTATCTGTAAAAATGTTAACATGTATTTAATAATGATAGAATCGTCAACGACGTAGGTTAGAAGAGCATACTTCCCTCTTTACAGTCAGTTTTCTACCTTGTACCAATCAAAGGTAACAAAAAATTTGTGAAAACAATGTACTGAACTCTCCTATCTCTCCAAATGCAATCAGTGACGTAAAAAATATTTTTTACTGTATTTTTACCAATTTCTTCACTTGTGACATGCTATCAATGTCCACGACTTTCCTCCGATAAGATTGCATGTCACAAGTCTTTATAACATTAGTTTTAAACTTATGAGCTAATTTATTCTTGTCAAAACAAAACGAAGGTTTCTCGTCTGCATAGATCGTGGCAGATACAAACTCATAAATTTATATTCTGACTTGAAGAGCGTCATTATATCCTTTCCTTGCCCCGATTCGTTATGCTTTGCGGAATGTCTTCTGGTAGCAGGTTTTGTGGTATTTTACATTCATCTCTGCCAGTTGTTATGCTGTGAAATAAGAAAAAGTGCGTCAAGCTTTTCATTGAAATATAGTGTTTTTCACCATAACGAGCTCTATGTGTAACAAAGTTGATGGCTCTTTCAGACGAACCATTGGACCTTAAAGAAACCATATACCAATGTCTTCTCCTGATAAATGAAATACAATTTTAAGTCAATTGCTGAACCTTCTTCACTGTCACTACTGCCTGTTTTTTTTTCGTTTTTTTTTTATATTCATTCTACCTACGATGGCAATATCTACCTTCAAAAACGTTTTCAAGTTAGTTTTTTAAATACGTTTTCAAAATGTTCATTGTCGTTGAAAATATCAACTATATTGTATAGGTAAGTATTCCTCTTCATATGTTTCATATTCTTAGTGGATTGCTTAAATTACCCATTGAAACGGATTTACCGTTATATGTTTATTTTAATACCTACGTGTGTTTCGGTTTGATGTAGGCGACATATATTTTTGGATGTGTGTTGTGCAAGTCCCGCCTATTCTCTAAATTTGTAGAAGATTTTCGAGAGAAAGAATTAAAAATATTTGTTTCACAAAAATGCTAGCGTGTTTTTGATCGTTGTTGAACGTCCGAGAATCTCACGTAATTCATATAAAAGCTGCTAGCCGAGAAACAGTTATAAGTATTGGTCAGGTATATTCAATATACTATCAGCTACTGAAGTTGAGCAGTTTGTAATGTTCGAAATCTATAAACGTTCCAGTTCAAATTGTGTAGTTTCTCTATTAACAAACAATAATAACAATTATAGCTTCAGAAAACCCAGGCCGAGTCGCGCTAAACATGCTCGCCCTCCCAGCCGTGGGGGCGTTATAATGTTACGGTCAATCCCACTATTCGTTGGTAAAAGAGTAGCCCAAGAGTTGGCGGTGGGTGGTGATGACTAGCTGCTAAATTAGGCACGGCTAGCACAGATAGCCCTCGAGTAGCTTTGTGCGAAATTCCAAAACAAACAAACAAAACCTATATTATCTGAATGTATGAATATTTCCCATCGAAAATGACTATTACATATTCATCCCAAAAGCATTTTAGTAACATTACCCATGAAATATCAAATGATGTCGCCACAGCTGTATATCTATGGACTTATAATGCTAGAAACCGGGTTCTGATACCCGTAGTTGGTGGAAAGAGCACAGATAGCTCTTTGTGCTTAACAACAACAACAATACGATATCAAAATGTAGTTTTGATAAATTCTTTCTATGACGACTTTATTATATCAGTTGTGGTTATCACGTGTCTCGTTGATTTTCCTATTCAAAATAGTTTTAATATAACGTACTCAGTATCTGCTATATTTGAAATGTAGAGATTGTTAATTTATAATTCAAATATAGTGATTGACGTATATGCATTATGTAGGTAAGTATTGGAACAACTTCAATGTAACAAAGATAGATAGATGTTAAAGTATGTATATTAGGGCCTTACCTATTGAAAAATGCATATTTTGAAGGTTGAACTATTATAAACTTATAGAATTAAATGTGTATGTTTTAACTGTAAAACTTATGGTATGTATGCTAAGAAGTGTATATATTAAATCTAAAATATTGTAAACGTAAAAAATTGAAATTACGTGAATATTTTAAAAGTATATGATAGAGTATGTATGCCACAAATACAAATATTGATGTACATTTGTTACATACACTCCTAGACATAAGATACATCTGTTTCAAATTTAGGGTTTGAATATTTTCATCAGAACCCTGCTAATTAAAACAAGAATACTGACTTTATAAAATTCAAATTTTCTTTAAATATTGGCCCCCCAGTGGCTCAGCGGTATGTCTGCGGACTTACACGCCAAAATCCGGGTTTCGATACCCGTGGTGGGCTGAGCACAGATAGCCCATTGTGTAGCTTTGTGCTTAATTCAAAAACAACAACAACAACTTTGAATATTATCACTAATTTTTATCTTCATTATTGCGATTTACACAAACTATGAAAGGTGGCACTATAATGTGAACAACATTTAACAATTCCGTATGATATTTTACAACCTAAATATGGAACGTGAACTAAATGGCTGGTTTAAAAAAATGTCATACCAAAGACATCTCTTATGTCGCTCCGATAACCAGGTTATAGGGTTATACCTATAATCGATTAGCGGAATTGATTATCACTTTTAAAATACGTCAGCAACTGAAAATGTGGAACGTATTCAGCGACACTTCACGGCTGGAACCTTAGACTTTTGATCGACGATCCAGCACCCTACCGACCTAACTACCTTTTACTAAGTTAATACAAATCGTTTATGAACAGTCATGCATCTGTACAAAAGTGCATATGCTTAAAATACTAAATGGAAACAATATTTTTTATTAGCGAAATATAAACTAATTTAAATAGTTTGCACAATATTTTATTTATATTATTTATACATATAGTCAGTATGCCAATAAACATACTGCTGATATTTAATATAAAACTTCATACCTTATAAACCACTAAAAGACAGATGCTGTAGCTGATATAAAAAGCTGTTGAAACATCCAACTTGCGCTTCGTATATCTTATAAGTAACATGTGATAGAACTTTGGAATGCGTCAATCTAGTGGGATAAAATATAACTTTTTTGGCAAAACATAACAACTGAAGTTACTTATTAGTAAATCACTCCAAAATTAACACGAGGGAATTCTAAATAGCCGCGGCACTTGAAATTCAATTTTGCAGTATTAAAGTAAATTTAATTATGAGACCTTATACGTGTTAAAATATACTAATTGAAAGGTTTTGATCTCCTGAATCCAAAACAGTAATTAGATCTCAAATCGGTCAAAAGATGACTGAGCTATGAGATAAAAATTTGAATATAGAAACTGAGAGCCTTTCCAAGAGCCACTATGCCACAGGTAATATAAAGATATTTAACTAGTAAGAAAGCAGCATTAGATTACGGATACTACAAGAAAGATGCTTCCAAGAGGACGATACTGTGTTACTTGTTTATTGGGAATTATGTATGTAATACGTGGTACTCATCCGAGCTACTGTGGAAAACAGTCTTCCTATCAGCTCTTAATGTTTCTTCTAAAGTCCGTATTCACAAAAAAGGAAAGAGTCGTGCGTACGTTGATCCTTTGTTATAGCATTTCACATTTCTCAGAACGTCTTATATATGTTTCGTGCTTTTTGTGAAGAATAAAAATATAATGTGCATGCTCGATGTCTTATAACTATGTGATTTTCAACATGATTTAACATCAACTGTACTTTTTGTATGATACTGCTTTATGTCTCGCCAATATTCTATAATCTATAACAGTACAATGTACTTAAAGGGAAATTTATATATACTTTTCAAAATTCATAGACTATCCATACTCTTTATAGTTTCTTTTGGTGTTAGCACCAGTGTTCTTCATTAATATATATCATACACGTTCTGTTTCCCTCTAATCTACTTCTCAAAATTTCTCGATCATATTTTAACACACACTGTAGCATTAGAGCATATCTCTCCATAACAGAATGAGAGTGTACCTTTCCAAATGTTGGAACATGTTTTGATATGTATAAATACACTATAGCATTAGAAAATACGTCTAATTATTTCTATACTATAACAGGTAATTGAAAGGAATATAATACACAATAAAATAACTACACTTTTTCTCCCGAATATATGTTCACATTTACTGTTAGAAAACAACAACATCTATATTTTGGCTTATGAGCAAAAGCAGACATCAAAAGTCAGTTATTCAGTAACAGTAGGCTTCCTAAAATAAGCTTATCTTTAATCACTTAATTTGAACGATCGTCGTGAGATACGATTAGGATTGCGACCGGAAATTAAGTTTAATAAGTGTGAGATTTAATGTACAATCTATTTTGTATTATAGGTGTTAAAAGATTATTAGAATACTTATTACGAACAATCTATTAAATAAAATACTACGTATTGTTATTCAAGTTCAGCACCATATATATATTTTATTGAATATTATTCATACTACACTAGGTTCGTATTTATGTCGCTTGACTTAAATAAATATCAAAAACGCTTTCTTAGTGCTTGATTGGTTTTTCAACTCGATATGTACATCCAACTTGAAGCGATACAATGCTTTTAACTGTTCTTCCGGCCATTAAGGTGTCAACCATGGGCCACGTATTAGGTTTCGTTATACATCTAGAGCAGATTGTCACATGATAAACGGGAAACCAAAGGGTTTTCAAAACTGAACGTGCCTAATGGAACTTAATTTAATTTACTATTGGTTTCCTTTGTAGGAAGTGATACCGTCTAGCTCTTAGTTAATAGAGGTCGGACCGGTGATACTAACAGAAGCTCTCCAAGCTACTTGGTATGTTCATGAGATTTGAAAGCAAATAAACTATCTTTACTTACGAGTATTTCTGATCGTCACCTATCCTTTATTTAAATACCAACAGCAGATGCTACCAATAATCAAGTTTTGAAATACAAATACAGCTTTGTAGTTGTAGAAAACTTAGTGTTGTGGGGGCATTATAATGTTAGGCTCAATCACACTATTCGTTGACAAAAGGGTAGCCAAAGAATTGGCGGTGGGTAGTGATGACTAGGTACCTTCCCTCTAGTCTTACGCTGCTAAATTAGGGACGACGAGCAAAGATAGTCTTCGTGTAATTTTTCGCAAAATTCAAAGAACAATCAAACAAACTTAGAACATATAGAACAGAAAAAAACAAGCAGTACTAGTTAGGTCTATCTTGTCAATCAATGAATAGTTTTCTAATGTTACATATCGATAAGAATTGAATCTTAAAATAAAATAGTGATGATCATATAGAGAACCTGAACAAGTGAAATTAGAAATCAAAATTGTACAAAAAGTTTCCTGATTGTGGGCAAAACTGCTTTACAAGTTAACGCGCATTACTAGTGGGTTTTATTAATTAAAGCGCGCAAAAGTTTTTCTTGTAATTAAAAACCATAAACTGAGTTAATAAGTCGCAGACTCGATACGTAACGAGGTAGGGAAGCATTTACTTGTTATGAAGGACTGTCATTTACATTCTCAGCAGCACTCGAATGTAACGCACACTGTCGTCGACATACACGTGAAATGAGCTAGGTCGCTGCACATGAGTACTAGGCATAAGGAATGTTAAATATTCATGGCGTCACACATATGTTTCATCTTTCTGCACGACTCTTCTGGCATTGCTGTTTCTGATTTTTAGTTTGAATCAACCAAACTAGAGAGTCATGGCTAATTGACTTATATTTCTATTTTAAACTGATTTTAGCTACATCAGTGTAACTTGAGTGTGAACAGCGAGAACGAACAAAACTAATTGAGTAATTTTTCAAAAAGTGGCATCAACCTTGTATGTACAAGACGTGTATGATAACAGTTAACAGCAGAATAAAATGTATGTAAACAATCATAACCAGACAACGTTGGATGAGAGTAATCAATATTCATATGGTATATAAACAGTGTTAATGTAAGCTGTATATAAACAACGACGACACTCAGCGTTAGGATAAGTTATATTTAAAAAGTGATGATACTCAGTTTTAGTGTTAGCTATATGTAAACAATGATGACACTCAGCGTTAGTGTAGGATATATATAAACAATGATGACACTCAACGTTAGTGTAGGATATATATAAACAATGATGACACTCAGCGTTAGTGTAATATATATATAAACAATGATGACACTCAGCGTTAGTGTAGATATATATAAACAATGATGACCTTCAGTGTTAGGGTAAGCTATATGTTAGGAGTGATAGCAATCAGAGTTAGTGTAAACTATTTGCAGAAAATGATGACATTCATCGTTAGGGTAAGTTATATGTTAAGAATGATAATAATTATCGTTACCGTAAGATTTATGTAAATAAATATAAAGCTCGGTGTTAGATAATTTGTATACAATTAGCATCAATGTAAATTTTAAAAATAACTACAACACTCAGCAGTAGTGTAAGATGTATAAAAACATTTAAAACAGCTGCCTTACCTATAATACAGGTTTCTGGGATTAGCACGGTCTTAAAGTGCAAACGCTCATATTGAACAAAGGAACATATATCATTCTTTAAAAGTTGAATATCTGAAACCTGTAGGTTTGACACAGGACTGATATTAAGTATTACAACTTTTATAGATGTGTGAAAACTGTAGTTTTGATATAGAATTGATACCATCTGTCACAGATTCTACAGATATATGACAATCGTTTAATCACTCTTATTTTCTTATTTCTTCATTGACCGAATATTTCTATATTGTAATGCTTGGATAGATAGGGTCAGCCTTCTGAGAAACAAAACAGTGAACGTGACTTCATAGGTTCGACAACACCACCTCATTATTATTTTTCTAATATGTTTAACATTCAGTTCTCTACTACGATAAGTGTTTGTTGTTGTTGTAATTTAAAAATATCGTGTACACTTTCATGACGTATATTCTTAACTCTACGTATTATATTTATTTTAAGCCCCATGGAAATTCTTAGCTTAACTTAAGATATAATCCTTTAATCTGGGTAGGAAAATAACTCAAAAGAATAAAAAAGAAATACTGCAGGGCAGACTGCGTGTTATTAACATGAGTGATAGTTTAACGATTTTCCACCTTCTGTAGCTCAAGCTGTGATAACCAAAACTATTGCGTATTTTCAGGCATGAGCTCCATTAGTCTGTTACTTCACGTACCAATTTTTAAAATCTTCTATAAATAAATACCTGAGATATAATGTTTTCAGTTTTGACTGACTTTCTTCTTTTTGTTTTTAATTCGCACCAAAAATACGGAAATTTTATTTGATAGAAAATCATACTTACCTTTAATGGATTTTTTTTCCAAATTTCATACATAAATACATATCTACAACCAATAATTAGAAGTCTCATTTGTTTTAAGGTTTGGTTTTGAATTTCGCACAAAGCTACACTAGGGCTATCTGCGCTAGTCTTCCCTAATTTAGCAGTGTAAGACTAGAGGGAAGGCAGCTAGTCATCACCATCCACCGCCGACTTTTGGGCTACTCTTTTACCAACGAATAGTGCGACTGACCCTCACTTATAATGTCCTCATGACTGAAAGTGCGAGCATGTTTGGTGTGACATGGATTTTTAGTTTATTCTCATTCGGATTAAAGATGACTGACTTTGTGGAGAAAAACTAAGATGAAATGACGTGCAAATACATAAATATTAGTTAGATCAAGCAAATTATATTAGGGGTTTTTAGCTCAAGTTTTAACAGTGTCATACATGTGGATAGTTGTTATTCAGTTCTAACGTTTTAGCAAGATTTATTTTATTTAATGGGATTATTCTAGCTAAAGAGTGTTTAGCGTCACGTAATGTTAGCATAAACAGTTAGCACGAAGAGTGATGCACGACATAGTTGTACCAGTTGCATGAAGGTGATGACAGGACACTGTTAATCTAACTTTCATGGCGTTATTATAAGAAAAGCTACCATGTGTTAACACTGTTTTATAAAGGAAAAACTGCCTCATATATTTTTTTTAAATATCTTTGGTTCTGTAGAGTATAGGTCTGTATCTCAGAACGGCTGGTGTAGGTATTAACACCTATTTTGATAAAGAGAGAACAACATTCCGATCTTTCTAGGTCATCTTCAGGTTAAGAAAGAGAGAGTTTGCAAGGGGCGTTGAAGTTGGCAATTCCGTACCTGTTTATACTCTCATCTCTAAGACGTGTCCGGCAACGGTCACTTGCAAACTCTCTCTTACTTAACCTGAAGATGACCTAGAAAGGTCGAAACGTTGTTCTCTCCTTATTCTTAAAAGTGTTAATACCCATACCAGTCGTTCTGAGATACATTTTTATTTTAAGTGGGTTTCCCGTCATCAAGAGTATAGGTCTGTTCCATATAATAGTTGCGATCCTAAAGCTGATGTTGGTTACGATTCAGTGTTACTTTTTAGTTGCTGTGTATTGACAAAATTTATGACATCTAATCGAAAATATCTTGGGTTTAAAAAAAGGCTATTCATTAATTAGCCAATCCGCATATTTTGTTTTACCCACCATCATGACCAAAGTTTACTTGCTAGTTTTAATTTCATTCCTTTTTTGGCCATACCTTTTTTTCACACCTAAAGTGTTTTTGATTGCCAAAACAAACTTAAGTCTTGCTTTAGTGGCTCATTGGAGAGAATACTTGTTTTTTATTGTTTGTTTGTTTTGGAATTTCGCACAAAGCTACTCGAGGGATATCTGTGCTAGCCGTCCCTGATTTTGCAGTGTAAGACTAGAGAGAAGGCAGCTAGTCATCACCACCCACCGCCAACTCTTGGGCTACTATTTTACCAACGAATAGTGGGATTGATCGTCACATTATACGCCCCCATGGCGTATATTTTTTCCACAGCAAACTTTAGTCTGGCTTCAGCGTGTAATTGAAAAGAATACTTGTTCGTATAGAATATTTAAAAATTAGTTTTGCTTCAGTAAGTAACTGAAGAGAATGGCGTTTTTGCATAAAAACTTTATTTTGGCTTTGGTGAATGACGTAAAAAAATTCCCGCAGGACAGATTTTAATCTGACTTCAATGCGTGACTGAAAAATAATTGTTTGTATGGAATACTGAAAAATTGGAGAAAATACCTATTTTTTGCAGGACAAAATTTAATCTAACTATTACGTATTTAAAAATAATACTTTTTTATATAAAGAATATTGAAAAGTCAGTTTTGCTTTCGTAAGTGAATGAAGAGAATGCTTGTTTTTGGAAGAATTCTTCTGGCTTTTCATCGTGACTAAAGAAAATATTTGTTATTTTTTATGTGAAAAGCCCATGAGGACCATTTCTCTTACCGTAAAAAAATCTTTATTTCTGTTTATGAACTAGTACAATATTTAATAAAAGTGATTTTATTGTTGAAACTCAACACAGATCTGAATTACTGTTAGGTGGTTTAGTTTCTGAACAAAACTGTTTTGGTTCAACTCGTTAAAAAAATGCCTACTCCTTTTTCTGTAGTAGTTATGACTAGCCAACACATGAAAAGGAAATCGTTTTACGCATAAAAAATGGCTATTCATTACTTTTGCAACAACTGTTTAAAGGAAGAAACGTGGTAACTAAGTATTATTAAAAACATACATACCACTAAAATATATTTTGGTGTTAAATATCTCATTTTCAAGGAAATAAAATGACTATCTTAATTAAACTGGTTCTAACGAAATTAAAATTCAACTTTTTCCTATGTGTGTTTTTACTTCAGTGTCAGCATCTGTATTGTTTTCCTTTAGTTAAGGGATTTCCTATTAGTTAAGATAAAAAGGTATAATTTCAAGTTCAGCCACTTTGCACCTTTTTCACAATAACAATGTGTGGCTGTTTTGTATTAAATTCGAGAAGGAGAAGCGTGTGCTACAATGTCAGAGAAGTTAGAATATTTTTCAAGGTTTATATACGAACACATCGGTCTATTGAACGAAAATAAAAGTTCTTATATCTGCAACATTCGTCTTCAAATTAAACCAGTATCTTTTATTTCTCTGCCTTCTTTCATACAAAGTACGTTTCTCTAAAGGTTTTTATTGCATTAAAAAGGTGTTGTTCAATACATTACTTTATTAAACGATTAAAATTAACTTTATTATCATATACAAAGGTGTAATAAAACAAAGCTTACATAATTTGTATTTCTCATATGATAGAATGGTAAGTTTAATAAACATTCGCCTTTCTTATATAACATAACAATCAAATTGAGAATTCTCTTAAAATCGTAAAATGAAAACAGTAGAATATTTGAATGGAGTTGATAAAACTTTGAAAAAAAAACAGCTTCAGAAAAATGAGTTAAGTGAGCTCTAAAAGTAAAAAATAAATTCATATATATATAAATATTTTAACTGTAGAGAATAAAAGAAAAATACATCTAAAAAGATAAAAAGCTTCATAAATCATATGGAGAATAAACATTATTCGAAGAGTGAAGAACAGAATAAACATGTGAATTCACGATTTAGTTTTTACTAAACAAAACAATATGTTTTTTTCTGCTACATATATGTAAACGATGAATGTTTCTTAACAATGTCCACCGCTGTAATGTTTAAAAATTCCGAGAGCGATGTTTTCTTCCATGTGATGTTTTTCTCGAGACAATGGTCATACCCATGTATTCCCGTGCTAGGAACACAAAGGAGAAAACCGCGTTACTTTTCCCTCCTAACTCTGGCTAAAAGCAGCAGACATAAAACGACTTTATTTCCAGAGAGAGACGCTTTAACAGCAACATTAATTCTCTTATTTCACAAGGTCTAACATCGCTACTAGTCTTCTTTGGTAATATGTATATATATCGACGCAAGAGAGCTAAAGCGGGAAGGGCTCTGCACGTGACAGTGTACTCAAATGCACGTGCAGTTAGAGATACAAAATGATGACAGAAGGACCAGGAACAATGCGAACAAAAACGTAATCGATCAATTTTATTCATCGTTCTTGTAAAAGTTCAAACATAATAAAATGTGTAATGATTCATGATGGTTGTTTGGAGGCAATTTTGAATTTAATTTGTATTGAGTCAAGGCACTTGTTGCTTTTATATTATTAAAGAAAATACTGCTTGGAGTGATTCTTAAAGGTTTAATTCAATCTCATTTTCATGTTTTCATTTTACTGAAAGATAATCTTAGATTTATCCTTTTTTAGGTGAAAATACTTAATAGCCTTTAAACATTTCATACTTTACTGACTAACTTGGTGAAACGCACAAGGCACAATTTGTAAACCCTGCCAGATTTCTCTGTTTTATATAATATGTTCATACGTACTGAGAAAAAAGAAACAATTTAAAACTGTTTAGACCCAATCCATCATCCTGTGCATCATTCTAAACTGTTTGGAAGCATTTTAAGTGTATTTCATTATACATGACTACAAATAAATCACATTAGCGAATTCATTTTCATAAATATTGTAAATATCTTCAAAAAGTTCCCGATTAGTCAATATTAACATTTGATATAATTCCTACAAAATTTCAATTCTTTCAATAAACTTTTCAATGTTAGAGCATCAAGTTAGGACTATTTATGTGATCTTTTTTTGGAATTGCGTTATTCATTTACCCTTTACTTATTTAAACGTTAAAAAAACTTTTATAACTTTTTGACAATGTTTTTAAAATATTTAACAATATTCAAAAGTCATACTTGAAACATGGTAATACATTATCTCGAACAATGTGCCATCGTATTTCTTCAAACATTCATAAATTCTTACGATTCACATTTCAACAAAATCCAATCCAGTTTAATAGTTCAAGAGCTGAAATAATGTTAAACTTGCTGAACAAAATGCCTTTAATAAAAATCATGGATAACTGGTATCTGATATCCTACAAAATTAACTAAATTAAAGTATCTTCTACGAAATAACAACGTTTTCTTATATTCCCGGATTTAAAATAATTGCGTCCAAGAATTATAATACATTATATCTTAAAATCTATATTCTTACGTTTATCCTGAGATTATACTGATTTATATGCTAGAGTCATTAACTTATATCATTATGTTTAATAATTTTTAAACGGATATCTTAAAATCGTATTAACTAACATTGTAAAATTATATTTTATTATTGTATTAACCTACAACATAATAGCTATTACTTTCACTCTTAAAGTATATTACTTTATATCATAGATTTATACCAACTGAAATCCTAAAAGAAAAGCTATCTGATATTCTGGAATTACATAATTTATATCCTAAAATATATCACTCCTTATTCTAGATCTTACTACCTGAACTCATGGAAAAAAAAACTACCCGAAATGTGAAATATCTTATATTCTAGATTTATACTGACAGAAATCTTCTAAAATATATATGATATTCTAGAATCACACAATTCTATATCCTAGAATAACACAGATTTATGTTATACAAGCTTATTACTTTCTTTCTTATGCTTAATCTAGCATTTTAACTTGAAAAAAGTAACGTTTAAATGATACTAGCTTAAATCACAGAAGATTGGTAACTCATAACATGATACCAACTTAAATCACAGAAGATTGGTAACTCATAACATGATACCAGCTTAAATCACAGAAGATTGGTAACTCATAACATGATACCAGCTTAAATCACCAAAGAGTAAGAACTCATATCCAACTGTGTTACTAAATAATATGCTACTATAATAGTAAGTTAGTTTTGGAAGCTATTTAGCGAATATGTTAAGCGTTGATCGACAACATAAACCTGAAGCTACTCAGTCAACAATTTTTACTTATTTGTTTCTAGTTAAGCACAATCTACGCAATCGGTTAGCTAAGCTGTGCTCATCACGGGTATCAAAATCTGGTTTTTAACACTATAAGCTTTTAGTCACTGGGGGACACTCACTTAACAAATAATTAAAACATTTAAAAGTATTAATTCTAAATAAGTACTGTTAGTAACCTCCAACTAGCAGGTTGCTCTTTTAGGCTTAGCAGTTTAGCATAGCCTGGGCATTTCTATACGTAGTTTTTAAATTCTTATGCCGTGAATGTTAAGTATTGATTTTCTGCTCACTATAATATTTTCTTCTTGTTGTTTCAACTTACACCAGATTTAATTTAAAAACTCTTGAAGAAATGTTTAGTAAAATTCTAACTCAATTTTAGAAATTAATTCTTGGGATGTACGACTTTGTACTTTTTTTCCAATGTGAATTATTGAGGTTTTATTTTCGAATACGATTTTTGCGTTCTAAACTAAAGGAGTATTGTTTACACATGGATTCAAACTAGCTGGACAAAATAACCTCTTACAGTTCTCTCTCTTTATTGATATTAATGTCTGATATTTAGTGAGTATTTCCGAGAGTACGTTCTCTCTCACCAAGTGCAGAATTAACTGATAATAAATAGTTGGCATTAGCCCCTTACATTGGAGTTTTTCTGTCAATCCGCATAGTTCTCTAAGAAAGAAACCGCGCAGGCGCTTTATCGCTGAATAAGCGCTCGTATCATACGAAGAGGGGAAGTCTGTTTCCTCCCAGCTAGTTCAGTGAGTGCATTACTTCGTGTTTGTCGTTCCACGGTCGTCTTGTCCCGCGTGGAGTGTTAATTCATGTGCTGTTAGCTCGAGTAGAGTAATACATGGTAGATTTGTATGAGAGTTAGATGTTAACAGAAGAGAGATATAGTTTTTAGCTGTCAGTTTGTATACAACTGTTTCTCATTGAGGACACGATGTGCTCTCTGAAACCTCAACTACGTTTTGGTAGTGAAAGTTAAAAAATTTCGACATAAAACTTTATTTAAAAGCTTTTTGTTGTATATTCATTTATTTATTCAATAGTATAATCCCCAAGTACCTTCTGTTGTTCAAACATTTCAAAGTATCATAACTTCTAATAATTTCATTTATCTATGAACATATCTTTTATTTTAGGATAAAAGTAGTAACACCAAATGTTTGTGATTTACTAACAACCTTACACTGGTTGAATTACAAATGTGATTCTTTTTTTGAGTCTTAATGTGCCTAATCGTGATCCGTAGAGAAAAATATTTAAAGTTTTATTTACTTTTAACCAACATTTCCCCTTTGTCTTGCACCTGTTTGACAATATTGGGCTTTCTGTGAATAACTTTTGTTTCATTGTCAAAATCCCTAAACACTCATTATTCTTCACTACTACACATAAATATGGGGAACATCTTGAAAATGACAACAATTTTGGCGGCATTTCTTCAAAACGGTAAGTTATTTTCTAGATATTTATAGTTGAAGTTAATCACCAAAACTTTATTACATATCTAAAGACTGCCTTTTTTATTGTAACTCATTATTATTAAGTTAAGCTGTTTGAACTATGATAAATGTCAAGCCAGACATTCAAGCTATTCTTGTATGAAACTACTGATAAAATTTTCCAAATCTTTTGCTTCATTCTAAACTGTTATTATTTGAATTTCGAATTGATTTGACGAAGAATAGGTCACGCCTAAACATAACCACGTTAAAGATGTTGCTTAATCTGATATAGATCATTGTGATTTTGTTGTGTCTCATAACGAACACATCAAGTGTACCTTTTTGTCTGCTTCCAAAAAAGCGCTCTTACCAGATACGTATGTGCTTAAAATCACAGTTCAACTCCAAACTAGCGTGATCGAAACAACTCTTACCTTAACACTCCTTAGTATATAGGTCAAATAAAGTCCAGCATAACTCTAAACCTAGAACCGAACATCACATATAGTTTTAAAAAATGATCAGTCTGACTTGTGATTAATACGTTTTAACCACTAACATGTAAAAATGAAAGGGCAGGTAATAGTAATGGCCAAAGTTAGCAAATTCTATCGTTGGTAAAAACTTAAGTGTACGTTATGGTTTAAACTATATTGTTGGAAGCCACTTTAAATTTCTAAGAAATGTTATAAATCTAAGAGTACAAATGATACTTAAATTTTAGTTTTTAACCGTTCATTAACGTCCTAAAAAGACTCGAAGAATCAGAATCGCAAACGAACTTCTCATAATTAGGAAGCACCGACTGGTGTGTTTCTGTAGATATACAACCACTTTCCTTAAAATTCTTCTATCCGTGTCATTACCACGTAGCTATTTTTACTTTGTAATATAACATTTTCGTTATGTTACTCTATCTTTAATATAAAACAGAATTTTTATGAATTTCATCTCCAGTACACAATAATACTACAACTCAAACATATGACTATTGATTCGTCTTCTGAACTTCACTCTATTATCCCATCTTCAAAGCTACTTATTTATTATATTCTTCACTTCATACTATTACTCCTATGTTATACATTTCGTACTTATATTTTTGTGAGATATTACGGCAGGAGTAAATGTGGTATAGTGTAAAAGTAAGAAATCAGAGAAGTGTTGTTGTTGAACACAAAGGGACACCAATGGTGCTGCTCGCTGCAGGTATTGAAACCCGACTGTTGATGTTATGAACTTCAGGTTTACGTTAAGCCACCTATAACACCAGAAAAATTATTGTGATTATAATATTATTATTATTAGCGTTTGATAAGTAATACTTAAGTAATAGTGACACTACAGATTCTTGTGAAAATGAAATACAATAACAAAAAAGCTTTAATATGCTTTAAAGAAAATAAAATTACTTGGTGAAGTATTTGTGAGTAGCACACAAATAAACAAATGTTCCGAATGGCTGGTGATGAAGAAATATCAAAACATAAATTAATTATAGAAGACTGTCGCTCGTGTTAGAAATACGTAAGTTGTTTATGAAAATTTCACTGCTCGTATTGCATTACAAGTTACAGTTTGAATCTTAAGGTAAGCAGAAAAAAAAGAGGCACTGGAAACATTAACAATTACGATTTTGAAATTAAAGATGCGTCACTTACTATTTATCTATCTGATTCATAAAGAACATCGACAAATATTTATCTCAAGATACATAAAACCGAAAGAAAAGGCTCCGAGTGTTCTACAAGTTTATAATATTTATTACAATGTTAGTCTATAATTTCTACTAATTCATTCTGTGATATTTTTCTTTCTGAGGGTTCCTCTACCATCTTAATTAATTTATATCACTGTCACTTCCTTCATGATAATGTCATTTTCAACTATATTACGTTAGTATTTTAACTGTGCAACTCCTCCACATAAATATATAATTCCAATATTATAGTATATAACTCCTCCATATAACTGTATTACTCCAATATTTTACTCTGTGTGTGTAACTCCTCCATACAACTATAGTACTGCAGTATGTATAATGTGTAACTCCTTCGTACAGCTATATTACTACAATGTTTTTGTTGTGTAATTCCTCCTGACAACTATATTATTCTAATATTTTTGCTGTGTAACTTCTTCATACATCTGTATTACTCCAATATTTTACTGTGTAACTCCTACATTACTCCAATATTGAATTCTCCTAGTCCTCTATTTCAACACTTTTTTGTATTTTATCTCTTGTTTCCATACTAGTACCACTCTTCAATCCTGTAATTATTAACTGCCATATTACTGTTACTACGTTATTCTACTGTCTTTCTCCATTACAGTATTTTCTATTAGTATCACTTCTTTATGAACCTCTTCTCTTACTCAGTTTTATTACCAACCACTTCATCGTGTAATACTCCAAATCCTAATTACCATCACTCCTTTACGAAACTCCCGTCCTCCACATTACTACCACCATTTTATGAAACATTTCTACTCCTTCTCCATTATACAACCACTCTATCTCTTCTTTGCTCTTCCCTTATTATTATTACTCCACTTTATCACGTCCTCATTTTTTCTATCACTTCTATATGTAGCTCTGTTCTTCCATATTACCACTACTCTTTTATGTACCTCTCTTCCTCTGTATCACTACCATTACTTTATGTATCTCTCTTCCTCTGTATCACTACTATTACTTTATGTAGCTCTCTTCCTCTGTATCACTACCATTACTTTATGTAGCTCTCTTCAGTTGTATTACTACCATTACTTTATGTATCTCTCTTCCTCTGTATTACTACCATTACTTTATGTAGCTCTCTTCCTCATAAATTACTATCACTACACTATTTAACTTTCCTCCTAATCCATATTACTACCAATCATCTATATAATTCCCATATAATCCTTATTACTCTATTCCTTTGTATAACTCTCCTCTTCATCCATACGACTACAGCTTCTTTAATCTAACTTACCGTCTTATTCTTATTATTATCATTCCTCCTCCGCCCTATTACTACTTCTTCCTCCTGTAATTCTTTCCTCCTCCTGCATATTACTACTTCTCTGTTATACAACACTCCTCCATACTATTATTGATCCGTTATGTAATACTTTTCCTTACTACCACTCCGTTATGTAACACTCTTCTTCCGTATTACTATCACTTTGTTCTGTAGCACTCTTCTTTCGTGTTACTACCACCCCGTTATGTAACACTCTTCATCCGTATTACTACCACCCCTTATGTAACATTCGTATTCCGTATTGCTACCACCCCGTTACGTAATACTATTCTTCCGTATTGCTACCACCCCGTTATGTAACAGTCTTCTTCCGTATTACTACCACCCCGATATGTAACACTCTTTATCCGTATTACTACCACCCCGATATGTAACACTTTTCATCCGTATTACTACCACTTCCTTATGTAACTCTTCCGTATTACTACCACCCCGATATGTAACTCTTCCTCATTACTTGTTCTACATTTTACTACTTCTTTTTTTCGTGTGACCAAATCTATTTTCTCTATCTTTTTGACCAATTTATGTATCTTAGTTACATCAGTATTGCTTCGTTTTGCTCTATATGTTCTTTTAATTCGTTTGTACATTTGTTTGAGATTTATGTTTTGGAATTTCTCTCGTGTGAAATGTAAACATACACTTTACGTAATAAAAACATTGATGAATCTTTCATACTTTTTTGTATTCGTGTTACAACATTCATATTTTATTATAATATATGTAAATCTTGCGAGCCTTATCGTACATTTTTTGCAGTAGATTATAACACAATCACCTTTGAAACTGCACTTTTAAAGCCAAAACAAATCAAATTTACTCTCGTCATCCCGATACTTGTTTCCCTTGACAACAGAATCGCAGGCGGTTGCTATGAGAAAATACGGTAACCACTTTCTCGTGTCTTGGGATTATGACACCAAAACGAGAGAATCTCAAGTGTTTAATTAACTTGAAGGTGTGTTATATTGTTCTGTCAATATCTGCACTGTCGTTGTCGTCTTATGCAGCTTTCCTATGTTACTATATTTGACAGTTATTTCTAGCACCATTAACAGCATAAGACAAGGTTAATATACAATTCTACTTATCTCTTTGTCCAATTAACTGTTACGTGGAATGTCGAAGTGTTTCTAGGTTGATACTTTCACACCTAGCACAAAAATACAACTTAAACTCATGAACATACTCAGATAATACAAACCAGAAAAAACATTCCAGGATACGTTTAATGATGTAATTAAGTTATCCTTCTTTTTTTAAAAATCCCAAGAGACGTTTTCGATAATGGAACATGAGTTAGGCATAAAACAAACCGAAAAAATAAGCACAAATGAAATCTAATTAATAGAATTTTAGGGAATTCTAGAAACGTTTCTGTCGCCTTTAGGCGGTAAATTAGATTTTTGCTCAAAAAATGTTGTTAACATTGAAATTCAAAACACTAATTATAAATTCGTTGGAATTAAGTTTGTGATGCTACATCAAGAATTGCTGCTACAGCATTTCTTTATACAAACTTCTTTTTCATGAGACATTATGTTAGGATCACACCTTTCAAGTAATTCATTATATTACACAACTGATATATTTTGCGTAAGGTACTTTAACAGTCTTGTAGAGTCGAACATTTGAATTTAGCGGTTACTGCACTCATAATGTGAATCCGAGACTTCATGTTTTGCTCACCATTGTTGTAAAAACTTATTCTGCGATTTGGACTCATGGGTGAGATATAAGAGTGACAGTCAAGCTCACACTGTTCGATCAGACAAGAGTTGGCAGGGATGACTGTTAACTATTGCATTGCGTCTAATATATCAGTTCAGAAATTAAGGTTGGTTATATTAAGATACCTTTTGGTTGAGCTTGGCATGAAAAATGTAAAAATCATAGAGGTGTGCAGCTGGCTTTTACACATCCTAGTTCAGTTACACTTTATAATTTCCCTTTATCTTCATCTTGAGATAACTTGTTTACATTTAGACAATGTAGCCACAAATCAACGTAAGTTAATTATTCAGGTAACAATATATAGATTATCTAAGGCGTCAAATCTAACGAAGACCAGGTGAACTAAAGTGAATCCTTGAATTATTATTGTTCACACTGTTGTATATGTCGAAACGAGTTTGTGTTTAATAATTCATGTGTAAAATGTTCACACAAGAAAATAAAACAATGATATTAACATCTATTACAATCCGCCATTTATTTAAAACAGGGTCAGAAAATCTATCATTCTTTTCGGTTCAAGACAGTAAACCTGCCATCTCTCCAAATTATAGTCTGTAAATATAACATCTCTTCGAGTTCGAGAAAAGTAAGCCTACCAACTCTTAAAAAAAAGAGTTATTGAACAAACCATCCACAAGGGTTCAAGACAATAAATCTGCTATCTTTTCAAATAAAATATCGTAGATGAACCATCTACTATGGTAAATGTACTAGCTCTTGAAGAAACAGCCAGTAAAGGTACTATCCTTTTAACTCTAAGACTCACTGATATAAAAATATACTTTTAAGTCAGTAAATGCCATCTCTTAGTCTATTCAAAGTCAGTAATTGTACCATCCTTTAATATAAAAGGAGCTAAATAATTATGTAAGATAACACGTGAAAAATGTTTTCACGTATCTCTAAAGCAGCTACGTTTTTGCCTCTTAAGTAGAATAACTTTTTGGTTGCGAAAACATCTATCAGCAATTTAGATACAATATACTTTAGTTGAATACAAAGTAAACAAGATTAATTATAGAAAACATTGTAAGAAATAATTCGTTATGAGCACACACAAACAAACATATAATACATACCGTATTTACTTGTTTTATAGCCCGGGCCCTTATTTTTTTCAACCAAACTCAATACCAGGCCCTTATTCAAACGGGCTCTTATTCAAGCACGGGCGCTTGTTATTTTCAAAGTAAAATTAGGTATGCACAAAAATTATCGTTGAAGACAAATATTTCACGACATTAATCTTTTTCAATTGGGAAGTATATTATGTTGTGGCATAATAGCGTTGTGGCACGAGCGCTTCGTAGCTGCTTCTTATTTCCTATTGTCTACCTGCTCGCCATATCATCTACACCCGCTTGCACTTGACAACACACCCGGTGACCAAACCCTCGTATCATCCGACAACTGCACGCGTGCGCGCGGCCATACACTGCGCTGCACTACAGATTCGAATCAAGACGCGCACGCGTGCAATTGTCAGGTGATACGAGGGTTTCGTCACCGGATGTGTGGCCAAGTGCAAGCGGGTGTAGCCAAATGAGTCAACAATTAAACTGTTACAGCGATGATAGGCGAAAATAATGGGAAAATTTCGGGCTGTCGTTCTCAGCTTCCCCAAATTGGATTTTAACGAGCGATGTGTCAAATGAAAGCTAAGAAAATATGCTTTAATATCGTGTGTGATTCATTATCATAAATTGACATCTTCATACTGAAAAACAATGTTTCCTAAAAGTTATGATTAGGGCCCGGGCGGGTATTCAAGCACGGGCCCTTATTTATTTTTATGTTCTGTTCACACGGGCGGCTATTCAAACGGGCCTTTAATCAAGATCGGGCGGTAAAACGAGTATATACGGTATATTTAAAATATATTTAATTTACATACTTTACACACCATTAGAACTTGATATTTGATTTTTTTCTACAGGTAATACAATTTTTAGTGTAGGCTACTTCACACACACCATGCCCTTTTGGGACCTCATCACGTTAAACGTTACTTAGGACAGCTTGCAAGTATGTGTTAGATAGCATTTGTGGTCATTTAAAAACTTCACCCTCATTCCACGGAGCATAAAATTTAACAATATATTAATCAGGAGGAACAAACCGTGTATTAGAACAGTTGTGAATCTTAGAGAATAAATTCCATTTTGTTTTATTTTTTTACTGACTGGAATGCAAGCTTCAATATTAACTTATCGTCCCTTGTGCTCCATTTCGTATTAACCTTTCTTTTAATTTATGCTTTTGATTAACTTCCTTGTTTTTATGTTTCTTTAGAAATAACTAACTGCCTTCTTTCCAAAAATTGGTTGTTGCAGATAAGAAAAATAGTTTCAGATGTAGGATATTATGGGATTGAACACTCACATTTGTTTTTTTCTTTTCCATTCTAGTTTTATTCCACATATACAGCTTGCAGATAGAGGTTAAATCTTTGGGTCTTACATCTTCAGGTACTAGGATATATTTGACAGTTCCAACGATCTAATTTCGACTCTGACTTAGTTTGTGTATCTTTTATGAACAAAGCTTTTTGTTTTCGGCCTGAAAATATACATTTATTTTTAATTCCGAGAATATGAGATGCTCTTGAGTCACGTTTTTCATTCTGAGATTTAAAGAAAAACATAAAAATTGTATTGTGTTTTCAAATTTAAATTTCTAACCAGTTGACTTTTTAAATATTAATTTCTAACCCTTTTGTGACCTAGACCAAATATAACTTGAAAGCTTTTGCAACTTATTTAAGACAACTTAAAAAACATTTGAACTACACAATCCCTTTACTTGAACAAAAAAATCTAAGACATTTAAAAGGGTTTTAATGAGATGTTTTAAGAGCCATTTTACTTTCACGCTTAAAAGTGACCGTGCTGCTAACACATTTGTTCTTACATTCTATTTCGAAAAAAACGTTCTAGAAAATTTGTCTCTCTGCAACATATTTCACTGTCTCATAAATAAAACCAAAAGCTTTCAAAAGGAGTGATCCGAATTGTACGCAAAAATGGAAAGAAAAGAGAAATGCGATATAAAAACAAACCCATGGATTCAATGCGTGCTGTTTAGATACACTAAAAATCGATCCCTAAAGGCAGTAAGAATATATTCAAAATAATGAACAATAAATTCCTTTGTGCTTATATAAAATTGTAATCGATTATTCATTGAGTACGCAAACTAATTGGTTCTGGCATACGGTATTATGATACGGTAATGGTCAAATTTTGGATACAGCAGTGATAAGCTTTTAAACATCTATTACTTCTTCACGTGATATTATGAGACAACAATGTTTATTTCATGAATATAATAATGCTCGATTCTTGAATTCAATAATAGTTCGTATTAAGCATGTTTTAGGCCACCTCTTATTCAATGATCGAAACCTATGTTCTGTTCTCTTTTATTTTACATTTTCACTATTGAAGATGTTGAGGTAGCTAACTTATCTTCAGGTTAAAAGCTAGCTCTTTCAGCATAATTACAAGACATTCTAGTATTCTAAAGTAGAATCCTTCCCGGAAATGGAAAATGATGCATAGCAAGTGAGGTATAGAGTTTTATGTTGTACTTTTTTAACGTCATGGTGTTATTTTATTTGATTCTGAAAAGTTTCAGTGATTGATCCATTGTATCCATGGTTCTCCTCGAAAACGCGAACTCATATGTCACTAAAGAGGTTTTTAATGGATAATGTTTATCTTAAAAGGTGAAAAGCCCTTTTAATTAACCACGACCCCGATTCAAGGACACGTTTTAACTGAAATGAATTACCGAAGTAATAGATATAGCTGTTTGATAATTTTCTTCTTAAACATTTATGAAATGATGTCTATGAAAGGTATAACAGTTTTTTTCAGAACATCTGACATAATTAAAGATGGAGTACTGGCTTTTCAGTTGTGTGGATTATTCTATTTAAGAACGAAAACGGAAAACAATTTCTTTTATGCAGTTGCTTAATGTTCTGAACGTATTCTTCTTGATATATTCAACAACAATATATGTATAACACAACATGTATTGTGCTATTGTAATATCAAATTAAAACGTTACAAGATTTTAGACTTAGTGAAAATACCTGTAATTTAAACAACGATGAAACCAGGTCATGAAAGATTGGGTAAAATCTAAGGATACTGTGATCAGTTTTGATAAGTTGATTAATTTAAGAACACCGGCTCTTAACCAGAAAACGAAGTCGTTTCCATCACTTCTTCAAATGTAAAAACGTAAAGGAAATAAGAGAACGTGAACTTTGACCTTATGTCTTCGCCCTTATTACTTGCACATGAAGGGATCGTCTCCTGCATAACTTCAAACTTGGATAATTTAAAATTAACATCGTTCAGTCACAAGATACATGACTAAAACAACAGCTGCAATCTGTGATGTACACACGAGCAATAACAGTTTGTGATTTAATAAGTAAGGCGTAAACAATATTGTTAAAACTTAGCTTCCTGAGTTTCAGTATACTAGTCTAATTGTTCAAACTTAAGTAAAATATATTTAATACAGTTTGTCAAACTAACTAGGCGTTTGTGTACTTGTTACAAATATTTATTAATAATAACTGTTTGTTTGTAATTGAACACAAAACTACACAACGGGCAATCTGTACGCTGCCCACAACGGGTATCGAAACCCTGTTTCTAACGTACCGCTTTGTCATTGGGAGGATAATACTTAGTTATCACTCAACGATAGATTTCTTTACAATGAATAACCATATCACAGTCGACAATACAAAATCTTAGTAAGTACAGTGATGGATCAATGGTATCTGGGTATTTTGCCCTGGAGGGTCAGGTTCACTTTGACCTCTTCCTCCTTCCTGAACTTATTTTCCCTAACTGTTTGTATGTTAGGTCCTTCTCAGGGCAATGTCCATTTGTAGTCTATTATTCACAGTAGGTCAAGTTAGCTGGTGGCAATTTATTTATTTTATTTTATTATTATTATTTTAAAATACATAAATATGTAAACTATAAATATAAGATTTAAAGTTTATATACATACATATTTTACTTTAATTTATTTTTATTTTTATTTAAAATATATGTTAATTGGGGAGAGATATTTAGGATTTTCTTCATCATGTATGAGGTACCTGTCTAGTTCGCATAATAAATCATTTTTCATCCAATTTTTGTTAAAATACCTAATTGTAATATTTAGGAGTCTATCTGATATGGTTGGTATGTTTGAGTAATTATGAATGAAAAGTACAGTGATAAGTGTTTGTTTCTTTGTTTTTGAATCTCGCGCAAAGCTAATCGAGGGCTATCTGTGTTAGCCGTCCCTAATTTAGTAGCGCAAGACCAAATGGAAGGCAGCTAGTCATCACCACCCACCGCCAACTCTTGAGCTACTCTCTTTCCAACGAATAGTGGGATTGACCGTCATATTATAACGCCTCCACGGCTGAAAGGGCAAGCATGTTGGGTGCGACCGGAATTCGAACCCGCAACCCTCGGATAACGCGTCGAACACCTTAACCCACCTGGCCATGCCGGCCGACAATGATCAGTGATTAAATACATTTGTCATCGTTTCATTTTTGTTTTGTTGTTGTTTTATTTTTTAAAAATAACAACTTTTAATTATCAGTAAAATATAATTTTAAAAAGTCATAAATAAAAAGTTATGACCTGGGTCTAGATGTGGTTATAACATGATCATTTAAAACTCTGAGAATTAAATACTTTTTTAAGAAAATTGGGTAGGTTGAATTATTTTTTATTGAATCCTACATTTTAGTTAAGTAAGAATGATTTTAATTAAAAAGCTATGGTAATTAAGTCTTCAATTCAACTTGGTTTTCACTGATAATATTTTGAGGTATTTCAATAATACTTTAACTGATTAAGAATACAAGCATTCTACACCAATAAAAAATTCAATCTCTAACATTTTGAAACCAAACAACAAATTTCTAAGGATTGTTGCTGTTCTTTTAACCCCAGCGGAAAACTGGCAAATGGCCAAAAAGAAATCGATATATTTGGCATGTGCTCCAGAACATCAAGATTAAGACGCCTTCTTTTGTTGCCTTTAAGATTTTTTTACTAATATTTTGGTCATTACTGTATACAGCAGTTAACTAGTGTTTTTTTGTTTTTTAGATTCGTGGTAATGTAATGAAAGAGTGGAGATATAGTATGGGAGAATGTTAGGTTTTTATTAAAGTCGAAATTGATAGAATAAATTTTTTTCTTATCTTTAGATTTTCAAAAACTATCAAAAATATATTTACTCAATGATTTACTGAATTATAAAGTGTTGTTATTTGTTTTATAGTTTAAACAACTCATAAAAAGCTTTATATTAAGGTTATCAGACTGTTTCGTTCTATTGTTCGATGCATTAAGTAAAATCAAGTTTTTAATTAATTTGCACTTTGGATACTTTAATTCCAAATTTAACACTGTTAATAGAATGATGAAAGTAAAACTATGGATGCCCCAATCACCGCCAACCACATTTAACAATTTATAACTACTCTAATATTAGCTGTGCAGCGTATTTCAACAAAAATCACATATAAACCACGTTTGTTTCACCACTATAATATCAAATATTCATTAGTTCATGTTTACTTCAATGTTTTCCAGTTTTCTACCACTCAAATGTCAACCAGTTTCAGTAATTTACTCCGTAACTAACATAAACGATGTTCTGAAGTTCACTTCCTATCAGACATAAATAAAGTTTCTTAATTCACTACCAACACTAAAACACAAAATTCCAGTAATTAATCACCTGAAAAATATGGAGAATATTCAATAATTCCCCATCACTCTAAAATAAATTAGTAATAATTCAGCATCGCTTAAGCCTACACGGTACTATTACCATATCAAGGACACAAATGATGCTCATTGTGTCACTAAGATCAAAATGACAGAAATTCATTAACACTATAACACTAATATATGTTTACTACAATTCAAACATATGTTTTGAGATTCACCGCCTAATAGGCATGAATTTTCACTAATTTACAACCATTCTAAAATATACTAAATTAAATAACCCATAAATCACTCTCATATAAACTATGTTCACTAAATCAGTACTTAATGAACACAAAAACATCTTCAGCAACTCACCACCGTTTTACCGTACTCAGTAATTGTTCGGCACCGTACAATAAAATCCACTAAATAACGTAAAAAAAGAAAATTCGTGATCACAAACTGTTCATTAGTTCATAAGCATACTATGTAACCCATACTTTAAAAAATTAACACACCAATAACAACGTTCAGTTATTCACATTTTCTTTAATATGGATTATGTTCAGAAATTTATTCAACAAATCTAAAACAAATCATATTTAGTAATTATAATGTAGGCATAAAAAAGCTCATTTTGGTTTAATACAGAAACATTTGTTTTCAAAATAATTAAGTATATGATATAAATGTAAATATATAATTTATTAATACCTAGTTATTATGTGTAAATCACTTAACCTTTTGTTGATAACTGTAAGCAACATCTCAAAATTCGTGGGTTTTTTTTGTTATTGGGTACTACACAAATACATATATTGTTTTACTTATCATAAGAAATATCTTAAGTATTTGGAAACTAATAATAAGAACTAAGTTAAAGTAAAGAAGAGCGTATAATAATATATAAACCACATTATACCTCATATCCTGTGCCGAAGAGGCCTTTCTGTTAATACCAGACTGGCAGAGATATGAAAAACATTGTTGTGGTTCAGACGATATTTATGTTATTAAGTTACTTATAAACCAATTTTTTCATGGTATATTAGATTACATTGTTGTCGTGTTATTTTGCACTATATTATGAAATAAATGAAAATATGAATTAGTGATTTTTAGTCATAAAAAAAATAAAAGAACAAAAAATCTTGCTGTTTACATCATGATTTTTTGATTGAACATATTTTGCACTTCAGGTCAGAGCCACCGTGTGGAGAAAAAGAGTCCTACATTTATATACGAACCTCCAAGCAAGGTTGATTTTTCAAATTCTACTGGCACAGTATTACCCTGTTCTGTTCGAGGAACACCCACCCCTTTGGTGAGGTGGGAGACTAGAGGAGGCATCCCAGTTAGAGATATTCCAGAGATACGTCGTGTACGACCAGATGGATCACTGGTGTTTTCTCCATTTGGAGCGGATAAATACAAACAAGATATTCATGCGGCAGTTTATCGTTGTGTTGCAACGAATACAGTTGGTAGCATTACCAGCAGAGACATCTATGTTAGAGGAAGTAAGTGCATTAACTATAACCTTACAGTAGGCTAACAACTGTTAGCATGTTAACAAGAGTCTAGCAGTGTGAAAACAGTACCTTAAACAAGCGGTAACAATCATCTTACGTCACAACAGTAACGCTGATTACCACATTATAGTTCCCTTTATAACTTTTCATTCAGATCAACTTTGAACTCTGGTGTATATATTTATTTTATAAAACACAATAAATTAGTTTAGTTACACTTCTATTTTAACAGACTGTCTAGAAATATTAACTTCTTTCTAATAATTTAAATCAGCTATTGTCTTCAAAATAATATTTACTATCATTTTCTTTTTCATTAACTTCTTATGACGTAATAGAAATTTGCGTAATAAGACTGTTTTTCTATGCATACATGATTATACTTTTATCGCATAAATACAAGTTGCATCAGTTATTTTCACAAAATTGTTGAATAATCTTCAAATCAGATTTAGGTCGTTTACTTAACTCTTAAAAATTTACCCTACCGATTTTTTTGATTTTTTTTAATTTCGCACAAAGCTACTCGATAAAGCTACTACAAAAAAATCACAATGTTTTTATTTATTTATTATCTCTTCTTAAAATATCGTATTTTTTCATTATAGACTTATTATTATTATTATTACTTTCTACGTGATTTTTGTAGACTTTCTGTTTCATTTCCTAACTGTTCATAGTCATAATTTTTCTATCCTTCATCAATACAATACTCAATTTATATCTTACTGCAGGCCTTGTATTTTCTATTCCAATCATTTTTAATTCCTACATCACGGGCCCGGCTTAGCCAGGTGGATATGACATTCGACTCCTAATCTGAGGATCCCGGGTTCGAATACCAGTCGCAACAAACATGTTAGCCCTTTCAGTCAGGAGGGCGTTATACTGTAATGGTCAACCCCACTATATGTTGGTAAAAGAGTAGCCCAAGAATTGGTGGTGGATAGCGATGACGAGCTGTCTTTTCTCGAGTCCACTACTAAATTAAGGACAGTTTGCGCAGATAGCCTTCGTGTTTCTTTGAGCGAAATTTAAAAAAAAAACGTTTTGTTTCTATCTTCTTTTCATTTTGGACGAATACCTGTCTTCATTTTTCTAGACAATATTTTTTTTATTGTAAACGTCATGGGTGTGGAATCATACGATCTCTTTCTTGCTGTTTCACCTTTATCATTCACAAGTTAATATTTTGTTGTTATAAGTTCTAAGCTAACTCTGTTCTTAGTTTTCATTGTTAACAAGTTAACACACTTTCTTTTCTGCACTAGCTATCCTAAATTTTGATCTGAGAGACTAGAGGGCTATTTAACTCTGTGCTATTTGAATAGTAAGCTTTGACTGTCACCCGTATAACACACCGACGACATAGAGAACACTGGGCCACTTTAGGCTATATAAGAACGAAAGAAACCCCTTTAATTTTACATTGTTGTATTTAAAAACGTGATACAACTAAACACTACTAAAACAACTATGTATGGTAAACTACTCTGATAGTGTACTACACAGCAAAAAACTAAATATATTTAACTAAATAGTAAAAATACCCAAACTAAATAGCAATGAAAAGACATGCGATAAAAATAAATTGTATTAAACTAAAAACGTAGTAAAGGGGAAAGGAGTAAAAGCTAACAATGTCATAAAATTAAAAACTAAACTATTATAACAACACTAAAAGTACAATAAAATGACATTAAATTATTTGTAAAAATTGACAGGAGAGTAAAAAACAGAATAAACTACATTAAAATTAACAAGCAAGGAGACGTAATACACTTAGGGTGCAGTAAGGCTTAAAATGTATCTGATTAGTTCAGGAATAGCATTGTATCATAAGGTCATGGAAATTTTATGACAACAACGTACTTAGGTACTAAAGTGTTTACGTTTTCTATCCACTCCTGTGACTAACAACTTATTGTACAGTTTTAATTTTTATGGGAACAGAAACATATAAAATATGAAAATTTTGGGACAAGCCTGATCTAGTGCACGTATGCCACAGAAAGAAATTATAAATATTGTTAAATATGCTATTCAACGCTTATTATTCAGAAATTTAACGAAACCTACATTGTAATATGCAGTATAACAGACTTGGTTCTGAGTCTTTGTCATGTGAGCCTTTGTCAACCTTTAAGTCTTACTTGTTATCTAGTTAACAGTAACAGAATACATACCCGTTTCATCGCAAGGCAGTTTGTCTTTCTCCAGCCATCACTTTCTCATGACAGATAATTTTCTGCAAACCGAATAAGTAAATACTAAGCATATCTCCAGTGGCTCATCGGATCTCATCTGCGGCGACACAACTATTATGGTAAAATGCAGTTAACTCTTTTAAAGATCAAATAAAAACTATTATGTATCATGATGAATATGTTACCAGATATTTATTGAAGAATATCGTTTTTGGTTTCTACTTCAAATACGACATTTTCGTTTCTTAAAATTTATAAAGACGTTTGTAAATCTTAATTATCGTGAATCTTACACGGTTTAAGTTTTGTCATAAAAAGGTTCACTGTGCTGAAAAACTGTTATCCTTCCAACATTACTTAACAAAAACTGTTGTCTTTCCAACATTACTTAACAAACCTGTTATCCTTCCAACATTACTTAACAAAAACTGTTGTCCTTCCAACATTACTTAACAAACCTGTTGTCCTTCCAACATTACTTAACAAAAACTGATGTCCTTCCAACATTACTTAACAAAAACTGTTGTCCTTCCAACATTAGTTAACAAACCTGTTGTCCTTCCAACATTACTTAACAAACCTGTTATTCTTCCAACATTACTTAACAAAAACTGTTGTCCTTCCAACATTACTTAACAAACCTGTTGTCCTTCTAACATTACTTAACAAAAACTGTTGTCCTTCCAACATTACTTAACAAAAACTGTTGTCTTTCCAACATTACTTAACAAAAACTGTTGTCCTTCCAACATTACTTAACAAAAACTGATGTCCTTCCAACATTACTTAACAAAAACTGTTGTCCTTCCAACATTAGTTAACAAACCTGTTGTCCTTCCAACATTACTTAACAAACCTGTTATTCTTCCAACATTACTTAACAAAAACTGTTGTCCTTCTAACATTACTTAACAAACCTGTTGTCCTTCTAACATTACTTAACAAACCTGTTGTCCTTCCAACATTACTTAACAAAAACTGATGTCCTTCCAACATTACTTAACAAACCTGTTGTTCTTCCAACATTAATTAACAAACCTATTATCCTTCCAACATTACTTAACAAACCTGTTATTCTTCCAACATTACTTAACAAAAACTGTTGTCTTTCCAACATTACTTAACAAACCTGTTATCCTTCCAACATTACTTAACAAAAACTGTTGTCCTTCCAACATTACTTAACAAACCTGTTGTCCTTCCAACATTACTTAACAAAAACTGATGTCCTTCCAACATTACTTAACAAAAACTGTTGTCCTTCCAACATTAGTTAACAAACCTGTTGTCCTTCCAACATTACTTAACAAACCTGTTATTCTTCCAACATTACTTAACAAAAACTGTTGTCCTTCTAACATTACTTAACAAACCTGTTGTCCTTCTAACATTACTTAACAAACCTGTTATCCTTCCAACATTAATTAACAAACCTGTTGTCCTTCCAACATTACTTAACAAAAACTGTTGTCCTTCCAACATTACTTAACAAAAACTGTTGTCCTTCCAACATTACTTAACAAACCTGTTATCCTTCCAACATTAATTAACAAACCTGTTATTCTTCCAACATTACTTAACAAAAACTCTTATCCTTCCAACATTACTTAACAAAAACTGTTGTCCTTCCAACATTACTTAATAAAAACTGTTGTCCTTCCAACATTACTTAACAAAAACTGTTGTCCTTCCAACATTACTTAACAAATACTGTTGCCCTTCCAACATTACTTAACAAAAACTGTTGTCCTTCCAACATTACTTAACAAAAACTGTTGTCCTTCCAACATTACTTAACAAACCTGTTATCCTTCCAACATTAATTAACAAACCTGTTATTCTTCCAACATTACTTAACAAAAACTGTTATTCTTCCAACATTACTTAACAAAAACTGTTGTCCTTCCAACATTACTTAATAAAAACTGTTGTCCTTCCAACATTACTTAACAAAAACTGTTGTCCTTCCAACATTACTTAACAAATACTGTTGCCCTTCCAACATTACTTAACAAAAACTGTTATTCTTCCAACATTACTTAACAAAAACTGTTGTCCTTCCAACATTACTTAACAAACCTGTTATCCTTCCAACATTAATTAACAAACCTGTTATTCTTCCAACATTACTTAACAAAAACTGTTATTCTTCCAACATTACTTAACAAAAACTGTTGTCCTTCCAACATTACTTAATAAAAACTGTTGTCCTTCCAACATTACTTAACAAAAACTGTTGTCCTTCCAACATTACTTAACAAAAACTGTTGTCCTTCCAACATTAATTAACAAAAACTGTTGTCCTTCCAACATTACTTAACAAACCTGTTATCCTTCCAACATTAATTAACAAACCTGTTATTCTTCCAACATTACTTAACAAAAACTGTTGTCCTTTCAACATTACTTAACAAAAACTGTTGTCCTTCCAACATTACTTAACAAATACTGTTGCCCTTCCAACATTACTTAACAAAAACTGTTGTCCTTCCAACATTACTTAACAAAAACTGTTGTCCTTCCAACATTACTTAACAAACCTGTTATCCTTCCAACATTAATTAACAAACCTGTTATTCTTCCAACATTACTTAACAAAAACTGTTGTCCTTTCAACATTACTTAACAAAAACTGTTGTCCTTCCAACATTACTTAACAAAAACTGTTGTCCTTCCAACATTACTTAACAAAAACTGTTGTCCTTCCAACATTACTTAACAAACCTGTTATCCTTCCAACATTAATTAACAAACCTGTTATTCTTCCAACATTACTTAACAAAAACTGTTGTCCTTTCAACATTACTTAACAAATACTGTTGCCCTTCCAACATTACTTAACAAAAACTGTTGTCCTTCCAACATTACTTAACAAAAACTGTTGTCCTTCCAACATTACTTAACAAACCTGTTATCCTTCCAACATTAATTAACAAACCTGTTATTCTTCCAACATTACTTAACAAAAACTGTTGTCCTTTCAACATTACTTAACAAATACTGTTGCCCTTCCAACATTACTTAACAAAAACTGTTGTCCTTCCAACATTACTTAACAAACCTGTTATCCTTCCAACATTAATTAACAAACCTGTTATTCTTCCAACATTATTTAACAAAAACTGTTGTCCTTTCAACATTACTTAACAAAAACTGTTGTCCTTCCAACATTACTTAATAAAAACTGTTGTCCTTCCAACATTACTTAACAAAAACTGTTGTCCTTCCAACATTACTTAACAAAAACTGTTGTCCTTCCAACATTACTTAATAAAAACTGTTGTCCTTCCAACATTACTTAACAAAAACTGTTGTCCTTCCAACATTACTTAACAAAAACTGTTGTCCTTCCAACATTACTTAACAAAAACTGTTGTCCTTCCAACATTACTTAACAAACCTGTTATCCTTCCAACATTAATTAACAAACCTGTTATTCTTCCAACATTACTTAACAAAAACTGTTGTCCTTTCAACATTACTTAACAAAAACTGTTGTCCTTCCAACATTACTTAACAAATACTGTTGCCCTTCCAACATTACTTAACAAAAACTGTTGTCCTTCCAACATTACTTAACAAAAACTGTTGTCCTTCCAACATTACTTAACAAAAACTGTTGTCCTTCCAACATTACTTAACAAACCTGTTATCCTTCCAACATTAATTAACAAACCTGTTATTCTTCCAACATTACTTAACAAAAACTGTTGTCCTTTCAACATTACTTAACAAAAACTGTTGTCCTTCCAACATTACTTAATAAAAACTGTTGTCCTTCCAACATTACTTAACAAAAACTGTTGTCCTTCCAACATTACTTAACAAAAACTGTTGTCCTTCCAACATTACTTAACAAAAACTGTTGTCCTTCCAACATTACTTAACAAACCTGTTATCCTTCCAACATTAATTAACAAACCTGTTATTCTTCCAACATTACTTAACAAAAACTGTTATTCTTCCAACATTACTTAACAAAAACTGTTGTCCTTCCAACATTACTTAATAAAAACTGTTGTCCTTCCAACATTACTTAACAAAAACTGTTGTCCTTCCAACATTACTTAACAAATACTGTTGCCCTTCCAACATTACTTAACAAAAACTGTTATTCTTCCAACATTACTTAACAAAAACTGTTGTCCTTCCAACATTACTTAACAAACCTGTTATCCTTCCAACATTAATTAACAAACCTGTTATTCTTCCAACATTACTTAACAAAAACTGTTATTCTTCCAACATTACTTAACAAAAACTGTTGTCCTTCCAACATTACTTAATAAAAACTGTTGTCCTTCCAACATTACTTAACAAAAACTGTTGTCCTTCCAACATTACTTAACAAAAACTGTTGTCCTTCCAACATTAATTAACAAAAACTGTTGTCCTTCCAACATTACTTAACAAACCTGTTATCCTTCCAACATTAATTAACAAACCTGTTATTCTTCCAACATTACTTAACAAAAACTGTTGTCCTTTCAACATTACTTAACAAAAACTGTTGTCCTTCCAACATTACTTAACAAATACTGTTGCCCTTCCAACATTACTTAACAAAAACTGTTGTCCTTCCAACATTACTTAACAAAAACTGTTGTCCTTCCAACATTACTTAACAAACCTGTTATCCTTCCAACATTAATTAACAAACCTGTTATTCTTCCAACATTACTTAACAAAAACTGTTGTCCTTTCAACATTACTTAACAAAAACTGTTGTCCTTCCAACATTACTTAACAAAAACTGTTGTCCTTCCAACATTACTTAACAAAAACTGTTGTCCTTCCAACATTACTTAACAAACCTGTTATCCTTCCAACATTAATTAACAAACCTGTTATTCTTCCAACATTACTTAACAAAAACTGTTGTCCTTTCAACATTACTTAACAAAAACTGTTGTCCTTCCAACATTACTTAACAAACCTGTTATCCTTCCAACATTAATTAACAAACCTGTTATTCTTCCAACATTATTTAACAAAAACTGTTGTCCTTTCAACATTACTTAACAAAAACTGTTGTCCTTCCAACATTACTTAACAAAAACTGTTGTCCTTCCAACATTACTTAACAAAAACTGTTGTCCTTCCAACATTACTTAACAAAAACTGTTGTCCTTCCAACATTACTTAATAAAAACTGTTGTCCTTCCAACATTACTTAACAAAAACTGTTGTCCTTCCAACATTACTTAACAAAAACTGTTGTCCTTCCAACATTACTTAACAAAACTGTTGTCCTTCCAACATTACTTAACAAACCTGTTATCCTTCCAACATTAATTAACAAACCTGTTATTCTTCCAACATTACTTAACAAAAACTGTTGTCCTTTCAACATTACTTAACAAAAACTGTTGTCCTTCCAACATTACTTAACAAATACTGTTGCCCTTCCAACATTACTTAACAAAAACTGTTGTCCTTCCAACATTACTTAACAAAAACTGTTGTCCTTCCAACATTACTTAACAAAAACTGTTGTCCTTCCAACATTACTTAACAAACCTGTTATCCTTCCAACATTAATTAACAAACCTGTTATTCTTCCAACATTACTTAACAAAAACTGTTGTCCTTTCAACATTACTTAACAAAAACTGTTGTCCTTCCAACATTACTTAACAAATACTGTTGCCCTTCCAACATTACTTAACAAAAACTGTTGTCCTTCCAACATTACTTAACAAAAACTGTTGTCCTTCCAACATTACTTAACAAACCTGTTATCCTTCCAACATTAATTAACAAACCTGTTCTCTTCCAACATTACTTAACAAAAACTGTTGTCCTTTCAACATTACTTAACAAAAACTGTTGTCCTTCCAACATTACTTAACAAATACTGTTGCCCTTCCAACATTACTTAATAAAAACTGTTGTCTTTCCAACATTACTTGTACCATGTTCTAATACTGTATAACTAAGTTGTGAGGTCTGATCAAGATTTTGTCATCTAAATGATTGTTCAGTTAACGAAAGCTTTCTAACTAAGAAGATGAACACTAAAATAATTCATTTAGATGGCTCGGATATGTTGTTTCTAAAATACAACATACACTGTGCATGTTGTGGTATGTATGGTTCGGCTATGTTGTTTCTAAAATACAACATACACTGTGCATGTTGTGGTATGTATGGTTCGGTTATGTTGTTTCTAAAATACAACATACACTGTGCATGTTGTGGTATGTATGGTTCGGCTATGTTGTTTCTAAAATACAACATACACTGTACATGTTGTGGTATGTATGGCTCGGCTATATTGTTTCTAAAAATACTACATACACTGTGCATGTTGTGGTATGTATGGCTCGGCTATATTGTTTCTAAAAATACTACATACACTGTGCATGTTGTGGTATGTATGGTTCGGCTATATTGTTTCTAAACATACAACATACATTGTACATGTTCTGATATGTAACTGCTGTAATATGAAATATACATCTTTGATAAGTTTTGAATTATCAATGAATCTCTTTAGCAAAATACAACAAAATACACAACGTGTTTTCATTCTTTATATTTCAAAAGCTGTTTTATATCCTTATTGTAATGTCTTTTTTTTCGTACATGTTTTAACATCACTTAAGTTAACAGGTCCTTTTATCATATTTTACATTTTTAAAGTTTGTTTTAGCTGCTATCAGATTAATCATTCTTTTTAACTGTCGTAAAACTAAACGCTCTTTGAGTCTTAAAATTTAAAAGTTTATTTTAAGTTAACTGTCTCTTTTAACACACTTTAAATTTTAAAAAGTCAGTTTTAACATTCACGATAAAGCACGCATTAATATTATCATATCTTGTATTTCAGTACATATTAAAATAACATTGTTTTTCCCATTCATTGACTTTCAACATGTTTGGCAAATTAGTTATTATTATTAAGACTTAACGTCATCTTAAATTAACAAGTAGATTTTAACATTCTCTACAGTTAACAAACCTGTTTTGACATCCCTACAGTTCATAAGAGAGTGTTGAGATAGAATAACAATGGCCTGACTACACTATGCCCATCATTGTAGAATATGTTATAAGACGTAATAACCATTGAAAACTAACTCTCGCAACTCTTTATGCTACAAAATACGATTCTAAATATGTACACTTATATCTTCTTACGTTGTTGTTTGTACGACAGAACATATACTGTTTTCGTGTTGCTTGTGCAAACTAGACAAACATTGAAAAGTGTATCTCAGAGTGAATGAAAAACCTATTGATTTCTCCAGTCATCAAGATTTTCTAAAATGCAGTACATTATCTTCGATATAGATGTATTAGTCTAATACAGTGGTCATCACGGAGAATCATAAGCTGCAAGCAGTATCATTTGTTGTAAAAACATTTCATTTCCATTCTGGGGCATAAACTAATTGAACAATAGCTAATATCTATAAACTTGGGAATCACACATGTTTGTTCTTCACGCAACTCTAAGTTTCTTAACACAGGTACTGATATTTCTACGAGGGTAATATTTTGCTATTTTATTTTCAATGTAAGATCTTTCAGATTTAATACTTAATTCGTTTGATCACAGAATTAATTTTGGTAGATTTTTAACATTTTGAACTTCTTCTTGCTATTTTAGTTTGGTCTAGTTTACAACGTAAGATGTCTTCACGAGCTCCAGGCTGGTCATGTTGTGTCCAGGTTGCTGAGGGTTTATTTATTTTCCCGGTAATATTTCCCACAGTTACATAATAATATATTTATTTTTAGCTTCCAAAAATGATCTTTTATATCGCCCTTATTAGGCTTTGTCCACATTATGAGCTGATGTCATCGATTATAGACACAATTCACTAATGTAGGTTCACTACAGTCCAAATCATAATAAATTTATTTTAGTACGTGTAAAATAAACCCTTTTTTAAAAAAATTAATTTATAAATGTATCGGAAACATCCTTTAGTACTTGTCGCCAAATGACCGTTTTAATAATGTTATAAATTTTATTTAATGACGATAGGTACTTCTAATCTTATCCATCAGGTAGTTTCTGTTTTTATTGTTTCTTGTAGAATTTGAGCGAGTTGTCAAGGTCACATAATATAGGGATGCTTGAGTTTGTATGTAATAAGGTTAAGTTTGTTGTACAAGGAACTTATAGGCTTTTGTTGATGTTCTATCTCTGTGTTAGAAACGTTCAACCATGCCGTACAGGCGTATTCTATGACTGGCTTTACGTGTGTTTTATATAGGTTGAGTGTTGTGTTTGGTGAAGCTCCCGCGACTGTTATCTATCAGACAACAAGATGTCTTGATCTGAACCAGATCAGATTTTTCATACTCTTAATATGTTCAATCCACGTTAGTTTCAAATCGTAAATAAATCCTTAGAATTCTGCAGGTGTGGCAATTTTCTTCTGCTTGTTTTGACGATTTTGTGAATAATGTTACTTGTATTTCATGTTTGTTTATTTTGATCTTCCTTTTGTAACAGAATTGTTCTATTTCGTTAAACAGTGATTATATATTGTATGATATTGTTATAGAATTTCTAGCGCTCTTCCAAGTGACTACATTGTCTGAAAGCTGTAAACATAGTGTAACATGTAACATCGTATATTTTTTCATGTGTAATTTGCTCATACACATGATTAACAAGGTAAAGCTAAGTACTTCTCCTAGTGGGATTTCTGCCTCAGGAGTGGGATTTCCGAGAAGGTGTGATGCACATTTACTCAGATGCTTCTATCATCCATGAAGTTTGATAATCAGCGGGTAAGTTAAGTTGGAAGTCCCGTTTTGTATAATTCATACCTAAGACCGCTGTGCCAAATTGTGTTCAATGTTTTCTTTAGGTGGAGGAAACATCCAACCGTGCAGTGGTTTTCTCTGTTAACGTGCAGTCGATATTCAGTTATTACACAAACATTATTCACCATATATAAATAACTGTGTATGCGTGTGTTTAAACATACCAAATACACATGGGGCTATCTGCTGAGTCTACCAAGGGGATAAATAACTGACAATGTTCGAGTTAATCTCAAGTTGTTCTTCGGTGGCTCAACGGTAAGAATGAAGTTTTATATTGCTAAAAATCGTAGTTCGATACTCTCAGTAGGCACAGCGCGGGATAGCCCACCTTTATGCTTAATGCCAGAAAAGCACAGTCACTCACGAAATATTACTTTCAATATATAAAGAGCTGATATTATTCAGTTAATGTAAGTTTTACTTTCGAAATATGTTCAAACTAACACTATCCACTTTTTATATGCAAAAACGGCTCGTTTGGGTTTAGAAAATATTTTAAATAGAAGAGCGAACAACGTTTCGACCTTCTTCGGTCATCGTCAGATTCACAAAGAAAGAGGTAACTGACCGGAAGCTGACCACATGTTTGGAAGGAGTTGTGTAACTGAGTGTCGCAATGTAGAGGGCGGGGTTAGATGTTTGAATATATAATTTTATCTATAATATTAATGTAGGTATAATGGCGTTCCTTTATATTGGTTTATTTTGGGTTTAATTTGTTGTATGAGTAAGGCTTCTTTAATTTTGCGTTTGTTTATGTTTGTTTCTTTATTTAGTATTTTAGTGTTTTCTATGGTTATGTTGTGTCCATTTGACTTGCAGTGTTCGAAAACGTGAGAAGGTGACTTTTTATGTTCTTTGAATCTGGTTTCCATTTTTCTACTTGTTTCTCCAATATAGAAGTCGTGGCAGTTATCACATTGTATTTTATAAATAATGTTGGTGTGGTGTTTGTCAGTGTAGTTCTTACATAGTATGGACCTTAGTTTTGTGCCTGGTTTTTGAATAAATTTAGTATTAACTGGAATGTTATATTTTGTTACTAGTTTTTGCCAAATGTTGGTTATTTGTTTGCTGATGTCAGGAATATATGGTATACAGCAGTATATGGTTTCGTGATTTTTTGATTCGTGAGATATATTTACTTTTGTTGGTTGATTTTGCTTTCTGTCTAGGTGTGTGCGTATAATGTTTTCTACGGTTTGTGGAGGAAACTTATTGATGTTGATAAAGTATTGTTTTATTTTGTCTAATTCATCGTTAATTTTATCTGGTGAGCATAGTTTTATGGCTGTGTTTATCTGGTTTCTTAGTATGTTAAGTTTTTGTTTTGTTTCATGTGCTGAGTCCCAAGGAATGTATAGTCCAGTATGGGTGATTTTTCGGTGGATTTCTGTTTTGAATTGTGTATCGGTTCTTATAATTTTGAAGTTAAGAAATGATATTTGATTGCTTTCTTCCTGTTCACATGTGAAGTTAATGTTGGGATTCAAATCTACAGAACACATACTTAATTTTTTCACTCACATTAACTCTATACATCCCAACACCCACCGCCAACTCTTGGGCTACTCTTTTACCAACGAATAGTGGGATTGACCGTCACATTATACACCCCCACGGCTGGGAGGGTGAGCATGTTTAGCGCGACGCGGGCGCGAACCCGCGACCCTCAGATTACGAATCGAACGCCTTAACTCACCTGACCATGTCAGGCCAGTGATGAAATTATTTTCAAACCTACTCCCATGCAGATAATATTAAATAACCACGATGTATAAATACATGTGTGTCAGAATAAAGACCACAGAACATCATGAGTCATACTAAGAATTAATGGTTTCGGGAAATGTATTTTCATTAGACTGAATTGTTGGGTGACAGAAGAGCGTTCAAAATCAGCTAAATATCAGCAAATCTTTTCCGATATCGCTTTCCACAGTGTACAGGTTCCCAATATTTTCCAGTCCTATAGGGCATCTAAAACCTACAGAGGACTCTTTATACTATGAGGAAAACTGAGAAAAATGATCCGTATCAAATGGACATGTGTATGCGTGACACATGAAGAGTTACCTTTTCAACATGAGATGCATGACAGAGTAGCTAGCGAGAGTCATCTTCTCTCCAGCAGTAGGTATCACATATTCTATTATACATTCCTGCTGTTTGAGGCACTATTTATCCCCTCCCCTGACGAGTCCAGATTCCCACAATTCTTAAATAACGGAGACGCCTGGATTATGTGACCTATTTTCTAGGGAATTTTCACTGAATCGTCTACATGTGATAAGAAAATACGACGATATTTGTGTGAGTTTTAATTTTGGTAGATTGATCATCAGAACCAGTGGTACGTGAAAATATTTGTGTGTGGTAACTAGTTGCCTGAGACTCTACAACTCTCGAGCAACACTTTCTACTCATCTTTATCTCGGTTGTCAAACAGTAGGATAGAGTTTTTGCTCATTTAACCCGAGTATTAAAACAATGAATTGAGGGGTGGGACGTCTCCAACGCCTAAGTAAATATGAATCCTATCGAACAAATGTACTCTTCCATAATTATTCTCTAATAAAGTACGAAAAAAATACTCTTTGATGTACCCACATTTATGATTCTCGCTGGGATTGGTGTGCAATACCACAAGTCCAGGTTCAAGTCTTGTAAGTACGACGTGTAGCATGTATGACATGAACTACGTGACAAAGTACCAAATGCTAAAGTAATGTTGTGACCTTTGCTTTATGTTTAGTTTGATTCTGATATGCCGTGTTTATCAGGCGGGTAGTGGCACTGCCTATGTGGGGATGGTTCAAATTGTTTAACGAAATTTCGTTTTAAATATCTTTTCAATAGGTCGTCAAAACTTTACATTAATATACCGCGATTCTTTTTATAGCAATATCTGTGTCACGTATTCTGGTAATATCTGTAAATATCACAGTAAAAAGTTTGAATTTCTTGTTCTTCTTTCTACTGATTATTTTCTTTTTGTTAATTGAGAAAACATAGTTTCAAACAGAGTACTTGCTTTTGTGACTGTTATAATATCTAATAGCTACACTAGAGGGACATTTACTAGAGCGCAAAGCTCCGGTACGCATTGTTGGTCATATTCAGCCATAAAACAAAATATGCAAATATTACTGGACGTCTGTCTTTATCAACCGATACGGTCCTGTTTCAGCAAGACAATGAGTAATATCACTCTACATATCTCATTAAGTTTTCATCAAAATCCCATCATTTTTGACTGAGTTACAGAGCAAAGACAATGTGAAAAATCGGTCCTCGTATTAATTCTAGGACCCAGCATGGTAAAGTGGATTAAGGCGTTCGACTCGTAATCTGAGGGCCGCGGGTTCGAGTCCCTGTCACGCAAAACATGACTGCTCTTTCAGTCCTGGGTCGTTATTATGTGACAGTCAATCCCACTATTCGTTGGTAAAAGAGTAGCCCAAGAGTTGGCGGTGGATAACGATGTCTAGCTGCTTTCCCTCTAATCTTACACTGCTAAATTAGGGACGGCTAGCGTAGATAGCCCTTGAGTAGATTTGCGCGAAATTCAAAACACACAAACAAACATAATTCTAGTGTAAACGACATTGTCATTGCCTCTTGAAGTTAGCACGCAAAAATTAACATATAGCAATGTATATAGTTATTCAATCACAGTTAAGTTTAATTTACCTTAATTCTGTCTGGTAACAAATATTTAGTTTTCTGAAAATTTCATACACTTCCTTTGTTGTAAAGTTTTTCTTTACTTGTAATGATATATCTGTGCAGGTGAACGTATGGCATACTATTTTTGACCGGTTTGTTTTCAGTTTACTCAAATACTCTTTATTTTATATCTACAGCAAAAAATTGAAAATTGTCCGTTATTTATTTTATTCTTCCTCACACAAAACATTTTCTACTTCAACTGTTAATGTGTAGAAACTCTGTATCCTAGAAGAATGTGTAACGAGTTTTTTTGTTTCATTTCTTCTGGAGTTAACGCTTGCACTAGAATCCCCATTTTATGTAAATTAACAAGTCTTTTCTTTTTTTGTGCCGTTCATCAAATGTTTGAATTTTGACTTTTTATTATAATATTAAACTACTTTTCTTCATCTATAGCTCAGCAGATGGATATTTTATGCATGATTTGTCAAACCGACCGTGCTGAATACATAATACATCATTATTTTCATTCTTCATTCACCAGTTAATTTTTTATTACGTAAGAACACGTGTTTTCGCTCGTTAGTAAGATTACTGCCCTTCCTTAGTAAAAACCGAAATTGTTTATAATTAGTATTTGATTTCAGTGTGTCCCCGAGAAATGCATAAAGCATAATAAGCTTGAAATCTATTTAAGAAAAGGTATTTTTATTACTACCAACGATATTTCTTTAATTTAACCAATTTCATGTGAATATAAGTCTTGTTAGCTTGGTATAAAAAATACATTATATTTCATATTTATCTATGGATGTACTAGCCAAACCTCTAACAGACTTTGCCAGTTATGCTACTGACCAGAGTTGTTGTACTTATTCAGGAAGTTATATTCACATTTATGTTATTAAAATGCTTACGAAGTTTTAGAAAATGCTCAAAGATCTGTAAGTGAACTCCTTGCCTATTCGTATAAGAACATCAGCTTTGGTTGTATATGTTTTGTATGTTCGTTCTAGACGCTTGCGGGCTATTTTATAAGCTGTGTGTAGAGTGGAATGTGTTTGTTTGTTTTCCTTTATTACTGATAGCACATTGTTGTTTAACATCGTGACGATCAGAACTGTTAGGTTGACCAGAAATAAATGTTGTTTTAGAACTGCGAAGTTTGGAAATGCATACACCAGTGTTGTAAAACATGCGTTAATCAAAGTAAGCACCATTTGCGTCAACACACTTTTGCCAACATGTAACGATGCTGTTTACATCCCTTCTGTTTCTATGGTCAATGAACTCTATGAAAGCTTCTTTTGCAGCTGCCTGGTTTTAGAAAGCGTTAATTATTCAAAACGTTGTCAAAGTGCTTGAATAAATTAAAAATATCTAGAGGAAATGTCTGAGAAATAAGGTGGATGACATAGAACTTCGATTCCCAATTTGTTCAATTTTTGGAGTGTCATCCTTGACAGATCTCTTAATGCCGACTTTGTTGATCATCAGTTAGTTCATATGGAACACACTTATTCAATTTTTTTGTCTTTCCAATCGCACTCAGGTTGTTGGCAATGCTTGATTTGCTTGCGCCTAGCTTTTCATGCAAACTTACGTATTGTTGTGCGAGGGTCCTTCTCAACTGCTTCCCTTAATGTGTTTTCATCTAAAGATGGCTTCCTTCCACCACCTTCGTGGTCTTAAAGACTCTTTTCTCCATGTCGAAACCTATACGTTTATTAAGAAATCCACGGCCGAATGCCTGGTTGGTGTTTCGTGAAGTTTCGGTAGCTTTTCGTTTAAGTTTGAAGTCGTAGAGGAAAATCAGACAAAAGTCCTTGTGGTCCATGGTGCCTTAGGGGTTGCGAAATTTACTCTGAGTAGAGTTGAAACAGCAGACAATTAAGACACCTTGCAAGCGACAAACGTTCGATTAAACGAACCAAAGATAAGTTACTCAATATTTAGCTTCTGAATGTCGTGAGAATTCCAACGTTTATTTCTGGACAACATAATACAATACGATAACCAGTCGGCATGGTCATCTGGTGATTTTTGTTGTATTTTTTTTCTTCAAAGAAACTATTTCGTCTTCCATAAAGTTACACTTTATACGGCCCACTACCAGAAGGATTTGTTTGTTTTTGATTTTCGCACGAGGGCTATTTGTGCTAGCCGTCCCTAATTTAGCAGTATAAGACTAAAGGGAAGGCAGCTAGTCATCACCACCCACCGATAACTCTTAGGCTACTCTTTTACCAACGAATAGCGGGATTGACCGTCACATTATAACGCTCCCACGGCTGAAAGGGCGAGCATGTTTGGCGTGACGGGGATGCGAATCCGCGACCCTCAGATTACGAGTCGCACCCCTTAACACGCCAGGCCATGCTGGGCCCCTAACAGAAGGTATAAGTGACTTTTCAATGCGGATAGCCAATTATAGATAAGAAAAAAAAAGAGTGTAAATTTGCTACTCTACAATTAGATAAATAGATATCTGCAAGGTAGAAAAATATGTCATCAGCATCCCATAACGACACAAAGAAACAAACAGACGTCATTATGAATAATCAAATATAGTACTGATCTTGTAGCTTAGAGGACAGACAGACATTCTTCAAAATGCAATAGAAACGACAAAAATGTACATGAACAGAGAAGTAAGTAAGTTTTCACTATGTTCGGATCGATAGATGTAAGCAGAAGTAAAGTTACTCTTTCCCATTCCTCACCATTGCGTTACATAGTTTGTTTTGTTCGAGAGCTATCTCTTTTTCACAGTCCCTAATTTTAAAGTGATAAACTAGAGGAAAGATAGTAAATCAACACCACCGACAACTAGTTTTTGAGCTATCCCAAGGAGTAGTGGGATTGACCATAACATTATAACGACTACACGGCTGAAAGGACAACCATGTTCGATGAGGGGATTTGAATCTACCACCCACGGTTTGCGAATCAAACCAAGCCAACTAAAATTAAATTATGTGCAAAAGTGTTAGGACAAAATATTAGATTTCAGACTACTTTCAAAGAACAATAGAAAGTATATCACATGTAAAACATCAAACTTTGTTAATATTCAAATTTAGTACAACAGAAACTCAGTTGAAGTGCTTGAGTTCAGCAAACAGTTAGTACTTTGTGTGTCCCCATTTTGCTTTAATAACTGCAGAGAGAATTTCAGGCATTGTTTCAATATACGTAATCTATGTGTCCTTTAGAATTTTACTCCACATGTCTCTAATACAGTCCCATAGTTTCTTTGGAAGTAACTTTTGTCACGTTTGCGATTTATCAAGTCTCATACCTGCTTAAATGGGTTGAGATCGGGGTTCTGTGGGGGTCATTGCATCATTTGAATAGCTCCAGCGACTTCCTTCATAGCTACGTAATTTCTGAGTAGGTTGGATGAGTTTTTGAAATCATTGTCTTCTTGGAAGTAAAATTCTTTGTTAATATTACTTAGACCACGAGGTATAATATTGCAGATCAGTATCTGATGGTACTTGCATTGGTCTGTTATTTCAACTATTTTGCGAGTATCTCCTGTTGTCTCAGCAAAAAAACGCCCCCAAACTATCACACTGTTTCCCCCATGCTTCATAGTAGGTGCTTTGTATTCAAGTAAGTATCTTTTACCTTTCTTTCGCCGGACGTACAACCTACGATTTGAACCAAATATTTCAAAGTTGGACTCATCCGTCCATTACATTTTTTTTCCAATAACCAAAAATCTAGTTTTGTATATTTAGCAAATTTAAGTATCTTGATAATACCTACAGTTTAAGTAAAGGTTTATTAATTGCTATCCCAAATATTCCATTATTATTGAGTATTCTTGATACTGTAGGTCTAGACACTTATATTTCATTTGATACATGGTCGTTTCTCTCATGCTTGAGATCAGTGTTAGTCTTCCTTCTGTCGCGAAGGCTGAATAAACGAAAATACTTAACATCAGTATCATTGAGTTTAGATGTTCTGCCTCTTCCTTTCCTATTTTCAAATTCATCTGTCTCGGTCTCACAATGTACTTGACAGTGTTTCAGGTCTGTAGAAGTTTGTTATAAAATCCAACCAGCATCACGTAACGATTTTACTCGAACTCTCTGCTCTCCTGACAATTCTCTACGCTTTATGGGCCGTGGTATGACAAAAAAAACTTAATGTTTTGTGCTAAACACTTGTTTTATCAAGGTGTTTTGTGGGGTGTTATTAAACTGATTTCTTCAAGCATATAACAGTATCATATGCTTGCCTCTTTCTCTATAGTTACGAAAATGCATAGTGTACAATAACAGTTTTTTCGGGCTCTAAATTTGATCAGTATGTTTATTCAAGCAGAACCCTTATGGCATGTCCTTGGTACAAGTATAAATAAAATATTTTAACAGATGTATGAAAGTATTAAAAGTTATTGTAACGAAGCACGGTATTGTATATGGTTAAACAAGTGTGTAAAATACGTACAACCAAAACAGTTAAAAGAACGAGAGAAATATTTTTATCATTCCTCTGATTAGGGACCAAATCTTCCCGTAGCTCACTCAAACAGAATAATAAAACTTTAAAAATAATACCATATAAGATGTAGAATGAAATAAGTAGACTGTAATATGACTTGGGATAAAATGCTTTCGCTCTGAAAATGAACTTATATAGAGTGAAATATGATTCGAAGTAAAATGCTTTTCTCCTAAAAGTGTAGTCAGATAAAATGTAATATCACTTGGGATAAAATTATTTTCTCCTCAAAGTGCAACTGGATGGAGTGTATGACTCGGGGTAATATTTTTATTTTTTATTTTCTTTCTTTCCTTACTAATCAATGAAGATTTACTAACACTTAAGCCTTTTAGTGTAGGGGGCTTGAGCTGGATTTTATTCAAAATCTCTCTTATTTTGATCCCCGTCTCCTTGTCTTTTTAAAGTATTGAATTAAAGCGAAAGTCGAGTAGTGATTGGCCACTAGTCACAGATTTAAAAGGAGACGCCAGGAGTTTGGCTGTTAGCCAGAGATAGTTTAACATCGTAATGTAATAAAGGAGACACATTCTTCACTGGGTTTGTTCTAGCATTGTCTGACGTTTCGTAGAAATTAGTTTCACTAAGATTAATTCATTCGAAGCTTCATCTTGTAAGAAAACGTTTAAAGATAATGTTAGGATCTTTCTATTTTAATTAGGCTATTCTTTGGGTTTTCATACATGAGAAGATATACTCGTTTAAGCGTAAAGTATTACAAGCAACAGTCAAGAGGCAAAATATATGTTTATTCATAAAATTTCTGCCTACGTACAAATAACAATAGATAATATTGTAAAGAGGCGTGTATCAGTTGCTTAGACGTTACTTTCCAAACCTTAATTTCAGTGGAGAGAAAAAGTTCAGAATATGTTTGTCTCTCTCTCTCTCTCTTTATATATATATATATACACTGCTAGCCAAAGTCTTAAGGCCAATGAACATAAAGAAAATAATATGCATTTTGCGTTGTTAGGCTCAACCACTTATATGAATAGAGCTTCGAAAGATGAAAATAAAAAAGGGAAAATAAAGCAACTTTTTTAGCATTTAATAGGGAAAATGTGAACACTATGAAATTAGCCTAAATACCAGCTGGTCTAAAGTTTAAGACCATACCAAAAAGAAGTCCTAAACAGGGTAGAAAGTGTCCAGCAGTAGGGAGTTGCACGGCAGTCATTGCGAATAACTTCAAACATTTGCTTTGGCATAGTCGATATAAGCGTTTGCAGAGGCTGGCTTGAATGTTATTCGAAGAGGTTAAGATGGCTTCACGAAGATCGTGCATTATTTGGAATTGTCGTCCTTTCTATAGACTTTCCTTGCCATCTATGCCTAAACATTTTCAATGGGGTTCAGTTCGGGCGAACACGCTGGATGGTTCAAAAGAATCATGTTATTTGCCATGAAAAAGTCCTTTGTCCTACGGGCATTGTGGATTGAAGCGTCATCCTGCTGAAAGATCCAGTCATTTCAACACAAGCGAGGGCCTTCAGTTTGCTGCTTATTGATGCCCCTGTATAACCTAAAGTTCCATTGTTCCATGGAAGAATAAAAAAGCACCCCAGATCATGATGGAGCCTCCTCCACTGTGTCGTGTAGAAAATGTCTCCGGTGGTATATTTTTATCGTACCAGTAACGTTGGAAGCCATCTGAACAATTCAGGTTAATTTTTTCTCATCAGAGAACAAAACCTTCATCCACTTTTCTACGTCCCATGTTTGGTGCTTCTCAGCAAAGTTTAACCGAGCTGTTTCGTGGTGTGGAAAGAGGCGTGGTCTTTGAAGACGTTTACGGTTTTTAAAGCCCTTCTCTCATAGATGCCGTCTTATTGTTTTTGAGCTGCATTCTGCGTCCGTAAGTGCCTTAATCTGGTTCGACGATCGGCTGGTGTCTTGCCAAACAAACCGTCGAATCCTCCTGCTTAACGCTGGCGAAATTTTCGTGGGCCGACCACTTAAAATTCTCGTTCCGTATTCCTCAGGGTCTTTTAAGAAATTTGCAATAGCAGTTTTACTACACCCAATCTCACCAGCGATGGCACGTTGAGAGAGACCTTGATTTTGCAGCTCGACAGTTCTGCCACGTTCAAACTCTATAAACTTTTTAGCCTTTTCCATATTTTTACCCAATGTAACACAGGAGATGTCAGGTAAAGATGTTGACAACGCTAATACTTGAACACAAATGACTAAATTTCATTACGTGTTTACCGATTAACGCTTCGTTTCAGTATGGTCTTAAACTTTTGACCAGCTCGTATTTAGGCAAATTTCATAATGCTCACATTTTCCCTATTAAATGCTAAATGAATTTTTTATTTTTATTTTCCCTTTTCTTATTTTCATCTTTCGAAGCTCTACTCAAATAAGTGGTTGAGTCTAACAAAGAAAAATGCATATTTTTTTATGTTAATTGGTCAGCAGTGTATGTGTATATATACGTTTCATTTAAATCTCATAAGAAAATATATTGTATTTAATGGTCGTTTGACTTTATTTTTGATAAAAGTTTGATATTGGTAATTTATATTTATTTCTTTATTCGACACGGCCCGGCATAGCCAAGAGTGTTAAGGCGTGCGACTCATAATCCGAGGGTCGCGGGGCAAACATGTTCGCCCTTTCAGCCGTGGGGGTGTTATGATAGGACGGTCAATCCCACTATTCGTTGGTAAAAGAGTAGCCCAAGAGTTGGCGGTGGGTGGTGATGACTAGCTGCCTTCCCTCTAGTCTTACACTGCTAAATTAGGTACGACTAGCACAGATAGCCCTCGAGTTGCTTTGTGCGAAATTTCAAAACAAATAGACAAACTTTATTCGATAAAAATGTTTTTAAATATTATGATGTCACTTACTTTGAGATATTCGAAATCGTTTTAAGATGCACTCACATCGAATCATGGAAAAATATTCAAAATTAATTGATGAAGTAAGAGAGCTGTTTGAAATGTATTATCAATAATTTATTCAAGCTGAATAACGAACGTTGATATCTTATTGAAACTGAAAGTCCACTAGACATCGTAGAGATATCGTACCCTTCTAGAAATTCCGTTATAATGGCACTGTGATAACACTGACGCTACTAGCTCTAGTACGTTGGATTATCTTAACCCTAAAAAGAATTCTATGCCCCTATTACGAGTGCACAACTATGTTCTCTGAGTGTTTCCTTAACTCCAAATACGGCACAGTAATTGCTCACTAGGTGATGATACCTTTAAAGAGATCTTCAAGGTCTCAGTACATAAGTTATAGAAGTTTCCTTGAATAGGAGTATGGTAAAACGTCCAGTGTAAAGAGGTAACAGGTCAGAGTAGTTTCAAATGAACCTCATTAATTAAACGTACTATAAAATATTCATCGATAAAAACAACGTTATCTTGTTGTAACGGGAGTGCAACAACACTTCTATTTCCTTCCTCGTACATACCAAGCACCCGACTTAATACTGAAGCAACAATCCTTTTTTATTATATGCACGTTTTTCAATCCATTCGTTCACTGGTGATATTTTACTCCTCTATCTATGAGATTTGCCTGATGGAGTAACATTGTAACATTGTCCTTTTAACGAGTCAACATTAGATGCTATTGTTGTTCTTAAAAAAAATCATTTATATGGTATTACTATATTCAGTCATACGGAATAACTGTATTCAGTCATATGGTACTACTATATTCAATCATATGGTACTACTGTATTTAGTCATATGGTACTACTATATTCAGTAAAAAGATTCACCAGATGTAACAATTATGCTGTTATTTGGTACTCTGATTACATACGGCATCCGTTTAAGAAGTTTATACTGTTTGAAAGTAACGAACTATTCTAAGAACTTTGTTTATTTTAAAATTTTAGCGAAAAGTTACGCAAACGGTTACCCATATCACTAATTTTTAATTAATAGACTCAATGACAGGCAACAAGTTAACAGCACCCGTTGCCTACTGTGGACAACTCTTGTCTGCCTGAAAAGTGGAATCTAACAAACCTATCGAATGCGTTGTTGCTATAACAACTAAGAACCTTTGTATTCACAATTCGGGCATGCAAATCGCTCAGCCACGCGTGATCCTTTTTAAAGAAGTCAGTTTGATGGTTATATTAGAATCTCTAAAATCTTTACAAGAATGATAATAAACTAGATAACTCTTCTTGGAGTTGGTTCTTACATATGAATATAAAAGTAATTCTTGTGAGGTTAAATATTTTTACTGATTTCTCACCTTTACTTTCCAGTCAGAATTGCCTAAGTTTATTGTTGCTGTCCTTATTGTTGTTTAAACAGTTGTTAATCAGCTATACTCGATCGACGTGCATGACATATTTACTACCGTTGGAAACACAGCGGTCTTACACTGTCATATTCCTAACCACGTGAGAGATTTCGTCACTGTAACATCATGGACTGAGAAGCCAACTGGAACCGTTATTCAGCCTTCAAGTGTGATGAGTAAGAAATGAACTTTTATATATTGAAATCTTATTTGCTTTTTACATTAGATAGCCACTCAATTGAGGCTACTTCAAAACATCTAATATATATTCATATCAATTATTGAAACGTGACTTTTCTATAAACAAACGCATACCTTGTTTATTTGATCACTTTCAATGTTATTTATTTAACAAACCTGATCACATTATTCATCAGTGAGCTATTTATTTGCTTTTTCCATTTTGATGCAAAGATTATTTTTAAATTGTTGTTTGGCGTTAAAATTCATAAATAAGTAATGTACAAACTCCTCTTTAACATTTAAGTTTCTAAACACGGTGGTTTCCAGTTACAACATTTCTTGTCTATCTGTGTTCGTTTTTTGTCTGTTTGTTATGACTGAATTACGTGTAGTTTTTACTTCTTTTGCCTTACTGTAAGAAATCGATATGACTATGCTTTTTAAAGATTTGTAACCGTTTTTTGAAGATTAACTATTTATTCAAAAAGAATATTTATCAAATTAAAAAACGTATGAATACAACAAGATGTCGTTAAAAGCTAGCAACGTTTTGGAGTAATGCTGTCATCCACACAGAAGGTGCAAAAGAGAATACTTTATAACTGCCTTTTTAACTTGACTTAGACGACTGATGTTATTAGTATATATTTATGTGTAAACAAAAACTTAATCTGTAAGTCTATTTAAGTATATCACTACCGCTCTAGAAAAGCTTTCTTGTATAAATGGAGGTGAAAACACGCCTTTTTAATATATACATTCAAACTTTATCTTGTTAAACTACAGCTGCTTTAAGTCTTTGTTGAAACTTCTCCCAGATAGTTGTTGTGATTTAATACAAAACCTTTAAACTTTAAAGCAGTTAAACGCAATAGCAGCAGTTGAAAAGAGTACATTATAAAACTAGTGACGATAATATTAAAGTATTTTATAGCTAAACATCAAACTGAAATTTAGAGAATTGTTTCACTTTATGTCTGTTGTTTTGTTTTTTTACAATAAAACTACATTAGATTATCTGCAGTATCAACAGTAGGAAATGAACTCTTTTTAACATTGTAAGTCCGTAGACTTACCGCTGTCTCACCGGGAACCTTTTCCCTTTTAAGATAAATTAAGTGGTGATTTTGGTTTTAGTAAATATAATTTTCATTACCGATTTAGTATATTTTTATATGAATTCAACTTCATGCTTTTATTCTCATTTTGATACGTTTCTGCCTTCCAGAGAAAGACCAGTATTTTTGTCTAGCGCCAATCGTCAGAAGAAACTAAAACTATTCATGACCAGTAAGAGTAGTTCTGGTAGTATATGAATTTGTTTTCTCAAGTGTGAAGTAATAAAGAAGTTTTTATTTCGTGTTTATTCGCTAATAATTTATTCATAAAATGAGACGAAGATAGAAAATGTATTTTAATTAATTACGTTTTACGTGTTATAAACACATGCAATGCAGTTTGCGTTGAAATTTAGAAAAGCAAACGAAATGTAAAACAAAAAAGTTTGCTTTAGGCTAATTAACGAGAATATTCTAGTAAATTCCAAGTCGCAATAGATCACGTGATTCACAAATCTGAAACAGACTCGTCTTTCGTAATTCGCTAAGTAAGCGGAATACGAAAAAAATGTTATTATAAAACAAAAGAGAAATGGCGTCGTTCGTTTAGTCTTTTATAAAGGCCAGGAGGTCTTACGTGAAACCGTCATTTTACAAAGTGATCTCCGTTATGTTTCGGAAGTACGTTTAAACTAAACATAGGTTGATCCATTATCCATGTAAACAGTGTCCATCAGATAACAGTAGAAGTCATGTAAAAACTTGTTTATCTTTAAACGTATAATGGTATAACATTAGTATGTTATTTACAAAATCACGTACCCTGAAGCCTATGTGTAATAGATAGATACTTTAAGAAATGTCTTTTTTCTGTTGTTGTTGTGGCTCTGGTCTCTTTTAGTTTCAGTAGGCACTACGTCATCAGAGTAGTACTGTATATACAGTCTCTCTAAACTTCAGTGCAACTTTTCCACAACATTTTCTTGTATCACATAACTTGACTCTCGATTTCACTAGACAATGTAATACGTGACGTCATGTTGTCTAAACTGCTTCTCACTGCCGATGGTTTATATCCTTACATTAGTTTTCTCTTTGTCTGTCCAATCTAGTTTAATATAGCTTTTGAGTGAATATTATCTGATCACGTCTGAGCAGAGATAAATTTTAATGACCTCTTCTTATTTTATTTTTTCATTTCTAGTCCTCTAATTTCTCTAGACCCAAGTAAGTACTGTTTTATAACACTAGTGTCCAAATTGTTTTCGTTACGAGTTATCCAACGTAATTACTTCCTCTAATAAATCACTAGGCCCGAGTGGACGCTACGTCATGTTTCCAACTGGTGAGCTGCACATTAGAAGCGTGGATATGAGTTATTCTTACCGAAAATATTCTTGTCAAGCAAGAAACCGACTTGTTGGAGAGGTAATTACTAGCGCCACCTCGGGACGACTTACTGTTAGAGGTAAATTTGAGAGTGGAAGAATAATATTTTATTCATTAAAATGTTGAAGAATATTTTATCATATTTTACAATAAATTACAAGAGCTTGAACAAATGTAATTCTAATTATTAAATACTTAAGAAAACTTCACGGTTTGGTAAAGGTGTGTATCGAAAGTTAAGTTTTAATCGCAACACTATGTTTGATTTCAACAATAACGTCATGCAGTTATATTCAATTCTAATGAAGCAGAATTCTGTGTGATAATAAAAAAAACTACTTCAATGATTTTTATTCAGCTGTTCATTAATTATTATCATGAAATCACATGTTGCAACTTTTGTTTACTGGAGTGGGTGTGTGATTCATTTTGAAGCAAGTTTTATTTATAATTATTTTTACGACACTTTAAAATCTTCTCGACGAGACAATTAGTCCCCCAGAGGCACAGCGGCATATTTGCGATCTCTCACCATTAGAAACCAGACTTCGATACCCGTAGTAAGCAGAACACAGATAGGCCATTGTGTAGCTTTGTGCTTAATTCAAAATAGTAGACTTTTTTTGGAAATCGTAAAAATATTGATGCAAATTGTTCCAAAAAGTCGCCGTTTTATTCCCTCGTTTTGAATTAGTGAACATTTACTGTTTCAAATTGAAAGTGACTTACAAGTGACAAATGTAACTTCCAAAATGTCAGTAGCTGAAGTTCAAAATATTGAAAGTATTATAACAGTTTGTCTGTTTTGATTCTTGGAAGTGAATTCAACTATTATATTAGAGCTGGGTAACTTAATAAACCATCTAAGAACAATGATTAAATTAATTAACTGAAATTAGCGAGTTCGATTACTTCAACAATCAGTTAATTAAATAACCAGCTAATTAAAATTAAGGTTTCTATTCATGATTATTCTGTGTACTAGAGTAATAACGATACTGTAACCAAATTTGTTCAATCAGTATTTCATAAAGAAACGTTACAAAGATTATTTGCCACTGTTATTCACTTTGAACTGCTGAATATGTATTTGTTTGTTTGTTGATACCAAATCGACTGCTCCTATGCAACCAATTACTAAATACCGCTGATTGTCCAACTCTAATACTGAGTTTAGGAACTATTACAAATATTAACTTAAATATTTGTTATTGATCTGTTGAAAATAAATGAGAAGTATTGTTTATCAAGGCCCGGCATGGCCAAGTGTGTTAAGGCATTCAACTCGTAATTCGCGGGTTCGAATCCCGCTTGCACCAAACATGCTTGTCCTTTCAGTCGTGAGGTGTTATAATGTTACGGTCAATCCCACTATTCGTTGGGAAAATAGTAGCCCAAGAGCCTTCCCTCTATGCTAAATTAGAAACAGATAGCCCTCAAGTAGCTTTGCGCGAAATTCAAAAAACAAACAAACATTGTTTATCAAAAACGTTGATGCCACCTATCAACCTTGAATTCAGTAACTAGGTGTTTAATAACATAGTTAACTTACATTTTGAAAACAAAATTAACATGTTTCTAATTACATTTCAAATAAAATATATTTAACCACTGTGGTTAAAAAAGCAATACTTCCTCTTATGCTCTTGAGGGGCGTGGTCTTAGTGATTACTGTCCTGATCTGTTAATCCAAGGGTCTACAGTTCACTTCTCGTTATTATCGAAATATAATATTTTCAAACACTATGGGGTTAGTGATACACTATAAAAGTAATGGTCAAATCCCAAGAACTGGTAGAGATTGCTGTTGGCCAGCTAGCACCCTCTAATCTATCATATCGAAATCGGGAAAGTTTATCATCGATAGCCATCATATAATTTTGCTCAAATATCTGAAACGAAGGAATCTACCATCTTGGTGAAAATTTTGTGATATGAAACTTATATTAAACTTTTTTTTCAGCATTGAAGTGATAGTTTAACGTACAAAAACGGTGTTAGTTAGATGATATTCAATCACTTTTCCACATTAGGTGTTGATGGCCTTTGGCTTGGCACTAGTTCATTTTACTCACAGATTAAGTTACAAAATCACGTTTGCCATGTTTTATTTTTCTTGCATCATTTTTCTTCGAAACTTAATATTTTTTAGGAATTACAAATATTCTCAAGATATTTCTAAAAGAAGTTCATACCTTGAGTGTCTATATATAAAAAAGAATTAGGTTTGTCTTATTGAGAATTCCACACCAAACCCTTCAACAGTCAGCCGAGGACTTTTCTTTCTCACTACCTGAAAGACAACAGGAGAAATGAGCTTGTCTCGAGGTGTGATGAAGAAGACAAATGAAGTAAAGGAGGAAAGGAGAAGAGATCGGTCATAAAAGTGTAATCCTTGTTTTTCGTTTGTGTTTAGCTTTTAGGAGAGTGCGGGGTCGTATTTCCAGTCACATTCTAACACAACTTGTGATCGATTGAAACTCGAGAAGGCGTGACAAAGAAGAAGAGAAAAATAAGGGGCCTTAAACAAATTGCGTAACTATGACAATAATAAATCTAAAGAATTTAAGTTTATTTTTTATCTGCTAATTTCTATTGATTATGTTACAGTTATTTTTCTCATATGTGCTTTCGCAAGAACATATTGTATTGACATATTTCACATGAAAAATATATAATTTCACATTAATAATGTAATTTATTCTTCAGACCATTAAAATTAACTCATATTTTAATATTTTTTGAATTTATAGTTATTTATATAATTCCACGTTATAAGCCAGTTTTAAGAAATTAGGGTTAGTATAACTAATATTGGAAACCGTCGATACTTAATGATAATCCATAATTACTTAAATAAGGAAAACAAAAATAATTTTACTTTTCACAAATGCTGGTTATCTCCAGTAAAAACGTCGTCAAGTACATACTGAAACACTTTATGAAAAAGGTATTTATATTTATTCTCACCGGTGAAGGCAGAACTGATCTATCAACTGGCTGGAATTTTGAAGCTACAATTTTTGTTTAAATATTCTTGTAAATAGGCACCGTCATTTTACAAATCTCATGTGGAAATATTCTGAAAAGTATTACATTTTGGACAACTGTCATGCGTACTGTTTTATTATTCACTTAAGTTTCGATGGCACTTCAAACTAACCATTTTACATTTTTTTTACGTTTCTCCATTAATTCGATTGCTTGACTTTTAATTAACAGTCATTATTCCTATGTATTAATAACTACTAAGTAACAGATCTAAAACAACAACGTACAGACTGTTTTTCCCCATTAGAGGTCTGACCCTGAACACTTTTAACGACCATTTTGACTTAAATGTTTAGCTACACCCCTGATTTTAACCATAGAATTGGTTGGAACTTTGGCATTCATTTGAGGTAAGTGAAGTAACTGAATTATTTTCGTCAGTCAGAACTATGTCATGATTTGTTTTTAATTCTATTTATTCTAAGATATCCATCTATCCAGACTGTTTAGCTCTTTACTGTAACTTTTGAAGTTTTTTTTTTTTTTTGGTAAATATTTTTAAGTAGTGGCAACAGATTTTGTGTTGAATTAGTATATTTCTAAAATCATAAGTCTAATATCGCTGACTAACGTTATATGGAAAATAAAATTTATCAAACTCCAAATAAGACCAACCTAAGTCTCTAAAGCTGCCTGACATTGTTGGAATTACGACAGATAATAGTGATAAGTGTTGAGGATATCAAAATATTTCTAGGATTTCCTGAATGTCCTAACAATACAAATCTCATAACTAAACTGAAGTTTCTGTTCAACTGTTTCAAGGTGAATGTCAAGATTCCAAACCGGATCTTTACTTAAACAAATTTAAACCTGTTTAGAATCTATTTTTATCTGCACCCGCAAAAACGATGCCACTAATGGATTAAATATTTGGGGTTTGTTTTTGTTTTCAATTTCGCGCAAAGCTACAGGAGGGCTATCTGCGCTAGCCGTCCCTAATTTAGTGGTGTAAGGCTAGAGGGAAGTCATCACCACCCGCCGCCAACTCTTGGGCTACTCTTTTACCAACGAATAGTGGGATTGATCATCACATAACAACACCTCCACGCCTGAAAGGGCGAGGTGTTTGGTATGACAGGGATTCAAACCCTCAACCCTCGAATTACAAGTCGAGCGCCTTAACCGCCTGGCCATGCCAGGCCAAATATTTTTGAAACAGGCAATTGTCTTCTTTTCCTCAATTCGACAATTAGGGTTAATGCACTGTCATATATTCGATCACTTTTAATTTGTTTTACTTCGTCATATCAGCAAAACAGTAACAATAGCCTATATTATAACATGAAGTGAAATATTATTCAATAAATATATAACTTTTGTTTGCTAACTTTCGAGATAGAAACAGAAAATTATTCGAAACGAACCTTCATAGCTGAATCCATACGATAACATGAGGCGAGAATTTGTTAGCCTAGAAAATCTCAAGCCTTCATTAATATTTCGTTTATTCTTCTAGTCTTAGTTGCAGATAAGAAATAAGAAGAAAATAAAAAAATTCACATAAGATCTAGAATAGACAGAAATGTGCAACGATAATCATGTATTCAGTTCTGAACACAAAACAGAAAGAATTTACATCTTGTATTCATGCGGTGTGGGAAGTTGGAATCCTGATGAACAGATTACTAATCTGCCAGAGTTAAAGTAGATCTCCTCCTTCTTTATATGCACTTTGATCACTAACACAATCATTTAACTCAGAAATATTACTTTACTAATATCTACTCAAACGTTCTTTATAAAACATATCCAGACTTGAACAATGTGAATCATTGTGTTTCAACATTTAACAACCGTTTATATTCTGGTACTTAAGAAACACGTCGTACAGATCTACTTTTTTACTTTATAGACCCACTTATTAAATAGCTAATAAATATATAGGAAAGATTTTTGTAGACATTTACCATAAAAAAGTTTGTGAAAAAAATTATTGCAACATATTCAAAATCGGTTATATTTTACCTCTAATTAACAATTAATCAATCCAAGTTACATTTATCTTCTTTTTACCAAAGGTTGTTTATCTACCTTTTCAAGATATTCTTGTTAAATATACACTTTACTTACTACACAGGAAGTAGTCAATAACGTTCCTGTTACAGTCTTCACTTAGTGTTTCTGCAGTACCTGATGTTATCTGTAAATTTCCTGTGAAGTTTTCAAATGTTTATAAAACACAAGTAAGTAGTAATAAGAGTTAAGCTACAGTGTTTGTTTGTTTTTGAATTTCGCGCAAAGCTACACGAGGGCTATCTGCGCTAGCCGTCCCTAATTTAGCAGTGTAAGACTAGAGGGAAGGCAGCTAGTCATCACCACCCACCACCAACTCTTGGGCTACTCTTTTACCAAAGAATAATGGGATTGACCGTCACATTATAACGCCTCTACGGCTGAAAGGGCGAGCATGTTTGGCGCGACGGGGATTGGAACTCGTGATCCTCACATTACGAGTAGAACGCCTTATCCCACCTGGCCATGCCGGACAAAGCTATAATGGCAACTTATTTTTGATGTACAAAACATTAGTTGTTGTTGTTGTCTTGAATTAAGCACAAAGCAACACAAGGGGCTATCTGTGCTCTGCCCACCACGGGTATCGAAACCCAGATTTTAGCGTGTAAGTCCGCAGACATACCGCTGAGCTCTGGGGGGCTCAAAACATTAGTATGTGTATTGATAGTGTCAACTTTATTTTAATATAACACAATAACTGATTTGTATGGCTCATGTTCCAATAAAACCTTTTTTTTAGTGTAAAACAAGATTTGATTTACAGCTCATGTGGCATGTCACATTTCGTTTAAAGTAACATAAGAATATTTTGATATGCCACAGTTCTGACTTTGTTTTATTATGAAACAAGAATTAGCTTATATGACTCACGTCAATGTAAACGTTGTTTTAATATAACAAAAATTATTTTAAATATTTCATTTCATAGTGTTAACTTTAGTGTATCACAATAAGTAGCTTATATATCTTATATCACAATATGAACTTTAAGACGTCAAGGTTGCAACTAGCACGAATTAACCCGGAAAAACTTCGTATTTTTCAGTTTTAAATGAGCTCAGAAGAAAAACCAAAATTTAAACCTGTAAAGTAAGACAGCATATAAAGCTCTGAATCATCGTTTACCCAAGCATTTAACCAACAACAGTAAATGAAAACTACGACAATGCATGATATTAGACATTTTCTTTAGCAATCAGAAAAGAGGAAACTGTTCAATTGTTTAGGACAGATTTACCAGGACAGCAAAATCCTTATGAGTCAATCTCTCTCTGCGGGAGATTGAGTACCGCTTATCGAAGGAGAGAAAACACAGACACAAAAGAAACAAAGAATTTCTCGTCATCTCTCACGATTAACTCTCCACCGATAACCGGAGGCCATTAGAGGTCGTCAACGTCTATCTTTGATAGACACATGCGATGACTCAGAAACAATCGCCACTCAGCCAATCTTAAACAAAGCTAGAAATAAATAAATAAGTGAGAAATTTATTTCTATTTACTTTTAACTTCTCAGCTTAATGGGAGCAAGAACTAAAATTTATTTATCACTTCTGTACGATTGTTCTGTCCCGTTGAATAAAAAATTACGGAATAAAAAAATCAGCTTTATTTGTTTAATATTACAGCCTTAATTAATTTAGTTCACTATCAATTTGTTTGTTTGTTTCAGAGGAAAGCCACAGTGGGCTATCTGCTGGGTCTCCTATGAGGAATCATACCTCGTATTTTAACATTTTAAGCCCATAAACTTACCATTATCTCACCGAGGGACAAAGTCAATTTGAAATCTTCATTTTCCAAATAAATAAAAGTTGAACTGAGTATTTTCAGTTGTTTAATCGTCTTGTATTTAGTTCACTCCTGGTGTAGGATTGTTTGTCTTTCGAATGTTGATATTCATTCTTCTAATTCACATCCAATCTAGTCTACTCCTAATATATGAAAATTTGTCTTTCATTCTGTTCATTCCTAATGTAGGATGGGTTATATTTTAGATGAAATTTATATAGAGGGGCGAAAAACGTTTCGACCTTCTTCGGTCAACTTCAAGTTCACAAAGAAAGAAAGAGTTAACTGACAGATAGCTGACCACATGTCTGAAGGCAGTTGTGTAATTGAGTGTAGGAATGTAGAGGGCGTACTTAGGTGATGGATTATATTTATTGATATAGGTACAAAAATGTTCCTTTGTATTGGTTTATTTTAGGTTTAAGTTGTTGTATAAGTAAGGCTTCTCTAATTTTGCGTTTTTTATGTTTATTTCTTTATTAAGTATTTGAGTGTTTTCTATGGTTATATTGTGTTTATTTGGTTTGCAGTGTTCGAAAACGTGTGAAGGTGACTTATTGCGTTTTTTGAATCTGGTTTCCATTTTTCTACTTGTTTCTTAAATATAGAAGTCGTGGCAGTTATCACATTGTATTTCATAAATAATGCCTGTGTTGTGTTTTTCAGTGTAGTTTTTACATAGTATAGACCTTAGTTTTGTTACTAGTTTTTGCCAAATGGTGGTTATTTTTCTGCTTATGTTGGAATATATGGTATGCAGCAGTATAGAGTTTCGTAAATTTCTAAATCGTGGAGTATATATACTTTTGTCAGTTGATTTTGCTTTCTGTCTAGGTGTGTGCGTATAATGTTTTCTACGGTTTGTGGAGGAAACTTGTTGATGTTGATGAAGTATTGTTTTATTTTGTCTAATTCGTCGTTAATTTTATCTGGTGAGCATAGTTTTATGGTTGTGTTTATCTGGTTTCTTAGTATGTTGAGTGTTTGTTTTGTTTCATGTGCTGAGTCCCAAGGAATGTATAGTTCAGTATGGGTGATTTTTTGGTGGATTTCTGTTTTAAGTTGTGTATCGGTTCTTGTAATTTTGAGGTTAAGAAATGATATTTGATTTTTTTTCTTGTTCACATGTGATGTTAATGTTGGAATGCATAGAGTTAATGTGATTGAAAAAAATAAGTGTGTGTTCTGTAGATGTGAATCCTACAATTGTGTCATCTATATATCTGTACCAGTATAGTGGTGGATGTAATGCTGTGTTAATTGCTTGTATTTCAACTTGTGTCACAAAAATATTGGCTAGAGCTGGTGATGCTGGATTGCCCGTGCTTAAGCCATTTGTTTGTATATAGTTGTGGTTGTCGAACATATTTTAAATTGTTGGTCTTCCTTCATCCATTTCATTCCCGGTGTAGAAAGGTATATTTTTCAAAGTGCTTAAGTTTTCGAGTAGTTTTTCTGTGATTGATTTGTTGTTGATTTTTCACTCCATGCTTTTTCTGATATCATGGATGACCAACACATACTGTACTTGAAAATTTTGATAAAACTGGGCACTTAAAACACAATATATAAACAGCTTTCATTTATATATTTTTAGTATACCCATATTGAAAAACAATCATAAGTCACGAAATGAATATGTTTATTGGATGACTAAGTTCATCGTTTTGTGGTGTCACATACAATGCAAAACTAGAGAAAACGCTCACATTAAGCCCGTTATATTCCTTCTCATAGTTACATAGAGTTCACATGCTTAGATTTGTTGATGTTGTTAATGTTTTTTTGTTTATTTTTGTATTTCTTGCAAAGCTACACGAGGGCTAACTGCGTTAGTCGTCCCTAATTTTGTAGTGTAAGACTAGAGAGAACGCAGCTGGTCATCGCCAACCACTGCCAACTCTTAGACTGTTCTTTCATCATTGAATAGTGAGATTAACCGTCCCGTTATAACGCCCACACGTGTGTTTGGTGCGACCGAGATTCGAACTCGTGACCCTCAGATTACAAGTCGAACACCTTAACTCACCTGGCTATGTCTGATCCGATGTGGTTAATGTGCACATAGCTAGTAGTCAATGAGATATCTGCGTCGTGTCCGCTTCAGGTATCGAATCACGGATTTTAGCGTTATAAACCAACAACTTTACACGACGTTAGTGAAAACAATTTTTTTTTAGAATAGAAATTGTTAACTCTTCTTATGGAAACGATTTAACCTTTATTTTTTCAACATGTAACATTTATAAGCTAGTTTGGGAGTCTATAAGTTTCGTGGGTACTTCAGAAAGTTTTTATTTTTAATTTAGTTATACATGTGGAGGTGTACATATGTTAGTGTGCTTTTGTGTAAATCACGCACAAAACAGACACTGGGTGGATTTGTAAGTGTGCTGTAATGATCAAAAGCAACATTTCATTATTTATGAGATTCTGCAGAAAATGCCATTTGCTGCAGTTGAGCTGAAACGTTTATCTGTAATTTTGACAATTGTTCAGATTTTTTTGTTTTCTTAAACATCTTCCAACCTTTTTCTGTCAACTACCTCGTATGAAAAGATTTGTTATTATTGAAAGTTGCAAATCAAATCAATGTTTAGCTATTTTCTGTTTCATTGAACTGTCTGTTTATCTCGTCCTGGTTAAGAGAAACAGTGAACATATAAACTCTTAAGTGATTACCTTCAATCTTTGTTTAACTTTAAGAAAATAGCCGTTAATTCTGATGGATTTTGATTTATTGCACAACAATAAATACGCTAAAACATATTTCCATCCACGTTCATATATTGAAATACTTACAGTGAAATACAATATAGTGTTTATTTGCCTCGCACTTTTTCGTGCATAGCTAAACACAGAGATATATGTAAGTAGTCTTCCCTAAGTCTGAACTGACCCGGCATGACCAAGTTGGTTAAGGCGTTAAACTCATAATCTGAGGGTCGCGGATTCGAATTCCCGTAGCACCTAACACGCTCGCCCTTTCAGCCGTGGGTCGTTATAATGTGACGATCAATCCCACTAACCCTTCTTAACTTAGCAGTATAAAACTGGAAGAAAGACAGTTACTCATAACCACATATTACCAACTGTTAGGCTGTTCTTTTATCAACGAATAGTGGGATTGATTGTCACATCATATAATGCTCCCAAGGCTGAAAGGGCAAACATTTTGTTGTGAAGGGGATTCGGACTCACAACCCACAGATTACGAGTCGAACGAAATAACCACCTGGACACTAGAGAGAAAGCAAATAGTCAACAACACACATCACCAGATCTTTGGGAACTCTTGTTTGGCAGAATGGTTGGATTTAGCATACACTTTACCCATAACCCCAAAGCATGGAGTCCTTTGTTGCAACAACAATTTGCAAGTCTTATTTAAGCGTTTGGCTATTTTTCTGGTATTAACTCTAAGAAAATACAAGATGTTTAAACTTTCGACTGTTTTTGTTGTACTACTTGTAAAAAGCGCGAGATGTTTCAACCTTCCACTACTTTCTTTACCGTTATATTACTTATTTTTATCTCTTATTTTTTGAATAGCTTTGCTCTGCTACTTCTAGGAAGCCCGGCATGGCCAGGTGGGTTAAGACGTTCGACTCCTTATCTGAGGGTCGGGGTTCGAATCCCGGTAGCACCACACATGTTTGCCCTTTCAACCGTGGAGGCGTTATAATGTGACGGTCAATCCCACTATTCGTCGGTAAAAGAGTAGCCCAAGAGTTGGCGTAGGGTGATGATGACTAACTGCATTCCCTTTAGTCTCACAGTGCTAAATTAGGGACGGCTAGCGCAGATAACCCTTGTGTAGCTTTGCGCGAAACGTAAAAAAAAAATTCTTGTAAATAGGGAATATTTTGTGTTTATTTTTATTGTGTTAGTTTCTAGAAAGTGCGAGATGTTTCTTTCAGGTTTGACTGCTTTTTATTGTGTTTCTTTTAAAAAGTACGGAATGTTTCAGGGTTTGATGTTTTGTTGTTTTTAATAAAGTTCAACAGTTTTTAAGTTAGATAAATATTAATTGCCTGTTGGGATGTTTGTACTATAATCAACACCTATAGGGTTAAGTTTATTAAAAATACATTTTATTCGCCCTTTAGCTAGGCCTAAGGGAATTTCACATTTAACTACTGCTGCACTTCCCAAGATGAATAATTTCCCTATATAAATATAAAAATAATTATCAAAGAAAAGAAATATATAGGAATTATAATGTACTGCTTCAGCGTCCATTGTCATGTTTGTTGCTAAGTGCAAAACTTCACCATGAGAAATCCGGTTGTATCCATCACGGTTTTCGAAAAACTTGTTTTTAGGGTTTTAAGCCTACAGAATTGACGCTGAGCTACATGGGGTGCGGTTGATGGAAGGGGGTTCGTTACTGTCTTACATAAAACTTCACTTTTATTTTTTATTTTATTTTTAGCACAGCGCATTGTTTAAGTTGATTCTATAAAATTATATTTTTTTATTTTTTTATACGCAAAAGCATAAACGAAAGTTAGAATTAACCAAAGCACGCGGTAACAATGATCAAAGCGTGAAACATTATTTAAACATTTTCGTATAAAATAGGAATATCTACAAAAATAATAGGTGCATTTTGGTTTCTTAAATAACAAAATGGTCCATTAATTACTGCTTATTGTTTATCCCAAAGTCAGTCAGGATTTTATTTCTACTTACCAAGAGATAATCGGCTGACATAGCACTCTACATGACATCATTGCTACCACTTTGATTGCACTATTACGTTGTTTGTGCCCATTTTCAAGTCTTTCAAAACTACTGTAAGCAATTCAATTAAGGAAAAAAATATTAGAAACTTCAAATCTCTTTTACCGGAAATTATTTTGAGCATTAAGAAATCCCATTCCCTTTTATCTTTTGCTGTGTCTACGAAGTTTATGCAACCACTTGATCATTGAAGTAATGCTAAATTTTATGAAGTTGAAGCTAAAACAAATTTTTTCAGAATTATGGCATCACCATCGGGGTAAAGATCTCATATTTAATACCTTATTTCCATATTTATGACTGCATTTTAAATATAGAAGATATCTGCAAGACTAATTATCTGAGTCTACTTGCATTAGTACTAAATTTGATACGTATGTATTACTGAGAGAAAACAAGTAATTCAACTTTCTATAACTAAAGCAGAGGCAAAAACTGTGTACCAAATAAAAATCACTGACATTAAAACAAGTTTGAAAAGCCAATATCTTATTAACTTGCTACATCTCTTACTGCAGTATAATGTTAACAACTTTGTCTTTTATAAAAATTTGCACTTTTTCTGTACCGCCAATGCGGATAACAAAAAAATGCAGCCTTCGCTGTATATTATGTAAATAATAAGCCTTTTAAAAATGAATACGTTTTAAACACACCGTATAATTATAAAATGAATCTTTAATTTTTTCAATAGCTACGTAATGTATGATAAACATAATTAACGATCTTGCAATTGTTTATTAGTCGGAGAGGTATCACTGTGCCAGACGCCAACTCCTGAGAGAGAGTGACAAAGCATGTTATGGACGAACTTAGAGAGCTGGACCAGCTGGTGTATACTAGCAAACTGATTTTATTATATAAATATTATTAGTTTTCGAATTCAGCTTCAAATTCATGTACCGAATCGGTGTTCCGGCAACCTACACTCCTGGTTTTGTTATACGCATATAATAGTATCAGTTTAAATGTATAAACCTAGAAAATTGTGATAATAGTCATAAGATACACCAACACATAGTTCTGTCTCTACTGCTAGTGTTACTGTGTACTTCAGTATTTTGTTAACATTACACAAACACTTAGCTCAATCTTTTCTGCTCAGGATAGTGAGAACTGCAGTACTTTGTTAGCGAAATATAAAAGGTATCTAGTTTAAGCAGATAAAAAATATTTAAATCTTGATTGACTTTTTCCATTTTATGTAATAAGTTAAAAGGTTGATTATCCAATGTTCAAGTACTTGTTTAATTAGTAATAATAGTAACATGTTTAAACATTTTATAAATTTCATACAGAACAAATCAAAGCATGTGTTTTAAAATTCATGAAGAAGAGAAGAGGAACTCATTTTCTTGAGGTTTCACAATCTTCAAAATTTGACTGACACATTATAACGCCCCCACGGCTGAAAGGTTGAGCATGTTTGGTGTGATAGGGAATCGAACTCATGACCCTCGGATTATAAGTTGAGTGCCTTAGCCACCTGGCCTTACGAGGAGACTTATTACAAGAAGAGATCGTGTATGTTTTAATGTTTGTAAGCTTCAGAAAGAAGACATCCGGTGTTAATGGTTAACTATTTTAACAGCTTCTTAAGAAGAGAAAGTGTTTTTTTTCACGAACTTTATAAAGAAGAGAGACAGTGATTGTGTTTAGGTTTTTATCAACTTCGTGAAAATAAAGTTTGTGTTTCTGTTTTAATGTTTTAGAATTTACATAAAGAAAGGTCCACGTTTCTTTGTATTTACTAGATAAAATACTGTCTTTCATAGAACTACATCATGAAACTCCGCCTAAGATAGAAAGCACAAAGTCTCGTCTAACAGCAAAACAAGGAGAAATTGTAGCACTGCCGTGTGTTGCTCAAGGCCATCCAGTCCCTATTTACTACTGGTTAAAAGAAGAAGTAGGTGGAGCTTATCATGTGTCAGTTGGTCAACGAATTACTCAATTAGACGGCTCGTTAGTTATTCATCAGTTGAATAAAGAGGACTCTGGAACATATATTTGCATAGCCAATAACACTTTGGGTGAGGACCGAATCAGTATGGACTTACGTGTATATGGTAAGTTGTAGCAGTAGGTTCAGTTGAAGTCAGTGAACAATGAGATGTAAAACGAAAACAGTATTTAAGTCACACTTTCATAATCTGATTAAGGTAAAGTCTCAATCTGTGAAGCAACAAGCGTCAGTTAAGATATGAAAATAAATTTAATAGCCGACGTTATGAGCATTCATCCCAGATACGATTCAAGAAATTACTTGCTCTCTCACATCGGTTTACAAAAACTTCGTTTGCTTGCTGACGCGTGTTTAGAGACATCTATCGGTGGGTCTAAGTTGTTCTAAAGAACAACGATATATGTTGACGATGTTCACAATGGCCATATTCCGTTCTTAAACCCGAAAAAAATATAAGTTTTAAGAAATAACTTATCTCAATTCTTGGATAATCTCTTGTGAACAAACGTAGTTTAATGTTCATTTACAATACCTATATGCAAGTTTAAGTTACCACACCTAATGCACTGCAATTTAATTGTTTAGGGATTTTTTCTGGTACAAATAATTTATTTCAATTCCGGGATAAGCTCTTGTGAACAAACGTAGTTTAATGTTCATACACAACATGTATATACAAGTTTAACACTCCTACGAAAATTGGGGCCTAATAGGCCCCAGAGCAACTTGAAAGGTTATTAATATTAGGCTAATAAGTTTGTATTTAAATGAAATTGCCATTAACTGACCCTATCCCTTTATATTTGAAGGAGCAATAATATTGACTTTTCAGACATTTGCGAAATAATATTTAAAAAAAAATTTTAAAACATCCACTAAGGGTATCACTTTAGTGGATGTAGATATTTTTTTCGTAGGAGTGTTAAGTCACTATAACTGATTCACTGGATTTTCATTGTTCAGGGACTTTCTTCTAGTGCAAATAAGTATTTACCACAACAACTAGTTCTCAAAAGTTTATTAAGCTTAGGAATTATTCAAATCGTAAAAAGAAAACATAACAACGTCAAAACATAAAATATCTAAATTAAATTATTTTTAAAATTACGAGTTTTAAACTATCGTAATTGGGAAAAAAATCTGAACATGCATTTCTAAAGAGACCTCTATATTCAACGTATTCTTCTTCTTGTGTGCTAATGTATGTAAACAAGGAAGAAGAAAATTGATTATTCTGTTGAATATTTGTTCTGCGTTTTACACTATTATACTTGTTACTGAAACAATTAATAAACTTAGAATATTACAGATAAAATAAGTGTCGTTATAATTCTAACCACTCCCGTTATGTGTGCAAAGAAATCAACTAATCAGAAAAGACATATCTTTGTTCTGATACCCACTCCATCAGTTTTGTCATATGAAATGTTGTTAAAGAACAGATAATATGATGTTTTGATAACAGAACTCATGACCGTCAGAAACAATACGCTGAATAAAATACACTTTGCTTTCTTCGTCATAATGTACGTAATATACTCTTTACAGCAGGTCTCTTTCAATATTAATGTAAAACGATTTGTCATCAAACCGTCAAATAAACTCTTCTATATTTTAGTTCCGTAATATGCAAAAAAATTATATTCATGTTTCAAGTAATTTAACGAAACGACTGGTAAGTTCATGAAATTGCGTAGCAGTGTTTCACCTGGTAAACTAGAGAAATAACCACTTGTCAACAGTACCTACCGTCAACTGTTAAGCTACTCTAATCGAAAAGTGAGATTTGATTCGTACTCTTATAACGCGCCCAGGGTTAAAAGTACCAACAGATCCAAAAATCTTTGCTCCTTTGCAAGTGAAATAGAAGCTTGTTCTTCTTCACTTCATTGCAGATTAATAGTGATATGACTGGTCAGTGTACTTTTATTTAGTTTCAATTTAACCAATGTAATATGTATTTTTTGCGTGTATTTTTCGGTTTCTAAAATATTAAATATATTTTTGGAAATTCTAAGAACAGCTTAAATGCTATTAAGTTTCTAAAGTTTTAATGTATTTATCACTCTTATTTTGTAGCCCCTCTAAGTGCAGAAATCATCCCCGTACGCCAATTAATACGTCTTGGAGGACCTGCTGGTATAAACTGCACGTTGCGAGGATATCCTATCCATTCAGTTACCTGGAAGAAGGATAGTTCTGTAATACCAGTTTCTAATAAACGAATCACGGTAAATTGGGACCATCTGCAGATATACAACGTTGTACGAGAGGATGCAGGTGTTTATCAGTGTTTTATTTACAACAACATGGAGTCAGCTCAAGCTGCCACTGAGCTGACCTTAGGAGGTAGGTTAATTAGAAGTTGAAGATTTCAACTCAGATAGTCAGATATAACTTTGAAATTTATAGGTGGGTTGTATAGCAGATAAACATTAAATTTCAACGTAGGCAATCAGAGCGCTGACTTTTATAGATGGGTTGGATGACAGATAAACAAACATAAAATATTATATTCAATCAGCTAGTCATAACATTGATAGTTACAGGTTGGTTGGAAGACAAATAAACATGAAATTTCAAGTCAATCTATCATGACGCTCAACTTTATAGGTGGGTTGATTGACAGATGAACATGAAGTATGAACTTATCAAGGCATAGTGATGACATCTATGGAAAGGTTGGATGACAAATAAACATTAAATATCAACTCAGATAACCATGTCGTTTATATTAAACAATAAGTTGAATTATAGTTAAACATAAAATATCAACCCACCTACCATGGCTCTGATATAAAGATGTAAGTAGAATGACAAATAAACATTAAATATGAACTTAGACAACCGTTGTTATTAGTGGTATATATGTCAGTCTATCTGTTACTTGAAGATGTTTTGAGACGTAAGTAAAAACAAAACTATTTAAATAATCGAGTTCCTGATGTTAAGAAGTAGATAGGATGGGAAGTCGAGATAGAAAATTCGCTGAAAGTTGTCATTAACATATTTTGAGATTTTTTGTCCATCTTTACCGAAAGCATTGCTACTTTGTTTGTGCGTGTGTGTGGTTGTTGTCGTTGTTTTTAATCGTTTATATGCGTATGATTCAAGCTATAAATTTTCCTGAACTTACAAATTGGAATCCGAATAGATATTACTGATCACTGAATTTGCTTGGACTTAAATTCCCGTGTATAGAATGTGAATTAGAAGTAAAGGGGTTTAACTTTATATAGGAACACAAATCACAACTTAAAAAGTGTGTTTCTTTGGAAAGTAAACTTTCCTTAGCATAAAAAGTTTGAAAATTGAGATTAAATCTACCAGTTTACTTGTAATAAATAAAAAAATCATCTTCCAAAAACGCTCTGATAATTACTCTTTTTACCGGAACTCGTTTAACAGATATATAACCTTCATTCTGATATTTATCCTTTCTTATAATATTAACCTCATTCGCAGATGAAGCCCCAGAATTTCAGAGCACCTTCCACGAGATGACACTTCAGCCAGGACATCTTGTGTCCCTCAAGTGTGTGGCTAGTGGAAGCCCTCTGCCGGAGATAGCCTGGCAGCTAGATGGTGCTATTCTTCCTGAAAATCAGAGAATTCGCCTGGGAGATTATGTTATACCAAGTGGTGCTGTAGTGAGTTACGTAAACATTTCAAGCTCTCGAATCGAGGATGGTGGTGAGTACGAATGTAAAGCAAACAATGGCGTCGGTTCTATCAGTCATTCTGCAAGAGTCAACATTTTTGGTCCTCCAGTAGTAAGACGAATGAGGAATATAACGGTAGTTGCAGGAGAAGTCCTCATTATAAGGTGTCCAGTGGGGGGTTACCCCTTAGAAACTATTCATTGGGAAAGAGGTAGGTATTATATATCTTCCAATGTCCCTTTTTTCTTTTCTTTTAAAACACACTTCAGTTTCACTTTAGGGAATAAAATTTAGGTTTTGTAAAAATTAAAAAATATAATTTTTATTATAAGAAATTTGTACTAATGTATATTAATGGAAACATATATATTCTAGTCATATACAGGCTCGAAATAACTAAGTGGTTAGGACGCTCGACTCGTAATCTGAGGGTCGAGAGTTTGAATCCTCGTCCCACCAAAAACGCTCGCCATTTCAGCCCTAGGGGTGTTATTATGTGATGGTCATTCTTACTCGTTTGTAAAAGAGTAGCCCAAGAGTTTACGAGGGGTGGCGATAACTAACTACCTTATATTTAGTCTTACACTGCTAAATTAAGGACAACTAGAGCAGATAGCCCATGTGTAGTTTGCGCGAAATGAAAAAAACAAACTAACTAATTAACTGCATGCTAATTTTTATTAATGGTATTGCAAAATACGTTTGTACTATTAACCTTTTTTTTTCATTTGATGCAGCTGGAGTTCGGCTCCCTTACAACCATCGCCAAAAAGTCCACAAAAACGGAACTTTAGAAGTACATCATGTGGAAAGGGCAACAGATGAAGGTCCTTACACATGCGTGGCGAAGAACAAAGAAGGTCAGAGTGATGATAAAACTACTTTTGTGAAAATTCGAGGTTAGTTCATCCTATACTTGTAACACGTGATACTGAGTCTTGAAACAGTGGTTATGTGTAAAGTAGTAGCATAATGACCTGGACAACGATTCATAACACATAATGAACATCAATATATGTATAATATGTTATGACAAATTATTGATATTTATCTTTGTTATCAGTTGCTCGTTTAAACAGAAACTGTATTTAGAAGAAAGTTAGTGAAACTACAGGGTGGTCGCTAGAAAAGCGGAAAATTTGTCAAACAGCTATTTATTTTTACAAAGAATAACTTTTACAAAGTTTTTTAAAGGCATATGTTATATTACACTCATTGATGCTCAAAATTATTAAAATCATGCATTTTATTCATGATGTAAAGAAATCAAAATAGAAATGAGTAAGCACGCATTTTATTCATGATCTCATCTGACCCTCAGATTTTCCGCTTTTCTAGGGACCACCCTGTATAATATGGTCCTCTGGTGGGTGGCTCACTGGTAATAACGCAAAAAATCGGAATTCGATACCTGTGTTTATGTAACTTTTCGCCGAACAACAACAATCAATCAGTTAAGAAATAAATGAATCTTATCCCTATGTATATAAAGGGATATGTATATATATGTATGTGTATGTATGTATGTATATATAAAACAGGCGAATGTAAGTTAAGACTGATAGAAGGTGTATCCCCACTGCAACGTGGGTCCTACTCCCCAGTCACCTCCAAAACCTAGGTTACATTTTATAATCCCACATTATAACTTGTACCATGGGATCTTTTTGACTATTGCAACTTTTTTTTAAAATTCATTTTTGTTTCAACTTGTTTTTCAAGTTATAACAAATTAATATAATTAGTTAGAGGTTTAGGTTTGCTGTTTAATTTTAATAGTAATATATATATATATATACACAGTACATGGCCATAAGTATGTGGATACCCCTTCTAATTAGTGGGTTCGGCTATTTAAGCCACATCCACTGCTAACAGGTGCTTAAAATCAAGCATACAGCTATGCAATCTTTTTTTTTTCTTTTCTCTTCGTTTGTTCCTATTTTTTCTTCCCAGCTACTTCCAAGCACAGTCTGTGTAGATTTTTCGGCGCCCAGGCCGTGAAAGTGGGTTTTCTCGGGGTACTCCCGTTTTTCCCCCCAGCAAAATCTCTGGCATAGGACCTGTAGGTTCCAGCCACATACTCACCTGATCCTGAAAAGAACCGTTTATTCAATTATAGTTTACAGTTTATCCAGCTATAGTTAATTTTAAATTAACTCGCCAGCCGCCAGAGTACTTCGTCCATGGACCAAGGTCTGGTTCTGTCACTTATGCTGCTCTCGTCCAATTCTCCCGTCTTTCTTATTACTTACAAATACCCCATTCCACCTCAAAAATATCAAAACAAAAGTAAAGAAAAAACCCATGGAAATTTTAACAATTTCTCACGTGAGGGGAGGAAGAGGAACCACAACGTTCCTGGGCACCTCAGTTGGAGAGAATTATCTTCTGATCTCTCTCTCTCGAAACTAAACCCCTGTCACGTTAGTTTGCGTTGCGTTTTGCAGTCTCCATAGACAAACATTGGCAGTAGAATGGGTCGTACTGAAGAGCTCTGTGACTTTCAACGTGGTACTGTGATAGAATGCCACCGTTTCAACCAGTCAATTCGTCAAATTTCTGCCCTGCTAGAGTAGCCCCGGTTAACTGTAAGTGCTGATATTGCGAAGTTAAAACGTCTAGGAGTAACAACAGCTCAGCCAAGAAGCAGTAGGCCACACAAGCTCGCAGAATGGGACCGCCGAGTGTTGAAGCGCATAGCGCGTAAAAATCGTCTGTCCACAGTTGCAACACTCACTTCCGAATTCCAAACTGCCTTTAGAAGCAACGTCAGCATACAAAAACTGTTCGTCGGGAGCTTCATGAAATGGATTTCCATGGCCGAACATCCGCACACAAGCCCAAAGTCACCATGCCAAGTGTCAGCTGGAGTCATGTAAAGCACAACGCCATTGGACTCTGGAGCAGTGAAAACGCGTTCTCTGGAGTGATGAATCATGCTTCACTATCTGGTAGTTTGACGGACGAATATGAGTTTGACAGATTCCAGGAGAACGCCATCTGTCTGAGTGCATAATACTAACTGTAAAGTTTTGTGGAAGAGGAATAATGGTCTGGGTCTGTTTTCATGATTTGGGATCAGCTGTTTAGTTTCAGTGAAGGGAAATCCTAACGCTACAACATACAACGACATTCTAGAGAATGGTGTGCTTTCAACTTTGTGGCAACAGTTTGTGAAACACCCTTTTTTCTTTCAGCATGACAATGCCCCCGTGCTCAAAGCGAGGTCCCTAAAGAATGGTTTGCCGAGGTTGGTGTGGAAGAACTTGATTGGCCTTCACAAAAGCCTGACCTCAACCCTATCGAACACCTTTTGGATGAATTGGAACGCCGACTGCGAGCCATGCCTTCTCGCCCGATCTCACTAATGCTCTTGTGGCTAAATTGGAAAGAATCCCCTCAACCATGTTCCAAAATCTAGTGAAAAGCCTTCCCAGAAGAGTGGAAGCTGTTATCATAGGAAAGGTGTGACCAACTCAATATTAATATCCATGATTTTGGAACATGCACATATTGGTGTCCACATACTTTTGGCCATGTAGTGTGTGTATGTATGTATATATATATATATATAGGTATATAGTAGTGACCTATATTTGCTCCACTTATGTATAAACTGTGTAGGTAAGTCTAAAACGTTGTGATAAATAAATTGATAAGAAAGGCACGATTTTGAATCTTTATGTTTTATTTAGTTTTGAGGAAGTTTAGTGGTTTCAAAAACAGTTTCTAAACTTCTTACGGTTTCGATTACTTCCTTCAATCTCCTTGTGTAATTGCTTAAAACATTTAAATACCAGACACCTCAATTACAGAATTAGTAATCATTCTATACAACCTGACACTATTTTTATGTATTATAGTGAAACCGACCGTTGCACATTACACATAGTCTATACAACATGACGCTGTTTTTATGTATTGTAGTGAAACCGGTCATTGAACCTTTCACCTTTCCAAGGACTTTGAAGGAGTTTCAACGTGCATCTGCCGTATGCACCGTTAGCAGTGGAGACTTGCCTATCAAGATTCGCTGGTTTAAAAACGATCAACCCATCACGCATGACAACGGAATACTCATTAACGAAGTTGTAGATTACTCCTCCCATTTGCTTTTTGAGTCAGTTCGTCTCAAGCAAAGTGGCAACTACACGTGCATCGCTAGTAATGACGCTGGCACTGTCAGTCACACTGCTACAATGGTAATTCATGGTAGGCTTACCTTCGTATATCTGAACCTTTGTTTCTTTCATTTCTTTACTTTAAGATGCCATGTACAAGAAAAAAAAGCTTTACTTCTTATCAAACGGCTACAAAATGTGTTCTCTTCTCACATGTTTCTGACTGGAAGCTACTACACCATGATTTATCACCTGAAAAACTCAGCTAGTGTTAAAAAATTAAAATCTTGAGTTGCCACTCATTCTATGAATTAGCTGGCATTAATTTACATGATCACTCATTTATATAAGATAACTTCAGTCAACTAACAACAGATAAAATTGTGACAAACTTCATTAACACCGTTTAGACATTTATAGACACAGTGTTTTTACTATTGTACCAATCAATTTGTACAATTTGCGTATCATAGCAGCAAATGATTCATTTTCTTTCTCGTGTTGTCATGAAAAATCTAATGAGCGAATCACGTATTACTGGAAAAGAATAAATAATTAAATTAACACTTTGTATTTTACGAATGACAAAATAATTATTCACCTTTTTACCACTAGTTCCTCCTCGATGGATTATAGAACCTTTCGACATGTCCGTTATCAAAGGACGAGGAATTGTAGTCAATTGTCAGGCAGAAGGATTTCCGGAACCACGGATACGTTGGGCTAAATCTGCCGGTATTGTGATTTATTATTGTTACTGTGTTATACAACACTGCTATTCTTAATAATTAATTATTCTGTAATTAATGTTTAAAAGGAAACTTTAAGAAAACCCTTACTGATGACACAATACACATTATAACAACATCTACATAAAAATAAAATATACAACAACATATAAACAAAAATTTACTTTAAAAAGAAGTCCAGAAACACAGCTGCATCTCTGAACTTTGGTTTAAAGTGTATAGTGAATTTTCTCTCCTCACAATAACAGTTTGTTTTAGCACTATGTACAACCAACACTGTAACTTACAAAAATGTAATAGTAGTGATATACTTTTGAACAATATATATGAAACAATATCGTCTTAAAAATCATAAAAATTTAGTAAAATTTTAGAACAAAGTGTAAACAACAATGTACCTACAAAACGTATAGACAGTAATAAACTTTAGAATAATGTGTAAAAAACAAAACGTCTTTCAGGAGTATTCGCTGAAACTCAAACTGAAGAAGCTATAAAGCAAAACGACAGTGTCAAATTAAACAAAAACAATATTTGGGTGTTTTGAGGTCGTTTATTTCTAGCAGGAGTATGCCTTCTGTAAACCAATATACGCTACATAAATTATATAAACAATTTCATCAAAGAACGATGTAATAATATAAACAATGTAATATCGTGTAAACAATATTATAACTTACAACAAATATAAATGATTGTAATCACGTCACCCTAAAAAAAAAAGCGTTCACACTCTTACAATAGTAAGCAAGAAACTTTTGGGCTTTTAACGTAAGTATTAGTATTTACATTAAACAATTTATTTAGGCTATCAGCAAGCCTATTTGGTGGTTTTCATTTTAGCTTTTACATTAAACAACTAAAAATCCGTGGTGATAGATGGAATAAATTAATAATACAAATAGTATATACGTTACAACAATTTGTAATATAAAAGAAATACTTCAAAAATGTATAATATCAAACCTTAGATCACTATTTGAGCAACAATAGAGAAATGCATACAAATAATTTAACTATAGAGTAATACCCAAAGCGCAAATTAAGTTTGAATATATATAAGTAGACATTCTAAAATTTCGGAAAACCATCAGTAATAACGATGTTCGTAGAGTGAAAATTTACCCTCGGTCTAAACACCGACGAATACGTAAGGTCAGCCTGACATACTGAATAACTTTTCCATACGTGCCATCTCTCGGTATTTCGACATAAATCAAATAGTATGTTACATTTACATTCCAGTTTTAACCGAGATCTGGACCTCGATGACTTCATAGCCAGTAAGTCCCGTAATAACGTGTATCATCGATCATTTCTGAGGGCTCACTCCACTAAAAAACATCGGGTTTTGATACTCACGGTAAACGCAGCACAGACATTTCATTGTATTGTTTTCTGCTTAACATTAAACAAAAACCTTGTGACAAAAAGAAAACAGGCTTTTATCCAAACCAAATATTTCATAGTTTCAATTATTAAAATATTGCATTTTATAATTTTGTCTTTGTTTTTAACAATTTTAGTTTAGTTTATTAACAATAGGAAATTCTGAGAAAGCTGGAAGAGAATGATTTCAGTGGAAGAATTCATACTGATAAAAAATGTAGCTACTGACAAGAGTTAAAGTAAGGTTTCTGGACAAGTGCTGAGGTTCATAAAAATTGTACCTATTGACATAAGTTACAGTCAAGTTTCTATACAAGTGCTGAGATTTATAAAAATTGTAACTAATGACATAAGTTAAAGTAAAGTTTCTGTATAAATGCTGAGGTTCATAAAATTGTAGTTATTGACATAAATTTAAAAAGTTTACTTACAAGTGCTGATATTTATAAAATTTGTAGTTATTGACTTAAAGAAAGGTTACTGTACAAGTGTTGATGTTTATAAAAATTGTAGTTATTGACATAAGTAAGGTTTCTGTACAAGCACTGATGTTTATAAAAAAATTAGCTATTAACATAAGGTTAAAAAAAGGTTTTTGTATAACTACTGATATTTATAAAAATTGTAACTATTGATGTAAGTTAAAGTTAGGTTTCTGTACAAGTGCTGATGTTTTCTAAAATTGTAACTTATGTCAATAGTTACAATATCTATAAACCTCAGCACTTCTATAGAAACCTTTTTTTAACTTATGTTGACAAGTTCTGAGGTGTATAAAAATTGTAGTTATAGACATAAGTTAATAAAAGGTTTCTATACAAGTGCTGACGTTTATAAAAATTGTAACTATTGACATAATATATGTAAGGTTTCTTTAAAAGTGCTGAGATTTATAAAAAAATTACAGATATCAACATAAGTTAAAGTTTCTGTACAAGTCCCGAGGTTTATAGAAATTGAAGCTATTAACATAAGTTAAAGTAATGTTTCTGTACAAGTGCTGATGTTTATAAAGATTGTAGCTATTGAGACAAGGTAAAAAAGTTTCTGTATAAGTGCTAAGATTTACTAAAAATTTAGTTATTGATATAAGTTAAAGAAACATTTCTGTACAAGTGCTGAGGTTTATAAAAATTGTAGGTATTGACATAAGTTAAAGTTTCTGTACAAGTGCTAATATTCATAAAAATTATAAATATTGACGTAAGATAAAAAGGTTTCTGTACAAGTGCTGAGAGCTATAAAAATTTTAGCCATTGATATAAGTCAAAGAATTTGGTTAGTGACATGAAAGAAGTCCCATACAGCCATGAACATAATTTGTAAGAAAGATGTTAATGCATGATCATAAATTCAAAACAAATATGCTAAAATAGATAGTCTCTATTTAACAGAAAACATGTTTTGGAAAGAATGGAAAAAAAAATACATAACGTCGGGCTTTGTTTTATTGCTTCACATTGTAGTTATTGCCGTAAGATAAATGTGTTCCAACAGCTACAGTCACGTTGATAGGTTTGTTAACTCTGAACTTATTCAAATGACTGGCAGGCTTATCGATTAAAGTTAATTATTTCAAAAATAATTAATCACCATGATTCAGTGGCACTGTGGTATGTGTGTGCGGATTTACAAAAACAGAAGCCTGGCCTCGATACCCGTAATGGGCAGAACACACATAGTCCATTGTGTGCAAACTTGTGAAAAAAACAAATCATCGCAGGTGTTCTAAGAGTGAAGTCTTCCTTCCCTCTCCTATCTCTACACACACATTCGAGGATTGAGAACTCATACAGACTTGTTCTTGATGACGAGCCGTTCTGAGATACATTAATACAGACTTGTTCTTGATGACGAGCCGTTCTGAGATACATTAATATAGACTTGTTCTCGATGACGAGCCGTTCTGAGATATATTAATATAGACTTGTTCTCGATGACGAGCCGTTCTGAGATATATTAATACAGACTTGTTCTCGATGACGAGCCGTTCTGAGATATATTAATATAGACTTGTTCTCGATGACGAGCCGTTCTGAGATACATTAATATAGACTTGGTTGTGTTATTAAATGCTAAACTGAATGTAATGTAAGATGAAGCTAGTTTATCGTTATAATTATGGGCATCTATTTTACTGCGGTGAGAGTCACGTAACACTGTTGCTGCCATTCTATTCTCCACTAAATCACTTAGCTTGAACCGAGTAGCAGAACTTAATGTTAGTAGTAAGTCGATCTGTTAAAACTTTTACACTAGTGTACCTCGACACGTTTTGTAAATATCCTAACTTGCACGGGGCTTTCTCACCTAGTCAATAATGCTAAATTCTATTCATTATCTAAATGGGTGTAACGTTTCTGTGACCTAAAAAGTTACTCGTTGTACTGTTACAGTGAATTAAATTGATAACTTAATAATGTAATAGAATATTTAATCAGTATAGTTAAAGTATCTTAAAAAAAACACAATATTTTTGTGACATTATCCACTCATCAGCCGTAAATTATAAAATCGAAGGAGCTTCTGTAACACTAGCACGTAAGTTGTGTCTTTATCATGCTTTTTTGTACAATTTGATTGGTGTAATGTGTGAGTGTGTGTGTTTTATTATAGCAAAGCCACATCGGGCTATCTGCTGAGTCCACCGAATGCACTCGAACGCCTGATTTTAGCGTTGTAAATTCCTAAACTTCCCGTTGTACCAGCGGAGGACTGGTGTAAAACAATTGAGTACTTAATTATCAGTTGTTTTGTGGCTAAAGTATTTCTGTTGCTGCTAACAATGAGTCAGTCATGAGATTGTTTAACTAGAAAATCGTCACAAACACCACATACATAAATACATATGTTATCGCTTTTTTATCCGAGTATTTCAAATTATTTTAAACTAAAAGTAATTGATAATTATATAGATTCTAATAACAAAAGGTTTAATGAGAAGGTTATTTCAAATGTCCAGATTTACTTCTACCAAATTGCTAGTGCGCTTGAAGAATAAATTTTTCACCAAATTTTCAGAAACTTTTATGAAACAATTTATGCTGTACTAACATCGGATTTTTTGGAAAACGACATGTTTCATCTTCTTCCAAACTAGATGAGTGAATTATTTAAAAATAAAAAAGAGCTCAAGCCCCGTACTCAGAATGTTTGAAAGTCCAATTTGTGAGGTCAAAGACCAACACATATTATGCACAATCAACATGCCAATGCAATAGTAGTCTGAAGTCATGGGACTATTTCAAGTCAATAATGTTAATGTATCATAAGAAGATTACAGACTATAATGTTAAATACAAGCAGCTGAGCTATCACTAGAAAAGCATAATCTGATTTGGACGACCCTCCCCTTCCTACATACGTGCATACAGTTTGATAAAAAATAAAGGATTCGAGTTTATATATATATATATTGTTTTTTATGATGGTTGCTTCAAGTATCTTAAAGTCAGTTTTTGCTACATCAAAGTTAAACAATAGTTCATTAATACGCTCAGCTTGTTTGGTTCATTTCTTATGGTACGCAGGCCCGGCACGGCCAGCTGATTAAGGCATTCAACTCGTAATCCAAAGGTCGCGTGTTCGAATCGCTGTCACACTAAACATGCTCGCCCTTTCAGCCGTGGGGGTCTTAAAATGTAATGGCCAATTTTACTATTCGTTGGTAAAAGAGTAGCCCAAGAGTTGGCGGTGGGTGGTGATGACTAGCTGCCTTCCCTCTAGTCTTACGCTGCTAAATTAGGGACGGCTAGCACAGATAGCCCTCGAGTAGCTTTGTGCGAAATTTCAAAAAACAAAACAAATGTTGTTTAGTTTTCCAAGAAAATTGATAAATGTTTATTGACTGTATGAATCTTTAAATTGTATTTATCGTTTTTTTACCGTATTTCAAGATCGTGATGTCATTTTGGTAACGTACACTCAGATATCTTTTTTACGGTTTTGAACAACTATAATTAACTTGTTAGAAACACATTTTTAAGTAAATACCTTTCAACAAAGCAAGGGGGAAAAAACAAGTCAGATAAATAAAGCAGTAATCAAACACATCTAAATGATTTTTGTTTTTCACGATATTTCGAGTAAACTTTCTTCACCTATGACACAGAACATGTAAGAAAACCGTCAGTTCAAAAAGTGAAAAACAAAGAAACATTTTTATTTAGGCGTGTATGTTAACTTATTACAAGTTTTGAATTGTTACATAAACGTTTTTTTTAATTAAATATACCACATGAATTTTTCCCTGTAAGATTAATCATAAAAAAATGTTACTTACGCTGAATGTTACTTAAAATAGATTATTTATTAGTTAACTGAAATATGATATAGGTGTGCAGAAAACACTTCTCCAGTTATATTAGGGCATTATAAAATCTTTTGTTTTCGTTTAAAAATCGTATCGCATTAGAACATAAATGTTTTAATTTAAATGGTAGTTAACAAAATGGCAAAGAAAACCTGTTTCACTTGAAAAGTTCACATTTACGTTCGATTGTTTGAAACGCATCAACTTGTTATATTCTAATAACAACTATTGTACATTGTTCGGTACAGAAAAGGATGTTCCACTGAACTTCAAACCAGTGGTCAGCAGCCCACACCTTCAAGTTTTTGAAAACGGATCACTATCCATTCACAATTCCCAGGAGAATGACGTAGGCTTTTACCTCTGCAAAGCAACCAATGGAATTGGACAAGGCCTCAGCAAAGTTATTAAACTACATGTAAAAAGTTAGTGGGACTTTTTTTTAGTGTTGGCATCCTTACGTAGAATCCCATATTTCTGTTTTTTTATTAATATTTTAATATATTACTGCCCACTAAGGAGTTTGCTGATTTTGAAATGTTTATGTCACTGAACCCAGGTAAGAAGGTTGGATAGCCTACCCATTTAAAGCATTTTGTTTTTTGACCTTTAGTTACGAGGTGATTAGGGCGCTCAACTCATAACATGAGGGTCGCAAGTTCAAATGCCCTTCCCACCAAACAACGCCTTGAGAGCGCTGTAATGTTACAATCAATTCCATTGTTCGTTGGTAAAAAAAAACCTAGAGTTGGCGAGGGGGGTGATGATTAACTGCCTTCCATCAAGTTTTTTCGCTGCTAAATTAGGGACGTCTAGTCCTGATGTATCTTTGCGCGAAATTCAAAACAAACAAACTCACCCTGTGGTCCGTTAATCTTTAGAAGTTCATTACTATTTTGAAGAGCTTATAAAATGAAAAGACCAAGATTTTATCTAATACTTTAAAAATGATGCGATTTTCGATAAAATAAAAAATCTGTAACTTGTTATTGTTTAACTCAAGAGCCAATCGAGAACTAAAACAAACGTTTAATACAAACATGGACGTTTCTTGTTCCAGTTTTTCAAAGTGACGCCTTAAATTTGGAGTGGCAATCATTTAAATAAATTCTGTTTTTGTAACTAAAAGAATAATAAAACTAGCTAGAATCAATAAGATTAAAATTACTCACATGAAGGTATATTCGGTGTCACAAAGTTTCTCCTATGCGTCGAAATTTCCCAAGGGTATAAACGAAACGACGGTATTCCATTACTGTTATCAGTAATAAAACCAAGTGGATATAGAAAAATTTTACCCGATAAAAAGAGCTTGGTTGTAACAAAGAAAAAAAATACTGTTTCAAATCATTAAGTTAATTCAATCAGATAAAAAATGGTGATATAACACTCGGGTAGTATTTCACTAAATATCAGTTTCTTTAATGATTAAACCCTATTTGTTTATGTGTTTACACAGAACGACATGAATAAAAGAAAGATTTATTAACAAAGTATTCCATAGACAAGTGTTGATAAATCATTGGTAAGTATTAGCGCTTAATTCGATTATATTAAAAAACATAGTATAGGTTAATGCATGAGTATATTCATAAAACATTATTTTACTTTTTTTTTACAGTTGCAGCACACTTCAAAACAAAGTTCATGGCTGAAATGGTTGAAAAAGGCCACAATATCAAATTGAAATGCCACGCACGAGGGGACCAACCCATAACAATTATATGGCTAAAAGCTAAACAAAACATCAACTTGCAAGGTGATCCCAGGTCAGTGCGGACTTTCACTTTTATATTAAGTGTTGAAAAAACATTAAAGTAAATATTTAGTTTTCAGTGGAGAGGAATTATTTCTTTTTCGGAGTTGTTTTTCTGAAATAGAAAAACTTATAACTTTTTTGTTTTTATGTAATGCTCCGATTAAAAATACCTTTTCTCTCACTGTAATAGATAATACAGGTCTGCGCCTTTAATATTGGTAAAAGTTCTAGCTTTAATAACAGATTTTCCACAATTCAGCTAGGCAGATTTCGCAAATAATATTCATTTTTCTCTATAATGTCAGGATTTTTATACAAATCGGAAATAAAAACCTATTACTTTGATCAAATTATTATTTTCGTTTGCCAAAATGAACATTTTTTATTATTAAGGTTTTTAACAAAAACACCAATAAATTGAAGAAACGGGGAAAACATTGCTGTCAAATGAGTAGTATGCATTCTAATTCATCCTGATTTTATGTGTGTGAAATATATGTCTTTAAGTCACAAAACTATATGTTGTGCTCTTTATTTTATGTATTGAATCTGGAACATTTCGTTGCAATGACTATCCGTAATCAGCCATCCTGCTGATGTTCCACCTTTCCTGATACCTTCTCTACATTTTTCTGATGTCTTTGTGAAACTTTTACCCTTGTTCTTTCCTGAAATTTTCAAGGAAATATTCAGTATGTATGTATAAGAAATGAACTTTCAAGCTCATATTGTAATTCCAGTTTTTGAATTTATCAAGTATGTTATTAACAATATTTTCGTAATAATTTGGGTTCTTGCTGTTTCCTTAAAAACTGTTAGTAACATCTTTAAAGGCAATCCACGTTTGTTTGTTTTTTACTTTTATGTAAAGTGGAGGTAATAATATTTTCTTTGTGTCAACCAAACTTTCACGTTAAACTTTTTTTCGATCCTTGGGCCCCCCAGTGGCTCAGCGGTATGTCTGCGGACTTACACGCTAAAATCCGGGTTTCGATACCCGTGGTGGGCAGAGCACAGATAGCCCATTGTGTAGCTTTGTGCTTAATTCTAAACAACAAATAAACAGCAACGATCCTGGTATCAAACTGACTCTGTGTAGTCATTGCTTCTTTATCCAGTGCTGATTTTGTGCTCTGCTGTCCCACTTGCACAAAAAAACGTAAAAAACTTTGTATAACTGAATTTTTTACTCAACAACGTACAAAGAACTTATAAGTCACCACAAGGTAGCCAACTATGTTTTGTTTTGTTTGATTTTTTTGTATTTTACCGCATTAAGAAGTTTGAGATTTTTGTACGTTTTCTTCGGGTGAACCGAAAGAGTAATAGGTAATAGGTATGGATACATATATGTTACCATTCTGAAGGAGAACACCGTTTAGACTTCATTTGGAGGAATTAATGGACAATCACCTCTTACTTGATTTATAGACTTGAACTCCTATCACTAGTGTTAATTTAGCGATATTGTTGCAATAAACCAGTTGATCTTCTTAAAAAAAGTGTTTATCAACTTTTTCCCACAATTTCTGTACCAGTATAATGATGTTCCTAGAGAACGTAAGCTCTCTTTTGGACCACAACATTTCTGAAAAATCCTTTTGAAGACTCAAATCTCTCACCAAATCATTAAGTTCACCATTTGTGAAAGTTTTGGCTCGCTTTAGGTTGAAAACAATCCCTATCATCACTTCTATTAACATCAGGTTCAGAACCAGATAAAACCATATCAAGAGTCTCCAGTGGCGTAGGTACAGGTACATTAGGTCCATGAGCAACAGGTCTTAGAGCACATTAAGAGTTTGGACAAAAAATTTCCTTTTTATTTCGAGTGTTGTAGCCTTACATGTTACATGAGCAATAATAGCAGTCATCTCCTTGGTTTTTAGGTTCACACCAGACCATAGGAATATATAAGCAATGACATTTTTTTACCTTTAGTCCATTGTCTCAATTCTCCAACACAAACGATACAAACTTTATATGGAGCCTATAACTTGTCTTAGTCCGAAGTTTCTTCCAAAATGCGCGTAGTAGGTTTTTGGACAAATTATGTAATGTTTTGCTTTGTTCCTTTAGAGCAAATTTACCACAAATAAAGCAACTTATTTTGGGGTCGTTTATACAACCTCTTGTTGACATAGTGATGAATAAATATTATTAAAATGAAAAAATAATATCAATGCGCATGTTTATGCAAATACTATTTCGCGACATGAAACGCCATGTGGCATCTTAAGCATTTATATGCTAGCGGTGTATTTCTCGTGGGTTGTAGAACATAGATAAGACTCTCACGTCGCGATTGGTCTAGAGAAATCCATAGTTAGTGGTTGTCAATATTTTACGCACAACAACATGTGATCCAATTTCAATTGAAATAATTCATTTGTGTAAAACTCTGTACGTGATAGAGAAAAATGAATATCAATTTCAGATTCAGTATACAAGAAATACTGTAGAACGTTTAAAAATTTGAAGACAATTAAATCATAGCAGGCCTGTGTAATTTATTGATATTTTATCGTAAAGCACCTTATAAGTTTTTGTTCAAATTACCAAATTAAAATCTCTACACCTATAGATTTGACTTAGATTAAATAAATAAGAAATATTATATTATTACTAGTAGTATTCTGTCATAAGACAAAAAGAATGTTGTATGTTGGGGGGGGAATGTCTTATATTTACACTGATTGTTAATTTTGTTAAGACCCACAGGTATATTTGTAAAACGGACTGATCGTTATGCATCACATGTTTTCTTGAGCCCTATAAATGTATATGTAGTCGAATCACGATTAGTATGAAATACAACAGGTAAAAGCAAGTACCTTTACAAATTTCTAAGAGCACGACAGTAGATACCTGTTTAAGAAGGGCGTTACTGTAAAATTATGTTACTTTGTCTGAAGTTTCAGTCATTGTAACAGCTGTAAGACTGAGTCTAATCTTCATTATTATTGGAAGAGTCTATTAGTTGAAACAATCTCCAGCTGTACCACCATTTGAAAAGCAAAACATCTCGTATTAAAAAAAAATTAAGCATGATATTTAGAGTCAACTTCGAATAATAAAAAAGTATATAAAAATATACGTTGTCGTGTTAATAGTGGTGTAGACTATATCAAGAAAATTGCACGTTGTACTTGATTTGGTTTGTGGGAAAGGTTCTCGTTGCTTCTTGGATTGGCCTGGCATGGCCGAGCGCGTTAAGGCGTGCGCTCGTAATCCGAGGATCGCGGGTTCGCGCCCGCGTCGCGCTAAACATGCTCGCCCTCCCAGTGGGGGTGTATAATGTGACGGTCAATCCCACTATTCGTTGGTAAAAGAGTAGCCCAAGAGTTGGCGGTGGGTGGTGATGACTAGCTGCCTTCCCTCTAGTCTTACACTGCTAAATTAGGGACGGCTAGCACAGATATCCCTCGAGTAGCTTTGTGCGAAATTTCAAAAACAAACAAAAAAAACAAGCTTCTTGGATTATTTTAGGTGCGTTACAAACGTCCAAAGTGTGCGTGAACAACGTTGCCAATTTCGTTTACCTCACGAGGACTGGTACATTATTTTTATAAATTTTACCAAAGTGTTATAATGAAAGTTAGATCTCCATTCGATTGAGCATTATTACAATCATCTGCTGATCATAGCTTCAGTTAGTAAGAATGTAGTTCTTTCTTCACTTGATTAAATAACAGATTGGATGTAATATTATAAAATGCCTGTGAATAATATCATAAAATTTATAATAATTCATACAGAAATCTTCACCATAGCTGTCAGTTTCATTCAGTAAAGCTTTTGTGCTTGATTTTGGTTTTGTTTATATATTGGTTTGTTTCTTTGTTTGTTTTTGAATTTCGCCGTCCCTGACTTAGCAGTGTAAGACTAGAGGGAAGGCAGCTAGACATCATTACCTATCGCCAACTCTTGGGTTACTCTTTTACCAACGAATAGCGGAATTGATCGTAACACTATAACGCCCTCACGGCTGAAAGGTCGAGCACGTTTGATGCGATGGAGATTCGAACCCGCGACCCTCAGATTACGAGTCGAACTCCTTAACCCACCTGGCCATGCCGGCCTCTTATATATTGGATTGATTGTAGTTAATATTTGATTTACTTATACTGTTGATTTGCATTCGTAGATTCGTTTCCCCATTTCATAAAATGCATATGAACTGGTTGTTACAGTTCTTTTACGTTAAACTCCCAAGGTCAAAAATAAAACTTAAATCGTCTCTAACAAATTTTTCGTTATTTTATGTTTGTGTTATAGTTAAGCGCAAAGCTGCACAATGGATTATCTCCACTATGCCCATTATCGTTATCAAAACTCGGTTTTTAGCGTTATACGCGTTCAGAGTTAGCGCTAAGCAACTGGGTGCTATCATCTTAGGTACTTTTAAAAATATTTTCTTTTCTGCTGGTAGTTTGTTTGTTTCAGAATTTCGCGTAAAGGTGCACTAGGATATCTGCGCATATTTTTGGTTACTTTTTTTCTGAAGAAAAAATGAGATTTGAACTTTACTATTATGGCATCCCCACTGTAGTAAAATGCGGAGAGTGTTTATGAGGTTTGCTAAATACTAGGTCACGCCCAGACTGACAACTTGACTAGGTGGTTAGGGCGCTCGAATCGCAATCTAAGGGCAGGTCGCATGTTCGAATCTCCGTCAAACCTAACATGCTCGCCCTTTCAACCGTAGGGGGCGTCAATCACACAAATCGTTGGTAAAAGGGTAGCCTAAGAATTGGCGGTGGATGATGATGACTAGCTGCCTTTCCTCTAGTGTTACGCTGCTAAATTAGGACGGCTAGCGCAGATAGCCCTTGTTTAGCTTTGCATGAAATTACCAAACAAGCAAAAATCAAACTCTAACAAAGCTTGTTTATTCTTGTGAATATATAACTGTATTACTTTTTATGATTGAAATATTTGTTACTTTGGTTCGTGTTTTTAGGACTTAAAGTTTTCCCCCTTAATTGTTTGACATTTAAATTTTCCCTCTTAGATACACATTAATAGAGACAGTGTTGTCCTCTGGTGTTACATCTGAATTACTTATCCGCCAAGCTGAAAAACAAGACTCAGCCCTTTTTACCTGTATCGCTTCCAACATGTATGGACAAGATGACACCAATATACAGCTGATAGTACAAGGTAATGAGAACTCTATATTAATTGTGCTTCTTTAAACCAGGTACCCAGGATTTAGGACTACCACAGACCTGAACACATAACATTATTTTAGAAAGGGCTAAAACTATTTTTAGTTTTCAGGTTGAAGTAGAATTCCATAAAATGTTTTATGATTTGGTGACACTATCGCAAGTTTTTGACTTATATAGTACACAGTTGTAAACTTTGAAGAAGTACGTGGTGTTGTTGTCTTACCCTATTGGCCTCTTGACTAAGATCGGGTATAGTTTGTTGTGTTCTTTTTTTTTTGTTCGCGTTCCTTTCTTTGTATTTAGGGTAGATACGAAGACCTTGACTTTGGCATCAGCTGGATAATTCTCAATGGTACTCTACCAATTTTAATGCATTTCGTTTACAGTACAGCTTGACAGACCGTGCTATGGGTTCTAGCTGAAGCCCAGACTAGCTATTTCAATAGCTTGTTTTTCAATCTTCAATCTCTCACTTCTTTGAATGTCACCGACTAACACAGCAGTAGCAGAGCAAGTATAACTTTACTCTGAATGCATTTCTCTGACAGTTTGCTATACATTGCTGCCAGGTGAAAGTAATTTGTATCATCAAATTTCTTACAAATGTTTCCGATCGTGTCCATAAGGTCCCCTGGAGCTTCTGAGAATAACATAGTGTTTAGAATCCTTAATACAGTCATGCAGAATGCAAGCAATCGATTGTTCTTGTCAAGAGCACTGAAACTTGAAGCCTTCCACCGAGCTTCATAATTTGGAAAGTTTGATGTCACTGTGGATTCGATACCAGAGAACTGTCGAATTGTATAGACATTGTTCCCTATTGAAGTACTAAAACAACGCCTTTTTTCACAATTAATTCTTGGATCATGTGCATCGTTTCTTTGATGTCATGAAATCCAAGAGATCCTCAGAAGTATGACCAGACATTTTTTCTTCATCACTTTCCAATGGAATAGCGTCATCAGTCCTTCCTTTTTATTTCTTCCCACTTTTAATTTGCTCTGCAAGTATTGGTAAAAATGTCAGCCAATAAACAAACGATCCGGACTAACTTGAAAAATTAGATTCTGCACAATTCTGGGTGCCTGTCCCGTAAAAGCATTGTTAAAACGTTTATTACAGCAAAATATTAAACATGTGTCAAATAACTTTGGTTTAACTTTACTGAGGCGGTGCTAGGTAAAATATAATATGCAGTTTACAATCTTAAATAGTATATAAAACAAGTTTAAACTTTTTCTGAGTATACTAAAAGTCTTGAATTTCGGTATATTTTTATGATAAGGGCTCAGCATGGCCAGGTGGTTAAGGTAATCGACTCAAAATCCGAGGATCGCGGGTTCGAATCCCCGTCACATCAAACATGCTTGCCTTTTCAGCCGTAGTGGCGTTATAATGTGACGCGCAATCCCACTATTCATTGGTGAAAGAGTAGCCCAAGAGTTGGCAGTGGGTGGTGATCACTAGCTGCCTTCCCTCTAGTCTTATTCTACTAAATTAGGAATGGCCAGCGTAGATAGCCATCGTGTAGCTTTGCATGAAATTCAAAACAAACTAAAACAATCTTATGACAAATCAAATAATAATATTGATAGTATATTTACATCAAGATAACTGTGATTACCGAAGCCAATCGTATTTATTTTGTTATACTTAACAGTACTAAAAAGTATAGTGTGGAAGTTTGACTTGTATAATTTATTATTTATTCCACTATAATTATTGTTTATTTTAGAGCCTCCAGACACCCCTCAAAATTTGCATATAGTTGAACGATCTAGCCGCACCGTTGCACTCAGTTGGTCAGCACCTTACAGCGGCAACAGTGTTATCACGAAATACTTGGTTCAGTGCAAGGAGCAGTCTGGTAAGATAAAGGTTGTTGGCTAAATGAATGAATGTTCCAACACCAACTGACCTGCTAACCAGATGTAATAAAAAGTATAAGTAAACAGGTGTAGAGAATGACTACCTAGACTTGTTTTATATGGCAAATATGAACTTTAAGTAGATAAACTAATTAAATTGTTATAGCCAAATTGTTATTGCCGTAAGTTGCTTTATTGTCAAATTGAAAATACGTTTCCAATGTTTTATAGCGAAATGGCAGAAGGAAACTTCCAATGTTACAATATCGGGTACAGAGACAAATGCTTTGATCTCTGGTCTTAAACCTGCCAGTGTTTACCATATGAGAGTAATCGCAAGAAATGGCCTTGGTTTCAGCAACCCAAGCAAGGCTGTGGAAGTCAAAACTGAAGAAGAAGGTATGTCCAGGTCATGAGTCTCAAGAATAGTGGCACTTTTATTTATTAAAACTTAAAAATAATTTGAAACTGTTCAGTTTTGGGTAACGAAAATAAACTCCTGGACCTGGGAGATATTTTTAAATTAGTAATTAAAATTTAGAGCACATTGGTGAATTAAATTTACACTCTTAATCAGGTTTCTATAAAACCCGTGAAAACAAGCATAATGCAGTATCAACAGTGGAACCAAATGTTATGTCTGCTGTTGTAAGTTAAATACTCTTATCGATTATTTTTTCCTAAATAATAAAATGTATCATTTAAAAACATTGAATTTTAACACATAAATACCTTTTACAAATATAAAGTGAAAAGAGTGATTTTGTACAACGTGGATTTATCGTGTTTTTGTCTTCAATATAATAAGGCAATGTACGATAAGTAAAAGTCAAGATAACAGCTTTCAAGGAATAAACAGATATGTGTGTGATTTCGCACCGTATAAAGCAGCTTAGCAATGCCAGTTTATGCCCCCCAGTGGCTCAGCGGTATGTTTGCGGCCTTACACGCTAAAATCCGGGTTTCGATACCCGTGGTGGGCAGAGCACAGATAGCCCATTGTGCAGCTTTGTGTTTAATTCAAAATAACAAATAACAAATGCCAGTTTATATTATTTTAATGTGATTAATTTCAGCCCCAGAAGGCCCCCCACTGAGGGTCCGTGGTGTGTCGACGAGCTCAAAATCCTTGAAGATAACATGGAAGGTAAATTTTTCCTTCGTTTGTTGAGGATTATTGTGTGTGTGTATATTGTATTTACACACGAGTTGTGTATTGGGCGTGTGTATATATATATATATATATATTATCATCGTTCAGGGAAAATGTCGTTTGGGAATAATAAATTTATCTTCTGCTGTTTAACACACTCGCTATTCACCCGGCAATGGAACGATAACTGTTTAACTCATGTAGTATAGGAACCTAAATTTCTATTTGTACGACTCTCGCACGTAAAAATACACACACACACACACACACACACACACACACACGTAACTATTAATAAAATATAAAATGCAGCTCAATAAAGTCAGTTAGATAATAACAAAACTGGATGTACAAATCTCTCAATATAAAATAAAATGACATTCGTTGGACATGCAGTGAGTGATCGATGTTGTAACAACAGATACTGCTTAATAAAACATTTATAAGCCAAAATAGTTTTCTGGGCATCCGTACGATGGTTTCTGCGCTATGCCAGTAAATATATTCTACTTGTAACTTGCATTTATCCATGGTTATGAAATAGTTGTTTTCATCCTTACTTGTCACTTTAGAGTCCTTAAACCCTATTTCTAGAGGGTGCATGTTGCCCTTTCCAAAACCACTAATGAATTTTATTGGAGATAATTGGTGATTTAACATCCTATCTGATTTAAAGATTCCTTTGTGTAAGCCAGTTAGCTGTTTAGTCTTATTCCTCGTCAGTGGTAAATGGCGCTTGGACCAAAAACCTAAATCATGCAATTTATTGGAACAAAGTCAAATAACACTGCACAACAAAGTTTTTGCTTCTTGAACACTGTTGGGTGTTCCTTGGAGATTTTAGGTTGCTGATCACGAAACTCTCATTCAAATTTGCCCATCCCGTATACAGTTTCATCGAAATTTTTAGTTTTGCTACAATAGAAAAATGATATCATGGCAACTGGAATCCGTCAATGCTTGCTGACTACTGTTGGACACTGCAACGTAATGCAGCGGACATTGAATAGAAACAAAAATCAGGAGCAAAACACTTTTAATTATGTTGAACTTAATAGCGTATTAGAAACACAAATGCAATTAAATACGTTATTGCCGCTAAACAGTTAGCTGTGTATTTCTCAGAGTTTCTACATAAAACCAAAACTAGATTTGTGCTTACCCACCAGGTACCTGTCACAATCAGCAAAAACTTTTCAGAAAGCAAAACTTTAAAAGAAAAATTGTTGTGCAGTGTAATGCTTTGGTGGATAATGGGTAACAATAGAAAGTAACACGTTTCATGTGGATAAAATGTCATTTTTTAACTATTCTTCATATTTATTGTGCTGACTTTCACATCTCGTGTCAGCCGTCAAATATGAGGGATGTTCAGCTACAGAGTGCCTTCAGTTATTTACTGACATGAACCACAGCAAATGGTTTCAACCCTTCTCTTCCCAAAACTGTTTGCATACACTTTTTCCATCAGTGGGTATTCATTCTGATCCTGAACTCCTTATTCGTGAAGTTGTGCTTTCCGTGGTCCTTGGGGCTTATATTTGACTGTAAGCTGGCCTTTATTCCATACGTGTCAAGTTTAAAAGGGTACTGAACATCCTCTGAGTTTTCTCTTTCACATCTTGTGAGCAGATCGATGTTCCATGCTAAAAATCTTTCGCGCACTTGTTTGACCAAAGCTAGACTTGTGGGTCTTTTGGTTTATGGCTCTGCCAGGACTTCAGTTTTGAAAACTGGACCCTGTTCACCATCAGGGGCTTTGGCTCTGCATAGGGGCTTTCCACATTTCTCCAGTCCAGGAACCCCATGCAGCCCCTTCATACTTTCATAGTTTGAAACTGTCTTTAATGTATGCTTCAAAATTTCGATCTTTACCACAGTATCCCACATTGGGTTGTGTTTTCCTTCTTTACTTGGCCACACTTTTTCATAATAGATGGACTGTTACTTTCCCTTTTAGCCTTTGTCTCCAGTTGCAGTTGGATGAATTGGGTCTATCTTTGGATGGCATAGTGATATTAACAGATCAGCTCATCTCACCATGGCTAATTACTATCCCCAACCGTGACCTTTCTTTGAGTTATCTGAAGAAGACAGATATTTCTGAGTGGAAGCATTTTCTTCTATTTGCCGAACATCTTTCGAACCATCCTTCCAATCCCATTTATACTGATGATTTGAAATCTGATTAATCTGTAGACTCTGCCATTATTTGCTGTGATTCGGTTGTTGCACAAAGAATCCTTTCTACACTTTCTGTGTTTACTCCCAAATTATACGACATTTCACTTGCCCTGAATCACATAGATGCTATGCAGTCCACGAACTGTACCATTTATACCGATTCACTTGGCTCTCTGTTAGCCCCCTCGATGTAGATTCCTGTACGTGTTGAGGGGACCTACTGGGGAAGGTTTTGTTCTTTCAGTTTGCCTTCTCTGGGATCTAAACATCTACCCACGTGTTTGCCATGCGTGGCGGCCTGTGAAGGGGAGGAGAAAATCCTGGTATTTGAGGGGTCCAACCCTAACACACCACTTTGGTCTTGAATTGCTATAGATGGGCGGCCTTGCGGTGGCCCCTCTTTAGTCCAGAAGTTACACATGTTCTTCAGCAGTTGACCAGATTCTTCAAGCTGGTTCACTTGAGCTAGGGTCAACCAAGTACCAGTGTTGGATGTTCTCAACAGATGTTGTGGAAATTGTATCTGATAGTGGTGTTTGAGTTTTGTGCTCACGAAACTCTAGTGTTGCTGCAGTGTCCTTCTTTAGCATTGCAGTGCGTTCCCTCGTACGGCTCCATGGTGGGTAGAGTCAGTGATCACCGAAATATTCATTTTTTATTATGGATTCTCCAAACAAAAAGTTAAATAGTGAAAGGTAATACATAAATAAATGACTACGTCTTGAAGATTCTGAGAAGCAACCTTCAACACTGTAACACCTGTTCCTCACTTTCTTATACTACAATCTTTTTCAGATAAACATTTAAAGCAGATGTCTCCCTTTTTCATCGAGAAATGACTAGAGGGATTTGCTGGCTCTCTAAAGTCGGTAAATAAACTCTGCTCTGGTGACATTGGTGGAAACATCCACATTTCAACACAATCAACGCTTCTTGCATTCAAAGGCAATTGGGAATATACCTATTGAGGTTACACTCCATACTACCGTGAATTCATCACGAGGAGTTGTTGTTAAGAGGGATTTGAAGAACATCCAAGAGTTACAGATTCTCGCTGGTTGCTCCATCCATGGAGTTTCTGCAGTGAGGCGTACCTCCACTTGCAAAAATGGAATTATGGTGCTGATCAATGACCTCATTCTGACATGTACATCACCACGTCCACCTGCAACCATCAAGGCAGGTTATTTTAATTGCAGGGTATGGCCATGTATTCCAAACCCACTCCAATGTTTCCAGTGTCAGCTGTTCGTCACTCGAAAACGTCATGTCGTGGTTCTTTGACGTGTGCTCGTTGCAGTAGCAAGGACTACGATGCCTATGAGAGTGAAATGGACCCTCATAGCATCTATTGCTATGGCTCTCACCCGTCCTAATTTCGTTCTTCCCTTTAATGGTTAGAAGAAAAAGAGGTGCAGCATTTTAAATGATTCAAAACATTAGCAAGTGCTGATATTGATGGGAGAGATAATTCCATAGAGCGTATGCTCTATGAACACAATCTTTCTTTTTCAATACTGATTCTTATACTTATTTTCATGCACCTAATCTGCCCTTTACTGCTATTGATCTCTAAATTTTCTTCCCTTCTTTTTCTCCCACTTTTCAAGGAAAGTTAACAATAATCCACGAGGCAGTGATCATTTTCCGATAATTTTGAGAGAGACTGGCTATGGTCGATGCCATCCGACTCGCATGTCCCCGTGGAAGCTGGATCAAGTAAAGTGGCCCTCTTACACAGCTCTCACAGAACTTGATCCTGCCATCATCTATAAGCCATCAATAGACGACTGTGTGATAGCAGTAACTGACTGTATTATACAGATAGCTGCTCAATGTATTCCTAAAACCTCGACACGTTTTCCACTATATCCTCGTCCGTGGTGGAATCCTTTCTGCTACATTGCATGGAAGGCTCAGAAACGGGCCTGGAATACTTTTCGTAGGTATCCTACACTCTCGAACTGCATCGCTTTTCAGCAGGCCCGTGCACGTGCTCAGTGGGTAACACGTTAAAGCCAGAGATAATCTTGGATTAAGTTTGCAATTAACATATCTTCTACCACTAGTTTCAAAGTCGTGTGACAAGATCCCAAAGGTCAGTGGACAATATAATTCTGTTCCCTTATCAATCTTGCTCTCTGGCCAGGAAGTAGTTGATACCCAGAACATCGCCGATACTCCAGGTGAAAGCTCGTGCCAGGTATCTAGCACTTCTGCTTCCTCCTCCACCTTCTTAGTCATCAAGACGCAGGCAGAGCGATCACCTCTTTCCTTTCAACCTGATTGGCTCTATGACTATAATCATCCCTTTCCACTGGTGTAGCTCAAACTGGCCCTTCATTGGTCTGACAGTGCATCAGTTGGACCTGATGTTGTACACTGTGAAATGATACGGCATCTATTTTTTGTTTCTCTTGCTATTCTTCTGATTGTTTTAACTGGATCTGGCAGTAGAATGTTTTTCCTGATGCCTGGTGCCAGGATATTGTCCTACCCTTCTCTAATTCTTGGGAAGTATCTCAAGATTCCTTCAAACTACTGTCCAATTGCTCTGATAAGCCGTCTCTTTAAGATCTTAGAGAGGATGATTAATGCTCGTATTGTTTGGTTCCTCGAATCAAACAACCTCCTCTTGCCCACCCTGTGTGGGTTCCGATGATAGCTTTCCACCGTAGACCGCCTGATACGACTTAACATCAAATAGAGAAGCCTTTCTCAAACGACATCTTGTATCAATATTCTTTGACATTGAGAAGGCTTATGATACAACAAGGAAGTAAGGAATTTTGCAAGACCTCCATATATATACGTTACATGACCATTTGCCTATTTCTATTTATTTTTTCTTGTAATGGGCAGGTGATTCCAATTTCGTGTGGATTCGATACTATTACATTATTTTCTACAGGAACTTGGAGTCCCTCAAGGCTGTGTTTGGAGTGTCACACTTTTCAACTTAAAGATTATTACCATCACTGAACAACTCCCCGGGCTTAAACGGGCTCTATGTCGACGTCCTTCACATCTCATGTCAGTCATCAAACATGAATGGCGCCTACAGACTGCCCTCAATTGTTTACTGAAGTAAACCGCAGCAAATGGCTTTACCTTCTCTTTCTAAAACCGTTTGCATGCACTTTTGTCGCCAATGGGGTATTCATTCTGATCCTGAACTCCGTATTGGTGAAGTTGTGCTGTTTCTGGTCCTGAAACAAAGTTTTTGGAGCTTATTTTTTACCAGAACGTTGAAAGCATTAATAATCCGTATTCCTGGACCTGCGACCTTTATAATATTGTATTAAAGTCTAAAGTAAGCAAAAAATGAATTGCATAATTCGTGTTACTTGAAGTAACTTTTAAATAGTTTGAATAAATATGCAATAAAATAACTTGAAAATATTTGGCATTGTTTTATGTTTAGAGAGAGAAAATGTACTTTCTTGGTGCAAGTCTGTCAGGTTCTGACTTTGTGAGATATGATCAATCGGTTTCAGAGCAGCCAAGTAACCAAATAAACTTTCTGTTAGAAGTTAAGACACCCATATGTTTATCTAGAGGACAATATATTTCACCAGAGTATATTCTGGATCATTTCTAGAATGACAAAAACATATGGGAATTACTATCAAGATTTATTGAAGACATGCATACATTAGATAAAATCATGTACACAGATATGAGCATTTTCGTTCAACTTAACTCTCCTAGACTCCTAGAATATCACTAATCTTGCTTGGCAAATCTTCTGTTTAAATCTCATTTTGGACCAAACCTAAAATGCAGACGGAAACTTGTATCGTATTACATACTTTCTTTTGGCTAAAAATTAAAATTACTTGCCACTAGTTTATATGAAATAGTTAATAAAGTTCACACAATCTTGAACCGTGCGTATGTATAATCGATATTATATATAAAAAACAAAAAACATAGAGAATGTTCAAGGCAAATCGATTTTCTATTTCATTTTCGTGTCTGGGTAAATAATTTAACAAAACTTTTTTAAAACTTCTCTTAAATATTTCGTTAGTCAAAAGCTTGAGTGATATTTAAACAAACTCTCAAATTTTAAATAAACAACTCTTATATTCGGCTAATTGGGGGTATTACAAGATATAAAAGTAATTGGTTAGAAGTCCAGGATTCGCTAGGTTTGTAAGTTTCAGATGCCTTTGGGGGGGAATGAATGATCTACATTCAAGAACAAATTGGTGAAACCAAGTTCTGTTTAGATGTGTAAGTTATCAATATGGTATAATTCATTAACGACTGATTAAATTAAAAATCTAGTGCATTAGGTAAATACTCAGTACTAATGGCTCATTTTTCTTGGTGTTCAAAGATCTAAGTTTTCCATGAGTCCTTTTATGTTAATCAAAAATTAGGATTACCCTTCCGTTACAGCCACCTAATCAGAAACTGCAGCATGGTATCCTACAAGGTTATTACGTCGGATACAAATTGGCCGCCTCTTCAGATCAGTATGTTTATCGAACTTTGGAAATCCAACCAGATTTTAAAGAGGAATGTCATCTGAGTGGATTGAAGCGGTTTACCAAATATATAATTATAGTACAGGCCTATAACAGCAAGGGAGCAGGGCCTTCTTCAGAAGAATTACTGTTACAAACTTTAGAAAATGGTAAGCTCAATAATGTTCTATGTTTCTTATTAAGCACACCTCCAAGTGAAACTTCTTTTAGGGAAAATTTGCATTGAACATTAAAACGTGATACGTTCAGAAAATTTGATATTACTTTACAACCCTATGGAAACCAAAAGTGAAGTGATCTCTGGTACATAAAATCGATTTGTCCGTCATCTAGGATGTAAATTATGATTTCGTCAGTGGCTTTACATATATTACATTAAAATAAATAATCGTACTGGTTAACAATGCCTACTATTAATTTACATAAATTTTTTTGTGACTAACGTTTCAGCTATCTTTTATAATTTGAAAAACCATACTAAATAATATCCTCTAAGACAATATAAAATTATAATAATAAATATAATTTAAAATCACTAAAAATACCTTTAAGATACTTGTCAAAGTATAATATCATTAGATTTATGGAAAAATAAAATTTTTCGTCAAGACAAGAAAGGTTTTAATTCAGCTTTGTTTCCTATTTATAATTTATTTTATTCTGAAAACGTTTTTTCCTTGTTTTATCTCAGATCCACCGACAACTCCCCAGTTGAAAGTATTTTCAAGCACGACTAATTCCATCCAATTAACGTGGAAAGCAGTTGATCCTGACGGTAACCCTATTACAGGTGTGTTTGTTCAGTTTAACTTTCAGTAGATGTTTCGTACGTCTACGAGCTGTACACTCAACCTTGTCCGCTATTTATTAAAGCGATTTTGTTCATCTGCTACTGATCAGGTAATGGGTTGTTATAAATCTATTTTAACATAGTTGAAAAGCTGAGTGCGTTTGTATTCTATTTCATACATCGCAAACTCTCTGCTTGTTTTCATGTTTCAAAATAAGCTGTATATTACTGGCCCTTAATTTTATTCATATATAACAGCTTGTTAATTAGTGACAAAAGCACGTGCTGCAAAATTATTTCTTCTTTACTAAGTGAACAGCATCGTTGATTGAACAAACTAAGATGACATGGAAAGCGACTGCATAGTTTAGAGTGACGGTTGTAGAAAAAAAGTGTCGGAAGACTTATGTACCGAAATACAAAAGACTTAACTTCGTCCTTTCTACCTGAGCTTTTTTGGGGTCAGTCCTCTAAGACCATCTCTCTCTACGAGTGTCACTCTGAACTAGACAATCGTTGCTGAAACCACCATAAAATGTAGTAATCAAGAAAGATGTCATTTCAGGAAAGAAATGCAACTTTCAGTGTTTGATTCATTCAAGCTTTAGCCATTCAATAGAAGTTAGAAATCTGTACTATATTGTCTTCAAACAACTTTTAATAGCTAGTTACTATGAGCTAAAAATCGAAATCCTAGGAGGCATGTGTGGTACACGGAGCGTCAGTTGGAAAGCAGATCCTGTACAAGGTATCTTTGAATCAAAAGATAGTTACGTAGTATTTAAGGGTATTACTTAAGTAACATCTTTGAAAAACTGCCCTCCCAGCTGTGGGGGCGTTATAATGTTACGGTCAGTCCCAGTAGTCGTTAGTAAAAGAGTAGCCCAAGAGTTGGCGGTGGGTTGGTGATGATTAGCTGCCATCCCTCTAGTCTTACACTGCTAAATTAGGGACGGCTAGCACAGATAGCCCTCGAGTAGCTTTGTGCAAAATTCAAGAATAAACAAACAAAAACTGCCAACGATGGAGCCAAAATATATTCATTGACTGTGAACAATGTTCTGCTGCTTCAAATTATTACGAATTACAGAGTGAATTATAGATCACTAAACTGTATACAAAAAATATTTTAGCTTTTCTTGAGTAAAAAATTTGAACCGTATGCCATTCTCTGTTACCGTGTTATAGATCATACGCTCTTTTGTAAATTAGTTTTAACCGTGGTATAGCGACTAACAGAATAGTTCTGATTTTTTTTCAAGTGCAAACTTTTAGCTCATAACTCCGTCATTTGTTGACCGATTTTAGGTCTAATTATAGCGTCTAGGCAGGGAAAGAATATAGTTAACAAATGTTAGTGGTGTTTGTAATTCAACATGAATCCCCAATTTAGACACCTGGAAGAAATAAAACTTCAAACAATGATGTATCTATAAGTTGTTATTAAAATCTACTAATCAGAAAAGGACAATAAAAACTACAAATAACAACAAAGACTCGCATATTTATAAAAGTATTAATTAGGAATAAATAACAGCTGAAAAGTAAAATACGATTATTTTGGAAAGCATAGAATTCGAACGGTAAAACAAACAACGTAAAAAGAAAATAAAAACAACACTTGCAAATTGTTACAATTGCAAATGCTGAGGTTAATCTCGTATCAAACATAGAATGCTGTCGTGGAAAGGAAAAGTTGTCGATGAAATCACAGAAGCTAAGACTGCAACACGACAAAAGTTCTCACATTAGTAAAAGAAGCGAATGTCATTGTTTCTTTCAAAGTAAGATGAATTTAGTTAACACAGAATTAACTATATTACTGTCATTAAATTCCAGATAAAAATTCTAACAAATGGTAGACCAGTAACAAGATCTTGCATATGCTAAAGATAAAACATTGTCTATGGGAACTTGTGCATGGAAATAGCTGTCAGGTTATACCAACACCATTAACATCGTATACCTGGAACGGTTTTCTTTCTAAGTCTACATGGACTACACTAATTTTAGGGATTTTTGAAATCTGAACATCAAATTAACTCTAAATAAATGCAGTCGTTTCTAGAGCAACAACATCAAGTTTTTGTCCACCTTCTAGACCTGTAAAGAAACCAATAATGATGGGAAAGTACCGGATAAATACTTATAAAGACGTTATCAACAGTTGCTCATTCTGAAACATCTCTCTGAGTAATAGGGATATTCAGGAAAACCTTGAGCATACCTTAAGAATATTTAGTATGAATGTAAAAAGAAACTTATAGGCTGGAGTACCACATTGAAATACGTGGTATTATTACGCTACGAGCTTTTCGACCCTTTAAAAACCTTTTCGTAACATGAAATTACGACAAGAACGGGAAAAAAATATATAGAAAAGAGAAAGGAATGCAATAAAATCACGTTACCATACTAAGGCGAGCAGGAACAATATTTTAACGTAATACTTCAGCCTGCAAGTTTCATTTTTATATCAGTACATCCACATTTAAATTAAGTTAAATCATTATCTACTATAAGTATTCTATTGGCTATTTTTTAGGTGAGAATACTGCGGTTATTTCCTTCCAATCCCATGAATTAGCAGTACTGTTGTATAATAGGTTGCTAAGTGATGAAATTTGTATAAATATAATAGTATAATCTGTTGTATGACCATGGAACTACATGGCAGGGTGTGAATGGATCTTCAAGAAAATTAGCATAAAGGTTTGTTACGTCCACATCAGATGTACGGTTTTGCGTTATGTTTTGCAGTTTCTATAGGCATATTTTACAATTTTTTATAAGGAAAGCAACTCATGTTTTAAGTTAACCATCATTATTCATGAATTTACATAACTTTTGTCCAGGGGATGAGTACTCCAACTAATACATAAATAGCAAACAAATTTTGTAAATATTGCTGATATTATTCGTTAAAGTACAGTTAAATTATTATTATTACTTTGTAGAAAAGTGTTTTATGTGTCATCATGACAAAGTAAAAATATGAGCAATTAAATATATGTTGTTGATTTTTAAGTGTACGATTCCATAAGCGGCTTTGTTGCTTTACAGTTTAATACAATAAAAATATGATAATTAACAGTCTTAAACGCTGATCCCTTAGTTTATCAACTTCAAGAGAAAAGTGAAGATGTACTAGAAAATGTAAAATGTTTCGGTTCAATGCATCTCCGAGCCACCCATAGATTCACCAGGGTTTAGTCACTTGATTAATCACATTCAAGATGGCGGTATATGTCATTGATACCAACTAATATTTAATATTTCATATAACTGGAATATATCACTGCTGCAAATACATGCAAACCAGTCTGCTGAAAGCTCTTAAATCATTAGAACAACAGGTACTTTGAATGAAGGCTTGGATATGAGAATTATTTCAACAAGTACATCTTGTAGGTTCCCAAAGCTGAAAAGTGTTTCGAGTGTGGAATCGCAGAGGATATTGTTGGCTTTTGTAAACAAGAATGTTGCAGCAGAAGATACATGTTGAAGAGCGCCTCATTGATACTGTCACCATTGCATTTATTCCAGTACATTATATATGTGGTTGTTAACAACAAACAGTTGGCTTGAGTTCCCACTATAAAACTTCAGAAAATTGTACCACAGTTTCTGCTAGATTACAATAATTACAAGGGATAAAATAGTAGTTACTAGTGATAATTGTTTAAATTCCTTAGTGTATAGGTTAACTCTATTTGAGGTAAACTTTTAAACCAGTATGAATGAAACTGTAAATTTCTGTAACAAATTCTATTACTATGGGTCAATTGAAATAGTACTTAAGAATAGTAAGCTACCTTTTCATATAATAACATTAGAGATTAGACTTGTGAAGTGATGGGCCTGGCATGGCCAAGCGCGTAAGGCGTGCGACCCGTAATTCGAAGGTCGCGGGTTCGCGCCCGCGTCGCGCTAAACATGCTCGCCCTCCCAGCCGTGGGGGCGTATAATGTGACGGTCAATCCCACTATTCGTTGGTAAAAGAGTAGCCCAAGAGTTGTCGGTGGGTGGTGATGACTAGCTGCCTTCCCTCTAGTCTTACACTGCTAAATTAGGGACGGCTAGCACAGATAGCCCTCGAGTAGCTTTGTGCGAAATTCCAAAACAAACAAACGTGAAGTGATGATCAGGTGAACGTGGACTGCAGCATATCCAGATAGAACTGAACTAACTCGAGCGACAGGATAGGCCCGAAGAATAACAAAAGATTCATTCAGGATATTTATTATGTATTAATCTAAATCTTAGAGAGAGAGAGAGAGAGAGAGAGAGAGAGAAACGATGTAAGATAATTCACAAAATGTATTGGTAACGATAGTTATGGGGTGCTTGTCTGCGTCCAAAGGATACCGCCATATAGGGTTACGTAATAAACAAAGGATGCTCACATTCAAGTGTTACATAACTGTTACATGATAGACACCAAAAACAATGAAATCAACGAAGTGGCACCAGAAGGTGCTACGTCATAGTGAGTTGGTGACGTTTCACAAAGTGGCATCACAGGGCGCATTTTTGAAACACGTTACACAATTAAATATACAAGTAAAAGCTATAAACATAAGTTGACAAGTTGTTTGTTGTTGTTGATGATGAAGCGCTACGTTGTCATTACAGTTGCTTACCTATTAAAGTTTGTCTGACTATGAATGATTCCACGTGGACAGTATGATGCTATATGAACGCTTCACATCACCGTGAGATTTGCTTTTCGTCAGTTATGCAAAGCAGCGTCTTGAATGTTCATTATAGCCGTTTTATTTTTTTTTTCATTTTATTACTAGATGTAGTACCTGTCCTCTGGTTATGTAAATTCATGATTAATAAATGGTAATATTAGGACGTGAAAAATGCTTCTCTTGTATGTAATTGTAAAAATCGCAAAAACACCGATAAAAACTGTAAAACGCAAAATATAAAAATGCAAATTTATATTTACCCCGCATAGAGGGGTAATAAAGGGTAATATTAGGACGTGAAAAATGCTTCTCTTGTATGTAATTGTCAAAATCACAAAAACATCAATAGAAACTGTAAAACGCAAAATATAAAAATGCAAAATTATATTTACACTGCATAGATCTGTTATGTATTATAATTTATCCCGGACAAGTTTTCGATTTCTTATGTTACGTATTACAATTTCGAGTAGCCTCAAAGTTTAAAGTGAGTGTCGATATGTATCAAATTTATATTTGCCAACAAGACTGATACACTCTTTTCTTTACACACACACACACACACACACACACACACACACACACACACACACACACACACATTTTAATATACAAACGATAATACAATTTATAATAACGATTATTACAAATTATTTATATACAAAAGTCTTACAAACTTGTAAAAAATATGTATTGAGTTTTCAATCTAGTCTGCAACTGAATATTTTGTCAATGGTTCTCGATTAACGAATTAGTTTTGAAATGATACTGATGCAATTCGCTTAATGAATGTCTAGCTAATTCTTTATGCTTGGCTGGTCTCGCGCCGTTCAAAAGCTGACTTTTTACCTACGAAGATATGTAATGTCCTCGCAAAAATACTAACGTCCGAATTTCATTCACTTAAGTTAGATTGTTTATAATATTCAAAATATATAAATGTTTCTTTCAAATATCTGTAGTTCCCGATTAATACAGTATACCAGCTGTACCAAATCAATAATATAAAACTCTCTTGGTGTGTTGATGTATAAGATAGATATGTCTCGGCAGAAAAGAAGCAATGACAGTAGTTCAAGTTTATACTCACACATCTGAATATGCTGATGATGATAAGACGGAGATAATCTATGATGATTTTGAAATGATATTGAGAAAAAAATGTATAAAATAGCCATGAATGATTTCATTGCCAAAATGTGAAGTAAATGAAACAAAGAACAGTTTCAAAGTATACGAATATATGACAAAGGTCAAATAAACAATAGAGGAGAAAGACTTATTGAGTTTGCCAAAAAATAATAGTTAATAATAGGAAACGATTTGTTTGAGAACAAAAAAGATATTAGACATGGAACAGCTCAGATGAGAACACAATAAATCAAATCAACTTCATGGAAAATTGTGAAATCATAATCACAGCGGCCCGGTATGGCCAGGTGGGTTTATATACAGCATGATTAAAGATGAAGCAAGAATCAAAATGAACTTTGAGAAGAACAAAGCAGATAAAACACGTGTCAACAATTTTACTTTTGAAAGTGGAGAATGCATTAACGGAGATGAAGAGTAGGAAAGCTTCAGTAAACAACATGATCACCAGTGATATTTTAAAAGCAGGTGGAACTGAAACAGTAAGGCGGAGAAGAAAATTGTTTAACAAAATATTGGAGTAAAAAAGATACCAAAGAAACGAAAAGTAACCGAGATCGTGATTTTATATAAGAAGCAAGATACAAAAAATTACCGCCTATTGTTTCACTTGTATAAACTGTTCACAAGAGTACTACAAAAGAAATTGGAAATAATTTTAGACGAACATCAACCGAAAGAACAAAAGAGGCTTTAGGAAGTATTTCTCAACAACAAAGCATTTACATGTAAATTTATCAAGTATTAAACACCAATTGAATACAACTTATCTTTATGTGTGAGATTTATAAATTATGAAAAAGCATTTGATTCTGTAGAATTTCTACAGCACAATATTACGTGCTTTAGCTACAATTGGAGTCAATGTAATGCACTTCCAAATCTTAATATATGTACAGACGCAACACCAAAAATATATCTGATAAAGAAGTATCATCAGTGATAAAGATAGAAAAAGGAGCGAGACAGTGTGATACAAGCCAAGAGGGTTAAAGCGTTCGAATCCCCGAAGCACCAAACATGTTTGCCCTTTCAGCCGTGGGGGCGATATAATGTGATTGGCAGTCCCACTATTCGTTGGTAAAAGAGTATCCCAAGAGTTGGCGGTGGATTGTGGCAAGCTGCCTTCCCTCTAGTTTTACACTGCAAAATTAGGGACGGCTAACGCGGATAGGCCTCATGTAGCTTTGCACGAAATTCAAAACAAACCAGTGTGATCCAATATCTCCAAAACTGTTTACAGCAGCTTTGTAAGAAGTGTTCAGATTAACTGATTTAGAGGATGAAGGTACAAAAACAAATAGGGAAGTATTAACAAATCAAGTGATGTAACTATTTACAAATTCAACAAAAAAATGGAACCTCTATTAAACAGTTTGAATGCCAGTAGTAAGAAGATTGGATTAATAATACTTAAGGGAAAAACAATTATGTATCACCAACTATCATGAAAGAGGTACCATAAAAATCGAGACTGAAAAAATAGAGAAAGTGTCAGAGTACAAATATTTAAGCCAAACCCTAAAAATGAAAAACACAACAAGGAAGTAAACTATGGTAAGAATAAAGGCAACATTGTGATATTTTGTGATGTAAAAAGAAATTCTAGAGGATCAAGATATCTCCATTACTTTGAAGAAAAAAATTACGGATCGGTGCGTACTACCAACCTTAATATATCATTGTCAAACATGAGCACTGATAAAAGAGATAAAGAAAAAGATAGGAACCACACGAAGAGCTATGGAGAGAAAAATACTTCATGTAATACAACAAAAGCGATGAAGAAATGACAGAATATAAAAGTCAAATATAATAGATACAGTAAGTTTCATTCTAAGAACTAAATGAAAATGGGCATATTGCAAGGTATTCTGATAATAGGTGAACATTAACAACAATGGAATGGGCAACCTAGGATAGGGAAAAAGTTGGAGGGAAGGCAAAAAGAGATGATGGAAAGACGATATGGGAGGAAAGCAAGGATCAGGTGGACACTGTACGCTAAGAACAGGAAATAGTGGACTGCTCCGACGGAGATCTATATTCAACGAGGGAGAAATGCACCTTCCTTACATAGATATTTACTGACTGCCTTCTTTGGTCTATCGGTGATGCTTATTTGTAGATAGCCCTTTTCGTAAATTTACCACAATCTTCTAAAACAAATAAAAGAATTATTTTTTTGTAACTTTTAGTGCTTACATTCAAATGAAAGAACATAGTTGTATATTTCATTCTATGCAAATCAACAAAATTTACTCAACAAATATGTTTGTTTCGGCAAGTATTCACAGTGATTTTAGAAAATGTATTTGATAAATTACAATGCTACTATTTTATTGTTGTAAGGAAACACCAAGGTAAGCTTTATAGATCATAATATTAAAATTCTAGCTTGATTCTCATTGCCTTCATAGTTCAGACACACAGCGATATTATTCTAGTTATTGTGTTTTTTATTGTAAGAAGCGGCTGTTGTATTATGCTGTTTTATGTGAAAGGTTGAGTACGTTAAAGTTAAAAAAATTAATTTTGTCAATCAACATTTCACGTGTCAATTAAAATATTAAGTTGTAGTGGAACAGAATGTATCAGGGCTACAAGTTGATATTGTGTATGATTTTGTAGGCTGTAGGATTCCACCGAAAACTGATCATCTTTGGAAAAGGTATGTAACAGACCTAACCAACGCACAATACTCATACACTAAGATGCGACGAAATCTCGGATTTAGAATTTTGAGTTTGTAACCAATGCCATCGGAGCACCAAAGAATATAAATCAGCGTGGGAAACCAGAACCATCCATAAAGAGACTTGCAATAAATCGTACCCAAGGTGTTTGAGTAAAGTGCGATATATAAAAAAAAACAAACGAGTGTAAATCTATGAATACAAAAGTCGGTGATAAAAGCTGTCCACGTATCCTAAGCAACAATATACAATTTAATCGATAGGATCCGTCCAGAAACAAAATTAATAGGGCTATGAGTTTACCAAAATAATGTGTTCCCGTTGAACAGTTGTGTGCTCAAGTAGCTGAGTATGAGAAAAACACCATGCTTTGGTGTTGGATATGAATTGTATATTCATATCATTCCATACAAAGACGTTCCGGTCAAATGTCTGGACACAACACCCATAGATTTCTGTGCGATTTGACTGTTGAAACAGGCACTGAAAACTGTCGTCCTCGTACACTAGATGGATTGTGGAAAGTAACAGGAAGGAGTTATGTGTTTTGTAAATAACACTTATCAACGCAGAAATTTCTTTTTAAGATGCATTAATAATACAGAAATTTATTTTTAGAATAAATTAACGACACAGATAATTATTTAGAAAAGAAATGAACGAAATGAGCTTTTCTTTGAATTACTCTTTTTTTTCAGGCTTCACGTTAAGTGTGATGAAAGACAGCCAACAGCTTGAAGAGATTGACGTTCCGGGTGACCGTGAAAGTTATACTTTTAACAATCTAGCTTGTGGGTCTCAGTACCAGTTTTCCTTAGTTGCTTATAACTCTGTCGGAAGAGGAGAGCCTAGTGATGTAGTTGAAGCCAAGACTTTAGGAGAAGGTGGGTAAGAAAGATAGAGGGCGTATTGACTTATCTAACAAGTAGATATCTCATCATATATATCTTAGAAAATAATAACCTTTAAAAAAGTAACAAACATAAACTAAATGTAATTATAAAAAAATACTTAGTTGATAAAGATAATTGTTCTCTTAGTACTTTTGTTATTGGTCGGTTTAGGGCTAGTTTTTTAACCCACAGATAGTGCTTATCTGGTTTTATTTCGATATTGTAAATCAAAGAATTTTTACAACGCTAAAATTAGGGGTTTATTTCCCTCGATGGACTCAGCAGGTAGCCCAATATGACTTTGCTATAAAAATTCACACACACACACACACACACACACTGTATGTTGGTTATGATTAAACTGGTAATCTCATGGTTATAAATAATACAAACAATAAATTTTATTATTGGTGTTTTTATGAATTACAAGACTCCTTTTATATTCAAGTTAAGAATTAAAATATTATTTAAATAAATCACAGTTACAACTTAATAATAATCTAAACATCTACTTTTGATTAATGTATTCATTAATGTTGACATTTTTCATTTCAATGTGTAATTAATTTACATTGAAATTTAGTACACATTTTCATCATCAAACTTCCATTGAAACTTGCATTTCATTCTCTTCCCACAGTTCCAATAGCTCCCAGTAAGAACTCGGCACTGTCTTACAACACCACTTCTCTTACTGTTAACTTTGCAGCCTGGCAGAATGGAGGGTGCCCTTTAATCTCATTTAAAGTACGTTACAGACGCCAACATGTTCAACAATGGAAAGAAATAGCAAATGACTTTCCCGCTAAAAAGAACTATTTTCTGGATATCCATGGATTGAAACCAGGGAACTGGTATGAGCTACAGATTGTGGCGAGAAATGAGGCTGGGAAGACGGAAGCCAAGTATGTTTTCTATACTCTCGTCACTCCGGAAGGTAATTAATTTGCACTCATCTGTATGCTGGTTATCTTAAAATGAATTAGTTTTTAAACGGCCCTGCATGGTCAGGTGGTTAAGGTACTCGACTCGTAGTGTGAGGGTTGCGGGTTCAAATTTCTGTCACACCAAACATGCTCGCCCTTTCAGCCGTGAGGGCATTATAATGTGACGGTCAACCCACAATTCGTTGGTAAAAGAGTAAACCAAAAGTTAGCGGTAGGTAGTGATGACACTACTAAATTAGGGACGGCTAGCAAAGATAGCCTTCGTGTAGCTTTGGGCGAAATTGAAAACCAAACAAGATTTTAAACACGTCTGTTGCTCGAAAATACCATCTGTAAAATTTAATCACTCTAAAGTAATGGTGTCATGTTTTGTATACTCATTTAACTTGAAAAGACAGTTTAAATTAACATCTTCATAATTCGGACACAAAAAATATACTAGAAAAAATCAGTAACAAATGTCTAATGTCTTTAATAAATACGTAAACACCTGAAAACTTGTACATAAACGTAGAATTGATAAATTTAGAACGAGGGCGCAGTGTGAGATTCATATTAATATTTGACACAGTCAGTAACGGTTGCTCTTTTGGTTATCCTTCCTTAGTACCAATGCAAGTGAAACCAAACAATAGGCTCTCCAGAAATTCAACACCCTTCTACTTGGACCTCACTATAATTGTACCTGTCGCTGTATCATTATTTGTAATCATCGTTGTCCTAATTGCCCTCTGTTTGGTCATCAGAAGGAAAAACACAAGCAGCTCACAGAATGGTAAGACTCTAATAGTAATGTTTTCTACATTAGCTAAGGATTAAATATTTTGTTGATATTTTACAGTTATGGTGTCTACGTTCTCTTGTTGTTTACTTTCACAAAATATCGTGTGTTTCGTTGTTTACTTTGACATTATGTTGTGCGTTTCGTTGTTTTTTATTTTGACAACATATTGTGTTCGTTGTTTACATGTTTATTATAATTATCAACAGATTAATTAAATATAACAAGTCATGAAGCAAATATTCCTTTGTTATTGTTTTTTTTTCTTTTATCAATGAAGCATCTGAATGATTTTATTTTAAGATGTAGGAATGCTAATAGTCCCATTTATTTGAACTACTACCCAGTAGACGGCGTTGTCCAATAACTGATATTTCTAATTAACAAATTAAGCGTTTTGAACCTATTTAACTCATAATTGCTTTCTTAACTGTAAGCATATAGATACCAGCACACTATACAAAAATATGTATTTCACATCAACGTGGCTTGAGATAAACTTTCGATCGGCAGTAAATCTTCCGTAATCGGACATATCTTTAAAATATCAATATTTATTCCTATTTTACAGGTAGTTCTGTATATGGCATAACCAAGGGTTCTGCTCAAGCAACGCTTCGTATGACAGACTATCAGAAGAAGACTCTGAAGAAGAAAAAAAAGAAGAAGGAAGCTAACAGCGTCTACTATCCTACACCTTACGCAACCACACAACTGGCTGGAGAGTATTCAGACAAATCACGAACACGTGAATTTCCGCAGGTTTCACTTTTGATTTTCTGAAGTGAACGCTTGTTCTGCTTCAAACACAAACTTCGTTAAACAGGAAGAAGCATTTTTTTCAAAATATTGCGATACCATTTGTATGTTTCCCTAAAAAAAACGAACAAATTAATAAATTTATGATAATTTAATACCAGAAATAAACGATCTTGTAAGACCAGAATTTTTTTATTTAATTAAACACTCAACGTTTCGCTTTACAGCTTTTTAAAGGAGCATTCACTAAAACACAAACCGAAATTACCAATACAAATTTTTATAAGATCATTTATTTCTAGTACTAATGTTTTCTATACACCAATAGGCATTACTGAAATTAAATATACATATGATAATATATGTAACAATATGCTTAAAATATCCATAAATATGATCAACAGTAATAAATATATCTACATATTTTTGGAGGTCAAACTAGGACATTGTTCGTTCCAGATAGATAAAAATTAAATACATGTGTGATATAGGATGTAACTACATGCTCAAAATATCTATAAATATGATCAACAGTAATAAATATATCTACTGTTCCTAGGAGATCAAACTAGGACATTGTTGGTCCACAAAAAACTGTCAGCCAGCTTTATTGTTGCTAATTGTTCTTGTCCTTCAACACTTCTTAAGTAATTTTAAGAACCGAGTGTAATTTTATAACGTTAATCACGAGACAAACATAAAAAATTGATTAGGTTTATGTTTCAAGAAATGGTAAGTGAATTTAATTCACTTTGTTTTGTGTGTGTGTTTAAAATGGTAAGTTTTAAAGTTAAAAAATTAAAATGTTTTTATTACTTGCTGATTCATCTGTAATATGATGTGTTAGAAACTTGGCTTATGCGTCTGTTAATGATTCGTAACATTTTAATTTTGATTATGCTAAGACATTAATCGAAAACGTAGAAATTCAACAAGAAATTGTTCACATATATAAAAGTATGTCCGTGTACGATAGAATAATTAGGAAGATTACGACCTTAAGAAGAATCACTAGATGAAACACAATCTCTTCTCCAGCCTCAAGAGGAGCCATTGTATGCTACAGTAAAAAGAACGCCTCGACCACCAAGATCTGATGCACACATCTACCAGTCCCCCGGTGAGTGGCTTATCACAAAAGTTTTGTAATTTCAATATTGACTATTAAAGACACCTAAAACACCAAATGGAGGGACTATCCTATAATTAAAGATCTTATTAAACCTTAAACGGCGACCATCATAAATTGATGCTCCTACCAACAACATTCCTGCGGTTTAAGGGTTAAGGGAACCGTAATAATAGAGCTGAATCAGAATACTGGTGAATTTTTGTCAAAGGTTTAGCACTTGGAAAATACTGGCTTTACGTAAATATATCTTCTGTAAATTAACAACAAATACCCTATTCGATGATGCATTTGAAAGCATTTTCATTTCAAAACACTTTAAATATTTCTTCACTCTTTTAATGGTTGATTGGTTGATTATTTGAAATTAAACACAAAGCTACACAATGGGCTATCTATGTCTTGTCCACCAGGGGTATCGAAACCCAATTTCTAACAGTGTGAGTTCGTACAGACACTGCTGTGCTACTGGGGGGGGGCTTTTCTAAACGGCTATGGTGCCATCTTTTATCGCGTTGTCAAAAGTGCAGCTTTGGAGAGTAATGGAAAGGAATAAACGATGTTGATCTTAGAAAGCAAGAGTAATGGAACACAGTACAATGGAACATTACTGCCTTTGTAATCATATTGGAGAAGATTGTGGTCTGATGTTTTTAAGTTTCTAAGTTTTATTTCTGAAAACACAATACAATTTTCAATAGTCTGTTATATCTGGTTTCTTTATTGAACTTTTTTCCAGTTTTGTTTGTTCCTATTCAAAGCTTTATAGTTTGCTGTTTGCTTAAAATTATAGTTTTCATTACTGACATGAGAAGTTTTATGTATATTCAGCCTTTTTTCGATTTTGATTGATTTAAATGACAAAAATAAATTGTTCAATGTTACAGTTTGTCACAATCCTTTTCAATATTTGTTTTTATTTTATCTTTATATATATTTGTACATTTTAAGTATTGTTTATCGTAACTTTAAACCTATGTTTTTGCACAAGTTTTACACATCAGACCTCATTCTGATTTATTGTTTAACCCTCATTTGTACGCGTTATTGAAATACAATGGGATAAATGTTTTTTTTTGAAATTTTTATTTAAATAAATCTATATTGCACAAAAATGTTTTTGTTTAATATATTTTGGTAAGTTGTTAACCGGTACATTACTTAGCAATAACATTATTCAATTAAGGAACCAACAAAAATTACTCCATGGTATATTTAAACTGTTACCTGAAAGTAAAAACATTTAACTACAAAAATTAACCATTTGTAGGTGCATAAAGACTATTTGTTGCCAGTATATTACAATATGCAATAGAGAGTGCAAAAAATTTATGAAAGGGATATGAAGTTTTTATTGCCACGACCAGCAATTACAAACATGATGAAATCGTTTATTTTCATCCTATAAAAAAATTCTATGTAACTCATTGATGACGACTTTGTTTCCTTCCTTTTTTTGTCTATATGAAGAGCATTTCTGTATTTTTGCATTATTTTTTATATACGTCGCGAACATTATAGATGCCTGTTTAGTTGTTTTTAAAAAAAAATGTTGCTAACCTTAAGTTGATAATTTTATAGGAAGAAAAATATTCAGCATCAATGTAAGACACCCGAGAAAAGACCTGAAAATTGAATTACTGCTTATAAAGTTAATTAAGTCCCTTTTCTAACACAAGTTATATCTAGAAATCCAGGTGTGTTTTTGGTGGTGTTTTTAAACTAAGCTTAAAGCCTAATAAGAAAAAGAAAACAATACTGCAACTTCTTCCTTATAAAACCTTTGATGGTTTGCAACAAGATTTTTGCAAAATCATCACAGCTTTTGCTTGCGCCAATCAACGTACTTGAGACATGCGCATTTATACACACTCTATCATGGCTACAGAGAACAGCAAATGAAGAGAGACTACTTTCAGTTTACCAGATTTGTTTCTGACAAATATGTGGAATATTGCCAGTTTTCACAAGTTACACCTGGTCTATACAGGCCTGAATAAATCCAGAACCATTCTACACTTCCTCTATATCGTCCATAAATCATTATAAATTTGTAACACCCACTGCGAACTACTGATCAGACCTACCCCAGATTCATTACGACATTTTACAGTATCACTGAAAGCTTTTGTTTGTTTCGGAATTTCGCACAGAGCTACTCGAGGGCTATCTGTGCTAGCCGTCCCTAATTTAGCAGTGTAAGACTAGAGGGAAGGCAGCTAGTCATCACCACCCACCGCCAACTCTTGGGGTACTCTTTTACCAACGAATAGTGGGATTGACCGTCACATTATACACCCCCACGGCTGGAAGGGCGAGCATGTTTAGCGCGACGCAGGCGCGAACCCGCGACCCTCGGATTACGAGTCGCACGCCTTACGCGCTCGGCCATGCCAGGCCCTGAACTGTTTAACCAGCATTATTTTAGTAATATTTTCATAAATCATCCAGATTCGTTAGTTTGGAGCTGTAGCCACTGATGAGCAAAAATTCTTTAATACAATAACTGCTTTCATTGTTACTTTTAAACATAACCTTGAAATGAGTGTTCTTTACTTCCACATAGCAACTACACGTAGATTTCCATATTCCCACACGAGTTTCTAGCCATCTAGTGATAAATCCTACACATCTATCATTAAAACTAAGACAAGTAAATTCATAAAGAGCATTAGACGATTCTGTGCAGAAATATTGTCTTTAAATATAAAAAACAAATTCAGGTTTAAAAATAATTCTTAGTTATAACTCAGGATAGAATTTAAGAAAGAGATTACGTAATTAATTGGTTTTCGTTTTTTCTACTAAAAAAAAACAGGTTTTCCAGTGAAGGGCAGCAATAGTGACATCCATATTTCTGGCACATTTGTAACTCAAATTCTGTTTGAATATGTATGTTTTCTTATTTAAGTTTTTCTGTGATTATAATGTAAGTGATGGTACATAACGTGGGTTATAATTTTTCTTGTAATGGAATTTCAGTGTTATCGCAACTAAGAAAAGATTGGTATAAAAGTCTAAAGGTTCTTCCCGAGATTTTGTAAGTTTATAGTCCCTATTAGGCAGTGTGATTATACTAAACAATTTCATTTTCAACAGTGTAGGAAACATTTGTTAAAATTTAAAATTAAGCAGAGTAATAAGGCTTTGTAAATGCCTTTAAAAATCCTGATTGATTTTGAAACAGAAGGTCTGTAACTCTGGGTATTTTTTGTTTATATAATTGGGCGTGTACACAAAATAACAGACATTTATTTGAATGAAGACAAAACAAATAAATTAATTAACCCAGTTGATAAATCAACAATGATATAACAGTCTCACTAATTATCGAGATGAATGAAGTCGTATAATTTGTATAATTATACATCACATGCAAAAGAAAAAGTTTTTTCACGGAGCTATAAACTTGCCGTACTATATGCAAAGCCTTCGATAGTATGAAGTAATTTTAGAATTAAATAGTCATATAAGTTATAGGCCATAAATGACTTATAATTATGAATATTCTAATATTAATAAAGTGGTGGCCCGGCATGGCGAAGCGCCGTAAAGCGTGCGACTCGTAATATGAGGGTCACGGGTTCGCATCCCCGTTGAGCCAAACATGCTCGCCCTTCGTTGGTAAAAGAGTAGCCCCAGAGTTGGCGGTGGATGGTGATGACGATTTGCCTTCCCTTTAGTCTTACACTGCTAAATTAGGGACGGCTAGCACAGATAGCCCTCGAGTAGCTTTGTGCGAATTTCAAAAAACAAACATATAAAGTGGAGTATGATGCAGCAGAAAATCAAATAAAAATGAGAACTTTATATTAATGACACCTGGTAAAGGGAATGGTGTAATCTTAAGTAAATCTGGTTATTTTTTATAAATTAAAAGCATTTTGAATTATAGTAGTAAAAAATGAAAAAAAACTCGAATACGATTCTATCAAAACCTGACAAAATAGCTTTAAATTAATTTTATATGAAATAAAAGGTAACTGACTGACCAAAGATGAGTATCTTAAAGTTAAACTTTCTAGATATCATCCTAGTATGTTATATGGCAGATCAAATGTTCATAATAAAACGTTTCGATTAGATATGGAAGTACTTACATGGATTAACACGTTTTTAATGAATTTGTTAGATCAGTTATCTCATGCGATAGTTATGTTTTCCAGTGAAGTGCAGGATCTAAAAATTTTATAGAAATATATAAAGCGTGCTCGTTTGGACATTAAAACTGTATCTGCGAATATGCCTTTGAACGAGACATTATAGCTGGTAGCAACTGTAGTTTATGAATATGGTAATACTATAACAAGATTCCCCAAGCCATTTTTTCAACGGCTATTGGAATTTTCCACCAAAGAGTTACTTTTTATGTAACATCTATGACCAAACTCATGGAGTTGCAAAAGGCTCCAGACTAAATCCATCATTACCTAATGTACCACGAAAAACAACGGTTGAACGAAGGTGCAAAGAGATTCAAACCTGTATACCCTCGAAGGAAGTGGATAATGTTTTTGTCATTTTTAATGAAGTGGAACATATAATTTAGTTCTATGAAGCTCTGAAGAACAGACGTAATAATATCACGTTAACCATCTTGAGATCAACACGTTTCTTGTTTGGATGCTTTAATCCGTAATAATAAAGGGATGTTGGGCTCTGAAGATTTTTATGGAAAGAAAACGTTTAGGAAACTGTGATTTTGGTAACTTCATTCCAAATAAATACAAAGATAACCTTATTGAAATATTATTCCATCGATCTTTTAAAATCATTAATACTTATGATTATTTTTATAAAAAGGTGAAGAATATAAAATGCTTCATGAAACAGAATGATTTTACTATGTACAGAATAGACAAGATTATAATAATATATTTATAAAAGGTTCAGATATCGACACGACAGGTCATAAATGCCCCAAAATTATTGATATTATTGTTACTTCCAGCATGGCCACGTGGTTAAGACACTTCACTCGTAATCTGAGGGTCACGGGTTCGAATCCTCCTCGTTCGCCCCTTTTAGGCGTGTGGGCGTTATAATGTGACGGTTAATCTCACTATTCATAGCTCAAAAGTTGGCGGTGATGACTAGCTGCGTTCCCTCTAATCTTACACTGCTAAATTAGGGATTGCTAGTGCAGATATCCATCGTGTAGCTTTTGCGCGAAATTCAGAACAAACCCTTTCACTGGAAAATAATGGATTTTTCCTGAAAAAGCAACCATACGAGCGTTTTCGTATAGTACACACACAAATGGGCCTGATAGTTTATGAATTTACTTATCATATTGTCCCTTGGTACGACAGCGGCATGGACGTCCGTAGGGAGGGGAAAGAGAAGGCATTTGCCCCTGTTAAATTTCACACAGAAAAAAAAAAAGATCAAAAACTACTTTTAATGTTTCAAGATCTTCCCATAATTGCATTGCTGTTTCTAGTCACTGAAGATACCTATATTATAAATATGATCAGACTCTACTCATTTCTACCCGACTGTTAGAAGCCACGGTGGATTCAGGATATGCATTTGAGATGGTTTAAGTAGGGCCTATCTGTCCTACCCAAAATTAGCAAGATGTAAATATTCAATAGAGATTGGTAGACAGTTACTGTCACCAACGAATAGTGCAGGATCTGTACTATATAATAGATAGAAAATATAATAACGTCCAAAACACTGAGGATATTTTATACTCGTATTCTATCAACTTTCTAAATGTAATAGTTGAGTCAGCTCAAAAGCCAGTTAACCTGACGTCATAGCTATGAGGAAATCAACCCACATTAATGAAAGCCCATTTCTCATAAGATAATTTTATGCTTTCCAATGACGTACAGAATCTAAATATTTTACAGAAAAATGATTTGTGTGTCAGGTTGGACATTGAAACTTTATCTACGAGCATTTCTTTTAATTCCAATCCATAATTATAAAATCCTCTTTCAGGGAACAATAATAGAAAAACTGAAGATGAAAATTTGAAATATGTTCGAACTCATAGAACTTGGCTTCATGTGTAGATATATTCTTTATATTTATTATAAAAGTGATATTTAAACATTATTTTGACTAATAATGAGAAAAAATACTAGCTGGCAAGGTCACTAAGTATTTTTCTCGCATTAGATTGAGGTTAAATCGCCATCATGCTGCAAAATTATCCGATAGCCAACTAAAGCCATGGTCAAATGGTTAAGGCGATCGATTCATAATTCGAGAGTCGCGGGTTCAAATCTCTGTCTCAACAAATATGCTCGTCCTTTCAGCCGTGGGGGCGTTATAATGTTAGTCAATCCCACTATTCATTGGTAAAAGAGTAGCTCAAGAGTTGGCGGTAGCTGGTGATGACTAGTTGCCGTTCCTCTAGTCTTTCCCTGCTTAATTAGAAACGACTAGCGCAGATAGCCGTAGAGTAGTTTTGCGCGAAATTCAAAACAAACTTAGCACCCTTAACAATTACTCAGAACTGCTATTCACCGTCTTCTCTGTCACTATTCATAGTTATTATTATATCATAAATTATCTACTTAGTACCCTTAATAATTACCTATAACCAGTACCGGATCAAGAGGATCGTAGGACCAACCAACCGCACATTGTAAATCATAAGTTAGATAAATTATTCCCCGCTGGAACAGTGGTAAGCCTACAGATTTATAACGGTGGACTCAGCAGATAGCTTGATGTGGCTTTGCTGTAAGAAAACACACACAGATAAATTAGATATATAAATTATAAATTCTGCTTTAACATTTCGTAGGATCTATTGTGTCTCATAAAACAATCCGGCCTTGCCTAGACCTGCTCTTTACCGTTTTCTCTGTCACTGTTCATAGTTGTATTATATTTGTCCATTGAGTAACTTCCATTACCATTACTGCTGTTCATCGTTTATCTACCAATATATATTTTTATTCTGTTCAGTGCCTTCATTATCAGACATGGATCAGCTGAGTCCATCTCCTTCACCGACAACAAGTAAGCGATCTGGTATGATGGTTAAATTATGTGATACTCCTCAAACAAAATATTCGGGTAAGTTCACGAACATATTCTACGATTTTACACAAGTCTAAAGAAAGAAAACTGTATTCCTATCTTTTCCACTAGTTTCTTGTTTTTTAGATCTAATTTCACTGTCTTACCTAAAGTTTTGCATTATACCCGTTATTATTACGTTTCGAGTAATTTCTTTTTCAATATATATATACACACTACATTTCTGTTCTATTTTCTATTGCCTAAAATGCTACCATTCATGTTCATATTTCAACATTTTAGGCGTTTTTCTTAACAATAATATAATATTTCACATTTATGACAACTTACCAAATCTATGTTTTTAATCTGCTTGTTATAGAGTCACGTATTTTGTCACCTAAATGTTTTGTATTCAATGTTTAACTAATTACCTTATCTGTAATATCTTGCTTTAAGCCTTTTTCTAACACACTAACACTGATCGTACTTGTCTTGGCTGTATGTTGTTTTTAATTATCTGATATTTAACCAAATATTTCGTTTTCTAATCTGCTTGAATCTGCAGTTTTCTGGTGTTTGATTTGATATGTTTGTTTATCAGTTCTCTAAGGCAACATTTTGCTCTTTTACCTGTCAGTTATCCAAACTTTTTGATTAGATATTGCTTGACAACCTAACATTTTGTTCGACGAACATTTTAATCTAACATTTGTATTGTTTATTTGTTGTTACATTTTTTTGACTACTTATCTAGCTTACGCAGTATAAAACATCAACTATATTTTGTTATTTTTATCAAATATTATCAGACTTAAATAACATAAAATAGTGAACACGTTTTATTCTCTTATCAAATTTCACAACCTAGAAAACTTGTGTAATATCAAGTATGTTTTTTTTTTCCTCGCACTTTCACTACTTATCAAGCTTATACTTTGTCTAATGTAAAATGTTTGTATCTTTTATTGAAGTTTTTGTTTGGTTGGTTATTTTAGAAAACAAAAGAAGAATCTCTCTGACCAATACCTGTAGTCTCACCGAGACTCACTGAAAGTAACATTTCTCATGCAGTGAAGAAATCTTCTCAAAAATCTAAATTTCAGCTTTAAAAAATTTTCCGTACAAGATTTTTATTCGGTACTAAGATAAAAATCAATGAAAAATTCATGAAAACTGCAGTAAAACTTAACTTGTTCATCTCTGTACAAGTAATTATGCTTATAAAGTTATATTTACATCTCTTCCAATCTGTTGTAAAAAGTAGTGACTAAACTATTTACTGTATTTTGCATAACTAGTTTCTTTCGTGCGAACGTTTTGCCTTATTACAATATTGTTGTATTGTTTCATGACACGTTAAATATTCTTAGAAATTTAAACATATTCGACAATATTATTGGATTATTTTAACAGAGTGATTTTTCTGTATGAAATATAAGCTTATATTTTTATTGTGTTGTTTGACAACAGTTTGTATAACGTTTGAAAATATTTTTGTTATACGCTTGGGTAATAATATTGTTGCATTCCTTGATTACAAATTGTGCCCTTCGAACAATATTCTTGTACCTGTGTGGCAGTATCTAGTAGATTACTGCATAACAGAGAGGAGGACATGATAGCATCTGTGTCGTAGTGAGATCAAAGTTCAAAAACATAAAAGTTTCTGTAAATCAACTCGTCACACAAAGGATTAGAAAATTAGTACGAAACGAACTTAAAATGTAAGCCTATCTGAACGTTATTTTGTGTTTTGATCCAAAGCAAACGATAAAACAAAGAATAAATATACGTGTAAAAAAGACTTTTAAATACGTTAATTTTTTCAAAGACTTTAAAAGCCAAAATGTAATTCAAATACCTCAAATTTGTTTAGATACTTGAGAAAAGATACTCATTGATAAAGATCAAATTGTGTAACATGTCAACAAATCGATTTTTCAAATAAAGAAAAAAATTGCAAAATAATTAATAAAAACACTAAAAGTCTATGAAACGCTGTTTTAGAAACAAATCAACAACTTCGTTAATAATAACCATACAGGAATTATGCCAACACTCGAATTACCGTAGGAGAAATTGTTTCAAAGATACTTTACGTGAAGTACGTCAATATTGAAGTTGGCTCGGGAAATGTTACTTCAAATATCACGACGTGGACATTTAGACGTTTCCTCCTCAGTGGCACGGCGGTATATCTGCGGATTTACTGCGCTAGAAAGCAGGTTTCGATATCCGTAATGGGCAGAGCACAGATAGCCCATTATGTAGCTTTGTGCCTAATTCAAAACAAAGCATGGACGTTGTTCTAAGTGAGACTAGTACAGGACAACCTCTACGTAAATTATATCATTTAAACAAAGTTATTTAAAAAAACACCAATATTAAATTAGCTCAAGACAAAGTATTTAGCAAACTTCTATAAGAGATTACAGAAGATAAATTTGAATAAGCGGCTTTCAGTAATTAGATCGGTATTAGTAAACCTATATGAAGAACACCACTTGAACTTCTTAAAATCTGAGACGTTTGATTGTAGAACTTCTTCAGAACTGAAGGTTCTGAATGGATCTTGACCTAACGTCGAAGCTTAACTTCTTCAATACTGAGATTACCAAAGGCAACATAAAGCCATTATTCGACATACTAATACTCATATAACTAACGTCATTACTCGACTATTCCAATATTGATATTACCAGATGTAAAACAGCATAAAACAACTGCTTGTCTTCAACACTGAGATAAGGGACAGCGTATCAGCTCCACAAACTTTCTTGAGGTGAAATTCCAAATAAACTGCGTAAAAAAACGAACGTCTTTCGGTAACGAGGTTATTAAATTATTAATAACAACTTCGTATCAAGCATAAGCTAACTGTATAAATCAAAACTAGAATAATTTAGAAATTAATTAATTATCCTGTATAACAAAATGATTGACTGTATTTAATACAACTCTGATAAATCCATACCTCCAATAATTAAAACTTTTAAGGATTAAAACAAGTACAAATATTTTCTACCTAAATCCAAATAACAGTTTAGTACGTTCAGGTATTGCACAACAATATTCATAAGTATAATAATGCTTCAATAAGTTGATCAACATTTCTGTGATTAATAATATTTGATAAAACCAGCTAAAGAAAAATAGTGTATATTATTACTTATAGAACATACACAAATAGACGTCGTGTGTGAGTTATACCAATATGCAGGATAACAATAAGCAAAACACTTGTATACATGTTGCAACAAGTGCACATCCAATGTCACAAGCTGGCGAGTGGTATAAAAATGGTCCAAATTAAAAAAGTACACTACCCAAATATTCTGAGAGTCACATCGATGTTATGTCACATATTCTTAAATAAGTCGTAAGAAAATAACAATATGTACTTATTCAATCACAAGGTTAGTGAAAAAAAGAATTACTTAATAAAATAACCCACTAGACTCCTTAACAGTGAGATTATTAAAGATAGTGGTCCACAAGAAGACAGCCCTTTGCGCCCTCTCAATTGCAGGGTTAGTGAAGGTAAAAAAGTATGTAAGAAAATAACTCGTTGAACTCCTTAACTCTTGAGATTAGTAACGTTCATTAATACGTACGAAGCCGACCACCATAAACGTTTTAAGTATACGATTTGAAATAGCAAAGTTAAATGAGAATGCAAAGCCTAAACTCTATTAATATGAAATTAGAAAGGTAAATCTACATAAAATTCAGCCTTGTGCATATCTTCGTTGCTGATGAATCCTCAATACTACGAAAAATTTATTAATTTTTGCTAACATTTTATCTTCACAATATAATGTACAAATTTTTCCCTAGATACTTAGAAAATAAACTTGCATAAAATAAATTATTTGTTTTAAAAATACTTGTTTTAGTGTCAGTAATTCTTGAAGACACCACAGTGTTGTTTTGGAACTGTTATCAAAATAATTGTACTTTAACAAGACAGCCAATCAGGATCAGAAATGATCCCAGATGGTTTGGTGACTTTATTAGTCGCTATGACATGATGTTTACTCCAGAACTAAATTATCTATATACATATATATAGTTGTATGTAAAAATAACAATGTTTAACGAACTTCAGAACATTTCGTAATGTACAAACGTGCTTGTTGAATCTTGTAAATTTTTATTTCTGTTATCGCTTTATAAAGAAACTCAGGCAGTTAGCTTAGTTTCACAGTAACTCTCAGTCTCTGATGAATTATTTTGTATTTTCTGCACTTTATACTGTTACTACTTCTTTCTTTTGTATAAAAATGGAAAAATGTATAAAATAACTTGATTCAATGGCGATATGTTTTTTGTTATATACTGAAACTTGATGTCTCCTAAGGAGCCTCATAGTTGTTAATTAGTTGCAGTATTGTAAATTTTATTTCTTTGAGAAAAAATGATGCTTTACAAATATTAAAAATTTTATCGAATGTATTTTGTTTTTGTATTTTTATGGACTTGCACATTGTAAAACATACGTAAAAATAAATTAACTTGATCTCTGATAAGTTTCTTTGGAAACAATAAACAGTTTTTGAACAGAATATCAGAAACTTAAACTCAACACATTTAGAGATTTTCAATCATGAAGACACGTTTGAAAATAACGTGAACTTTTAGAAGACAGTGTTCAATAATAACATGAGTTTGTAGTGCTTTTAATGAAAAACAAAACCACGAACATTTATTTTCAACTAAAGTTATTAAATAAGTTTAACAAACTCTAAAGTACAATCAAACGTTTTAAATAATTCAGCACAGAGTATTTAATTTTCTACGATTGCAATGCAGTTGTTGAGCAAAACTGTTGTGTGGTGCTCTTTTATTGCCTTTTGAGAATTTTATAGCAAACACTTAAAAATATATTTTTTACCTTTAGGTGTAAAAAATAAGCACAATTTGAGCATAAAAAGTTAGCAAAGCACTGGAATCCAGTAGGACAAATATTAGGGATAGAATTCACTTACGGCTTGAGCTCTGTAACAGACGAATTAAGAGTAATATGAAAAACAAAACATTTATAGTCTAAGTTATTTTATCACTAAAACAACAGTCGATAATTTGTTAATTGTACTTAAATTATTCTAAAACGGCTTTCTATAAAAGTTCCCACATGTCCCAATTTTTAGTCTTATTTTTATTTCCCATTCGGAAACAGTAAAATAAATAATTTGCCTCAGTTTTTCTGTATTTGATAATATGAGTCTAATATGTACGGTTAGTCGTTATTCATCGCTCTTTTAAAGTGGCCCAGCATGACTAGGTGGTCAAGGAACTCGACTCGTAATCCGAGGGTTGCGATTTCGAATCCCGTTGCACCAAACATGCTCGCCCTTTCAGGGCAGCGGCGTTATAAAGTGATGGTCAATCCCACCATTCGTTGATGAAAGAGTAGCCCAAGAGTTGGCAGTGGGTGGTAACAACTAGCTGCCTTCTCTTTAGTTTTACACTGCTAAATTAGGGACGGCTAACTCAGATAGTCCTCGTGTAGCTTTGCGCAAAATTCAAAAACAAACGAAGAATCTTTTAAATTTTACGTAGAAAATTGACTGATAAAAGACAGCCGCGGGAAATGAAATTTGAAAACCTTTCCTCTAGCGGAAAAAATCGCGAAAAAGCGACACTTTCCTCTCGAGTGGATTCAAGACAACATAGGCACGTTATTTCATTTTATTTATTACCATCTGGAGTACCCGTTCCCTGAACAAAAGTTATGTAAATTCATGGTTAATTAAAAGTTATCTTAGGTAAAGGAGCTTCTCTTACATATAATTAGAAAATTAGCCCGTAGAAACTGCAAAACACAAAATGAAAACTGATAATCTATATGTATCTCCCCATTTTTACATTTAGAGACGCTTCTGAGACATGTTTTAATTAATTTCAACTTTAAAAGATTTGTTTTTCCAACACCTGACCAGCAATACAAACAAGGATATATATTTTTTTAAATAAAGTAAAATTTTCCAAAAATGTCAAATATGAGAAATTGTAACTTGTTCATTGATTTTGTATTTTCATCTGCTTTAACGACACATTGACACGTGATTTATCTTCCAGTTTTATTAAAGTACAATCATCAACAACGTGAAAAAATGCTTCGAATCATCATTCTTTAATAATGATTGACTCATCTTATGTTTCGTACTGGTGTGATATGTAGGGCATGAGTCTACCTGCTTTCATTTTAAAAAATAGGATTAAAAACTTACTTAGTCCGTTTCTGTTTAGTTTCTCATAAACAATTGGTCCAAAAATCCATTAGAGATAACTTGTTATAGTTGTCTTTAAATATTTGTTCTCTGTAGCGTAATATATTCTGTGTAAAAAAACTGTCAACGATTGCAGCGTTCTCTGTTGGCTGAGATAACAATTTCTTTATGTCACAAACAACGCTGTCACATAACAGAGAAATCAAAATTTCTTGTATTAGTACGTATCCTTAGAAGTACTACTTTGTTAGTATATTGCTATCCTGCTTGATTCGGCAAAAACCAGCCCTGAGAGAAAGAAGGTTTTCGATTCAAATAACGATCTAGTAGTGGTAATTGTCCATCTTTATGTAAGTGTACAGACTGATTTTGTTTCGGTTTATGTTATAATAAAGATTGTTTCACACCCAACACCGCAAGTCTGTTTATTTCTCACTACTTTGAAACTCAAGTTTTATAACATTTCCTGTTTGATCCTGCTGATATTAAGCAGGCCTATTTAATACTTGTCAGAAATTAATTTCCTGAGAATACCGAACTAACAATGCACTACATTCGTCTATAAAGATACTCTAATAGTTCTAGGAAGATCTTTTTGGGCGAATTTTTTTGCGACACTTCTGAAGTAATTTTTCCTCACTTACAAAAGAAAAAGTTGCCACATGCCATTAACGCTGATACTAACAGTATTGGTTCTCTTAGTTGAGCTCTGCATTTGGTGGCTAAGAAAACTTACGTGTACAAGCACACCATAACAAACTAGCAAAGAAATATTTAAAAATCTATATAGGTTTAGCTCAAGCTTCAGAATATGATTGAAATTTCCTATTACAACAGTGATGCTGCCAATACACATTTTATTTAGGACAGGTGGGTTTAGGCGTTCGACTCATAATCCGAGGGTCGCGGGTTCGAATCCCCTTCGCAACAAACATGCTCGCTCTTTCAGCCGTGGGGCCATTATAATGTGATGGTCAATCCAACTATTTGTTGGTGAAAGAGTAACCCAAGAGTTGGCGGTGGGTGGTGATTACTAGCTGCGTTCCCTCTAGTTTTATACTGCTAAATTAGGTACGTCTAGCGCAGATAGTCCTCGTGTAGCTTTGCGCGAAATTCATTTTATTGTATTTAGTGTTACACCACTTTTCATAATTTCAGTTTTACTCAACCATTTAGAACCTCAAAGAGTTTTGAAAGTGATATTCACAAAGGATTGAAAACATCATTTAGGTGTTAGTTCATACTGCAAAAAAAATTACATATTATTTTAATAAACAGAAAAAAAGTTTTAATCAGTTGCGAAAATTTGCAGTATCACATCAGAGAAAAGTTATAGACCGACAGCAGCAAAGAACGAAAAACATATTTTGTTTAACAGCAAAAACTTATATTTCACATCATTTTTCTTTCTTTTGGCTTCCATATTTAGATCATTATCATGCCCCTGACTCTAGCAGTTTTCTTACAGTATTCTGTTTCGCAAGCGGTTCAATAAGAATAGAGCATAATCTGTGATAATTTCAACATTAATAAAGAGAGAAATGTTCTTCAATATTTATTTAAATTTATTCACAGTTTTCAAAACTATCAACTTAATGACTAACTTCCAAAGTACAGTCTAGTATTGTACAATAGTTCTCCATACCTGGGCAAGCATGACCAGATGGCTAGGAAGCTTGACTCGTAATCTGAAGGTTTCGGGTTTAAATCCCCTTCACACTAAACACGCCCGCTCTTTCAAACATGGGGTATTATAATTTGATGGTCAATCCTATTATTCGTTGGTAACAGAATAGTCCAAGAGTTCCCCTTAGTCTGACACTGTTAAACTAGGAACGGTTAGCACAAATAGCCCTCATGTAGCTTTGCGCTAAATTCAAAAGTTAATACATTTAATACTGGGACTGATACATGTAGTATTAACGCCTTCTTTAGAAGCATATGTATTGTTTCACTCTGGACTTCAGGGCTCAGTAAAGACAAATTATTTCTTCGTTTATGGACATTAAATTGGAACGATTTATTACATTGCCAGTCTCTGCTATTAATTTCACTTCAGTTTTAAAATATGTCCATCTCTGAATAACTTAACTTACCAACAGCTCCATTAAAGCTCGATTTCTTTTACCAAATGCATAACTATTTTAGTTATCCTGTTAGATACGACTGTTGGTGCTGTAGTTAAACATTACTTGAGGTTAAAACTGTACAATCTGCTATAAAGTTTCTTTTAAACTGGAATTCTAACTGTTTTCATTTCACAGGACATTCCATGTATAAAATGCGTTTCTCCCGGAATTTTAGTTTTTGAATATATTGGTAGTCAGTTTTGTTTTCTTGCCATCAAATGGTTTACAGTAAAAAAACAAAACAGAACATTTTAAATAATGCACCAACCATAAAGATGTCACTTTTTCCAATGTTTTCTTCTTACTACTTCCAAAAAAAATTTATTTCTTTGTCACACCAGATGGAGACTGTTCAAACAGCAATAAAACTAACTGGAAGTAAAACCATGAGAAGCCTGCAACCTGTTAAGGTAGACAGTTGTAACTGTTTTTTACAGTCAACAGCTATTCTAGAAAACAGTATATTTTTATTTCATATTTTTAATCTCTTCTGCAGACGATTTTGCTACGGTTAGTGTTACGGTGATACAAATAAGAGATAAAATACAAAAAAATACCGAAAAAGATTTGCTATTTATTTCAAATGTTATGGAAGTTATGTAAATGAAATGTGAAAACTGTAGAATAAAAAACGCATCTTATTTGTAGCATAAAAATTACCTCTCACACAGACTTAATCCGCAAATACTTTGTAAATGAAAAGACAAATCTTTAATAACAGTACTTTATTAAAACTTGTAATTTTTGTGTACAATTACTTATAATGTTTTCTAAAATCTTACTAAATTTAGAGATGGTACACTTAATACATTTAGAGATGTAGTATTGATAATTTTATGGTAGTTACAAAATTAGTCAAATTGGCCAATCCAATTAAATTTCCACAGCCACATATTTGGTTAGATATATTTTATAACCAAAACATCAAGTTTCAATATCTTTTATAACGTCTTCATTAATTATTTCTTCAAAATGTAGAAAAATCGTTTCCAATTACTTAGATTTATTTTACTCTGTACTGATCTTTACTTTCTTTCGGGGTATTTCAACTCCCCCAAAAAAACAACTGGAGGAGGGGTGAGGTTTGGGCACTGACATCGTCTGTGGCCGAGCGCGTTAAGGCGTGCACTCGTAATCCGAGGGTCGCGGGTTCGCGCCCGCGTCGCGCTAAACATGCTCACCCTCCCAGCCGTGGGGGTGTATAATGTGACGGTCAATCCCACTATTCGTTGGTAAAAGAGTAGCCCAAGAGTTGGCGGTGGGTGGTGATGACTAGCTGCCTTCCCTCTAGTCTTACACTGCAAAATTAGGGACGGCTAGCACAGATAGCCCTCGAGTAGCTTTGTGCGAAATTCCAAAACAAACAAACAAACAAAGACATCGTCTGAAATAAATCTTCCATAATTTAGTATTTAAAAAAATAAAATTAATCTTCATTTACAACAGTAAACCCAAACATACCAGTGTACAATCTATAAATTTTGAATACATTCCGAAGATATTTAGTTATATATTGCAAAAGTATGATATTACACATGCAAGATTATTTGTTTATTTGTTTTGGAATTTCGCACAAAGCTACTCGAGGGCTATCTGTGCTAGCCGTCCCTAAATTAGCAGTGTAAGACTAGAGGGAAGGCAGCTAGTCATCACCACCCACTGCCAACTCTTTGGCTACTTTTTTACCAACGAATAGTTGGATTGACCGTCACATTTACGCCCCCACGGCTGGAAGGGCGAGCATGTTCAGCGAACCTGCGACCCTCAGATTACGAAGCGCACGCCTTAACGCGCTAGGCCATGGCAGCCCCTACATATACAAGAACAAAATATCATCCGTTCACAAGTGCAAGAGCTACCTATATCATTGGTTTTCCCAAGTGACAAAAGGGATAATTTAATATGCATTAATTTTTTAACTTAAACGCGGTAATATTACATGAGAAGGCAGGTGCAAGAGTCAAAACTATCCTTTTTAAGTGTGAGAGTCATCTCGACACTAGCACATGAAACCAGGTCAGCATCACACAAGGCAAATTTCCTAGATGTAGAAGTCTAAAGCCCTCGAAAATCTTCAAAAATAAATGAATATGAGGAAATGTGGTACCACAATTTCAACTCATTGTAAGATGTGGATTCTACTGATGTATTTAGAATAAAAAATGGTACTGATTTTGGGCATCCACTGATTGTTTTCACTCTCTTTGATTTTCGCAGAACAAGATACGTCTTTTCCAGTTCTTCAGTCACTTTTTAAATGCCTATTAATTTCATAATAATTCCTTAACTTACTTATTAATCCCCCAAACTTATAACACTGAAAATCAGTTTTCTATGCCCGCAGTGAGCAGAAAATGGTATAATGCTATGCTGAACAACAGAAACAAACAAACAGCTATTAATTAATTTCATGTTTATTTTATCCCTCTCCCCCCAGTGACACAGAGATATGTCTGCGGACTTACACACTAAAAACCGAGTTTCGGTATCCGTGGTGAGCAAAGCACAAATAGCCCATTGCGTAGCTTTGTACTTAATTCTAAACAAACAAACATTCCCCTCCTCCAGAGAAGAACACAAGTGGCCCATTGTGTAGTTTTGTGCTTAATTCTACACAAACAAACATTTCCCCTCCCCAGAGAAGAACATAGATAGCCCAGTCTTTAAATTTTCGCTTAACTTGAAAACGGCCTTGTTGTTTAGAATTTAAATAATTACTTCTGTCTTTTAATTAACGTTTTATAGTGTTGTTAATCATTTTTTTTATCTTCACAACATTAAATGTCGCTTTTTTGACTGAAACTTTAATAAATCATGACAGTCTCAGCTCTGCGCATTTAAACTTTAAAATCGAAGTTAATGCATTTAGGTAGACCAAGTTGTCAGTGTTATTTTCTAAATTTTACATACGTATGTGCCACAGAGAAGATGTAATTCAAGTAGTCCGCTATTTATGACAGTCCCCCAGTGGCTCAGCGATATGTCTGCGCACTTGCAACGCTAAATATCGGGTTTCGATACGCGTGGTGGGCAGTGCACAGATAGCATATTGTGTAGCTTTGCTTAATTCAACAACAACTTTGTCAAAGGTTTAATAAATATTTATGTTAATATTTTTTATTTTTGTAAATAAACTATAAAGTTTTACTTTATCAATAGAAAGTAATAAACATACTTCACTAATATTAAGCCCCCCAGTGGCTCAGCGGTATGTCTGCGGACTTACACGCTAAAATCCGGGTTTCGATACCCGTGGTGGGCAGAGCACAGATAGCCCATTGTGTAGCTTTGTGCTTAATTCAAAATAACAAATAACAAAAATAACACTAATATTATGACAAAAGTGTTTTCTCTTGCTTTACTCTTCAATGGGCCTATTCATGGTATTTTGCTAGCCGTTGTACTGTTGCTAAACTAATTCTGATCATGAGCTCAAAACTTAGAACATTAATTTCGTAGAAACTGTATGGAATGGAACGCTCACTTAGAACCACTTGCGCCATAAAACGCCAAACCCATCAATCCACCCATCCAAAACCACCCGTTATCAACAAATATATTATTTTTCTTAATCTTAGTAACAAACTTTACTGTTCGAAATATATCTCTCATCCCACTTTTTAAGCCTTATGACGCATAAAGTGACGTAATTTTTAGTGACTTTTAAATAGATGCATATTGTTTTAACGTTATTATTAAATGTTGGCGAATTCGTTCAAATTATCTGGCAAGGCAGGACTATAGATATGGGTAAAAAGAAGAGTTATCCCAACTTTTTTCTGTAGGATATAGTATACACACAATGTACACAATAATTAAGTCAAACTATTATTTTGTTTATTATTGAATTTCGGGCAAAGCTACACGAGGACTATCTGCGCTAGCCGTCCCTAATTTAGCAGTGTAAGACTAGCGGGAAGGTAGCTTGTCATCACCATCCACTGCCAATTCTTGGGCTACTCTTTTACCAATGAATAGTGGGATTAACAGTCAAATCATAACACCCCCATGCCTGAAAGGGCGAGCATGTTTGGCGCGACGGGGATTCGAACGCGCAATCTTCAGATGATCGAACGCCTTAAACCACCTGGTCATGTCAGGTCTAAATCAAACTATTTAACTCCTCACGTTTTTGTTTCAACTCCCTCTCATGTTACATGCAGAACATTCAGTCCATGAAACAATTTTCGTTTAACGTTTCTGCAAGCTTGAACACTTGTGCATTGTTGTAAAATAACTTGAGATATACGATCAAAGTAATGTTCAAATCTCTCTAATAATACTGGGAGTAAATAAGATCAACTTACTTGTATAACGTAACTGAATAACCGTGATAGTTAACACAGATCCAAATAGTTCATGAAAACACACTGATTGATTCAACACTTATCAACTCTTGATGTTTCTCTCTTTAACTGTAGGTTTACTTTACCAACTGACTGACTCACATGTACTAATAATTTAATTTTTGCTCTAGCTGTTCCAAAAACTCTCTCATTCTCAACATGAGGTAACCGGATTTCTAAACCCAGAAGCGAGGACAGAATAACTTACCGTTTGTTTAATGTACTCTAAATTTATTGAACTGTTCCACAATAATTCCAAATATATTAACACTACCACAAAACAAGTGACAAAAATAGTCAAATTTTACATCCAAGAAATCTTTAAATATTCATTTCATCCAAGTCATCTTAAAATAGGCTACTTTATACCCGGATTTATTTAACAATCCACAGCATTTCCAAACATGTTACTTTTAGATATTAGCATCACTTTGAAACGTTTTTTGAAGAGTGAATTAGCGTAGAAATTCTCTTTTGTCATAAAATTCAGTACTTGATTGTGTAAAGCGTGTTTTGACGGTGAGCATTGACTTAACTTTATAACATTCAGACCTGCATAGACGTAGGTTTCTCACCACTCACTGATGAAACCTTCGAAAGAGATGACGAAGGAAAAGTACTAATTACAACAACGAGCAGGTTAGTTAGGCCTATTACGCTGGTGATTCGATATGACTGACAGTTTGATGTATTTATCATAAAACTAGGCATAAGGGCATCACATGAAGTTCATAAAACTCAAGTGCAGACAATGGCAGGACCCGGTTATAAGGGAGAGTTTCAAGATGATCGCTTGTAAGGGTAACTAGACAAAACCCTTGCTCTAGAGCATATAGCGCAATATTTTAAGGTGTTTAAATATAGGTTTTGGGGGTCAAGGAATGCACTTATGTTATAAAAAATCTCCCGCTGGCATAGCTGTGTATCTGTGTTATTATAATGCTAAAAACGGTATTTTAATATCCGTGGTGGGCAGCGTTCAAATAGCCCATTGAATAGCTTCATGCTTGATTTCAAATATACATATACAAAGTTATGATGCGAAAAATAAAATTAATCCTTGGCTTTCTGAAAAATTCAAGATGGTCACCATCACATGCAATAAAGTATTTACGTAGACACTAAAAACAGTGTGTTACGTCCTCTAAAACACGAATTATAGTTATTTACTCCTCAAAGAAGTCATCTTGAATTTCTCCCTTATTTTGGGTTTCCAAAAAATATCTAAGCTGAATGTTCAAGAACCTCTCATGATACCTTTATGAAGTATAAAGAGTAATTTTCCAACCATAAAAATGTTTACAGAACTCCTCTTAGTTAATGGACAAGTTCAACTTAAAGCCGTTCAAACCCATTTAGGTGATGCATAGGTTCTCTCGAGACCCATAATGCTGACAGAAATCAAATATAAAAGTTCACAGTAAAAACTGGAAAGCAAACAATAGCTCTCGTGTGTGTATGTGTGTGTGTGTGTGATTCAGCTTCTTCTCTATTTCTATTCTGTTTTATATGTTTTATACTGAATTAGACATTCTATTTTTTATTTATTTTAAATATTCAGTTCAAGTTTATATAAATATTTTTCTTTTTTACTGCAGGACCATTTTTATGAGACTCAGTAAAAAATTGGAGGAGATGGCAACCTTAAGAAGATCAGACCAAATGCATTGTGAACACGGTTTTCTTTCATTTCTACACAGATAGCAAAACGTAGTAAGCCTTCTGGTAAAAGATGGCGAACAGATGTTAATGAGGAACCAAACAATTCAAGCAATAGTGCTTTGCTTAACACTTTCTGCTGTCATAGGTCATCTGAAAATTTCTCACAATCAAAAAATGTCACTATGTTATCTGTAAGGTTGTGAAATATCAACCCCTTCCACTTTCCAAACAAATAATTTGCACTGCTTTTTGGACATGACTAATGTGATAATTAAAATACAAGATTCTGAGATGCAAATATGTATATCTGTGACTGTTATAAGTAATACCTAATACATGAGGGAAAATAACTTCTCATTTCTTCTGATTCTATTGTTTCCTCGAGTTAAAACATTTTTCAATGGAGAGAAATTTGAAGCACATTTAACCCCCGTATCAAAATATAAGAAATAATAAAAGGATAGCAATGTAAGTTAAGAAAGTAATTTGAAAAACAGATGAATTTTATCAATCCATTACTATGTGTGTTTATAACATTTTTTCTTTACATTTACATTTCATATTAGGCAAAAAGGTCAGGTTGTAGATGAGTATATTTCTGATGTTGAAGACCAAGCCAGACATTCTGAGTTGCATGATGCAATCTCTCTATCATATGATTCAACAAGTGCTGTTAAGAGAACTTATTCAAGAAAAAATGAAATTACTTCATTGCAAAACAGCATAAAATAACTGCATAAAACACTGGCCAAGCAGAGGCGACAGAAAAGAAACCTTTTAGACAGAAAAAACTAAAGTGAGCCTTCAGCAACGTTTTACTTGTGTGGCAGCAGGTTATAAGTTGCTTCTCTTTTAGAATAAACCACTACTATGAACGAGATCACTGAGAAGGAAGCTTGATGTAATTTCCATAAAAATAGTTATTATAAAAGATATATTCAACTTTTCTACAGTTGAAAAAAAACATCAACGCTGATAAATAAATGTTGTTTAACTCTTGAATAGATAAAATTGAGCACTTCTACAATATGTGAAAAACTAGTTTTCCACGAGCAGATGTCACCTTGTCAGATTTAAAGGTTAAATAACCCACACCTTTATGGTTATGCTGTGAGAGGAGACAACACCGTGGAAACAGACAGTAGTATACCACTTTACTGTAAACTCTGTTGACAGAACATCTCTCGAGTCATCTATCCTTAAAATCATAAAGTAAGCCCAGAGGACTAGGTTCTGTGTCAACTCTGGACCATTTGACATGGAGAGTGCAAATCATGCTCTTTGGCAAAGCCTCGAGGTAACTTGTTAAAAATACAGTAGGATTGTTAATGAGATGCCACATCCCTTCGTAAATGGGAAACATCTACACTGCATTGTTGATGTGCTTCATGCTACGAAAAACTTAAAACAGCTCTTGTGAATAGAAACGTGATGACTTTAAGCAATCAACTCATAAAGAAGTTTATATTTCCATCAGTTAGATTAACCCTCGATCATTTTAAGGCTTTAATAGATTTTCAAGAAGCCATAAAATTGAATCCTGATCCCAAGCTCATCAAGACTATTATCAATCCTTGAAATGTTAACAATATGGGAGTGTTGAGTGGGCTGAAATTCTTTCGGCAATTTGTAAGTTTTGAACTGCACTTTCTGTTGGACTGTAAAGGATACAACCAGCACATCTCATGACTGCATAGTTCATCGAATTTGGGAACATGTGCTTTGACTTAATGTCAAGCAGATATCCTATCAGGGCTCTTAGCAAATTTAATGAAGAAGCATATGAGAAAGAATGTTATTTCACATCTCGAATCAGTTATTCGTGTATTTTCAAACATATCAATCAGAAATAAAGGATACTGGAAGCCTGTCCAGACAGGTGTTATTCTATCCACATCTTCAGTTGTAGGCATACAAGCTGAGCTTTTAGCAGGGAATGATATGTACACCTTGACTACAAGATTCAAACAATATTTTTTGAATAATTTTTCTTTTTGAATGAAAAATCCAGCTTTATAATTTTGCCAAGTTTTGAAGATCATTACCTCTGCTCAGTTTCTCAAGTGTTCATCAAAAAATAATTATTTGGGAAGAGTGACCAGAGTTCCTTAACATGATATCTTGATCAGCCAACAGTGACTTTCCAAGATAAACTACCTACAATGATCCAGTCAATTCATTATCTTCATAAGTACTTCATATGTTATTTTTATTAATTTTTTAGCTACTTTCATATTAAAAATATCTTTTCATGGCTGAAATATAAAATAATTATAATTTGTACATCAGTGATTGGCTGTTCATCTAAGCAATACTATAATCACCTAATAGTCTTTTTCTGTCTCATGTTTAAAACTTTGCTAGAATATTAATTATGCTTTATGCAACCGTTTGTATTTATACCGTTTTAATTAATTACTTGGTCGATGGTGTTTGGGTATTTTGCCCTGGAGGGTCAGGTTCACTTTGACCTCTTCCTCCTTCCTGAACATATTTTCCCTAACTGTTCGTTATGTTAGGTCCTTTTCAGGGCAATGTCCATTTATATTCACAGTAGTCAAGCTAGCTGGTGGCAATTTATTTTTATTTTTTTTATCTTATTATTATTTTAAAATACATAAATATGTAAACTATAAATACAGGATTTAAAGTTCATATGCATATATATTTCACTTTAATTTATTTTTCTTTATGTTTAATATATATGTTAATTGGGGAGAGGTATTTAGGATTTTCTTCATCATGTATAAGGTACCTATCTAGTAATTAATTACTATTGGAAGATTTGTTTGTCGTTTGAATTTCGCGCAAAGCTACACAAAGACTACTTGCGCTAGCCGTCCCAAATTTAGCAGTATAAGACAAGAGTGAAGGCAGCTAGTCATCATCACTAACCGTTATCTCTTGGGCTACTACTCTTTTATCAACAAATAGTAGTATTTATCGTCAAATTATGACGCCCCAACGCCTGAAAAGGCGAGCATATTTAGTGTGACGGGGAACTATTAGAAGAAAGAAAATTCTCGGTTTTTATGTAAAGATATGTAAACCAATTAAAAAAGAATGGTATATTTATCATTACATTTGTAAGTTTTGTTTCTGTACTGCGGGAACTAGGATTATTTAAAGATGCTGCACTTTCTTAATTCTCCGATTTTCGTTGTTCTTCACATTTAGAAGTTTGTATTGTAGAAGATCAAATATGAGTAAACTAATTTGTCACACTAATTACAGATTTGAAATTAATTAAATAAGCTCATTTCCATCAATTTAATTAATTATATTATTGATATTATTATATTATTCACAATGAAGGTGAATTTGAGCTGAAAAAAATCGATACATTTTGATGTATGAAAAAATGACTTATTTCTGTTTTACGTACTGTTTGTTCAGTTGAAATTATGAGACCAGTGACTTATTTTCTCATAGTTAGAAGCTATAACCGGAATGTCAGTATAAATTAATTATTGTTTACTGGTTTATCAATCACAAATCAAATATTAGTAAACTGATAGTTGATCAACAATTTTATTTTTACAGCTACATTACCTTTGGCGCGAAGCTTCAATCAGTTTAATTAAATCCAGTAAATTCAACTAATTAAATCAATTGTTTATTAACTAAAACGAATTACCCTTGAAATACTGCTTACAGTATGTTACAAGATGGCATCAACTATTTAGTTGCCCAAATTTTATTTATTTTTTGACAGTGCTTTACCTTAACATAATGCTCTCTCTAGTTACATCTAAGTTTCAACATTAAAAATATAAATTATGACATTATTTATATTCTTAAAACATTGTTTGAAATCGTTCGCCTAGAACACTTACACACACTGGAAGATGCGGCCACTTGATCAGTACAAAGTAGTATATGTAATCAGTTAACGTTCACTTCCTATATTAAAACCATCACCTTTAATAACTAATACCATTTAGAGAATGTGTCATTATATTACAAAACGTATTAGGTTTCAACGAAATTAATCAAATTCTGGAAATTTACATCAAATCATATTCAACATAGACACATATTAATAGGAACAAAATTTCAAAACAAACTGTTACAATCATACCATTATATCTCGGCATGTGTGATTCGCAAAAGATTGGTCATAATAGCATCGTACTGTGTAATTATTTGTCCACAGCAGTAATTATGAACAAAACGTTTAGTCTCAATCATCTGTTTCACTATCATATGGAGTTGTTTAATTAACGAAACGTAATACACAATCTAATTATGCACATATGTGGTCTGTGTGAAGTCAGGATGAAATCCAATATAGAGATGGAAGAAAGTTTTCTTCTTTTTGTTCTTAATCTTGCGCTAGTCTACCCTAATTTAGGAGTGATGGAATATAAAGTAATTAATTAGTCATCACCACCTACCATCAGCTCTGGGGATACATTTTTACCAACGAATAGTGAGATTGACCCTTATATTATAATGCAGCCACAGCTTAAATGGGGAGCACAATTGGTGAAACGGGGAATCAAACCCGTGACCCAAAGAGTACCAGTCAAGCGCCATAACATCTGGAGATTGAAGAAAGAGATGATTAATCATCTAAAGCCAAAATAAGTAAGTGCCCATAGATCAAACAACTGTCTATGTCTTCTTCTTTTTTCACTACTAGCTATAAATAAGAAAAATCCATCCTTTAAATATACTGGAATTAAGATTAAGAACATTTAGAATAAATATTTTTTTGTTCATGGATTTATCTAACGATGAGATACGTGCATCAAAATGCATAAAATAGTTCGAAATAGATTTATAGAATTATTTTAACGTTTTAAATATTGAATAACAATATTTTACATAATAATACTCATTGTATATTTATGTATTTACCGAAAAATCAGATGAAACTGAGAGAGTAGTCGACTAACTTTATAAAGCACTTACCTACTGCGTTAGAAACATTAATTAATGCTTTTTGTGCGGTATTCAATGTAACTGTTAACTGCATAACATAAAAAAAAAACTTATGTTAATATTTCATTTATTTTGTTATATTGAATTTATTTATGAAAAAGCGTCTCACGTGTAATAGTTGTACTTATTTTAGAGGGCGCAAAGCTGGATTTGTTGTGTTGTTTTTTGTCACAAATTAAGCTAGAAACGAAATCTTACTGAAAGTAGTAATTTGCTCTTGAACCTGGACTGTGACTGATAGTGCTGGTACTATAGATTTTCGGTAGGTTACAAGATGAAGGTTTAGTTAATCATCCGTTCTACCAATACTGTTAGCTTAATATTTCAGTAAGTATTTTTTTTCTGTTTCTTATTTATTTATTTCCTAATAATAATTCCATTATTAGAATGTGTATAACTTAAGAAGTAATAACTAAAAAATGTGGAGTTAGGACTGATTCTCAAAAGTCTAAATTCAGTTGTATTTGTAAAACTAAAATATAATAAGAGTATAACTAACTTGTACAGATCGTAAGTTTACTTTGTTACTAGGTTACAGCAGAGAAACTTGGATAGCCTGAAAAGTTAAGTAAAACTGAGTGAAAAGACTGAATTAATTGTTGATCAAGATACTGAATTATGCAGAATAACTCGATTGAATGATATTTAGTGAAAATGGAATTTTATAATTTTACAGTTGTATATAACCTTTCACATCTATATTCAAATTCAACAGTATCTAAAAATAATTAAAACTAAAATTTTGTGAAATAATGTCTTCATTGGAGAAACCTTTCAAGTAAAAGTCTTAGTAAAGACCTTAATGTTTAATTTTACACCCCAGTGTGTTATTTCACCATTCATACAACAAATAGTAAAAATGAGACTAAATAAAAGCAGAACAATAGTAAACATCTGAATTGAGATTAATTACGGCCTCTTGTTTCAGCTTAAAACTCACTTAAACTAGTAACCAACATAAAATGAGGCCTCGCCAGTTTCACAGTAAAACAACTGCACAAATTTCTTGTTCAAAGTTATTATAAATGAAAAATGACAAGTTCTTTTACCACAACCAAACACGACTTAGATTTTTAAGTAATTGCAGCTGAATTTTGTTTTTTCATAACATCATTGCAATGCACCTCTCACTCAAGAACCAAGCATTTCAGTACCTTGGATAATGAAAACTTTTCATTATCACCATTCATTTCCTATGTACTGTACTAGTCAAAGCCCTTCTAATTAAGAATATTTTCAATATAATCAGCTTCTTCCAACATAAAAATATCAAGAAATTTGATAATGTTACTGTCTAAGAAGTTGTCTGGATCATTGACATAAATAATAAACAAATGCCCCAAAACAAATCCATATGAGCCCCCATTCTCTAACAAACCAAGTTTCATTATAATTATCTGTATTTATATTAGCCACCTGTATTGAGAATATCTTGCAGTTTCAGAAAGTCAGCTTTCCTAAAATTAGAGACATAACTGTAAATAAATATATTGATCAGTTTTTCAGTAAAAATATCAGGAATATCATGATCAATATGATAAAATTGCTTTTGCAAAACTATTTTTAACTCTTTCCTTTTCAGCAAGTACATGTAAAATAGCACCTTTAGTTTCCTATGAAGATGGATAAGAATGTGCATTATCTTTGATTGTTTCTCACATTAAATAAGCCTAGTTCTATTGACAGAATAACTAGCCTGACTATAATACACATTCCCATTACTTTAAACAATTTGATCATTAAACTTACAGAAAATGCACAGTTTTTCTTAAGAAACCAGAACTTAAACATATGTACTATATATATTTTTTTTATTTCAACAACATTATTTCTTTCATCACTTACTGTTCACTACCTACAAATAAAATGTCTCCCTTATTTTTGAGAATCATTCTGATAAAAGAAATTAAACAGTTGTAGAAGGTTATCTTTATAATCTTCACCCAGTTCAGCTAACCACAGCCAAGTTTAAACAAGTTTCACTTTTACAATTATTATAAGTATCAGTATAAAATAAACTAGGCAAATTAAAACATTGTCTTTAAAATTGAAAGAATTCTCTTTACCTATTTGGCTTCCTCAGATTGTTCTAAATGTGTTTAAATGAAACCCATCTCATGCAAACATATCTCCACTGCCCTTAAACTTGTCTCAAAGTATCTTTTTAGCTTTTTTTTTCCAGAAGTATCTTTGATAAGCTCTCATTTTATCATGATACTTCTGTCATTATTCTTATTTTTATTCAATATATAAAAAGCTGCAGTATGGTGTTCACTTCTACTGTCATATTTATAGCATGTTCCATTTTGTTGAGTAACCAGGTATCAGCCATTAGCTAGTAAAGAAGGTGAGCTAGATCATAAAAGAGAAACAGTTGAGAAAGAAAGGAATGATAGCCCCAAGTTTATGGAGACCACAGTTGTAGGTGATTCTTTCATAAGGCATGTGGAATAAATCTGCAGAAAATAATGAAATTATGCTGTCCAGGAGTAGGAGTGAGGAGAATACTTGATAGGGCAAGTGTGCAAAAAACAGTAGAATTAGGTGACAAATAGAACTTGTTTATTAATTAATTGTGAAGATAAATAATCACTGACATTCTGTTAATCAGTTATTGTCACTGAGTAGTCTGGTGGTTGGAATAATTAAAAACAGTAATATATGGAAGTGGTGTTTTTGATTAGTTAATCATTTTGTGAGTTGACACTAGTTTACTAGGATGAACAACCATGAATTCATTGAAAATAATGAAAAATCGTGATAGCAATATTTTGATTATACGAAAAGTTTTAATAATCTAAAACACTATTTTTGATCAACTGATTGTTTTTGTGACATTAATAAATGTAATTCTAATTTTGATTAGTCAGTTATTTTATGTTACACTAATTAATATAACAGGCACTCATGAATAATTGTTTATATCATCTATGAGAGTTACTCACCTTGCTCTAATTAGCTATGGTGTAATTTTTGTTGAGTGACTATGAGCTAACTATATAGGAAAGGTTAAGTTGGAAAAGGTAATTGATAATTTTGAAAGGTTAGTGAGGGCACTGAAAGAAAAGAGAGAGAGAGAACTTAATTCTGTCAGGAATAACACAACTCTGAGGGGATCCAATGTAGGTCACTGACACTGAATACTAGGCTTAGGTTAATATTAAAGACCGAGCAGGTTTTGCTGGTTGAGCTTGTTGGATCAAGTGATGGGGAAAGGAAGCTTTTTTAATGGATTGATTATAGGTTGAAGGCTAGCTCATTTACGGGAGCTATTAATTTCGGTATAAAGAAAACTAAACTAGTAATAGACAGCAGGATGGTCGAAATCAATACAACTCTGGAAAATATGAATTACTGAAAAACGTAGTGTAGGACCAAACTGTGGAAATAATATAAGGATAGGTTAAGTTGTTACTGTTGTAATAATGTAGGACTTTGATGTTGGTTAAATGTAAACAGTTTTGATGACAGAAATGTTTCCCATTGCAGAGTTATTGGTCATTCAATAAGGATTAAAATCACCAAAAAGAAAAGGAGGGGTAATTTTATAAGTAAAATGTTTCATCTCATTAAAGTTGATGATGTAAAATCTAACAGCAAGAAGATTGAATATGTTTGGATTTATTTTAATGGTTTATAAGGGGAAAAGATGTAAATAGAATATCTTAGAACATCAGATGAGACTGATGAAACTAATAGAGACTACAGTGTGATAAAGGTTACAGTTTTTAATGTGGTTATAATTATGGGGTATTTTCATTTCAGGCATATAAATTGAGAGGATTTTTAGAGTTGAACTATGAGGTGAATAAAATTTTAGAAACCTTTTAGAAGGATTGTATTCACAAATTAGTTAAAGAGCCCACTGAGAATTATGCTGTTTTAGATGTACTGTTTATTTCTAATACAGAAACTATTGAGAAAATTGAGACTGGAGAATATCAGGTGCAAGTAGGTTAGATGTTTTACTGCATGTGGTGATCCATAATAAGAGTTTGGACTACAAATTTCAAAAAATACAATTTTGAAAGTATGTGACCAAATTTGTCTATTGCAAATTGGACTATTGAATTGAGATGTTAAGATATGAAAAAATACAATTATAAAGTTTCAGATTTTCAAGATTTTCTGGGTAGCTGCAATAAGATACTGGATTAACTTACTAAGAGTTTAACAGAGAAAATTAAATAAAAACATTAAAATTTAAAAAGTTTGACTGCAAATAAACTGGAAAGTTAAGCTTTTTAGTCATTTAACTAAGTTAAATTTTGTTGGATAGTCAACATGATTTTATTAGGGGGAAATTGTGACCTTGCTAGTCTTTTGATGTATTGTGATATTAATAACTTCTCAACTTCCACTACTCACAGCATTACTTTCATTATACACTGCAAACAGAGAATCCTCCTTTGATTTTTCCACTAAAGTATCTATTATGTTTTTGGTGATATGTAGAAATTTGTTGACAGTTTTTGTAGTTAAAGATCTGCTCTTTACACTCAGGAGTTTTTATATTTTTAAACCTTTTCAAATATGCTGTTCAATCAAATTAAAAAAAACTCTCAAAAATGTCTTTAAAATCAGAATAAATATAGATATTTACTGATGTATTTTCATCCAGAAAGAAAGTAAAGATTTACTTTAAAAAATAAGCAAGTTGGTGAGACAAACTCCCAATAGTATATTGCAATGTGTTTCATTAAATTTAAGATTACAACAGAATTTTCAAAACCACTTTTACTGTCATCATTTTATTTAATGAGAATTTCTCAGTTTCTACCATATTATATATATAATATAGAAATATATATAGGTGGCAAAGTATTGAATAGAAATGTTTGGCTAGTTATTCTTACATTGTAGACTAAAGATGATGGTGCTGAATGCCTGAGGTTGGGTGTTTTTTGTTTTTTCTCCATATAAAATTGTATTATTGCTGATGTTCCTGTATGTTTGAGTGATTTTTTTCATTACTACAAGAAGTGAACTACTAAAGCATCAAATCCATTATCTTTTAAACTATCCAATTTTCTAACACACCCTTTTAACCCAAAAGTTTTAACTTGGCTGTCTTTTTGATTTCATATGGTACTACATCCATTAAGGCTTACCGTTTAAGTTGTTTATTATGGCTAGGTTCTTTCACAACCTGTTTTTAACATAAGTGAAAATAGTGCTATATATATTATATACTCCAAGGCAATAATTTTTCATTTGTAAATTATATAAACTTATTGACCTGGTTTGAAGTGTTACTGCATCTTGAATACTGAGACAAACTTATTTAAATTAAAGAAAGAATGGAGATGTACAAAAACACATCCACGTATCCTTTATATTTGTTAGTCAAGTATAGACATAAACACAAATGAATCCCATAGAATATTCAACTTGTACATTGAAACAAAATTTCCCTTCTAAAAAAAATTTATCTAATGATATCCAGAACACATTCATTTAATCACAAATCACATTAAAGTTCATACTTGCATGTGAGATAGATGCTCACAGCTTGATTCTTTTCATTAATGACCAGGACTTTGCATTGGAAAATACTGATTGTTCATTTGTTTAATAAAACAATTGTTAATCTTTATTGATACTCAATGACACTGCATTATTGTGCTCTGGTGAATAATTCCAGAATGTTCATCACCCTTGGATTTTATAGGAGTATGTTATTCTTGAATTCATATGTAGTTGCATGCTATGTGTATTCAGTTGCACAAATATAATTTGCTGAGAAAAGTGGAACCACGTTATCTACAAATATTCATTGAATAGCATTGCAATATATCTTTAACACAATTTGAAAGTCACATTGAGATGTTGCACAGATATGAAACTTCATTTTTTGTCCATAGTTGTTGGTTATTCTCTCTGTGTTTGTGAAAAAAAATGGAGAGTATGAAGTTTGTTTTTTCAGTTCCTTAATTTTTATATGTACTTAACTAATTATACTTGGTAAGTTTAAGCTGGGTACCACAGACAATTAATTTTACAGAATGTATTTTCCTTACTAATAGCAAATGATGAACCTGAAAGCTCTCAATTTTTCTGCATAAAAAATGATTAATAACACTGGGGAACACTCATTTTGTTGCATTTAAAAAAAGACCTTCCTATAATCAATTTGAGTGTGTTGATTTCAAATCTGAAGTCGGTTTTTGTCTGCAAGCTACAGATTTTATGCAATTTGACATTTTTATTTATTTTTTAATTTTTCGTTATTATAGAAAATTATAGGAATAGCTTACCAATTTGTTTGTGTATTTTATTCAGGTAGGAATTTGCATTTGTACACTTCATCTGGACAATCTCGTTTAATGCTCCAGCAGTAGTCAGCCATCATACTTTTGTCCCAGCGCCCTTGGTAGCGTTCTTCCATGACCTTTAGGTCTTGGTGGAATCATTCTCCTTGTTCGTCACTCACAGCCTACAGGTTGTCAGGGAACTTATCAAGGTGGCTGTTCAAAAAATGAAGCTTGATGCTCATGTTGCACCCTAGATCACGAAAAGCGAGGAGCATTCTGTTCACAAGTTCACTGTAGTTCTCCGCCTTATTGTTTCCAAGGAAGTTCTGAACGACTGCCACAAAGGATAACCATGCTATTTTTTCTAAAGCGGTCATCTTAGCAACAAACTGATCATCACGAATTAGGGTTCGAATCTGTGGGCCATCAAACATGCCTGCTTTGATCTTCTCAAATGATAACCCTGGTAAAGCTGTGATGATGTGTTAGAAACATTCACCTTCGGTTTCCAGTGCCTTGACAGATTGCTTCATCAAACCTAATTTGATGTGAAGAGGAGGAAAGATGATCTTATCTCTGCTTACAATTGGGTCTTGTATGATATTTGGCATGCCTGCTTCAAGGGTGTCACGAATAGGCCAGTCCTTCTGGACCCAATGTCTGTCTCGTGCTCGGCTGTCCCACATACAGAAGAAACATGGAAACTTGGTGAAATCTTTCTGTTGTCCAAGAAGAAAGTTGACCATCTTTAAGTCTACACAAATGATCCAATTGTGCTCATGATATTTTAATAAGTCCATGACCATTCTCATATCATCATAGTCTTCCCGCAAATGCACTGAGTGACCGACAGGTACTGTTCCATAAACATTCCCATTATGTAAAAGAACACACTTTAGACTGCATTTTGAACTGTCTAAAAAGAGTCTCCATTCAGCAGGACTATAGTAAGGTACATCCAGTTCTTTGAGAAGCCCTTGGATGTCATGGCAGCAAACAAACTGTCTGTCTTCGGAAAGAAGGTCACAAAAAGCTGGACACGCTTTCTGAAATATGATACTTTAACAGAGTGATCAACAAGATTTCTGCCTTGTAATTTGTAATCTTGATGCCAAAAGCTCTGCTGCTTTCTTTGAAAGACCTAAATCTTGCACTAAATCATTCAGTTCAGCCTGGGGAAGAGGCTTGGGGATGGGGAAAGGTTCAGTGTCTGAAAAACAGTTCTCCGATTGTGTACACTTTTCTGACAATTCACTGTCACAACTGTCTTGTTCGCTTGTATCATGTCCAATGTCTGTATTGTCCAATGAAGGCAAGCCTTTGAAAACTAGAACAGGAACTTCTTCAGAGTGCAGAACAAGCTGAATGGCTGAGGGAATGTTCGGATACATAATCTTATGTCGTTTTTTTTCCCCACGACCTGTTGTATTTACCATGTGGAAATAACAGTCAGTTACATGGTTGGTGGGTTTGCGCCAAATCATTGGAACACCGAAAGGCAGACCATTGCGTTTTCCTTTGGTCCAATCTCGAAGCATTTCCTCACAATTGTGGCACACAACACGAGGAGCCCATTGCTTGTCTTGATCACCAAGATGAACTTCAAAATATGCCTTGTAGGCACGCTTGACGAACAAGGATATGTTACGTCTCTGACGATTGAGTGTGTAGCATCCACATATGTAGCAGAAGGCATCAGGCTTGTTTCTGCAATGATATCTATTTTTGGAAGCCATGTTTGATCTGAAACAAAAGAAGAATGATCAAAATATTAGAAGCTATCTATATATATGGACGTGAAGATGCTTATACATGGTTTACACAAGTTCACATTTGTACAGTTTCATTAACCTCAAATTGCATACAAACTAGAGCTTCTAGAGAAAAACTAATTTCAGATTTAAAATCAGTGCCTAAAACTCCTTCAGAATCAGTTAAAATATCCAATGCAACTCAAAGTTACTGAAAAAGTGTTCTCCAGTGTAATATTACAACCATTCACAAAACATTTGAAGAAGTATAGTAGTTTTTATCTTGAAAAAAATTGAAAGTACATGAACACCATTATCTGTGTGGATGTTTTAAAAAATATTTTCCTTCATACTAATACTCATTACCATATCCACAATTTACTGACACGTTATTTCACTGTTCCTCAACCTCTAAGTATTTGTACTAGTATTTATAGTTGTTGAGCATAAGAATTACACTGTTTGGTTCTTGAATAGAAAAATTAAATCAAAATATGTACCTGTTGTTGTTCAGGATCACAAATATCTTTGAACTCAATTTTTTGTTTTTTTCCTGTTCTTGAAAGGAAAGGAAATTGATAGGAAACTGTCAGTACAGAGCAGTGGAGTTAGGCCCCATAGAAGGTATACCATTTTTACTTGTTTCATTCATTTTGGAAGTTATGTTACAATGTAGTGGAACCAGTATCAGTTGAATGAGGTCTAATAAATTGTGCATTGTTGGTTGGTTGTAATGAATTGGTAGAATGAAAACAAATGGACAGTATTCCTCAATAACTTGCAAATTGTAATGTATCATGTTAAAGAAAAGTGAAGTTTGTCCCAGCATATTATATATCACATTAGCTTATTACATACTACACTAGTAAAATGACAGTATGTTTATAAAAGAATCACTGTTTTATAATCAACATTTTTGGAGCAGCTTCAAAGGGGGTAAAGGAACAACTATTTGCAAAGGTAAGTTACATGTAACTAATTTAATAAGAATTTAATAAGTTTGTGTCTTATTTTACACCAGTTTAATTGTGGTTGTAAAAACCTGTTGTGGTCTTTCATGAGAAGTTATCATGAGTGTCATTTGTTTTTAAAAGCAAACCTGTTGTTTGTCCAATTTCTCTGAGCTCATACAATCTCCTTTGCATAGCAAATTGAATATCTTGTAGAGGAATGTTAGAGCTGTTAGTGTGACTTCTATTATTAGTAAGGTGTTGAAATCTCTTAAGAAGAAAGACACTGGAAAATTTGACAACTAACAGTTTTGTAGACATGACTTTAGATTATTTTTTTACCTTATTATCATGTTCAAGTATTTTAATGGGGCTTTCACATTCTTGGATGATGATAATATACTTGATATCCTGTTGATTTATTTTCTGCTGTGTATTAAAAATAACCAGATTAGTAGTTACAATTTTAAGATTTGGAAAAAAACAGGCCAATCTCCACTTAAAATAGTTATTTTTCTAACATTATCATTAGCTTAAGAAGTTTTTTAAATTGAAAAAATAGAGGGCATCCTCTTACAAGAGTTTATAAGGAGAATAGGTTTTCACTGAAAGAAAAAATGGTGGGTTGTTTGTTTAAGTGGATGTACATGTACAACTTTTAATGATTAACAGGCTCTTCTTTTTTTTGTTAGTATATAAATATACATATAATTTAAGGACAAGAATAGACATGTTGATCCTTCTGGGCTATCTTATCCATTATGCTGAATTTTACAATAACTCGGTCATTTCTTATCATTCAGATAGCAATGAACTTTCCTTTAAACACCCCTAAATTAACTGTATCTAAATAAAGCTATCTTAGATGAAGATGGTTTCTACCCTACCATAATATATATTTGTATTCCCTAGTTTTAATATTCTTATGATTAAATATGTTAACATTATCAACTGATTTAATCTTAGGAATCTCAATAAGATCCTCTCCAAGTTTTATTTTTGTAAGAGAAGACAATTACAGGATTTTATCTATATTCAATTGCCTTTCCATGGTAAGGAGCTCAAGATTGAACACAGTACTCCAAATGTGACCTAACCAGTGATCGATACCATAACATTACAACCACTTTAGACTTGTTTTTAATTCTTCTTTAAATACAACCTAAAATTCTATTTTTCCTGCCACTATTAATGGCACACTGCTTGCATGGTTTAAGGGGCTGATCAACCAGAACACTTAAATATATTTTTCTTTTGTAATACTGTTTAGGCTATTCCCATCAAAAGTATACTCAATTCAAACTGTGATATCTTACATCTGTTAGCTTGTATTTACTGTAATTAAGTCATCTGTCATTTATTTACCCAACTTAACAAATAATCCAAATTATTTTGTAAAGCAGCAGCAACATCTTCACAGTCAGCAACACCCAAAACTTTAATATAAAGAGAAAACTGAAAAAATTTGTTGACCATTCCTTCATCTATATTATAAATATAAACTCAAAAAAGAAAAGATCCTGATACTGAATCCTCAAGTATCCCACTTATGAGATTGATCCAGTTTAACTGAACTGCATTTACAACAATTATCTGTTTTTTTCCATCTAGCTAGTTTTCTATCCAATGAGCCAATCTGTCATCCACACCTACAGAGATAACTTTAAGAAGCCTTTTATTTGTCAACTTGCCAAATGCTTTCTAGAAATACAGGTAAATCAAATACAAACCCATAATACTCATCTGCATGAGAAGTAACCTCTTTGAAGAATGTCAAAATTTTAGTAAGGAACAATTTTTCTCCTCAGTAAAACCATGCTGACTAAAAAAATCATAATCTTTATCAAGTGGCTTTGCAAGACATTTTTTATTAGACTTTTTAAAGTGTTTCCCATCACTAATACAAGACTAATAGGCCTATATTTACTGGAACAGTTTTCATTAAAGAGAGGAGTAACATTAGCCAACTTCTAATCTTTTGATACCTGGGACTTGGAAAAAATAGTAGTAAGTGGCTTATGTATCCAATCTTTAACACTTCAAAACCCTTAATTATGTGTCTGATCTAGGAGATTTATAGTTTTTTTAAACTCTCAATTTTTCCTTAACAACAAACTTTAATAACCCTACCATGCCATAATCATCAGATATTAGCCTTTCTGTATCATTCTTCAAAGGCCCTACTCCCATCCTAATATTTTGTTTACCATTAACTTATTTGCAAAAATACTTACTAATAATTCTTGTTTTCAGATAACATTTTCTCAAATAGTATTTCAGTTTCTGGTTTCTGCTTTACCAACTCCTTGAACTTCTGTAATTCTCCAAGTCTCCCATCATTGTAGTCAGTTTAAAACATCTTAGATTTATAATATGGGGTGTTTGGAAAGTCACTGTGCACTTGTATATTTATTAACAGACATGTTTCAATATAGAATACAGGAGGTAAATGTGAATGACAATTATATACAATGTTGAAAGTGACCCCCGTTGGCATCAATATAGGCTTGGATCCTTCTTATTTTGTTTCTAAACATTGCTATCAGTTGCTGGCTTGAAATAGACTGAAAGAATGCTGTTATCAGTGTTTTCAAAACTGTACAGTGACTTTCTGAACACCCTGTACTTTTCTTCAGTTTTATCCTTTATCAGGCAGATGGTTGCACTGTCTATGTAGGGATGGTTTAAACTATTCATAAAAGTGGTATTTTAAATACCTTCCCAATATATCATCAGAACTATGTAATGATTGAGTCACAAATTGTGAGAACGTCTGTAAATATCCTAGAAAAAGTTTACATTTCTTATTCTTTCTTTTTTTATTGCATGATAGCCAGAATAATGGTGTCAAACAAATTCACTGATATGACATACTTCTAAATGAAATGTCCACTTTTATGAGTATTATTAACTAGTAGTAATTATAAAACACAATTGTAATTCTAGTGTAAATGCCATTATCATTACCTCTTGATATTAGCTTTCTAAATCAAATCTAGTGTTCCTTTAAAAAGTGTAAGTACAGGGTGGAACAGGAATTATTAGCCAATGATAAAACAGTTGAAACCTCACTGTATTTAGAACCTGGTTGTAAATGCAACTTTCCTATGTTTATTGAAACACTGCATTACAAGAATGTAAAGAAAAACTTTTTCAAAACAGGAAATGAATGTAAAAATGGATAATATAAATCCTTCAAAAACAATGCAAACAAGATAGTAATTGTTGCTTGTGTATTATTGTTACATGATATATGCAAAAATTAACATATCAAAATATATAACTTAAATTACAATTGCATTAAATTCTGTTTTTGTCTGTTAATATTCTACAACACTGCTAGTATGTATAGGTAATGCAACTACCATCCCTACTGCTTCCTTTTTATTGCTTTTAAGTATTGATATTAGCCATTCCTATATTCACTTCCTTTTTTAAAAAGTTTTATTTTTACTTGTATCTTCTATAAGCAACCAACTTGATTTTTTACTGGTAGCCACCCTGTATTTTTCCATATGGAATGTGCTTATCTTGACATTTTTTCCAGCTTTTGATTAACTTCTTCAGTTGACTCAGTTGTCAGAGTTACAGCAGATAATTCTTTTCCAAATACTTCAATTTTTTCGTTCTTGAAATATGGAACAAAAATCTTGTTATTTCTTATCTCCATATACAGCAAAACATCAAATCTAATTGTGCTGTGAAAACTTGCATCCAGATGTTCCCCCATGTCAACCATATCAACAATTTTGATATTAGAAATTTAGAATAAATCTAAAATAACTAGCATTGTTTCCAGTAAGCTCCCTAATCAATTAGTAAATAAAAAAACTTAGAGCTTCTATAAACCTGTCTTACAATATATGCCTGAAATTAAAATACACCATAATTCTTCATCTCATTCTGTAAATTTCATTATTTTCATCATTTTTCATTAGTGGTCTGTAACAAATTTAAACTAAAATAAGTGGGAAAAAAACAAATAATTATACATTCACAAATACTTCATTTATTAGTAACCATGGTAATGCCTTTAATGCAGAAACCATGGTTGTTATTAAATGAAATATTTACGAAATGTACAGTTGTCTGTTTTTCTCGATTCTGTAATTATGGATTTTCACCAAGTACTGGTGGTTTCTAGTACAAGTCATATCGAACTGAAAGCCTTCTCAGCATATAACCACAAACTGTGTCTTTTAGATATAGTGAAGATTAAAATAAATGCCTCATCTTAACATTTTGGACAATACTACACAACTAACATTGATGGGGTACTATACTAAGGACCCTTAAGCCTGCCGACGTGACAACACACTTTGCCATACTGCTATGTCTGTTAGACATGTCTGCTATATCATGATGTAAAAAAAATCTGCAGTTGCCAGTCCTGAATGTTTAAATAAACCCTTTCAATGAGACTACTCTGGAATGACTTTGAATGCCACCTGAGGGCCAGGGTCAGCAGACCAAGATCTACTGCTCAACATGGCTTGTTCTGAAAGAATGATGATGCACTATTACACTTGATATCTACTACACTATGGTATGAAGTGTTAGTGAAGAGGTCTGGGCATCATTTTTGCCAAAAGTGAAATAAACAGTTATAAATTATCTTGGATGTTTCTTTACTGTTCAAATAATTTTGGTAATATAGTGTATTTCTATTGTTCATAAAGATTTTAACAGCCTGAATAACTGAGCCATATCATAAAACTGTAGTTAAATTTTGAGAAGTACAAAAATTGCATATGTGTGGTTATTTGAAGAAGAAAAAAATTTCTCTGTGTAAGAGGAGCATTGGTCCTATAAAGACAGTAAAATGTTTAGCTGTGATTGTGAATGAAAGCTTTAAGATATCATTTATGTAAATTTTTCTTCTAAAACAGTAAATAGAGTTCTGGGTTCTGTTTACAGAAATGGTTTTGAAAGCAAAATCATTATTGTAACCTTGTATAATACTGTAGTTAGTCTTCTTTCTGATGTATGCAGTTTTGGTCAATGTTGAAAAGATTTTAAAGACTAGATACTAGAAAGTACTTTATTTAAACTACAAGGAAAGGCTTACAATTTTAATCTTTTTTTTTTTTCTGGGAGTAGAAGAAAGCATGCAAAAAAGATTACCCCATTTTTTACACATGATTTTTGACTGTGTTTATAACTTATGGCCACTAACACATCCAAACAGTATTATATCTGGAACATTTTACAACTTTGTAGTTGTGCATGCAGCCCAAAAACTTTTCATCTGAGAATGTGAGAGTTTATTGAAATAGCAGCTGATGTGGACCTGTCATGAATATACTATGAAATATAGTGCAGCATGAGTATTTAAGAGGTTAATAATATCATAAATGTAATTTTCAGTAGGCACTGGTTGTGTTAAAAGCATGTATCACTAATTTACCTAACTAATAATTATTTAGGAAGAAATGTACAACTAATAATAATAAGTTTCCAGAATGTTCAAAAAACTGGTTGATCTCTTTCAGTACTCCATAAGATTTATTTTGTAGTAGAAGTTTAAGTATGAGAGATTTTGAAATATTAATAGGTCACATTGGTTTATAAATGTTGATACTTGAGTGTTTAACATAAATTCTGTTCCTCTTGCATCTCTCCTCCCTTTAGCATGCCATTGGTAAATTTTTGAGTATACAACTAATATCTGAGGTTCAGTTTCTTATGGTGGATAGAATGCTGGTAGCTTTGTGAAAAAACAAACACTTGTTACATTTTTTTTTAATTATTTGTTTTTTGTGAGCTTGAGTTGAATTATTCTGTCACTTACAATGGTTTTGTATTTTATCATATTTGCAACTGTATTCTGTAGTCCTACCATACATCCCCTGCTCAAATTTCAAAGGATCTTAGTCATTTATTGACTTCCACAGTGGTCATGTTATGCTCTCTCATTGATATTTTGGTTGGTTTGTTGCTGAAATCTTTTGAAGAGATATACCTTATGGTACAAAGTTTTTCTTTCTATATTGGCCCTTAGAGATCTCAGAGAAGCAGTTTTGTTTTGTTTTGTTTTTCCATACAGTCTGTTTTTCCAGGAATTCCAAACTGTTGAATCTTGAATAAATGTGACCTGTCTACATTGTTTACATCCTACACTGGCTACCAACTGTACAACAGTTCTTCTACAGGATGGTTTATTACATCTGTTCAAGTTTCCAAACCTGCTTTGGTACCATGATCCATTGAAATGCAAGAGCAATTTTGATCTTACTCTAGGATGGAGTACAGATTGTGGTTTGATGAATACTGTGTGTGGTCACATCCTGTGAGATCTCATTTCAGTATGGGAGACTTTCACTATAAATCAGCAGATTCAAGTTCTCAGGAGCAGATTGGCCATTTAGTTCACATACCTTCTCTCTCTTATGCCAGTTAACTTAAGTTGCAGATAGAGCTTTTCCACATCATCCTTGCTTTTGGCATTCACATTCACCATTACATGAATGGTCAGCCTTTTCTCATCCCCTTTCTGCCATTCGGCAGAACAGTACACTCCAACTCTCTTATCAGAAGCTATGAGAGCTGGATTTCTTATCAAAAAGGAAAAGTCTGTTCTTACTCCCACATAATACCTCATTATCTTGTACATTTAGAGGTGTTTTACAATTTCAGGTTAAGCCAGGCCCAATCTTCTGCTTTGTACTTTCAGGCCATGGAACAGGTGGTTTTTTTCAAATAAGGTTGTCTCTTTAACCAACACACATAGTTCTGTCTCTTTTGAGGATGTTGTGAGTATCCTTAGAATCACTCATTTATTAAGGTTGGTCCTACCTGAGAGCCATTCAGTGGTCATTACAGGACTAGTAGAACATATCGCAGATGCACTGGATTTTCCAGTGAGACTGTCACCAGCATGCTGCACTTACTTTGGTAGTTCAGTACACACAAAACAACAGTAATGTCCCTCATCCACCTCCATAACCCAAGATGTATCTGCTCACTGATACTTCTCTTTAAGACTGGGGTACTTGTATAGACAATGTGAATTCAAGGGACTTTGGACAGTAGAAGAAGCTTCTCTCTATACCAGTCTCTCAGAACTTTTAGCATTTCAATGAGCTATGACTCGGGGTCTCAGTTTGTTGAAAGGGAAGATGGTAATGGTAATATCTCATTCAGATAGTTCTTCAGTAGTCTTGTACATTTCAAAGCAAGGGGGCACTCACTCCAGATCTCTCTGCATTTGAACAGTAGATCTTCTCCTTTGGACATATAAATAACAGATTATACTTTTTACTGGTCATGTTCTAGTAGGTAATGAATCTTGTTGCTGACCAGTTATCTTTTCCCAGCAGAGCTCTTCCTGTGAAATGGATGCTTCATCCTTGTGTTTTACATTGGATCTATTCTTATCAAAGGGCACCACATATTGATGCTTGCACCATCCATACTGGAATGCTTAGCTCTTAGTTTTCTGGTTTCCAGCACTTCACCATTTAGCCTTGGGAGTAAATGCTCTTAGCCAGGATTGGATACATCTTCTTCATCTTTATTTGTTTCCTCCATTTTATCTGCTCTCCAAGATTCTGGCACTGATTTACTTCATACTGTCAAGTTCTTCTGGAAACACCATATTGGTCAGGTTATCTCTGAGGTACCTTTTTCCAGTATCTTCAGGAATATCAACTTCTTCCCTTTCTTTCTTGGTCACCTCTTCTCCACCAGCTTCAGTCAGACAATTTTCATCCAGCAGTTGGTGTTCTTCTACTTCATACCTGGCTTTTATGTGGTCCACTGCATGACATCAGGAATGAACATCTCGAGTATTTTCCTTATTAACACATTCCCTTCGACATTTTTCTTTGGAAGTTTATCAAAGGAAATGGTTTACTTATCATTGGTTGCTCAGACGTAGATTTAACCCTTTACATCCCACCATGCCACATATCTCAATATTTGACATGGTTGTATAAGGCTGCCTTATTGGCTACTTTTGCTTTTTGTAGGAGAATGAAAGTCCTTGGTTTTGTCATTACTTTCAAAATCATTTCTTGCTATGTCCTCATTGCCCTTTCCAGGTCTGTAATTAAAATATCACAATGGTTCTTCATGCATTATCATGTCCACCTTTTGAACCTTTGGGATCATGTTTACTCTGTCATCTTTTACATAAAATGTTTTTTTCTATTTTAGCTAATGGGCATCGACATTCAGATGTTTCTGCTTCATGTTCACAGGACACTATACTGTTCCAACTATGTTCTGTTGTGTCCAGACAGATCTTTTCTTCCTAAAACTTTAGCAGCTAGGGAAGGAAATAAGACTTTACTCTTATTTATCTTCCTTTCATTTCTCATGTATATGAACATTTGGATCCAGATTGTCATTTATGCCCTTTTAATGAAACCGTGGTCATTATCCAATAAAATTCTAAACTATTCACTATTATTTTGGTATGCAAATCTTTTTAAAGCACATTACTATTAATATTTATATGAAACAAATACCAAAATTTTAGTTAGTAACAAAATATAACAACTGCCCCTTTCTTGTAAGAATGAGTCACACTCAGGAGGTATTTTTAAATTAATCTTCTTTCCAATAATGGCTATCTTATGCATTCAAAATCCTATTTGTACTTGTTATGTAGGGTTGATGATGTGTAACAAATATTTTAGTATTTTAGTACAAATGTTAAAATAAATGTTTTTGTCTTAGGTCATTTTAATATCCTATTTTGTAGAAGTTAACTGCTTCTCTGTACTTTTAAGTATCTAGAGAGTTTTCCTCATGGCTGTCTCCTGTTATTGCTCTCAGTCCACATCAAGAGAAAATTTACCAGACCTGAATATTGACTCTGCTCTTCATGAACTTGGGATGTTAAGTAGTGTTACTGAGAGCCGGAAGGAATACCTCCACGAAAAACAAGTTAAGGCAAAAAACTCTTGTTCCTATCAACCAGAACTGTGTATACTTCATGTGAATTCCAAATACGTGACCAATTTCTCGTTCTGCAAACAGCCTTCATCTCTTCACCATGGATCTCTAGATGACCCAGCCAATGTATTTTCTGCTCAAGATGATAATGGAATAACATTTCATGTTAATCTTCACAACAATAAGCACAATATTGTACGTTCAACTACCTCTGCAGGTGCTTTCCGTGGGCCACTTAAGATGAAAATGATGAGGCTACGACATCATCGTTTTTATAGGCCTTATGACTTCCCTTGGCGACCAGCTCTGGAGGCTTCACTTAGACGGTGCTGGACAGAAGATACCTCAGTATCTACAAACATAACCTTAGATCCCAGACAAGAGAGTGCCAACAAGTCAAATCCTGGAAGTCCTATGAAAAGTAATTCCAGTGATGGTGCCACAATTCCTCGCTCTCGATCATTAGATGATTTACAGAAAGATGAGACTTCTAAAAACTGTAATAGTTTGACAAGGAAGACAGAAATTGATTCTGTGTCTCATCAGATTAGTAAACTACATGTCTGTTAAACTAAAAAAAAAAAAAAAAAAAGATTAGAAATGGTAAACATTTTATATTTTTCTTCTTTACGATACTTTTCAAAACAAAAAGAACATTCTAATTTATTTTTACTGGTGTTTTATTGGCCTATATACATTATGTGATTTACAATATGTTTGTATGACATTTTGTATGCTTATGAGTATGTCATTACCATTCTGATTTGACACCCCAATAAAAATACTCTTCCATCATTTCTTAAATTTTTTAAGTTTTTTAAAACAGCTTCATAATACACAATGTAGTTAAGAAGCTTATCAAACAAAAAGAAATATATTCTTTAGTTAACTGTATTAATGTTTTAGTGTTTGTTTTTTTTATCCAAATTTTAAGCATTATGAATTAACGCAAAGATACTCTATAAAAAGTGGTCAGAATACAGATATTTTTTATACTTAAACATTTTTTCTAATATGTCTAAGTATTCAACTTTTATTGGTGATTTTCACAATAATGAAGCAATTTATGCAGTCAACTGTTTCAGTAACTTTACAGTTGTGTGAACTTTTTTCTTCCATTTGTTTTACACTAACACTGCATAATGTGAAAGTAATGCATGAAAACCTCTTCTGTATTTAAGGCATGACTTGTTTTTGGCATTTTTGTTGTATATTGTATATTTAATTTTTTAGCTAAATGACAATAGTAGTTATAGTGTAGTAACAGTTATAATAAAGGGGGCTAGATTTTCAAGGATACAAATACATCAATTACCTCTACTTTTCAAATCAACATTCTCTTAACATATATTTAAACCGCCAATAATAAATTTTTTGGAATCCAGTTAACAGAAAGATACTAAAATACATTTGTTTGTTGTTACATCATGTGCAAACATGCACTTAGATAGTTTGAAAGAGAAATATTATTTATTTGCTTTGTAATTCTATCATAATATATTTTGCCTATATCTTGAACATTACAAACTCTTATAACAAGTCTGTAAATTTTCAAACAATAACTTTGCCTAATTTTGTCTCTATAGCCACATGAATTTTTGTATAGTAAAAATGTGCAGTATCTTCAATATTTATTCAACAATAGAAAAATTTGGTGCAATTATTCTTTGTCTTAGTGGTATGAATGTGGAGAGGAAAGTTTACTCTGTGCACTTTACAAGTTTGAGTGTCAAAAATGTAAAATTTACTTTAAAATGGTTTTCATAATAACCAGTATTTAGCCATTATTTACCACTAATAAAAAAGAACTTCAGCAAATGATGACTAAATGCAGTAGCAGTACTGTACTGACTGCTTGCACAGGCAGTACAAGAACCTAGTGTTAGTGGCCTGAAGCAATGAATTTAATTTGTCTTCACATCTGAGACGGTTATCTACTTTATTCTAGTTATATGTAATTATTATTGAAAGTATGGCACTTGATTTTCTGTTACTGACTTGCACTGCACAAAATGTTATGTAGTAAATAAGAAACTAAATGAAAATGTAAATTCAACTTTGTATCATCTGAACAAAATAATGCAATGTGTCATATTGCTTTATTTTATTGTATTTAATAGATATCACCAATTGTTTAAGCTAAAGCATTTTTTTTTAATTAGAAAGTGCAATGTTCTTCTCAAAATCAAATCAGACTTTGTGGGATTGAATGAAACATTTTTCTCCCAAATATTCTAGATACTACTCATACAAGGTACACAGTGTCTGTCTTGTGAATGATTAGTTATTTATCCTTTTATTTTCGTTATCTTCATGAGCAATCACACTTTTGTGTGTACTTTTATGTATAATTTGTAATGAGTGAGGTATTTAAATTGTAAGTTATAAAAAGGTTTTAATGGCTTTCGTTTCACTAAGAACAACATTTTAACACCTGCTATAAGATGGTGTGTTTTTACTTTTTATATCTAGCTAAAAATAACAGTATGAAATAATTATCACTGTAGAGTTCTGGAGATTTCTATGCACACCATAACCTTTGAATGAGACTCCCACCCATACACGTATTAATATGTAATCCACCAGCCTACAACATAATCATTAGACTTATGTGTAGTAACCCTTGTGACCACTAGCAACAGAGCGAAGGCTCATTCTTTCCATAGCACTGCTTGTCTTTGGACATGCTGATTTCATTTCTTTATGTTTAGGATTACAAGATTTTTTCACATTTGTTGCTTTGAGTTAAATTTATTATTTAATTCTTCTTATTGTATGCTTGAGTACTTTTATTTTCATCTAAAACTTCAATTAACTAAAACATAAATTGTTCTATGGAACATTTTAAAAATGAGTTCTCATATCTAGTAACCTGATACTTCAGAGGTTTAGCTACTCCAACACAAGTGATATTTTATTGTTTCAATAGTGACTGGAGGCACTCTTGACTAATAGTGGACTATCCTTGTACACCAGACAGTTGGTTCTATTCTATCTTCATCTCGAATACAGAACTCTTGACCACCTGTCAGTGATGTCGAGAAACCCACTTGTTGAGAATTTTATATGCAAAAACGGCTTGTTTTGGTTGAGAAAATATTTTACATAGAAGAGCGAACAACGTTTCGACCTTCTTCGGTCATCGTCAGGTTCACAAAAAGTTGTTGCTCTTCTATGTGAAATATTTTCTCAACCCAAACGAGCCGTTTTTGCATATAAAATTCCTGACCACCTGCTTCTGTTGCTTTGACTGATTCTGCCTCATCTGACAATGAATATTACTTATTTTTCCCACCATGTGTGTGTTACTTCCAGTTCTTCTATTTTTAATGTAAAACAGGTAATCTCCCTTTCATCCTTTATTGCCCTAGTTACTTGTGTATATAACATTCTCTTTCACCAGTTGAGTCTTGGACTACCTTGTTGCATGCACCTCCTATCTGCCAGTTCCTTTCCTCATCCCTCATATTCATGTTTATACCAGAAATTGTCTCACTTTTGCACTGACTACCAAATGTTTCAACTTCAAGAGCCTTATCCTGTGACATGTGGTCAAGTTTCTTCTGTTTTCCTTGAACTCCAGCTTGTGGTCCCTTTCTCTTATTTTGTCTCACTAATCCCTCAATCTGCTTATCTTTCTTGAATTATTACTTCTTACAGTTCTTATACATTTCTTTTCAAGCCTTTCTCATCAGCACTCTTCTTCCAAATCTGTCTTCTGGAGTGGAATCTCTCTTTGGGTCTCTGGGCTCTCATGTTCCACATTCAAATTGTAAGCCAACCGTTCACTCAGTCATCCATCTTTAGACATATTTTCTTGTTCTTGATTGTGGGAGACTTTGCTGACATTTTTGCTCTAGATATCTCTCATTTATCACAGAGATATGTTAACTTTATTCCCAGAACTTGAGCTGTTTAGAAGGTTGATCAGATGTTTCTTCCAATGACTCTTTTTCCATTTCTTCTCTGTATTGTTATGACTCAGATTCCTTGTCCTGTTAATACAGTTTCACCCATACTGCTCCAGTGTGAGCCAGTTGACATTGTCTTTTATTGACTTGGTGTTCCTCTTGTCCTTGTTACTCCTTTCCACTTTAACTAATTGGATTCAACTTATCTGACTTGTTTATTCTTCCATGAGAAAGAACTCTGTATGCCTTTTTCATATTACCTCCCATTAAGTTTGTCTCCTAAAGGCTTCTCTTGACTCATCTTCAATATCACTAAGATGACATCTTGCAGGTGAGGATTTAGATCACCCATAACACTTTTGTGCCTCATTGTTTTTATTTCATTGTGATTCTCATCTGCATCTGTTTTAATCTCTTCAGCTTTCCTAAGGCTTCTATTGAGGTGAGTTGTTGATTATTATTTTTAACTCTTTCATCACCATTACTATATCTTATTTCTGTACTGGAGACAGTGGAACCTACCCACATGGGTAGTAGTGCTTCACAAATATTTCTTTCTTCCAAAAGGGAGATGAACATCTGCTTTAACTAATTAACTATAGAATATGAACTCACAAAATTATGGGCTGTATCTCAGCATCTACTGTGTTTAGGTGTAAACTGGGTGGTTTCTTTATGTTGCATAAACTGTGATAGTTAGTGCAATTAAATTATCAAAAAAATTACATTAATCCTATAAAAGATACCAAATTACTTTCTCAATGAGTTTGCTTGTGATAGCTAAGATTCCAAAGTTATGTAGTGATTAAATTCTGAAAGTTGATGTTATGCTGGAAAAAAGTTCTTAATGTATGGAGGATCAACACTGTTATTCATGTTACAAACTCTAAGTTATTCAACGTAGTTTACTTTGGAAATGCTATGACAAGATCCTACTATCTATCTATAAAAATGAATAAACCGACTATTATTCCTTCAAACAGGAATGTAAAAAAAAAAATAAATGAAATTATGATTTCCAACAGAGTCCAAGAAAATAAAAACGCCTGTATGAAAATAAAAAAAAAAAAATTAAATTTTAATGAGCAAATGTATCTAAGATCCCTGGCATATCCACATTTTTGACACATTAGCGACTGGATGATAATAAAATGTAAACAAGATTCATGGCAGCTCATAATAATAGGTATTTATTGCAAAAGGTTATTTCATCTGTTCCTCTTGGACCAGGAAGAGGCGCTACGACTTCTAGATCTGATAAAATATAAAAGTTGAGATTTGTCCAAAGAGCCAAGTTTTCCAGTGAGAGTTAGTTTATGAAGAGACATTTCATATAATTTGTTGTGATAATTTTTTAATTATATTTCGCACTTTTACAGTATAAATATTCATTAATTACTTATAATTTTGTATGTAGTTTGACTTTTTTTCGTGGATCACAGCTCATCTTAGTTTGATTATAAACGATATCAGTGATTGCAAAGAACACGATCACGACGATGAAATACTTCTAATATAAAATTTAAAAATAATAATCGTTTATATACTCCTTACGAAGAAAGACCAAGTTTTAGTAGTAAAATAAAAACCAATAATAAAATTAATTGTTCCCATGTTACTCTACCAGAAAACTTCAACTGATGGACTAATCCGTTGAACGACATTTCTTTATCGTTATGTAATTCTTAATATGCTGATATTCTTGTGTTATAAATTTAGAGAAAAAATAAATTTCCAAACTTATTTTGATGACGTTATGAACAGAAATTAATCTCATTTTGCATATCACTCTGTATAGTTAGTCTTAAACAGAATAGTCGTTTAACCACTTAAGAACCCGAATCGCGTTTTAAAAAAATGTCACCTATTACATTTTACCTAGCGTTTGATTTCGTACTATGTAATAAGCTCAAATACCCGGATAAAGGCTGTGAATGGTATAACACAAATCCATAATCTCACACAACTTGTTTATAACATGTTATTACAATATTCGTTATTACATCGCCATGTTTTGTATAAGCTTTAAGAATTCCGTCTGTAGTATATACTTAAAACATGATAAACACTGTGATTGTCATTGTGGCTTTGTAGGAAAAATAATGGAGGTTTGGGGTGCTTACGGTTACTTGTTTTCAACTCCCATCTGTTAATTTCATTGCACGATGTTTCGATCATTAGCGCCAGAAGTGTCTCACGGGTCAAAAGAACTATGAAATGGATCTTCATATTAACCTTATTGTAGCTGTTGGACTAGAACTTCAGGAGAGTTTATGTACTATTGTATTGCTCCATAGAGAGTGATAGCGTATCCTCTGCGATATACAATACATTTATGTGCTCTTCTCTCAGTTTATATGTTGGGTTATAGATAATAAAGTTTCGTTTTTAAACGTTAAGACGTGGCGCCATCTATGAATGTAGTTAATGTTAATTTACGTCAAAGATAATGGGATGGAGGAAGAGGTCTTCTGCACCTAACCCTCCTGAGTATCTAAAATTCAACATACCCAATTAGCCACAAAGAAGAAGCGTAAAAGTCAAAGATAAATTCTCAATAACAGTAATAATAGAGGCGGAAGGAGTGTGAAATGTCTCTTATTCCAAACTATCATCCCACAAAGTTTGGTTGAGATTAACCCGGAGATCTAGTAGTTAAACAACGAACAGACACAGATTTTTGTACTTTATATATGTAGAAAGAGAGAGTGAGAGAGACTGTACTACAATGAGATATATATGTCAAAGTAGCAGTAGTTTAAATAGTTTCTTTTGGTCTTTTACAGCCCTTGCAACTCTTTGGTGGGGCAACGGTAAGTCTACGGCCTTACAACGCTAAAAACCAAGGTTCGATTCCCGCAATAAAGACAACAGCTAGCCCGTTGTTGCTCTGCTCTGAAACAGTTTTTTTTTGTGTTTTTTTTGCATGGCCTAATGGTTAGGGTGCTGGACTCGCGATTTAGGCACAGCAAATTTGATTATACACACCGATAATAATTGAAAGGGTGGGCAAAAAGTAGTGGATGACGTTCACTAGTTGTTTCCCTCTAGTTTAACACTTCCAAATTAGGAATGGCTAGTGCAAAAAAAAAAAAAATATAAAAGAACTCCAGTAGCTTTTCGCGGAACTCCCAAAACAAGCAAATAAAAATTTTGTACAGATTAATTCATACTTCCTGGAATGATCTTACTCAAATCAACACATTAAGCCTTTAAAAAAAAAAACTATCTAAACCTAAATAACTTATGATTAACATCAAATTTGTTAATTTATTTAGAAGAATTCAAAACCGTTTAGCATAAAAAGGCTTAAACTAATTTCATTATGCTGCACAATTCATAATTCTTATATGCACAGTCTACATTTGTTATGTTAACTTTTAGCAGTAAGTCGTATTTTTAAATAAACGCAACGAAATACACAATTCCTAGCTTACTTAACAATACACTGAATATTACTTGAAAAACGACCCACTACTTATTACACCATAAACTGTTGAACAGAGTAGTCTTTTCATTAAACAAAGTGCTGTCTACTCAAGCTAAGTATCGACATCTAATCTTTATAAAGACTAGTGTATGTCTCGTCACGTCACGCTTGATTTCTCGAAATAGAAGACATAAAAGCCAAAATGCATTTATCCAAAACGAATAGTTTGATTACTCACTATCTCTGCCCATTACGATTTTAAAGACAGGGATGCAAGGAAGGTGGTTGAGTTTATGGCTTTTTATTATAGCAAAGCTACATCGGACTATCTGCTGCAACAGATAGGGAGGTGCCACGAAACATAAGTATAGTGAGTGTTGGTATAATAAGCCTAAAATAAAGACACATTGTTGGATCACCTAGCTCTAGCTAGGTGCATAAAATTTATTGTGAAGGTAAATATTGTCTATTAACTTGGATCGTTTCTGAATTAAATTATATCCTGTTATATCTCCTAAGTTTCTTTTATAACAAATCTCTTTAAACAACGGAAACTCTAAATTAAGAAATCAACAAATATGGTTTTAGTTTTTTTGCCTCTACATTTCTTTTTGTACTCTCAGGACGTATACTAACAGCAATATTAGATTATACTTTTGTTAATAAGAGATACGACAATGAGCCACTACTGGCTTTTATATATATTAAAACATCTAATCTACTCGGTAACGGTTGAACGTAGTTTGAACTTAACCATCCTAACCAAAACCTGTCTAAAACAAGGTACTCCAGGACAATTCTTAGAAACCATAAACGATTTTATAAGTTATTAATCTAACTGATTTATACCAATAAGTATTCTATAAATACATCACGTATTTATTTAATGAATGGATCTTAACTTTGATTGGTTCACAAGTTAGCTATAAAGTAAAAGATTCTTTGACATTTTACTGCTGACGAAGATAAAACAAATATTTAACGTTAAGATTTTCTGCGTGTATAGAAATTATATTATCGGAAGACTATGAAAGCAATCATTATTATGCCAAAAACCTTTAACACTAAAATTGCGTCGTAAAATGCGAACCCTTTCAAACATAAATAATAGGGTAAGAATTAGATATATAGATAGCGGATTTATCCCCCCGGCAAATTATCCAGTTACTTCATTATTATGATTTTCCTGCAACTTCTTCGATCATCTTATTTTTAATCAAGTTTAATACAATAGTTTATTCCCAAAAATTACTGTGAATTTATAAAGTCGTTCAGTGTGCAATGAAACATTTTGATCCGAGAATATAATTATTTTCCGGTGGAAAAATACTGTCAATTATTTTAACAACATTAAAATATCGTTATACCAAAGTAGAAGCACATTGTGGTGAAGAAGTGTTGGATAGTTTTGTTGTTCTAGAACTAATGTGTCTGTAAACAAACGAATACAATTTGCTATGTACACTATTAGTAAGGTGTTGCACGTATATTGAATTTAACGGACATGCACAGCTTAGACTCGTTAGGTTTCTCACGTCAAGCGCATTATCGACACTACGAAGTACATGCATCCAGTGTAATTTGAAAATAACCATATTTCTACTTTGACTTCGGTAAATAATATAATATCCTCATGCTTACCATACATCAGAAAATGAGAGTGGGGGAACATGTCTATAAAAGTTGAGATTGGGTGAGACTATATTATGTACCAGCAGCATAGAAGGCTCTTGGCTCGACCTGCACCAAATATTATGTAATGACTTTAGTCCTTTCACATGAGATATAGCAGTTGAAGGGTGTTGCACATGTCAGTTAGCTACATCTGTACGTGATCAATGAACCTCTCGTCAACTGGCTTGATCATGACAAGTAAAATGAAGAGTTCTTTAAGGATGATAACGAGGAGACGTCACCTCCCATTACGACGAGGTGAGAACTAAGGGCACTTGTGTAGTTATTCACAAGACAAGAAATTCTACATTTAGAGGCAATACTGAATTCTGACACTCTATAAAGATGCCAACTTTGTTTCACAAGCATCAATCACTCAATTTATCAACATCACCCATAGATTTCTCACTGATTTTCTTAAGTTTCATTCGTCATTCTTCTCCCTATGACATATTTTTATTAAAATGTATTATAGTGATATTATGAATAATTAATTCATAGCATGCATAATTAATTAATAATTAACTTAAAATCGTAGTTCATCTGAGCTTTGCCTTTAAAGAGAAACATTTGACTTTGACAGCTTACACATAGAAACATCTAACCTAGCCAAATTATCAACAGTAGCTTCAGTAAGTGACCTGAGATTGGTATATTGTGAGTTAAGTGGGAAGCTGGAGGTATCTCTTTTAATTGCTATTACTGTACATAGCAATGTGTGATTGAGATAAATAACAGGAATACACCAATTACATGACTGACTACACAATTATCAAAATACCTGGAAACTGAAATAAAGAATTGATCCCAGTGCTAAGACTTTGCAATGTGACTTTACCAGTGATTACATATATCCACAGGTTATTCAACAATATGTTGTTTTCATTAACACGTGAGAACAGATGTTTCAGTTTTAACACTGAAATATTCACCAAGAAATGAATGTTAACAGAAAGATAAAAGCTACTTTTGAAAAAAAAACAGTTTCACTTGTGGCTTTTCTTGTAGTGTAAAACAGTATTTGAGGTTCTCTGGTAAGAAAAATTTGGGCTATTAAAGTTGTTTAGAACTGTAATATTTGAGTGGATGAAACTACCAGAATGATGTGTACTCATTATTTTATTGGGATGTGTCAGAATATTTTTTGATCATGCAAGTTGAAATATTTTAATAAATACAGTTTTCTGAATATTTCTTTTATGTTGTTTCAGGACAAGAGACAACCATGATGCGTGCATTAAGAGTACCAAAGTGAATGCAAAAAGTAGCAATTCTAGAGTGAAACTTTTAAAACTGCACCGTGGCTCATACTAAACTTGTAACTGAGAGGTCTCCAAAGAAAAGACAATAAAAAGTCATTGTTTCTAATGGTTAAAATAAAGAACAGCTTTTACCTAATCTGGGTCGGTGTACATGCATGGGATCCAGTTTCCTGAGAGGATGCTGCACTTTGCTATATGAATAGTAGCAGCACAAATATTTGAGAACTGGTCAAGCAGGGATTAAATCAGGTTCGTATCTATGTTTGAAAAAGGGATTTTAATATGCAAGACCAAAGGCCAACACACGTTGTGCAAAACATGCTTCATCAGAGAAATGTATACCATGCAGAATACCATAAGCAGCTGTGCTGTAAAAAATAAGTATAATTTTTTTTTACATCCCAAAAATAAGGGTTTAGCCATTGTTAACCTATTGGTCAAGCAGTCGTGGGAACCAGGGTATAACATTCTATAGGCAAATTTTGCTTGATGCTCATGTGAACACTGTAAAATCATTGCTTTACCAAAGTATGTCTCAAAGATTACTTGTCCTTCAAAAGAGTTTTAGGGACCAGTAATTACTGTGACTGCAAGTTTACAAAGGATCATGTGAAGAACGTTACAAAAACAGTTAGAAACAAGTCTGATCATATGAAAAACGTTACAAAAACAGAAACAAGTCTGATCATATTTTATATGCAAAAACGGCTTGTTTGGGTTCAGAAAATATTTTAAATAGAAGAGCGAACAACGTTTCGACCTTCTTCGGTCATCGTCAGGTTCACAAAGAAAGAGGTAACTGACCGGAAGCTGACCATATGTTTGGAAGGGGTTGTGTAACTGAGTGTCGCAATGTAGAGGGCGGGGTTGGATGTTTGAATATATAATTTTATCCATAATATTAATATAGGTATAATGGCGTTACTTTATATTGGTTTATTTTGGGTTTAAATTGTTGAATATGTAAGGCTTCTTTAATTTTGCGTTTGTTTATGTTTGTTTCTTTATTTAGTATTTTAGTGTTTTCTATGGTTATGTTGTGTCCATTTGACTTGCAGTGTTCGAAAACGTGTGAAGGTGACTTATGTTCGTTGAATCTGGTTTCCATTTTTCTACTTGTTTCTCCAATATAGAAGTCGTGGCAGTTATCACGTTGTATTTTATAAATAATGTTGGTGTGGTGTTTGTCAGTGTAGTTCTTACATAGTATAGACCTTAGTTTTGTGCCTGGTTTTTGAATAAATTTAGTTTTAACTGGGATGTTATATTTTGTTACTAGTTTTTGCCAAATGTTGGTTATTTGTTTGCTGATGTCAGGAATATATGGTATACAGCAGTATATGGTTTCGTGATTTTTTTATTCGTGAGATATATTTACTTTTGTTGGTTGATTTTGCTTTCTGTCTAGGTGTGTGCGTATAATGTTTTCTACGGTTTGTGGAGGAAACTTATTGATGTTGATAAAGTATTGTTTTATTTTGTCTAATTCATCGTTAATTTTATCTGGTGAACATAGTTTTATGGCTGTGTTTATCTGGTTTCTTAGTATGTTTAGTTTTTGTTTTGTTTCATGTGCTGAGTCCCAAGGAATGTATAGTCCAGTATGGGTGATTTTTCGGTGGATTTCTGTTTTGAATTGTGTGTCGGTTCTTATAATTTTGAGGTTAAGAAATGATATTTGATTGCTTTCTTCCTGTTCACATGTGAAGTTAATGTTGGGATGTATAGAGTTAATGTGAGTGAAAAAATTAAGTATGTGTTCTGTAGATTTGAATCCCGCAACCGTGTCATCTACATATCTGTACCAGTATAGTGGTGGATGTAATGCTGTATTAATTGCTTGTGTTTCAATTTGTGTCATAAAAATATTGGCTAGAACTGGTGATCCTGGGTTGCCCATGCTTAGGCCATTTGTTTGTATATAGTTTTGGTTGTTGAACATGAAGTTTGTCTTTATTGTGGTGAATTCTATGAGGGTTGCTAACTGGTTACTGGGAATGTCTATAATTGGGTTAGGGTCTCGGATATAGAGTTCTAAGGCTATCTTGCAGGCTTCTGTTGTTGGAACTTCTGTAAAGAGGGATATAACATCGAAACTGGCCATTAAGGCTTTATGATTAAATTGATTTAGATTAGACTTGAAATTAAAAGAGTCTTTGATGAATGAGGTGGCTGATGTTGCATATTTGGAGAATGCCTATGCTATGTATTTACCAAGATTGTAATTAAACGATTCATATGTTGACATTATTGGTCGTAATGGACAATCTGGCTAATGAGGTTTGGGGATGCCGTATATTTGCGGTGTGCGTGAGTCGGTTTTACGTTGGTAGGAATAAAGTGTTTGTGAAATTGTGTTGGCTTTTTTCATTTGTAGTAGTAATTTGTTCAGTTGCGTCTCACGTGTCTTTGTTGGATTTGTGTGTATTGGTTTAAATTTGTTCGTGTCTGATAGGATGTTATTCATTTAAAGGTAACGCTATAGTAATAATGAACACGAATGAATACATACATCCACCACTATACTGGTACAGATATGTAGATGACACGGTTGCGGGATTCAAATCTACAGAACACACACTTAATTTTTTCACTCACATTAACTCTATACATCCCAACATTAACTTCACATGTGAACAGGAAGAAAGCAATCAAATATCATTTCTTAACCTCAAAATTATAAGAACCGACACACAATTCAAAACAGAAATCCACCGAAAAATCACCCATACCGGACTATACATTCCTTGGGACTCAGCACATGAAACAAAACAAAAACTAAACATACTAAGAAACCAGATAAACACAGCCATAAAACTATGTTCACCAGATAAAATTAACGATGAATTAGACAAAATAAAACAATACTTTATCAACATCAATAAGTTTCCTCCACAAACCGTAGAAAACATTATACGCACACACCTAGACAGAAAGCAAAATCAACCAACAAAAGTAAATATATCTCACGAATCAAAAAATTACGAAACCATATACTGCTGTATACCATATATTCCTGACATCAGCAAACAAATAACCAACATTTGGCAAAAACTAGTAACAAAATATAACATCCCAGTTAAAACTAAATTTATACTATGTAAGAACTATACATAGTTCTATACTATGTAAGAACTACACTGACAAACACCACACCAACATTATTTATAAAATACAATGTGATAACTGCCACGACTTCTATATTGGAGAAACAAGTAGAAAAATGGAAACCAGATTCAAAGAACATAAAAAGTCACCTTCACACGTTTTCGAACACTGCAAGTCAAATGGACACAACATAACCATAGAAAACACTAAAATACTAAATAAAGAAACAAACATAAACAAACGCAAAATTAAAGAAGCCTTACTTATACAACAACTTAAACCCAAAATAAACCAATATAAAGGAACGCCATTATACCTATATTAATATTATAGATAAAATTATATATTCAAACATCCAACCCCGCCCTCTACATTGCGACACTCAGTTACACAACCCCTTCCAAACATGTGGTCAGCTTCCGGTCAGTTACCTCTTTCTTTGTGAACCTGACGATGACCGAAGAAAGTCCAAACGTTGTTTGCTCTTCTATTTAAAATATTTTCTGAACCCAAACGAGCCGTTTTTGCATATAAAATTCTCAACAAGTGGGTTTCTCGACATCACTGAAGTCTGATCATATGAAAAAGTTACAAAAACAGTAAGAAACAAGTCTGATCATATGAAAAAGTTACAAAAACAGTAAGAAACAAGTCTGATCATATGAAAAACGATACAAAAACAGTTAGAAACAAGTCTGATCATATGAAAAACGTTAGAAAAACAGAAACAAGTCTGATCATGTGAAGAACGTTACAAAAACAGTAAGAAACAAGTCTGATCATATGAAAAACGTTACAAAAACAGTTAGAAACAAGTCTGATCATATGAAAAACGTTACAAAAACAGTTAGAAACAAGTCTGATCATGTGAAGAACGTTACAAAAACAGAAACAAGTCTGATCATATGAAAAACAGTTAGAAATAAGTCTAATCATGTAAAGAACATTACAAAAACAGTTAGAAACAAGTCTGATCATATGAGAAACGTTACAAAAACAGAAACAAGTCTGATCATGTAAAGAACGTTACAAAAACAGTTAGAAACAAGTCTGATCATGTGAAAAACGTTACAAAAAGTTAAAAACAAGCCTGATCATGTGAAGAGCGTTACAAAAACAGTTAAAAAGAAAGTCTGATCATGTTAAGAGCGTTACAAAAACAGTTACAAGTCTGATCATATGAAAAAGTTACAAAAACAGCAAAAAACAAGTCTGATCATATGAAAAACGTTACAAAAACAGTTAGAAAGAAGTCTGATCAAATGAAAAACGTTACAAAAACAGTTATAAACAAGTTTTATCATGTGAAGAATATTACAAAAACAGTTAGAAACAAGTCTGATCATATCAAGAACGTTGCAAAAACACAAACAAGACTGATCATATGAAAAACGTTACAAAAACAGTTAGAAACAAGTCTGATCATGTAAAGAACGTTACAAAAACAGTTACAAACAAGTCTGATCATATGAAAAACGTTACAAAAACAGAAACAAGTCTGATCACATGAAAAAGTTACAAAAACAGTTATAAACTGTTCTGATCATGTGAATAACGTTACAAAAACACTTACAAACAAGTCTGATCATATGAAAAACATTACAAAAACAGTAAGAAACAAGTCTGATCATGTGAAAAATGTTACAAAAACAGTTACAAACAAGTCTGATCACGTGAAGAACGTTACAAAAACAGTTAAAAACAAGTCTCATCATATCAAGAACGTTGCAAAAACACTTACAAACAAGAGTGATCATATAAAAAACGTTACAAAAAGAGTTAGAAACAAGTCTGATCATATGAAAAACGTTACAAAAACAGTTAGAAACATGTCTGATCATGTAAAGAACGTTACAAAAAGTTAGAAACAAGTCTGATCATGTGAAGAATGTTACAAAAATAGTTACAAACAAGTCTGAGCATGTGAAGAACGTTACAAAAACAGTTAGAAACAAATCTGATCATATCAAGAACGTTGCAAAAACACTTTTTAAGTTTTCCAGATCTTAAAATTCATTATTTTAACTTGCTGTTTTTATTTTTCATATCAAATTTTGTTCTGTTGTTACTGTGTCACTACTATATAAACACTGATGTCTGGAGATAAAGATTGTCAAACAGCATGTTAACAAGTGTTTGTGTTTATTATATATTTGTATATTAGTTGCAAGAAAACACTATTTTAGTTTCACAAAAGTTAACATCTTACAAAACTATTATAAATATCTGTCATTTTTAAAACAAAATGTATAACCTATTAAACTTTCTGTATAAAACATTATATTTTTTTAAATATTTTAATTCCAGTAAAAGTTTATTTTGACGTGTTTCCAACTTTAAGGTTGTCTGTTCCCATAAAGATGATACAAGTTGAAACATCCTGCAATAACATAAAATTAATTACTAAACCAATCACGGTTCTTAACTGTCTGTGATTTTTATGATTAGTCAGTTACAATAACGTTATACAAACAATGTATTTTATTGACTGATTCACTGTGATGGTTAACTGCCCCTAATATTATTGTATATGTATTTTTACCATTCAACACAATGGAAACCAAACAATACATGAAATAAATTATATATGTAAAAACAGCTGGTTTGTGTTGATAATTTTTTATGTATAGGAGAGAACAACTTTTCGACTTTCATCGGTCATCGTCAGATTGACAAAGAAAGAAAGAGGTAACTGACCTAGAGCTGACCACATGTTTGAAGGGGGTTGTGTAACTGAGCACAGGAATATATAGGGCGTGCTTGATGTTTGATTATATTTATTAATAAACACAACTTTATATGGTGAGTGAAAACATTCACATTAATAAACAATCAACATGAGACTGACATGTATACACTTCCTTCTAGATGCTTTAGACATGTTAAAGAAAGACAGATAACACAAAATAACATTAAGTCTTTTCCATAATATGATTCGTTAGAGACTGATAAAAGACGCGAGAATCCAAGACGTATAGTTAACTCTTAGTTGGTCATCGCTGTTAACAAGATAAAGTGATTTGATAATTTTATAACAAATGGGAAGAACTGTAAACATGTTTATTTGGTTATAAACCGACAGATTTATATACCAGATTGCTTTATTTTCCAGTTGAGGTGATTGTTTACCATATTTCTTTTTAGAAGTTCTAGATCTGGTTAACAAATAATAATACGTTTCTAAACATTTGAACACAGTGATAAATTAATCGAAATACGTTACATTGTACCTGTTTCTCTGACTAATCAGTCTAATTGTATGATTTGATTTTTATAAAGTGTAATAGCTAATGTATTTACTTAGTCTCTGCTTGTCTTCCTTTATTTATCAATCAAATTTTAAGACGGATTTAACGGATTTCTTATATTCGAACTCTACCATTCCTGTTTTGAAGGCGTTAAAAAAGTGACGACCAATCCCACTTTAGTCTGCCGCTTCAAGAATTAGGGACGACTAAAGAAGACATCTGTTGAAGAAACTCAGTAAACAAACTACCTGTTAATAACCCATGATGTATTCAGAGTAGGAAATTTGAAAGTTTCTGGTTATGTTTTGCTTTGTTTGATGGATTTAAAGAAAAACAAAAACAAATGTTCAAAAAATGATTCATTGGTAAATAATTGTTTCGAAATCACTAAGCATGTGTTTAAGATTATTTATAACGTAACCACTTCGAGATTAATAAAACCATAACAGTAGCTCTATCTGTGTTTTATTATTTAAACTAGAGGTGATGTGACTGTTGTGAGACCACGATAAGAATCAGTGGAACTAGGGTTGATTATATTATTTATGTCAGTATAACTGGTGTGAGACGATTGGGTGTCAGAATGACAGTTAATGAACGATTATATTCGTTAGTGTGACTGATTTGACTATTTTTATGGGTGACTGTGACTAGTGTGAGACTTTTATTAATGTCAACATTACTGAGACTGTTATAGATGTCACTGTGTCTGTCTTGAGTCGGCATGTAGGTGTCAGAGTAACGTGTACGAGACTGTTACAAAGGTTATACACGTGACTTCATGCACCTGGTCGGCTTTCTTTATTCCGCTATATTGGACCTAATAACAAAATAATAAAAAACAGAAACCCTATTTTCAGTTAAATACTTAAAATTGAATCATGTAATAATACCAGTTGGTTTTGATGCTGTTGGTTGAAAAAATACAGGGTTGACCTTTGGTTATCTTTGTTGGTGTCTCCATGTAGAATAATGTGGCTGTTGCACGTGAGTAACACCATCATATTCCTGTTATACACGTGCTACGTACAGTCAAGTCCTGACCCTCTAGTTGAACTACAATCCATACAAACAACTGTAGGACAGTGGTTGTGACTGACGTAGTTACAAACATATTCGTAACGTATTTAAAGTGTTTTCTTTCGGAGAATGAAATTATCATGAATATTGGGCTATTTCGTGCGTCTACCGAGAGAATCGAACCTCTGATTTTAGAAATGTACATGTGAAGATGCACCACTGTTTTATCGGAGAACATCACGAATATTAATATTAGAACCACAAAAGCTTCAAAAACAGACATTTTGTGATACAGACCCAACTAAAACAATACTCTATCCTAGCCCACAGTTACGATTACATATATAGGGTAGCATGTGAAATACACTCTTAATATATAAACTTTTGTTCATATGTGAACTTCCGGTAAGTTGATCATCGTGTTGGTCCTGATGTTTTTACTATTTTATTGTCAAACAGGATTAGAAGTTCACCAATATGAAAATATAACTTTTGTAGGTGTTGAGTTATTTAAACAAATCAATTACACATATATCATCAACACATATTATTTCAGAAACTGTAAGTATATTTAGCAGTCTGTAGGTGGTGCTTCTTTCAGACGAAATGTGAATATTTGGATCGAATCACACATTAAAAACATCACGAGTATATGGTCTGTAAATTAAAAATGTACATGTTACAATCGTTGTGTAGATAAACAATTAGATCTAAATTTACAATAGAAGTGTTGTGTAGATAAATAATTAGATCTAGACTTACAATACAAGTGTTGTGTAGATAAACAATTAGATCTAGGTTTACAATATAAGTGTTGTGTAGATAAACAATTAGATCTAGATTTACAATACAAGTGTTGTGTAGATAAACACTTAGATCTAGATTTACAATACAAGTGTTGTGTAGATAAACAGTTAGATCTAGATTTTCAATACAAGTGTTGTGTAGATAAACAGTTAGATCTAGATTTACAATACAAGTGTTGTGTAGATAAACAATTAGATCTAGATTTACAATACAAGTGTTGTGGATAAACAATTAGATCTAGATTTCATGTCTAACGTACCGGCAGAGTCAGGTGGTTAGGGAACTCGACTTGTAATCTGAAGAAAACGGGTTGAATCCCTGTTACAACAAGCATGCTCGCGTTTTCAGTCGAGGTGGCGTTATAAAATGAGTCAATTCCAGAACTCGTTGATAAAATAGTAGCCCAAGAGTTGGCGGTAGGTGATGATGGCCAGCTGCCGTCCTCGTTTCTTAAATTACTCAATTAGGGACGGCTAGCTCAGATAGTCTTTTGTGTAGCTTTGCGAGAAATGTCAAAAACAAACAATATAGGTCTAACACAAAAAATGTGTTTAACGTTATCAAACAACCTGACAAACAAGCTGATTCTCTTTAGGTAAAGAAAGATATCGCCCATCAGCACACATGAAATACTGCGAAGTAAGTACAGGTGATTATATATAACATATCTGGGTCCAATTTAACAATTTTTGTACCAGTTCCTTACTTTCAACAATATCACCAAAACGAACGAGTCTAACACTGTATACCCAGCCTATTACAAGACATCTAAACTTTTTATACCTTCAATATGAGTCACTGAACCCTAAGTAACTGAAAACATCAAGGTATTCTGTGTCTGGAATGTCCATAACTGTATCTCTATGAACGGCAGCTAAGTCTGTGGTTATTGTTTCAAGGTTGAAATAGGAGTTCGTCATAGACATTCCAAATTACTAACATTTTACCTTGTGTAAATCATCAGTCAAAACTGTAAACAGAAGGTTTTCCTGTATGCAATAAACGTAACAGAAACTCGTCATATTTACACACAAAATGTCAGATAGTAAAACTAGCTCCGCTTTCAGTTACCTCTACAAGTGTCACTGTGACTTTTGAGACATCAACATGGGTGTCACTGTGACTGAAGCGAAGCTGTTATTGGTGTGAATATCGCAAAAATGGTATTAATAAAGTAGCTTATAGTAAACATCCACTTCAACGAAATAATATCAAAATAAAAGTTTAATATATCCCTTACACAATAAAGTATACTTATGATATTGTGTTAATTAGTTTGGTGTAGCTGGAATTTTGTTCAAAGTCACATGAGAGTTATCTCCGTTAGCCGTTGTTAATTCAGCAATGAAAGGCCGCCAACTATTCAGATGGTCATTTAGTCATGAAGAGTAGGATTGACCGTTACAAGGCTGAAAGAACTAGCATGTTTGGTGGGATATGGATTCGAACCCGTCACCCTTACATTGGGAGTCAAGCGACTACTCATCTGGCCATACAGGACTAATATAGTGTTAATGAAGGTATACCAATAATATAGTGTTAGTGAAAGTTGTTGAAAATGTTGATGTGTGTTGCCTTGTTTCTCAATTCAAGTTTAAGGATTATCTCCATCTTGAAAAGTCCTTCATGTGAACACATCTTCACAATCCATGCACATTATTATTTTTCATGACCATCACATACTTTCCCAAATGTGACAAAGTCTTAGTAACAACCAAGTACATACTAAATTATAAATGGTACAATGATCCATTGAAATGCAAGAGCAATTTTGACCTTACTCTAGGATGGAGTACAGATTGTGGTTCGATGAATACTGTGTGTGGTTACATCCTGTGAGATCTCATTTCAGTATGGGAGACATTCACTATAAATCAGTGGATTCAAGTTCTCAGGAGCAGATTGGCCATTTAGTTCACATACCTTCTCTCTCTTATGTCAGTTGACTTAAGTTGCAGATAGAGCTTTTCCACATCATCCTTGCTTTCGGCATTCACATTCACCATTACATGAATGGTCAGCCTTTTCTCGTCCCCTTTCTGCCATTCGGCAGAACAGTACACTCCAACTCTCTTATCAGAAGCTATGAGAGCTGGATTTCTTATCAAAAAGGAAAAGTCTGTTCTTACTCCCACATAATACCTCATTATCTTGTACATTTAGAGGTGTTTTACAATTTCAGGTTAAGCCAGGCCCAATCTTCTGTTTTGTACTTTCAGGCCATGGAACAGGTGTTTTTTTTCAAATAAGGTTGTCTCTTTTACCAACACACATAGTTCTGTCTTTTTTGAGGATGTTGTGAGTATCCTTAGAATCACTCATTTATTAAGGTTGGTCCTACCTGAGAGCCATTCAGTGGTCATAACAGGACTAGTAGAACATGTCACAGATGCACTGGATTTTCCAGTGAGACTGTCACCAGCATGCTGCACTTACTTTGGTAGTTCAGTACACACAAAACAACAGTAATGTCCCTCTTCCACCTCCATAACCCAAGATGTATCTGCTCATTGAAAAGTCCTTCATGTGAACACATCTTCACAATCCATGCACATTATTATTTTTCATGACCATCACATACTTTCCCAAATGTGACAAAGTCTTAGTGACAACCAAGTACATACTAAATTATAAATAATGTTGCTACTGAACCACTGGAACCTCATATTCAAGATGTTGATTTGGCTATTCAACATTATTTTAATATAACATTCTGAACCCTGTGCATCCAACTAAAAATATAAAATGCATTAAATCATCACACATGAACAATTTTAATATTTCAGTAAATATAAAAATGTTTTCTTGATCAATTTCTGTTAAAGAATAATTTAGTATTGAATGAATCAGGTAGGATCGAACATGTTATGAAGATTTAAAAACTTGTTTGTTAGAACCTTTTAAACAAGCCTATCTAATAAAAGCAGAACTATACAAAGATACGATAAAATGTAAATTAGTAAGTACTTTGTACTTTCAGAACGTAGTTGTATTGAAATTAAAAAATGTAAAGAAATTCCTCATATTGGTTAAGAACCGTTGTAATGAAATTATATCAAACTGTTTGTTCACTGTTTAAATAATTCAGTCTTTAATTGTTGTTTTTATAATTTTATTTATACAGAATACCTACAGTTTTGATCAAATCTTACTGCAAAAATATATATATGATTTCAATTATTCGTATCAATAAATAATCTGAACATGTGGATATAGTCTCTTTGAACCTCTTCTGAATAACATGTTTCAACAATATCCTTACCATAATTGATGTTTTGGACTACATGGAATCAGACATTACTGTTATATCATTTAAATGTGTTATTATATCTGTGATCCGCCTTTACAGGTTAAACAACTGATGAGTTATGACGGTAAGTATTTTGCATAAAGAAAACCAAATAATTCTACTTTTGAACTTACAAACAGAAGGACCAATAAATACGTTTATTTATAGTTATTTACATATACACTAGATTATACACATTAAATTGGAATACAGTTTTGGTAATGTCAATTTTCAGCTTTGCTTTACATCTGTAGTGTCTATATTTTTTATAGAAAAAGTTATTGTACGTTGATTGTGAATTCATGAACACTTAATATTTCTTATACACCGTAAATATATTTCCGATAGATGTCACTTCTCATAAGATGGCTTTACTGTTCAGTTTCTGCCGACACTAGTTCCACCTACCCAAGGTTTCAACAGGAACGTGACTACTTCTACTGTCGCAGCCGCTTCCCAGAAAAGAAGTACCAGAAGTGTGAGTCGCTATTACGATATCTTACCTAAACTCACACTGACTTGGTTGGGGAATCAATGATGAGCACCCCTCGGAAAGTGTCCAAAGGCATCTCTATTGGAGTGCAACATCCCAACTGTAACATTCTTTTTATGTTTTATATTTTTCGTAGACCAAACGCAACAGAAAGACACAGATAACAGCTTGTATAATTTATTACAATAAGCTATTATATATATGACAGATATAACATAAATTATATAATAACAATGACAGATATTAAGTTTAAACCTTCAAAATTAATTACAACACAAAATGGTACTGGCCTGTATCTAATAATATGATCTAGAACAAAAGTCCAAAAGTTCAGATCAGAAATCCAAAATTCTGGTCTAGGGTGTGAATTTGGTCCCACGAAGAAATACCGAAGTTTCAATGGAGAATGACGAAGTTCTTATTACGGTGTTTCTCGATGAACGTCTCAAACTTGCCGCCTTCCAATTTACCCAGTCTCCCCTAAATAGTCCGTACGTGCCGATTCTCAGCACAATCAGTAATTGGCCTGTACCTAATAATATGATCTAGAATGAAAGTCCAAAAGTCCAGATTAGAAATCCAAAATTCCAGTCTAGGGTGTGAATTTGGTCCCACGAAGAAATTTCGAAGTTTGAATGGAGAATGACGAAGTTCTTTTTACGGTGTTTTTGATGAATGTTTCAACTTCTCGTTTTCCGCTTCAGTCTCCCCTGAACAGTCCTGTACGTGTTGACTCTCAGCACAACCAGTAATTCAAATGAATCGCAAAGATTGACGAAACAAAATCACAGTTTCTGTAGATCTAGCTCTAGTCACAAATCCAAGTTGAATAAACTCACAGCAAACACTTAAACTTTCTCAAACGAATGACTGACTCTTCTTTTCTTCGAAAAAAACTAATGACTCTTCCACGAGTTGCTCTGTACTGGGACTAACAACAGGTGCTTCAACAACACGAACCTCTGGTACCACCTTACTACCAGCCAAATCATTCCCCAAAAGCATAGACACACCTTCAACAGGCAATGAAGATTTAATACCCACAGTCACTGGGCCCGAAACTAAGTCCGAATGCAAATCCAATCTATGAAGAGGAATAGAAACGACGCCACCTTCTACACCAGAAATTGGCACATTGGCCCCAACGGATGACTTTTCAGAAAACGAAAGTACACTTTCCAAAATCAAACTCTGAAAAGCTCCTGTATCCCGCAGGATTTTAATTGGTTGTAGATGTAAATCGCCAACAAAAAAAACAAAACCTTCAGTGATGAAAGGCTTAAATTTGTCCTCAACAAGATCTTCAGGTACATCAAGAATATTTGACTTGGAATCCACAGTGGACTGGACAGGGTCAAAATCATTGGGAACCAATGATGTATCCAACGAGGGCGAAATGAAACTATGGGGTGATAGCTTGTTTTTGATCTTATAGCACTCAGAAATCAGATGGCCAGGTTTCTTACAATAAGCACATGTTTTGGATGAGAATGACACGTTTTTGGTAGATGATGAGCTTTGAGAATAAGATGAAGTATTTGTTTGAGAATCAGCATTTTGCTCTTTTTTGTCTTTGTCGACATTTGCATAACGTTTGAATGAGTCATTGGGTTTCTTTGCTGTGTGATTTGTTTTGCTTTTGTACGAGAAATCTTTGTGAGTCAAAGCATACTTGCCCCCCAGTAGCTCAGCGGTATGTCTGCAGACTTACACGCTAAAATCCGGGTTTCGATACCCGTGGTGGGCAAAGCACAGATAGGCCATTGTGTAGCTTTGTGCTTAATTCAAAACAACAACAACAAAGCAGACGAGTCGTCTGCCAAGACAGCAGCATCATGAATTTTGGAAGCTTTTTGTTCATCAATATAAGTTTTGAGCTCTACAGGAATACATCTTTTAAATTCTTCAACTAACATGAGTTCTCTGAGTTTTGTATAATCATCTTTGATTTCTTTGGAATCACACCACCTGTCGAACAGAGTTTCTTTTTCACGAGCAAATTCGACATAAGTTTGGCTGTCAAACTTTTTGTAACCACGAAATTTTTGTTTATACGCCTCTGGCACCAATTCATAAGCATTCAAAATGCATTTTCTGACGTGCTCGTGATCATAACTTTGCTCGGCCGTGAGTTTGGAAAATACTTCCTGAGCTTTACCCTTGAGAACACTCTGAAGTAATACTGTCCAATATTCGGTAGCCCATTTTAGCCTAAGGGCCAATTTTTCAAATTGCTGAAAATATTTATCTACAGCTTTCTCATTGAATGGAGGCACTAAACGAATTTGTTTGGAAGCATCAAAATTATCCAACCGCATTTGGACAACCTTTTCTTCTGTCTGTGCCTTTCTCATACTGATTTCCTTATCAGCTTTAATGCGTTCTATTTGTATTTCGGCATCAAGGCGTTTGTTTTCTTGTTCTGCGTCAAGAACAAGGCGTCTGTTTTCCTGTTCTGCCTCAAGTCGTTTGGTTTCTTTTTCTGCCTCAAGACGTTTGCTTTCAATTTCTAAACGAAATTTCATTTACATAAATTTATAAACATATGATTGATCTACCTAATTCTAGAAATTTCTAAATGTTATTTTAAATGAATAACAACATATTTTATTGGTTTGAGCTTTGAAACAATAATATATTTAAATGTGAAAATATAAATAATAGAAATTAAAATTTAAACACAACACGACATGTTGTCGTTTAAAAAACATTTACATGACATTTACATAACAGACCTTTTTCGGTCATCGTCAGGTTCACAAAGAAAAAAAGAAGTAACTGACCAATAGCTGACCACATGTTTGAAGGGGGTTGTGTAAAAATAATCAAACATCTAAGCATGCCCTCTACAGAAATAGATGCTACTAAAACAAACTAATAAAAATTTTGTGGTTCTCTTTATATTTATAATCAAACATTTAAGCACGCTCTTCACATTCCTACACTCAATTACACAACACTTGTAAGTACTTACAACTAGCAACCTATGGGTCACGTGCTGTAGTGTGAGTTTTAATATCTAAGTGTAACATTAAATACTACATACATGTCGTTAGTCAGTCTTTGAAAGTGAATTAACCTTTTAACGACTCAATATATTCCAAATTAAAACGGGCCCGGCATGGCCAGGTGCATAAGGGTAATCTGAGGATCGCGAATTCGGATCCCCGTCACATCAAACATGCTCGCCCTTTCAGCCGTGGGGGCATTATAATGTCACAGTCAATCCCACTATTCTTTGGAAAAAGAGTAGCCAAAGAGTTGGTGGTGGTGGTGATGACTAGTTGCCTTCCCTCTAGTCAACGCTGCTAAACTAGGGACGACTAGCGCAGATAGCCCTCGAGTAGCTTTGTGCGAAATTCAAAACAAACAAACCAAGTCAAACACACGTGCGCGAATGTCATTAAATGATGTCTTTCATGATATAAAACATTTCATTACACAAACAGTTTCTGACTCTGACATTAAATACCAAATAAATCTCTTTAGTTATTCTTTGGAACAGCTTGGACTTATTAATGACTCGTTTTGGTACAAATCAAAACTCACATTTAGAAGGGATTACCTTTAACAGCGTTCTGAAGATCATGGTGTAGAAGTGTTTATGATTGTTTAATCTTTCCAAGGATTAACATGTTGCTAGTGGTCCTTCTGTTGATTGACAACGTGAACTATTTCAAACGATGTGCTTCTGTGTCATCAGTGTAAGTTATAAACAACATAAAAACGTTAGTTTTATACTTCTGCATAATTTATCATTGAAAGAAACTAAACAAAATAAAGTAAAACAAAAAATATAATCTATAATACGGTGACATTATGTTGTTTAATCTACATTCTATTTGAGAACGACTTTTCTTGATAAGGAGAGAACAACGCTTCGACCTTCCTAGGTCATCTTCAGGTTGAGAAAGAGAGTTTGCAAGTGACCGTTGCTGGACACAAGTCTTCAGGACGAGAGTTTCAACAGGTGTGACAGTTATTAATTAGTATAGGTATAAAGATGTTCCTTTATATTGGTTTAATTTTGGTTTTAGTTTCTGTAAAAGTAGGGCATCTTTTATTTTACGTTTGTTTATATTTGTTTCCATACTTAGTATCTGGGTGTTTTCTGTGGTAATGTTGTGTTTATTTGATTTGCAGTGTTCAAAAACGTTTGAAGGCGTTTTTTATTGTTGTTGTGCTTTGAATCTAGTTTTCATTTTCCCGCTTGTTTCTCTAATATAGAAGTCATGGCAATTATTGCATTGTATTTTATAAATGATGTTGGTGTTGTGTTTGTCAATGTAGTTTTTACTCATAACAGACTTTAGTTTTGTACCTGGTTTTTGAATAAATTTGGTGTTTACTGGAATGTTGTGTTTTGTTTTCAGGTTTTTCCAAATGTTGGTTATTTTTTTGCTAATGTTGGGAACATATGGCATTAGCAGCATGAGGTTTTGTTGTTTCTCGGGGTTTATTGTTGTTTGTTTAGGTGTGTGCGTATAATTTTTTTCAAGTTTTTTTTCGAAATTTGTCGATAAAATGTCGTTTTATTTTGTTGATTTCACAGTTAATTTTACCAGGTGAACATAGTTTTGTGGTTGTGTTTATTTTATTTCTTAATATGTTGAGTTTTTGTTTTGTTTCATGTGCAGAGTCCCAGGGAATGAATAAGCCAGTATGGGTGATTTTTTTGTGGATTTCTGGTTTAAATTTCTTATCAGTTCTAATGATCTTGAGGTTAAAAAATGCTATTTGGCGACTTTTTTTCCTGTTCACAAGTGAACATAATGTAGGGGTGAATCGAGTTAACGTAATTGAAAAACTAAGTGTGTATTATGTGTATGTGAATTCAGCATTTGTATCATCAACGTACCAATACCAGTATATTGGTGGGTTGAAGGCTGAATTTACCGCTTTAAATTCACTCTGTGTTATAAAAATGCTAGAACTGTTGACATGGGATTCCCCATACTTAGGCCATTTATTTGTTGGTAGTTTTGGTTATTGAACATAAAGTTAGTTTTGGTGGTAGTGAATTCTATAGGGGTTGCTGGAGATATGAACCAATCCCGTACACATTTATACTGTCGTTCCTAAGACATTTGTACGGCAAGGGCGAGTTGAAAACTTTTTACTAACCACAAGATAACCTAGGAAGGTCCAAACGTCATTCTCTGCTTATCAATAAAAGTGTCAAAACCCACAAATGTCGTTCTGAGATACATTTTTATTTTGATTGAGTTTCTTGTCATCAGGAGTTATTATGTATATTTTCACTTATCTTCCGGATTTGAACGAGATAAGAGTTTTCAGGCTATTTTATTCTTTTTTATTATTTTCATAATGCTTTATTTTCCATCTATCCGTGAACCTTCATTACTAGATCAAGATTTCCAGTGAGTGAAATTAATGTTTGATAATCTTGTATACATGTTACGAACACTCCCGAAAATATCAAAATAATACATATACATTTATCGTAAGATCTTTGTAGTGATGTTTCTTTGTCAGTACGTCTATCTACCCGACTAAAAGTTATCTAAGAATATCTAACTTTGTTTTGTTTGGAGAGGCACAATGTCAAGTGTGAGCCATCAGTAGACCTACTCCTTACGCAATTAGTTATTTCGAGATTCTTAACCATCAAAAGGCATCGTTAGATATTGTAGATTTATTTATAACCTTAACTGCAAGTACAGCAGAAATCTATATATCAGTCGAACCGATTAAAACAAGTGTTTCTTTAACACCTCCCTTGTTCAACAGCCTAGACTATATGCAAGTCAACAGTTATAAACATACTCGCATCATATATAGAACACCTATATATAACTTAAAGTCATGTTTAACTGACGCAGAGTTAAGTCTTTGAGAGCACCATATAAAAAGGATTTTATTCTAAGAGTAATCTAAGAATTCCAACTTAATACCTGATCTTCACATTATCGCTTCGTTTTTGTAATTTCGCCAGAGTGAAAAAGTGATCAACATGTCGTCCTCTTCCGGAAATTACTACTGGAACAATACATAACGAGTTTTTCTTTAATCTTCCACTTATTAAACTTTTAGAAAAAAATAGTAACAGATGATTAAACTAACACACATTACTATCCAGATGTTTAATTGAAAAATTTAAGTCTATCATGACAATAAATTTAAAGTTAACATATTTGCATCTTCACGATAATTCTTCAGCGCCATTTCTGTTTTCCTTTAAATAAGAATATACAATTATTAGATCAAACTCGTATTTCACTAGTGTTATCTTAAAATGTGCCATTCATCGTTCCCGATACGACGCCTCTAACCGTTCTTCTAATATCCAGTATCAAACTCAAACTAACGTGACAGGGGTTTAGTTTAGAGAGAGAGAAATCAGAAGAGTTCTCTCTCCAACAGGGGTGTTCAGGAACGTTGTGGTTCCTCTTCGTCCCCTTTCGGGAATGATTAGGATTTTTTTTTTAAATTCTTTTTTGGGTGGAGGCAAAGGCAGCACCGGAAAGAATGGCCGGGTCCCGTCCCGAAAGGAAGAAGTCAAGTAAATATGAACATGGATACAATTCAATTCAAACGACCCAACTGAGGGTCTAGCAATAAAGTTGCCTGGGCTGGAATATAGAAATCTAATGCCTTAGTATTTGCTGTGGGGGAAAACGGGAGTGCCCCGAGAAAACCCACTTTCACAGGACAGGCGCCGAAAGTTTTGCCTGTCGTGTGCCCTGTATCTGAAAAAAAGGAATTCGTGTTAGTGACATGGATTTTATTTGTTTAGATTCTTTGTTAAGTAGATTGTGATTCTTGAAATATGTTGTGAGGTGAAATGTATTTTGTTGGTGCACTGGATAATTTGTGTAATGATGCCGTTAGTTTGTTTCTTTTTTCTGCTTTTAGATAATATTTGAGAGAAAGTTCTGTTATTCTATCTCTTATAGTTGGTAAATTACTAATTTGGTGTGGATAGTTTGTTGGCGCAAATGATGGTAGGCTAAATGCGGATTTTAACATTCTGTTTTGCTGCACTTGGATTTTCTTGAGTGTGTTATTTGACATATTGTATGTTACTTGACATCCGTACTCTATTAGTGGACGGATGTAATCCTTGTATATTTGTATAATGGTGTTCGGTGCGCATTTCGATTGTTTGCCAGTTATGGTCTTTAGATATGAAATCCTTTTTCTGATGGATGAGTGTATATTTTTTATATGTTTTTTTCCATGTTAGTTTTGTGTTGAAAGTGACGCCAAGGAATGTGATGATTTTACTCATGTTAATGGTTAAGTGATAATTTTATTTTTTTCTAGATTTTTTCTTTGCTTCTTAAGTTTCCTATAGAAGGTGATTGCTTGTGTTTTTGTTGGGTTTAACACGACTCTCCACTTGTTGCTCCATGTTGAGACGTTGTTTAATGATTCTTGTACGCGAGACATGGCCATTACTGGGTTTCTGGAGGTGCTCCAGATTGCGATGTCGTCTGCGTATTGTGAATTGTGTGTGTATGTTAGATTTGGAAAAGGTATGTCACTGACGAAAATTATGTATAGAAGTGGAGAGAGGATTGATCCTTGGGGTACTCCTGCCGTTATATTAAATAATTTGGATATAGTTTTATTGACTTTTACTTGTGCTGTTCTATTGGTTAAAAAATTTGAGATCTATTTGACTATCGTGAGATTTATTTGCAAGTGATTTAGTTTGTATATGATGGCGTTATGCCATACGCTGTCGAATGCTTTTTTGACATCTAGGAATACCCCGATGGTTACTTGATTGTTGTTGTAAGCTTTGTAGATTTATTCGGTGAGATTGCGTGAGGTGATCTGTTGTTTGTCTATTTTTTCTGGAGGCATTTAAAAATTCTGGAAGGATGTTGTTTGATTCACAAAAATGTAGGAGACGGTTGGAGATAATTCTCTCCATCAGAACGTAACGAGTCACGCGAAACGCCTTAAATACCACTCATGGGCCTTTTCACTGTATTCTAGTACAAGAAACAGAGAACATAGCTCTCATATTCTGACGCAAACTTTTAACTTTTAGATCTTTTTTTAGCACCAAACGTATTTAAGGGTGATAAACATTTGTTTTTATAAAAGGTTTGAGGAAAATTGTGTAACATGCTTAACGAAAAGTCAAAAGAACGTTTTAGAAATTTTGCGGAAGTGCACAACCACATAACAGCTATTACCTATTGGGAAAAAAATTTCCGTAACGTCATCTATTATTTCGAATATTCTTTTCAAGAACGAAAAGAAATATCTTTTTGCGCCATCTATCATCAAGAATATTATTTATAAAAATATAAAAAGAAAAATCCTGAAGTATTAACAAAGTTTAAGTTTTCCCGATATACAAGCCTAAACTATTTAAAAGTTGTCTTTAAAAAATTAGAGTTATAATTAAATATATCAAAATCTAGTTGATTGAAAACTTGTTTAGACCTTGTCCAACGTGTTCAAAATTACGGACAAAACTTTTTCAAATATTTCATTAATTTAAAAATTATTAACCAAAACTCAATGAACGATAAAATGAACATACTTTTTAAATTTAAGTTTACTCGATAAAATAGGCAAAATAAAACAATATTACTTGTATGTTTATTTCTGAAATATAACACATTATGACAAAAATCACACTTCTACTTTAGAAGTGCTTATAATAATTCACCATATGATTATGCAAACAAATCTTTTTTTTCCGTTTTGAATTAAGCACAAAGTTACACAATGGGTTATCTGTGCTCTGCCCATCACGGGCATCGAAACGCGGATTTTAGCGTGTAAGTCCGCAAACATACCGCGGAGCCACTGGGGGCTACAAACAAATCAACAACTCGCAATGATTTCAAAATATATTCTTTTTCAGTACAAGTACATTTAATGTTTCTTTCCCTCCGTACATTTTGTTTTACATATTAAACCACGTATTGTTCTTCTTGATGACAAAAAACCCACTTGAAACAAAAGTGCATGTCGGTATGGTTAACTTGAAAATGTTTTTGGAAGATTGAAAGGTTGTTCTCTGCTTTATTAATAAAAATGTTAAAACGCATAGCAGCCATGTTTTGTTTGTTTTATAATCTGTAATGATATATCCTTACCTGCAAAAACATGTTAGCATACATCGTACCATTGAAAGTAAATGAAACAGGTCAGCAATTAGCTTCACTTTGTTTAGTGTAATTATTTATTTGTTAAAATAAATTCAAGCAATGACATGAAAAATTAAATTATTTCCTTATTTTTTACAACTTATTATTTACGAGTTTGTAAAGATAATATATGTTATAAAACTGCACCACAACTTTAATTATATCATGTTATACCTTCAATTTGTTTATTAACATAAATTTGGTTTTATACCTGACCCATAAGAGCATGCTTGTAATCAAGTTAAATTTCTCAATTTACACAAATGCATGTTGTTACGCAATGATTAAGATGACGCAGCGTGCAGTCTCCTGTCCCTGTTACTAAATATCACGTAGGGTGAGTCATATTCTGTCAACACAAAATGATAAACTAAACCTACTGTAGCTAAAACTACTTTCCGATACACTGCAACAAGTGTGAAGTACCGACAATAAAGTAATCAGGTGACCAAGGACTTACGACTAACCTGAGGTTTTTATTTTATTATTTGAGACAAAAAACCCAAACCAAAACAGGATAACAGGACTGATCCGCCGCCAGTATCTACTGCAGCCCACAACTGAACTTGTAGACCAGAGTAGAATTACAATAATTTTTTGTCCAACTGATACGCTTGCCCGGAATAGCCTACGACAACGTTTCTCATTCTCCATGTTTACTACTGAACGCAAAAGTGAAAAACTCAGATTGAAACAGCTAACATTCCCAAGCTATTGACAACGTAGATAAGAAAACTGTACTGATTCGAGAATGAACAGGACCTTCGGTTAACTTTTTATAAAGAGTCAACAGATAAAGTATCTTTAGGGGTCAATCCTGTAGTTCATTTAAAATGTACTCATCGTGGAAATTCTAATAAAAATTACGGAACAGAAAAATTTACGTAAATTAAAAGAAATGTAACAGAAAATGTATTGTTGTGAAATCGTATTTCATAAAATGTGTACAAGTCAAACCATTTTATTTTTTTCAAACCACTTATTTTAATTCACACATGATCTTTAATTTCTCCCTGAAGCATGGAACAACAGTAACTTTCTGTTTCCCTTTGAAAAAAATCTTTACTCAGTGTAATCTAATTTTGTTCCTATATAAACCTTTACCATCTAGTTGATATGCATTTGTGAATAATATGTCAAACACATTTAGAGGAGAGATGGAATAATCATACCATTTACATTACCACCGACTTCATAGCAATTAGTTCTTTCACATCTTGAAACAGTTGTTAATTAGTTGTTCGTGAATTTGAATTTGTAATACGCAAATTTCTAAAATTAACAACGTATGGGAAAACATGTAAAGAGCTCTAAAATGGCCAGGTAATGGTGAATTAAATTTATATTGATTTCCTTTTCTAATCAAAATAAATAATGAAGGTATTTCTTTTGAGGTTCATCCACATTGTGTGTGTGTGTAAAATAAAAAGGGGGGAGGAAATGGAGCAATGAACATGAAAAAGAGGAAAATATGTTACAGGTTCGACTCCCGGGAGGAAATATTAACTGATTGCATACGTTATGGCGAAGACAGTTTACAGTATGAACAGCCCGTAACAGTTCCGATCTCTCTCGGAATCGGGATTTGATCGTTTGAAACCTAAGAGTGTGAAACGAGTTTGATCTGTATTCCACCCCCATCCCCCCAGTGTATGTTGCGAGTTCCTGAGTAATGAACACTATCAAGAAATCAGAGCTAATTTCGCGTACTCGTTCTGCTCCTTTTTAAGGCCATATTCATGTAGGTTATCATGGTACTGTTAATACAAAAATACACTATCGTTCGATCTGATTTTGTGAACTTCTACACTTCTCACACAGTTCAAGGTCTATTTCGCCATTTCACATATATTCTAATTTAAAACTGAATCTTTCACATGTATATACACGCTTTTAATGTTGTCATAATACTTGAAAAACAATATTAAGTTACAGCGGTCTAGTAATAAATATATATATAAAATATAATGTAGTAATAATTTAATTAAGTAAACTTTGTATTTATAATTTTTATGCAAAAATCCAAAATATTAACCACCTTTATATGTATGTCGCATTATAGTTACCGGTCATGGTTGTCATACGGACATGTTTATGGTTTGTTTCCTTTTTAATTTCGCGTGAAGCTACACGAAGGCTATTTGCGTTAATCGTTCCTAATTTAGCGGTATAGGACTAGAGAGAAGCTGCTAGTCATCTCCACCCACCGCCAACTGTTTGGATACTCTTTTACCAACGAATAGTAGGATTGGCCGTAATATTATAATGCCCCCACGGCTGAAACGGTCAGCACGTTTGGTATGACAAGGATTCGAACCCACGACCCTCAGATTACGAGTCGAACGCCTAAACCCACCTGACAATGCTACATATTTAATGCTACACATCCCACAATGGCGCACGAACTCAGCTTCCTACCCTTATTTGATTTTTGTACAATTTTCCATGACGTCTGACAAGATTAACATCGGCGTTTGGATTTTGTTCGATAAATGGGATATTCCCAACACATTTGGGTATTACTACCACATACATTATCCGTTATGACAATAAGTTGACAACCTGGACCGCTAAAACAAATGCGATATTTAATTCATTGTTGTTTTATGGTGCTGATTTAATGGGTTATTAGCAATTACTGTAAAGTGTGTTTATATTTATAGGTAGAAATGACTAAGGATATTCTTGTCATTCGTACAATATTCCTGAAGCTCACATAATAAGTCACTTTTTGGTACTTACGTGTTAACGTGGGGCCATTACTTTATATATTTTTTTATCACATTTTATATAAATGTAATGTGATTAAACTTAACGTGAGAAACATTTTTATTTTAATTTTCTAGTTAAGCCACATTTTACCCTCGCCCCAAAGATGATGAAAATTTGGGATCTACCCAAAAGCCAGTATCACCTATTACATTGGCTAATGTCAAGGACAAACCTACCTTAAAAGTATGTTTAAAATGGCGGCGTCGTTCTTGGTCGTAACAACGGCAACGTAGTAAAATGTGTACGGTTGTGACCTGAGTGACACACAGACTTCACACTGGTGCATCAGTACCAGATGAAAGGAAGATGAGTGACAAAAACTGTGACCAATGTATAGCCTACCAAAACCAACTTCCTCCCTTCAATCTTTACAGAAACAAGATGGTTAAAGAACTAAAGAAGGCTTGATTTAAAAAAAAAAGCTTATTATTTTGTTGCTCACTCCAGGTCGACTGTCAACTGATGCATAGTCGGGTTTTAATAACTGGACCACAATCCATGTATGGAACAGGGATGGTGATGATAGAGCCAGAACAGATGGACTTTGCCGCTCTCTCAACTAGCTCATTCCCACGAATATCAACATGACATGGTATCCAAAAAACTGGACAGAGATAGATGACAGACAGAGATGGGTCCATTCACTTTGGATATTGATAAGGATAGGATAATAACTAACATGTAACGATGTCAGGGCCAATAGAAAGTTTAATGAATCAGTATAGATCATATAATTCGTATATTGCATAGTTTCAATGTGATTCAAGAACAAGCCGGCAGTGAACACAAAAATTGAAGAGGGAATTCTGTGTGCTACGACCGAACTGTAACAAACCATGGCAGAACCTACAGAGTCACCCGATTTTAAACCATCTGTATATATGGGAATGGATGGATTGTTTGAAATATGTTTAGCAAATAAAGAGCGATATTTCCAATAGGTCACAGTTGAGGATGGTAATTAGCCATGATGGAAGAGACCGAACTGTTGATACTGCTATGCTTTTCAAAGATATATCCAGTTAATCTGATTGGGCCTGGATACGAAGGCTAAAAGAAACAATGGTAGATTTTCTATCATAGAAAAGTGTGCCCCACTGAGAATGGAAAACATAACCCCAAGTAGGATGCTATGGTAAAGGGCAAAGTTTAGAAGCATTCATAAGAGACAGTAGCAAATGGCGAATATACAGAGAGGGTTCATGGGATTCCACATCCAAACTTTGGACTGAAGAAGTACGAAAGGCCCCAGTGCAAAGTCGAAGTCCCCGATGGTAGGTAGGATCCAGAATTTTCAGTGCTGAGGTTCCGGCAGAACCATAAACCATAGACCCATAGTCAAGTTTGAATCAGATAAGGGCACAATAAATTTTAAGCATGGAGTATCAATCTACTCCCCAAGAAGTGGAAGCGAGGACACAGAGGATGTTCAGTATTCTTAAACATTTGACACGAAGTTGTTTTATATGGGAAATAAAGTTTAATTTGCAGTCAAATACAAGACTTAAGAACTTTGCCTCAAGGACGATAGGAAGCACATCATCATCAATACAAAGTTCTGGATCTGGATAAACATCCTGTTGGCAGCAGAAATGTAAACAAACGGTTTTAGATAGAGAAAGTTGAAAACCATTTGCTGTGGTCCACTTAAGTATATGATTGATTTATGAGATGTGAGTCATTATCGAAAAGATCATTTGCAATTGTAGTGGGTAGCTGTTCACTCATGGCATTAAGCTTTATAATGAAGTGTGACACTCAGAACACAGCCCTCGGGGTCTTCAAGTTCCTATGGTAAAAACAGGAAAGTGTTGAGATTATATGGAACTAGAATCGGTGGTTAAGTAAAAAATAATTCTAGTTTCAATGCTGTTTATCTAAGTTAATTTCGAGTTGAATGTAATACGTAAGAACGTAATAACTCTGGTATTATTATTCTTGTTTTATGTGATTTTATGCGAGGGTTTTTCTAGTGTTATGTTTATCACAAATTACTAACCTGTAAAAATACTTGTACAGTTTAAAATTATCTTATGTAAATAAGTTCAAGTGACTGATGTAACGGATTTCATATTATACATTTATTTTAATATCGATGTTTGATTTGGTTAGCTATATGTTTAGAAATGTATGCAACTTATATTGTTAAATATGTAATGCAAAGTCCTGCCTGTTTTCTTAATTTGTAGAAGATTCTCGAGTGTAATAATTAACAATATATGTTTTACACTGTTGCAAATTATAGCATCGGAAGCTATAATCGTGATTAACAATTATTATTCTGGAAAATGTGGATACTTGACCAGGTATCGTTACAGATTTTTAACATTACAAACCGCTAAACTTTAGAGAATTAACTTCATAAGCTGATATTTTTACGAAAACAATGCCTGTCTTCGTCACTGAAAAACACGTGTGAGAAGCGAGAGAGACAGCTTACCCGTTAAATAAAGTGTACCGATATTAACATAGAATTTATTCGTTTTCGTGAACCGTTGATAAAATATTCATTTTTAGACCAGATGGAAGATTCAGTATTGCTTGTGAAACTTTTGTATATAAACCAATATTTGTAATGACTAATATTATAAATTGGTTGGTTCGAATTTAGAGCAAAGCTACACGAGCGCCATCTGCGCTACCCGTCCATAATGTTGCAGTGAAAGACAAGAGGGAAGGTAGCTAGTCATCATTCCAATGCCAAATCTTGAGCTACTATTTTACCAATGAATAGTGGGATTGACCGTTACATTATAACGTCCCCACGTTTAAGAGGGCGAGCATGTTTATTGCGACGGAGATTCAAACCCGCCATCCTCAGATTATGAGTCCAGTGCCTTATCCACCTGGCCATACCAGCCCCTTATAAATTGTATCACTGTTGGTACATTAAAATACACTTGTGTCATGAAAGAAAATTTTAAGTATCAATCTTGTTTGCAAACATAATAAATCTGATAAATATCAATATTAAATTAATTTTTAAATTAAAATTTATTGATAAATAAATATATTTACTAAAATATTCTTCATTTTTTGGATCATTTGTTACCATGCCTGTATATTTGAGGCATTTCATGATAAAAATGACAGTTAAAACACAATTGTACAGTTGAGTAAAATCCTGAGGAAAAACCGTTTTTATTAATGACACGTCTTGTGATTTTTAAGCATTAATCTTAATTCTCCATTTATTGTAACACTGTTCGATTTCGATTAGTGGTTTTATATGTTGTTTAGAATTAAGCACAAAGCTGCACAATGGGCTATCTGTGCTCTGCCCACCACGGGTATCGAAACCCGGATTTTAGCGTGTATGTCCGCAGACATACCGCTGAGCCACTGGGGGGCATGGTTTTATATATTGTATGTTGTCGTTGTTGAGTTTGCAGCATACTTCCAGATAGCAGTGCAATCTGTGAACAGAAGATATGTTTTGAATTTTTAAAAGTGGTATGTTGCTGACAGAGATGATAAAAACGGTTAAGGCCAAATACTTTTCCCCAAGCGACGCCCGCCTCCGTTGTGCAGCACTTGGAGTAGCTTTACCCAGCATTAGCTATGATGATCCTATCTTCCAGTTTGGTTTATTTTGAATTTCGCGCAGAGCTACACGAGGTTTCTAATGAAGCACTGTAAGACTAGAGGAAAGGCAACTAGTCATCAACACCCACCGCCAACTCTTGGGCTACTATTTTACCAAGTAATAGTGGGTTTAATCGTTACATTATAATTTCCCCACAACTGAAATGGCGAGCATGTTTAGTGTGACGGGGATTCAATCGAGTAAGTTAGAAATCTAGTGAATGATTTCTGTAGGAAGTCACATTCTGGACAGTTTGTATCTGAATCCATTATGCTACATTATGCCCACTGTGTTCTAAACTAATTTAACTACACTGTGTAGACTTTGACAAAAATATCCAACAGTTTAAAGCTCTGGATACAAGTGTGGTGACTAATGGCCTTTTGACCGATTAGATTTCACTGATCTGACATTTTCAACCTTACCTTTAGTATTTAAGATGAAATTCTGGACCAACCTGGCTATCATCTTCATTCTTCAAAATTAACTAGAAACATTTTATAATTAGTAGCCTAATCTAATCCAACATAATGGAAGTCAACTATGGAGAGTTCTTGTTCAGCCAGAAACTGGAATTCTCAGTATACCCACATACAGCAGGGAGCGTTCTGATTTTTGGCCTGGCAAGGTATGGAAAAGAAAAGTAACCAAGATACATATCCAACATCAGAGCTATTGTCAAGCCCACACTAAAGCCTCAAGAAACCAAGTGGCCTCCCTATAGAGGAAAGCAATGTCCTCACAACACATGATAAAAAGGAAAAAGACACCCATACCTCAAAAACAGAAGCTGTACAAGTAGTGAAACAGGAAACAGAGAAGAGGTTAACAAAAAGGAGCAGTAGTTTTGGTGTTATACCAGTTCTGGAAATTCTTAATCCACAATATGAGCACACACCTTTATGACCTGAATATAAAAATAATTTGCTTTTGAAAGGGCTACTACTACTCTTTCTAAAAGCAATTTTTTGTAGTATCACACTATCTACAACATGCCAAGCAATGTCAAAACATAGTTCTATATTGACTGTGGTTATAACACAAGTTGCATATTTGAAATTATTTTATGGTGTACTCAGCCTCTGTATTTCATTATGCATACCCTTGCAGATACAATTCTTTTTATGAATGCAAATAATTTACCAAAAGGTTTTTAGTTTTTAATTCCAATAGCATTTTAAAATCAATTTTGTAACAGATTTAAATATCTTTACTTCCCTGTAATAAAGCAAAAAACAAGGATTTTTAATGTGGTTATTTGATAAAAAAGTTGTTTCATCTGAGAAAGAAGTACCTTGGTATATTTACAAAATTTAAGTTTTTTATTGTTATATCCTTGTCTTTGTATGTGTATCAAAATATTACATAGGCATATTTCTGAAATTTCTCTCGGTTGAGTTTATGTTAAAGCATTTGTAATACAGTATTAATCCTCATAAATGTGTAATGAATCAGGCAATAATTCAAAGTACAATGTAAACACTGGTATGTGAAATGCAACATTTTTGCGAGGTGGGGGTCGAAAAAGGTTAAATTTATTCTCTGATATTTTTGCAGCTATAAATATTTGTTGGATAAGGTGAAAACAATACATACAAATAAAGAAAATATGGAACGTGGATAAAATGCCTATCTTGCACAATAATATCTGTAATAATGCATTTGCTAAGTAAAGATGAGGGCTGTCTAATCTAAAAGTTTTGTTGATTAAAAGTAAGAGGGTTAAAAAAAAAAAGTATTTTTTCCAGTTTTTTACTCCAGGAAATGAGAACACCTGTAATTTACTCTAAATGTTTCCATTATTATGCTGTACCATGATAAACACCTTCAAGTTTCAGAATATGTTTAGGTACATAAAATTAACTCAGATGTGACTAAGATATGCCAGGATGTACACATTATATAAAACTGCACATCTGCAAAGCTCTTTGCTTCATTACATGAAAACATAGAACAGTTACAAAAACATAAAAACTGTTGGTTTACTATCATTAACATTAAAAATTTGAATCACTTGTGTTGATTTCTATACAACTAAAATTTAAAACATTACATGGTTAATTTTGTACCATAAATTGCACTATTTTCCAATAATATGAAAATTCAACATCACATAACTGTTACCTAAGACCTGATTAAAAACAAAATAGTGCATGGTTAGCTGAGAAAATTAATAAACGTTTTGTTTAAAATACAGAAAATGTATTTAGGAAATTAAAACAATCACAAGTACAATATATATATATATATTGTATTTTATTTAAAAAATAAAGTACCAGACTGATCCATAGGATCTAGCTTTACATTGAAGACTTCTGTGTAATTATTTGTTAAATAATATGTTATACCCTCTTTATTTTTCTAAGGTATTTTGGTTTTTCATATTTTATTATAACAGTAATATTTTATCAATAACTTTAAATGAAAATTAGTATGCATATAGATTTATATATGCTGTACAAAACAACAAAGATACCCAGTCACAACCCCTTAAATATTTTTTATTAACACTGGGCTTGCAGAGCAAACAAAAGTTTTGTTGTTAACACATTTTACTTCAGTCATTTTACTCACCCAAAACTTTGTGTTACTCTCTGCAACAATAATAGTTGTACATTGAGAAGGAAGGTGTAAAGAAACATTTGTCTCATGAACATTTGGAGTTGAACATTTTCACTTTTTACCAACTTTATATATCAGACTTTTTCTGAGAGAAGTTTTGATCTCATTAATTATACAAATGTGTGCCCAAAAAGCAATGCAAGGTCAAATTTAAATAACAAAACTCAAGCTAAACATTGTTACTACTATTTAATACCTGCCAATCAAATTCAGAAGTTCAAACATGATTATACTCCTAGTTTATCATAAAAACAATGACAGAAAAATGTTCATAATTTTAATATACAAGTCTTAAATAAAACTTAAAAAAAACTCGGGTGTTATTATTTACCTTTTGCACCAATGTTCCAGTTGGAAGCTCTGACACAAAGATCTCAAGTTATTTGTTAAATAATATTTTAAAAAGGTTAGAAATGCTGGTAGATGTTTGTTCCAAGCACTAGGCATTTGTTTGAAAAAAAAAAGTGCTTTTTATAAGTATCATTGCATATTAAAAAAAAAAGACAAATTAACCTAGTATTTAAGCTGACTGACCATGTTTGCAGATACTACTACTGAATGACTGTTTTATAAAAAGGATAGTACTGCTATTAAGTACAACATGATATTTATTTGAGAAAAAAAAATGTTGCCATATAATACCACTGAGTGTTCAAAGAGAATGTGGGCATAAGATGTCAGTAAATAGCACTGCATGTTAACTGAGAAACATAAAGCAAGAACAACTTCTAAGCATGAAATTATCAATCACTAAAAAAACCATACAAACAATTTCCACTGTAGACACAACTGAATAAAATTACTACATCTACAAGAAATTTATCATATCCGAAATTATTCAAAACCTAATTACTTTGAAAAAAGATGCTACCGCCTGCGTTCACCTTTCTGAGTTCTTTTCTTCTCTTTATCTTTCCGTTCCTGCTGCTGCTGTTTTTGTTTCTCTCTGTTTTGTTTGTCTTGTGCTTTTTTCTTTTCAACTTCTACTTTGTTTTTCTCGCGTTTTTCTCGCTCACTTTGCAGCACTGTTTCAACGTTAACATTTTTAACCAGAACTTGGATTTTGTCAAGGAAAAACAACAAAATAATTTTTTTTCAAATGTCACCAGATTAATGATATATTTATTCAGAGTTCTTGAAAGTCTCATAAATAATGAATTTGTTTTAATGGCAATCAAACCACAAGATCAATAAAGTTTATGATCATGACAAAAAGATAGTGAAACAAAACAAAGGTCTATGGTTTGCAAATAATGAAAAATGATGAATGAGAAGTTTTATAAAATACAGTCACTCAGCTGCGTATTATGGTTCTTTTGTGTTAGAAATTAAGATTATGGGCATAAGTGTTTAAATTCAATTTTCTCCAACTACTTTTTTTATCCAAACTTTCAATGCCTACAAACAAAACAATCTCAAGATGTAACACTTATGTTAACATTGACCATTTCTTGCAACAGTATAATTAAAACTGTGAGAAAAACTAAATTTTATTTATGAAATTTTTATTTTACACTACTTAAACCAAACTCAAATTTTCCAACCATTTTTCAATTCATTTATGTATGTTAAACTGTAAATTTATTACAGTTTGAATCACAAGTTTTAATGTTAAGAAAACTGCTGTTTTTTTTCTCATATATATTTGTTAGCAACTGAAATATCTAAATATGGATAGGAATGAAATTAACCATAGAATTCTGAGTGGGTGATACCTCTGTGAACTTTCCTTTGTTATCTTCTCACTACATATATCAAACTTTATAACTGAGCATTAATATTTGACAAAATAAAAGTAACAATTATACTTAAAATTGCAAGACTATATACAGTATTAGAGAGCTTGATAAGATAACCAGAACTTAATCCAGCAATCAGAATTGGTTCTACAACCTGTCTTTACAGACATGACAATATGTACAAAACACATTAAAAATTACTTTATAGGCATATTAGACTGGATAAAACATAAAGATATTAGAATTAGAAATAAAATGTACCCATTGAGGCTTAAAAAGTAAACATCTCCATTCAAGAATAGAAACAATTAACCTCAAAAAGATGAGGATAAAAGTAGTGATAAACAATGTATAAAAATAGGAAAAAATATGTTTTAATATTTGTGTCAACTATTAGCATTATTTACTTTAAACAACAATGAACAATTTAAATCTAACTACTCTATTAGCCCCCCAGTGGCTCAGCGGTATGTCTGCGGACTTACACGCTAAAATCCGGGTTTTCGATACCCGTGGTGGGCAGAGAACAGATAGCCCATTGTGTAGCTTTGTGCTTAATTCAAAACAACAACTAAGAGATTAAATTTATAGCTGAAATATGTAACTGTCACACAATAAAATAATTAGATCAACTGGTAATAATTTTACTTAATCCATATGTAAAAAAGAATATTTTCATTTTTTCACAGGAAATATATCCGTTAAAAATTGTTTGTTGAATACTCTGTATATTAATTTGTTATATAATTATATGTACTTAATTTTAAATTATCTTTGCAAACTGACAAGGCCATAAAACTACAAATTATTCATTTTTTTTCCAAAATTAATTTGATAGATTTTATTTAAAGTACTGCAAACCTATAATCCATTATTCATTCATCATTTACTCTTGAAAATCCATTATCCACTAAATCAGATGATCATATCAAATGTTCAACAGGAAGAGGTTTGAGATTTTACTCAACAATGTGCTTCATAGAATCGTATTTCTTTATAACAAATATAAAACTGTTGGTGACTTTATAAACTTTATACTTTCTGTTAGTTAACTTACTTGTTTATATTTATTTATTTTTAGTTGTGTTAATTATATGGTAAACAATTATTCTGCACTTCCATTCATTGAAAGACTACACATAAACTCAGCTTTTAAAAATAAACTAAGGTGAAACTTTAGCAGTTGATGTTTTCAAATGCTTATTTTCTTTTTATTTACCACAAAGCTACTCATCAAGGTATCATTGCTTTGCCTACTATGAGTATTAAAACTTAGTTTTTAGCATTACAAGCCTTCAGAATTAACATGGAGCAACTGAGGGGCTTTCCAAATGCATTATTCAATCATGGAATCAAACTTAATCTAGAGTAAACTTAAAAAGTGTTTTCTTACAGCAAAATCAAATCAGGATATTTGTTGTGTCAACTGAAGGGACAAGTTATAATTGAATTTTTTTCTTAATCTTCCAAAATACCTTAATTATCAGTTTTTGTCTCCATGTGTTCAAATTTTGAAAATACTGTTGTCAACATATCATGAAATAGTATCAATACTACCAATAAACTCAAGTTGGCAACAATTAAACAACACTGAATAAATGGTATGATATTTCTAAAAGAAACTAGGAGATTTTAGAAAGAAATGAATTAATCATACCTTTGTATGGAAGTAACTTAAAAAAAATATATAGAATATTTTAATTTATGTTCAAAACTTCAAAGCATTTTAAAAGTAGTCAATGCTAATCCTGTAATGTTTGATACTAAATATAGCCAGTTTTATTTTTCCACAACCAGATATTTTCATCTGAAATATTTTATTCCAAAACGTTCATAAATGTAATATGATTGTTTGATTTTGTTAAACAGCTGAATATTCACTTTATACCATAAGGATTTTATCTAATTTTATGTATTTTTTCTTTTTGTTACTGGTTTCTAGGATCTTTAAAATCTAATATAAAAATCTTGGTTTTCTTAAAACATTTTCATAAATGTTTAACTTCAATATTGTTATTGACATTACTAAAATCTTTTGTGAAGTTCTGTTATTTTATGAGGTTATTAATTCTAACAATAAATGTGCTGACATAGTTCTACAAAAGTAATTTCAGTAATGTAGTTTTATAATTTTCAGACAGTGACACTAAAGTTTCCTTAATATTCATACACACATTATACACACATGTATACACATATAGCAGTTAGTGTGATGTCTTTTACATTTATTTTTTTTAATATTGATGTCTTTCATATCAATAGCTTTATTAAAGTACAATAATGTTTTAAGTAATATAATTTGTTCTAACAATGTCCACATTACCCATTTAATAATTCAGAAATTTCCTTAACTGGTTATAAGCAAAATAGCTTTATTGTGGTTCATGTTATTATTTAAATATTCTGTTAATCAATTTTAACATTACTTTTGTAACAATAACAAACATAATATATAAACTTACAACTAGTATCATCCTATTAAGTACTAGGATGAATAACTTATATTAATTACACAAGCTTTATGGCATTTGCGTTATCAATATTCTGCTGATACAAAAATCCAATATATTTCACCATAAAGCAAGGTATTGCACCACACTCACATACACTATGGTAAATTGATGTACACATAGTACAACATAATACAAAAACACATTCCATTGTTTACCTGAGAGAACTGTAATATATTGATACCAATAAACTGTTTAAGAAATGCATTGTGGCTAAATGTGATGTTTATTATATTTTTCAAAATTCTAGGCATGAGGAGAAAATCATGAAAAATAACACTGAGAAAGAAAACAAGATTAACATTTTTTTTTTTTCATATAATATGCAAAATAATGCAGGAAATGAAAATATGATCAGAAAGTTTTCCAGGAGCTGTAATGAGCAGATAACACAAAATATGCATTGTTTTACATACCAATATATATATATGGTAAACAATACACAGAATAATATTAGGACAAAAAGCTAGACCAGATGAAAGAGACATAAAAAGTTACATAAATGTAAGATAACAGATAAAATCTGAACCAAAAGGATACATGGATCACAAACATTTGTAGAAACGGTTCCAACAGCAGTAGCCCCTCCTTCACATCCTCCAGGATCCTCTGTATCACTTCTGTTTTTTTCACATAAGAAAAAGACTAGAGGATAAATCTGTAGCATAATTTTCTGCCAGAATATACAACATAAGTCTCCAATAATGAGCTAAGTTAACTAAGAAAGAATCATGCTGTAACACAGATGTATCATAAAGTAAGTGCTCTTTTTAACACATGTTAGAGGTCATACAAAGTTTTTTAAAGATGTTATTGGACATAAGACATTAAAAACAAAGAGGTTTTTTTAAGTCCATAAAATATATTGAAAGTGTTGTTATCAAAGGTATTCCTTATTTAAAAAATGACATTCTTTTGATAAAAAGCTTTAAAGACATACATGAACTCCTAATCCTTACAATGTATATGTATGAAACTTTAGGTAATGTTGTAATATATGAAATGCCACATTCAATTCAAACATAAATATTGTAATATAAATATATAAATAGCACTTTGCTTATTTATTATTTTCACATTATGCACATGTTAAAATCAATGTACAATTGGACTCATTTTAAAATATTGACTAGATGTTTCGATGTGTCACACGTCATCTTCAGGAGTGACATTGCAACCTTTAGGCTGAGCTAATAGAGTTGTTTTTGAGTGTTCTTCTGTAGCATGATTTTCTGTTTCTTCATTTTTTATATAACTCTTATGTTTAGTAGTATGATATTATAAATTACATTTTGTTTGTCCAATACAGATACTTTCACATTTGCTTTCAAGTGACTAGGTCTCTGTTAGTAGATATAGGTTTTTAGCAACTTAAGGCACAAACAAATAATTGTTCTAAATCTCATGGCAAAACAAGATGGGCCTAAGCAGACACCAAAAACCAGGACCAAAGAAAGAAGACCCTGGCAGACACTGGAAAGAATAGTAGAGCCAGGAGTAGATACAGAGTCGGACATGGGGACGTTCTTCAAACCCATCTCAACAATCACTCCTCATGAGGAAGTCAAAGTAGCATGGGGAGTGACCTCAATAGGTACATCTCCAATGTTTTTTTTAATTCAAAAGAAGTTCATTGTGTTTTGGGGTAGATGTTTCCACTAAGATATCCCCCAGAATGTAGCTTCCTGACTAACTTTGGAGACCCACAGCAAGCCTATCTAATCCATTCTGAATAAAAATGGGGGATATTTGCCTTAAAGTTTTGTCTGACAAAGAATAAAGGATGAGAAAATGTGGTAAAGGTACAGAATAGGGTAGAGACTTCTGTTCAGAGTCTTCAAGATGTGGTCAATTACCTATTATCTGTATTTTTTTTATTTTATTTTTAGAGGATCCATAACAAAAGAAAAATTTAGTCCCCATTGACCTCACCCTACCATGGAGTTCTACAAGGGGACATACTACAATGCCAAACAAGGACACTGCAGCAACACCAGGTTTTATTAGCACTGTATCCAAACACCAGCATCAGGTACAATGTCCACAACACTCAATGATAACGTCCAACACTGATACTCAGTTGACCTAGCCTAAGAAAAGCAGTCAAATGCCCCAGATGGGGGGGCACCCCAAAGCCACCCATATACAGTCAGAGTAGTGTATTGAGATTAGACCCTTCAACCACCAGAATCCTCTCCTCCCCTTCACATGTTCTCAGTCATTGCAAACACATGGGTGGACGTTCAGATTCCAGATGAGGTAAAATGAAATGACAAAACCTTCTCTCAGAGGTTCCCTCACCATGTACAGGATTCCACACTGAAAGGTCATCACTTTGAATTTATCTCAGCAATCCAAGGGAATTGTCACAATGCTCAATGTACTAGAGGAGAAAGAAGATACTTGAAACTGGGTCTTGAAAATTAAGATGAACCAATGTAGTTGTCATGTACATCTGATAATAAGTGTTTAACTTAATCTTTACTCTTTTCTATAGAAGCTGTGATACAGCTCGTCTGCAACAAAGATGATGGTTGAGCTTGGAAAGACAGTTTTGTAAACAAAACCTTATATAGTTTAGTTTAAAATCTGGTCATCAATGAGATAATACAGGTTTGTTTCTTCAGTCTTTAACTTGACTCTTCTCAAAGTAAGAATAACAGGCCTTTGTTACATGAAATTATACAAATAATTTCATTAACTGTACAATCCAAATTAGAGACCAGTTTATGATGCCAGAGTTTAGTTAAATTCTGCTGACCTTTTGTTACAGGTGAAATATATTTTCTTTCCACTGAAGAAATATTTGGATCAAAAGAAATACACAGCTGCTTTTAAATGTTTGAGGAGGTCACAAATGATTTGGAAATATTAAAGCTTAAGACATATGTTTTAAATAATTATAAATAATAAGTGAATACAGTGTGGCTCAAGAACTTGCAAAATAAAGATCTTGGACCCCATCTTGAAAATAATAGGTCTCAGAAAAGGAACTTATGATGATGGATTTGCATGTACTCAAATTTTCTTTTGGAGATTTCAGGTAAACGGATTAAAATTTCAAAATTATATTTTGTTAGTTCCACAATATACGTAGGTTTTGGTGATATTTAGAAATTCATGCTATTAAGACCTGCAAGAATGTATCAGAGAAACCTCAATCACACAATGCAGAAAATCTTACACACAGAAGGAGTTGGTTTCATTCCTTCTTGTATTTAGCATGTCATTCCTTCAAGTTGAAAACACAGAAAGAGAGATGGTTTTATTATTTCTTGTATTTCATGTCATTCCTTCAAATTGAGAAACATGAATCTCTTCTACTTATTATCTTTCTCCCTTTCTTTTGGCATTCCTAACACTACTGAATTATTTTTACCTGGGCGTCTTCCAACTGCATTTATCACTTTATAAAACTGTAGAACAGCCTCTGTTACTTCTACACTCATCTCTTTTTATCCATTAGATGTTTTTTTCTGATGAAGTTTCTTACTTTCTTCATAAGTTACTCTGAGACATAAAATGCCATCATGGTTCTTTAAATTCCACAGGAAAAAAGAATTAGAATCTCTGACTTCTCCACAGAGGAACAGGTATGGAAAAATAATTAAATTTGCCACTTTTTAATCATTTATTCTTTAAATCTGCTCAACAACATTAGTTCATAGGAAAACTGTCTCCAGTTTTCAGATTTCTCACTACTATATTGGGCATTACTTGTACTTTTAAAACCTTTTTTTTTCAGTTTGCTCAATCCTTTTAAAAGTGAATAATTACTGCTACTACTCAAAGTCAAGAATATGAACAGTATATGAAGAATTTTGAACTGTTTTTGTATTCCTTCATTTCCTTTCTTCACAAAAACTTCTCCAGTAATGCTATTATATATATATATATCAATAACAGAAAGTTCAGGTTTTATAAAACACTACTATGAAGTGTCAAATAACAGTGACTGTCATAAATGTACTTGTTCACAACTAAGAGGGTTTGATTTGTTTCAGGTGTCCAAGCTAAGCTAAATAAGAGCTATTTACACTAGATGATTCCTAATTTTCAATTGACAGACTAACAGAAAGGCAGCTAGTCAGCTACACAGCAGCACACATTGTCAAATCTTGAGCTATTCTCATCAAATAGAAACTTGAGCATCAATCTTATGATGTGCCCATGGTCCCAAAGTGTAAGCAGATTCTTGAAGCAATATGATGCAAATCATGAACCTCAAATTCAGTCTGGCATGCTGTCCATCATAACTGGCCCCAATTCAGAAGAAGCATCCAGTCCAGATGAGCTTCTATTTTGTATTATAAAAAAAAATTTTCCCTTGAAACAGAACTGAAAATAACATCTTTGCTGAATGCATTGGAAGTTCTGATGTTTACTAAAAGTATTACATTATTTTTTTGTGTAGACTAAAAACTGCTAAAGTAATACCTTACCAAACACTTGTTCCCCAAAGAGAAAGTTCTTGTTCTTACGAATTGAAACTTTTAGCTAAAATATATGGCAAATGTCTGCTGTAGACACAGGTTACCAAACACAATATAAGTACAGACTTTATGGAAATCTTAATTAACTGACAATATACGTAAACAGGATTTGTGCACTTAATCTAGCAGTTACTTGTACTCAAGACAAAAACAACTCAATAGGTAAATTACCATTTCTCCAAGAATCTGATTGCCAATTTAAAAGAAGTGTTAACAAAGTTAGAAATTATCAGCAGCCCTGCTTAACTACTATATTGTAATAAAGCAGTAGTAAGTCTCATCTAAGTCTGTAGGCTATCAACTGAGATACCTGTAGGGAAGCAACAGTTTATGCAGCTAGCTCAAAGTATATTCATTAAAGAGTTGATTTCTAAAATTCATGGAACATTTACACAAACGTTTTTAAGCAAGGGGCAGTTAGAAAACTCAAGACATCACCCATGTTGTGGTCATGCTAATAATACAGGGTGTCCACAAATTATCTAACCACTATTAACTAAATAAAATAGGAACCACGCTATATAAACAATTGTGAATTATGACACAGAGGAACACTGATGTCTGAAGTGTTTTTCCCCAGTAGTTTAGACTGGGTATGAAAGGCATTGTCTACACAATGAAGGTACTAGATAGAATTACATGTTCAAACAGCTAATACAATAGTTATGATTACTTCAGACATGATGACAATGTTGCTAGCCATAATAGCCAATACAATTGCAACTAATACTCCAGAGAATCTCTGCCATGTAGGTGAGGGAAGATCAATTATCACTTGGACATCCTTCAAGTCACAAATGAAAATGAACTAACAGCATCACTGGGCATGGCGAAACCCGACACATCAGCCTCCATTATACTGCAAACCACAATTGTTTATTGTACGCAGTTCTTATTGTATTCAAATAATAAAGTTGTTCAACAATTCATGAATGCTCTGTATTAATCAAACTTAAGACCTCAGTTCCCTCAATGTATCACTTTAAAGTTATTTTCAACATGGATGAATACGAGTTAAACTACTGTTGCCATCCAATACACAAAACATTAGTTCCAGTTATTTACAAATTGTGTTAATTATTTATTAAATTATTTCTTTGGAATAAGAAACACCTTATTCTTTGAATAAAAACTGCATACAATAAATAATTGTGGTTTGCAGTATAATGGAGGCTGATGTGTCAGGTTTAGTCATGCCCAGTGATGCTGTTAGCTCATTTTCATTTGTGACTTGAAGGATGTCCAAGTGATAATTGATCTTCCCTCACCTACATGGCAGAGATTCTCTGGAGTATTAGCTCATTAGCTCTGATTTTATGTAAAAAGCAAAAAAAACAAAAAAAAAATGCTGTTGTTGTTTCGAGTTCTTTAGAACTGAAGTTCATTAGCTTTGATTTTGTAAAACACTTAAAGAATTACATTTAAGTTGTTCAGATTTCTTTGGAATTGAAGTTCATTAGATTTTATTCTGCATTTTAAAAAATGTAAGCAAACAATATTAATTGGCTGCAACTTTCCAGTTAAGAAGCAAATAAAATGACATTTCCATAAAAATATTTCAATTTTGAGCAATTTACTCCCGAGTTAAAGATCAAACAAACACCTATGCCTTACTTTATCCTTACTACTTCAAATTATAAGAGATAAGCTGTGTTTTTTCAATTGTGTCATATATGCAGTTTTTGAAACAAGTCTGTAACATAAGATTGTTTTAAAGCCAGGGATCACTTCCTGACAAAATGATAACCTTTTTGCATCTCAAGGACCCCTTTCATCCTAAGCAGACTTAAAATTTATTGTTATTATTATTGTTTTTATTTCATTTTTGCCTGGAACAATGCTATATGTTTTGTCTGGTATAAATCAGAGATAGCAGTATTTTAAAGTCAACAAACTTTTCATTAATTTATTTTGTTTGCTTTAATTTGAAGCTACTCAAAGGAGCTATCTACACCATGTCTTTCAAAAGAATCAAACCTCAAATGTTAGAATTACAAACTCTCAAGCTTACTGATGAACCACTGGAAAAATGGAAGATTGTTCTAAAATGGCCTAACTGAAATAAACAATTTATAAATACACAATGTAATGAACAAATTAAGTCCATCAGTCACTAAATATTGTACTGTTGTGACAAACAAATTTCTGTATCAGCATACTTAAGTGTCAATCATTAAACTTCAAATTAATCACTATCTGACACGGTACTATTTTTAATTCAATACCATATCACAATATCTTTATCTAAGTAGCATATCTACCTGACAATGTCTTTAACTAAATTCCATTCTAATATACAGTGCCTTTAACTGAAGGAACAAGTAAATATCCTTCATGACACTAGAAAAATACCTATTTACGATATAATAAAAGCATTTACACAAATAAAGAAGTGTAATAGATTACAGGTAAAGTTTAGTTTTAAGTTTTATGTACATCAATACATTGTTTAAAATTTTATATTAAAAATATTGTTGTAAACTGTGTGATTCAGTTTGATTTAAATTTACTGTAAAAACTTAGAACATTGTTAAAATATGGATAGCCTAGTTTCCATAGTTTCAAGTCATCCCTAAACCTCCAAAATAATATTAGATATACATTTTTTATTGAAATATAAGTATGCTACTGTTAACAGAATAATGTTATCATTACTAAAAACTACTTAACACTAACATGTTGTTCTTGTGTAAAAAGGATACTCTTCTCCATCTGATACTTGGGAGTAATGAGCTAAGATGGCCTCCCGTACTTTTTTATCATCAACACTGAGGTTTCTTCCTGATGACACAGATTGTGCTTGCTTTTCCATAATTTTGGCCAATCTTGTGTCAACATCTTCTTTTTTTTCTGTTTAAAACAGACAGATAAATAATGAAACACTTGTTATAAAAACATTAAATTTCTGACACAAGATGTGAAATAGTAATTGCTGAGTGAATGTCCAATTAAAAAGATGATTCTAATTATAAAAAAAGAAAGGTTAAAGCTTTCCTTTGATAATTTAATTCACCCAACACTGTAGTATTAATAAAATACAAAATAATAATCCAAAATAGTATTGTTAGCTTCAGAGTCTAATAATGAACTCCATGACTGAATACAATAAATCAAAATTATCCTCAAGCAGGCAGCTAAGTAAAAAGTACAAAATACATTAAACTGTTCACTAACTTTCTCAAATTATATTCCTCTCAATCAGCACAAAAATTCACGTCATTAGCCTTGATACTCCCACTTACCTGCATACTAACATGAAAATAATTATACAATAGGATTGTGATACTACCCCTATCATAACTAGCACCATCTGTAGTTTTGCAGCTATTAACCCCTTATCAATTGGCAGTCTTATTGGATAGATGCATTTCACTCACAGTTCAATTCATTTATTCACTAGTGTTTATTTTCTTCATTTTTCTACTTCAGTTGCATTGTTCTCTACCATCTTTCATTATATTTTGTGGAATGTTATGATATATGCATTGGACTTGGATAGCTTCATTTCTCCTCCAGAATGTGCCACTCAGTTGCATGGTATTTTGAGAAACTTGCACAAACCTTTAGATCATTATTTTGCATTTCCTCCTTCCCCAAATATTGGGGTTTGTACCAGTCACTTTGGAGAACATTTGGAAGTAGGCATATCTCAACAAAGACATACTGTGGACAATCATGCTTTTGATTATTAGCATCCCACAGCATTTTTCTATTAGTGAGGATCAAATCCTGATACAGTGTTCCCTCATGTATCGCGGTAGATGTGTTCCAAACCCCCCGCAAAAGGAGATTTTCCGCGAAGTGGGATCGCCGATTTTTACGTATATATTTATGTGCATTTAGACTTTTAAAACCCTCCCTGTACAGCTATTTATCCCTCCCATTACAATACTGTTCATTATTGCTGAAATAATAAGAACAATTATTAAGATATTAAGCCTTAAAATTAAAAATTACATATCTTCAGCAGGTGGTGTCTTTTCGAGCGACACCACTTCCTTTTCTGTGGAAGGTGAATCGCCAATTTCTTCGTCGGTCGTTACAACTTCAGGAACAGTACTTGCCACCGGTACCCTTTCTTTTTTGCTCGGCTGGAAAAACATTGTTATTGGCAGTTGTTTTCTCTGCCTCTTTAGCCTATCAAAAATCATTTGATAAGGAGTCATCAGTTCTTCTATTTTATTGCAAAATTGTACTGATCGAACCATATCGTTGTCCCATTCCTGTGAGCACTCCTTCACTTCATTAATTAGTTTCATTAGTTTACCTAACCGCTCTAACGACCATCCACTTTGCTCGATTGTTTCCTCGGCTTCTTTCGGTGTTTCCTCTCCGTTGTCTTCCTCGGCAGCAGACTTCGTCAGTGCTTCTAAGTCTTGGTCAGCGAGTGGTTCGGATTCTAAGTCAATCAGTTCATCTACGTCTTCCTTCGTCATATTGGCAACTCCTCCACCTTTGATTAACGAAGCTAATTGCACAGCTTTTTGAACAACCAAGTGTTGGATTTCTTCAGGCGTGAATCCCTTGTCATCGTGCACAACATCAGGCCACAACTTCTTCCAGCTTGCATTAATGGTGCAGGGCTTCATCTCTTGCAATGCCTTATGAACATTTTAAAGACGTAGCAATGGTGAAAGACAATCAAAATGGGTAGCTGTCATTGGCCATCTTTCATTTCTGCACCAATCATAGCCCGTCTTGCACATCGCTACGCCATGAAGCTGATCTCGTGTAGCCTTCGCTGACGCACAATGCGTACGTCTATAGCCTTTCCAGTTGGTTCTGTTTCCATTTTTATGCTGTTATAAACTCAAATATATGTTTATATCTCAAAATATACCTGTTTTTTTTCTTTACACTATTAATTATATTTATTTTTAATATTTTAATGGTATTTTAATGCTATATTTTAGATTTAATGTCTATTATTTTATATATATGGGGGGGGGGTCGGCTGAGCCCGCGAAGTGGTGAAGCCACAAAAGAGGATCCGCAAAGTGGTGAGGGAACACTGTAATTCAATTACCTTTTCCCATATTCATCTTACTCTGACTACCTTTCCCAGGTCAGGTCTGGTGGGGACCAGACTCTTTCAATTTGCCCATGTTTGGAGACTCTTGGAAAACAATCCATGGGTTCTGAAAGTTGTTATCAGTGAGCCTAGTCCTGAACTTCCATTCTTCTTCCCCATTATCTCACAATCCTGTTTTCTTACCTTCTCCTCAGAATCCCATTTTTTGCCTGCCTGACTCATTCGGATGGACAACTGGCTGCAGATTACCTCCTCAAAAAATGACTGAGTCCTACTTCCTCAGTTGTTTCTCCAGAATGCTGTCATGGGAGGCTGGGTTGTTTAAATGGAAAAGTCTTTCCACACACCCACACAATTTTTTGTTTATTTCTGGCATCTTTTAACTCTCTCCTCCATTAGGCCCAATATGCTCCACTTCACTTGTAAACTAAAGAATGTCTCATCTTCAGCATCTCATCCTCCTACTGAGTAAGAGGTTCTCTGATATTTGGAAATGTCATCTTTTCTTGAAACCCTCATTCCTCTTGCTCATGTCCTAATGCATCATTGTCAACAAGTTTTGATAGTACAATGGAGTACATGCCCATCTTACACTTCCCTTCCATTACAAATAGACTTTGACTGGAGATTGAATCACAACAATATTACCATGCGTGTTCCTATTCTTTCTCCTCATCTAGAATATCCCCTTTCACAGATGCTTTTCTTTCCAGTTGGGGGTGTATCTTGACACTCAAGAGGTTTCAGGACAATGGTCTCTTTTAAAGTTTTCTCTCTTTGTCAACCTCTTGGAACTTCTTCCTGTTCATTGGGTTTTCCTTCACTTCTTGCAGGTTCTTTTGTGATGATCCACTTCAAGACTTCTATGTTAGTCTTATATATCACCAGGAAAGGATCACTTGGTCTAGAGACCTCTGGTTTCAAATATTGGATCTCTTGTGTTGTACCCACTACCATCACATCACTTTGTTGGCATGTTATAATCTGGGTCCTCTGAATCTTGTCACAGATTTATATTCTCCTCAACAAAGTTCTCCCTGTGGAGTGGTCTTCAGATCCTCACATTTTTGGGTTCTGTGTGCTCTGTGGAGTGTCACAGACTTAGATGCTTTTGCCATTCTTCTCAAAACTCCTTCCTGTCAACTGCCAGATGTCAGTCTCTAAGGATCAAGTGTTGGCTGGAGTCACACCAGCTATATACATCCTTACATGGGTTTAAATGGTGTTATATTATGATTTATCTTATATGACCTTCCAATTTATTATGTTACATATTATAATTTCAAATAGCCTGAAACTCAATTGAGGGATGTATAGAATTTAAGATGCTTGCAAACATGACCGCTACAAAGTTTTCTTTCTTAATACAAATAAATTTTAATATACAAAAGTTTCACAAACTTATAAAGAATATTAACTCTTCAATCACATCTGGAATTTCCTTGATATGTTGTTGAGAGTTTATGACAAATACATTAATTCTGAGTTAATATAGGTACAATTCACTGAATGGAGAGTTAACTCTGTGTTGTTCTTCTTCCCACTGGTCGCACAGAGTTTTTCCACACATTAAGTTATATAATGTTTCTGTAAAAATGCTAATGCTGGATGTGAATCCACTGAAGTTAAAACATTTGCAATGTTCTAAATCCATCAATGTTCCTGGTCAATATCAAAAGTTTCTGATTAATAAGCATTAATCAAAGTTATAGCTTCCAAGGTTTATAGTATGCCAGTAATATAATATAGGAAACCAATAATACATACTGTCTCTCAGCACGTTGTGTTGGTTTATTTTATAAACCAGAAACAGGTTTTGAGAAATTTCAATTTACACAACATATTGATAATCACTAGTATTTACACACACACATAGTATATTGTTGGTTCTTACACTTGAGAATCTTCTACAACATTAGTGAAAAGGCAGGAATTTTGCAAAAGACATTTAACTGTACAAGTTATTTACATTTATAAATATGTATATTTAACTAAAACAAAAATTAATATAAGTATATAATAGTAAATCTGTCACAATGGGTACCCTCCTCCTACCATAGACTGGACAATAAATTCTCAATGCCACCAGGTTTTTGACTCAATTTAGCCAACCTTCTTTCTTCCATGCACTAGAAGATGCTTTCCAGTAAATCTGGTGTTAATTATAGGTGGAAAAGACACACGAATTCCCATAAGTGCAAGGCTGGCTACCCTTCTACCCCAGATAGGGTAAAACATTACCAATGATGTCCAATTTTGGACTTTGGACATACATCCCTGGCCCTCCAGCTCTCTACCATCTGCTGAATGAAAGTACCTGGTGTTCGTTATGTTAGAGGTGCATGCCCAAGGAGGCAAGTTCTTGGTGTGGAAGTTCCCACTTCCTGCAAATATCCTTTCTTAAGGTAAAAGGTATTGGACCCTCTTCCAACCACAGAACTAATGTCTAATTTCCTGATGCTGCCAGATCTAGGTTGAGGTCAAACTCCCCTTTATGGTCTGTTTCACCCTAGCCACTCTACAGTGAAGGGTCTAATTGCTTCTGTAATTTTTTTTATTAGCATCCCTCCTTTGTTTCCATCCTTCTAGCAACACATTACTAATGGCTGAAGAGTATACCCAGCTTAGAAGTAGTGCAATCTTTCATAGATGTATTTTTTAGTTCCTTCTCAGACTCAGTGGTTTTCCTTTAGACATTTCCTCAAGGAAAATCATCTTCTCTTCAGTCCTCCACCTGTTAAATGTGGGGCTTTAGCTTCTTGTGACAAGACGTAAGATACTGTCTTCTCCACTTCTAGCGTGGTTTGATGGTACTTGGTGAAGAGTTGTATATTCATTTGCATGTTAATACGCAGAGATAAGTGGAAGTATCAAAGCTAGTAAAGTGCAATGATTTGCACCAATAGATGTAAGTATCTATTAAAAATATATTTTTAGTTTAAGAAAATGTTACATTCAACATCTCCACTAAGTTTCTAAATTATTATAAACATGTATTTTAATTACTTTTGGCTAGAAAACCATAAAGTAACTCTGAACTGAAGAGCAAATAAAATAGCCTTCTCGGTGCTCTCTATGTCAATGTAGATGACATTCTGGAACCAGAATGTAGTAATTTCTTGCCACTTGCTACCCAACAGATAAACAAGTACTCTTAAAATATTAAATTTTCTTTCTGGCTGATAGATGAAATATATGAAGTTTATATTAAGAATCAACAAAAGTCCACTTTAAGAAATATTACTGCAAGTGAAAAGTAATTCTAGGACTGGAGCTTCAATCCAGGTTTTTTTTAACAGGGCCAATGATCTGTCAAACTAAGTTATCCATGAGCATAAGCCATCACTGTCTTTCCTCAATCAAAATGCTTTTTAATTATAAGTACCATTGTACTTTTTTTGACAGGGGAGGTCAAGAAATCAGAGGTTTGATTTACCATCATCCAACCAAATGGCAGTCTAATTACTTACATACATATCCACCTATAAGATTCATATTACAAAGCAATAAAAATAAACTGTCTAAGAAACATTACTGTGAGCAAAAACGTTCATAAATGAAAAGAAACCCCAGAACTTGGATGCAAACCCAGAATCTTTAGTTAACAAAGCCATTACTCTAATCAACTCAGCTAACTAATCTTATAATTTACAAACATGCAAGTCACATAAAATTCCATATTTTACAACTTCAAAATAGTGCAGAACGGTCTCACCATATGACATTAAAATAATATTAAAATTCCTAGATATATAACTATAAGTTATCATTTCATGAGACAATAAACAAAAATAGATACATTTCAAGCCATCTTGGTACAACAATAGTCATAAACAAGAGGGTAAATCCTGATAATCTATCTGACACAAAAATAAATTATGTAGAAGTTGCCACAAAATTCTAAATTTTGTAAGAATATATCCTCCAGATGGCTAGTATGGATATTAAAACTTTAATTAAAATAAAGAACAAAACAACATTTTAGCCTTCTTACGTCATCTGCAGGTTAACATTGTTCTGTATTTTATTTTAATTAAAGTTTTAATACCCATACCAGCCATCTTAAGAATACATTTTTATTTCAAGTGGGTTTTTCATTATTATGAATCACACATAAAGTTTGCAAGCTTATCATGGCATAAAAAGCAAATACAATAATGTTATTTTGATTTGTCTTTGAACATTGTGCTGATTTTATATGAAAATCTGATTTAAAACAAACATTTCCAAATGTAACCATCCAGCTGATACTTCTTATGCGATCAGTTCAAGTTTGATGTGGACTTCTGGCTTTCTTAAAGCAGTACTTAAAATGTTTTTTTAGTAGACTAACATTAGAAATAATAAAATTAACAATAACCTTTCTTGCTTAAACAAACAATTATCAGAAAAACAAGTTTGAAGAAAATGCAGTGCACAAAATTCATGTTATAAACTAATGATGATTTTACTAATTATGTAAGCTATAATTCAAGCAACAACAAAAAACTGCTCAAATATTACTGTAAACAGGTCAACAAGCCAGGGTGAATAGAATAAAATATATTTTTACCAGTTTCACAAGATATATTACTTAACTGAAAGATACAGAACTGTATTTGTAGTTTCACTCTTTTTATTCAAGTCTTACCTTGCTTTGCATTATTTCCACTAACTTGATGCATACAAGTCCATTTATTCATTATTTCTGTACAAAGCTCTGAAATTTTATTTTCCTAAAAACACAAATAAACTAAAAGATTAGTCTCCTTTTCACTATAGTCTCTACCACATATATTTTAATACTGCTAAAAAGGTTGTAGTTTGCAAATTTATTTCTGTACTGTTTTCTCAATGTGAAATACTATATTGATATGAAGACATTAAGTCTGTAGGCACCAAACATACTGGGCATGACTTATAGGGAATAATAATAGTTTTTGGTATAGAAATTAAAATATAGTTTCATGATTAAAAAACATACTTATTGTCAGGCAATACTTTTAACTTTAAATATATCTAAATAAAATGATAAAGCCTTTGCAATTCCCTTACTTTTAAAGAAATCTGTTCCAACTCCGAAAAGAGCAAGTTTCATCATTTTTTGAATCAAATTATCAAAAACAGATTTTCTGGTTCTTTCAACTATCCCAATAATTAAAATACTAACATTATAATATGTCCATTTTTGATTAATTCAAAACTGTTCAGATCAACAGAATAATGTCATGATACAAAAAATTAGTAGTTTCTAATTATTACTACTTTTTATTATTCCACCTACTCATTATAATAAAAAAAAATACCAGTATTGCTATTTCCATTGGAGTAATGTTATACATGCATTCTGTTTTTCACAGATCACAATGTAAAAGTATGGCCAAATGTTGCTGGTTACATAGCTAGCCAAAGAGATACCCAATGTTTATGTTTACTCAGGTTGTTTAAATAGTACAACAGATTAAGATAATATATTGCTACAAAATAACCAGTGTTAGCAAGGGTAAATTAGTATATATTTATTTTTATCTGGACAAAAAAAATGTTGATTGCTAAAACTTGTTCATTTAACTATGCTTATTATAAATTACTAGACATGAACTAATTATTCAAACACTACAGCAAACCATTACTTAGGGTAAAATTATTTTCATAACAAAAGAGTCTCAACAAATTAATATTCACTATTCATTACTTGCTAAAAGAAATGTTAATTGTTGAATCAACTGCAAATTTAACTGCATTTATTAGAAATTACCAGACATTGACTAATAACAAACCAATAACACATAACACCATTAAATTATTAGCCTACTTAAATGAACATCACAAACAGGGCACCTATTTAACTACAATTAGTTCTAGTAAGATAGAAAGCACTGTAAAGGTGAAAACAAGTCTGTCATCATGCTCCTTTTAAACACTCAACATATAGTATAGTAAGCTTAATATTCATTGATTTATTAATCAGCTTGCACGTGTTTCTACAGTGTCTGCTATCCTGTACTCTAAAATGTAAACAATAGTCATTTAAATGTGTTATTTCTAAATTTCTGTCTTGTTTCAACAACATCTTGCTTAAAAGCTCATGATGTTTTTTTTTACAAAATTTAATTGTCTTTTAAATTGTGAATACTCATGATGGAATAAGAAAAATGATAAAATGTATATAATTAAAGAGTTTTTCATATTACCATTGTTTTAATATATCTTATAATACTTTCATTGCCATCAAAGCTAAAAATATAAAGATCAGTATTATATAAGAAAAACACATTAGTCGAATCAATTAATTGATTAGCAAATTCCACTAACTGCACAATTCTGTACAAAACTATGCCCCTTTTAACCATTGCCTTGTAAACATATCTCAGGGAAATACAAAGAGATCATCTTTATACTTTAGAAACATACTTTGCCATTAGCACTTCAATCCTCATTGCCACGAGTTGCCCAAATAGGTCACACACACATACACAAAAGAAAAAACCTCCGATTTTACCAAACCTTTTTAAACCTAAAACATTTTGAAAATATAGGCATATCAATTTAGTAAAGTCTGTAACTGTCTTTTACTTTTTAACTTTGATGTTAAAACTTTCAATTTAGCAGAAAAATTCAGTTTTAAAAATGTGTGGTTAAGATACACAGCTTTTACTTAATTTCTTCCAGTTATTTTAGCTAACAATAGACATTACTCAACAGATACATAGCAACTGACGATTAGATATAAACTTCAATTTCTGGTATACTGATAAATCAATATTAATTATTATGATAAGCATTAGTTAACAAAAATAAAAAATACTTATTAAGTCCAATTATACACATGCACACAAACATAACACTAAAATTATTCAAATTTTTAATATAATGGTTTTATACTAAACCTTGTGCATAACCTTATATTATAAACTGTTTGATTGCAACATATGGTAAAAATCAAAATTGTTTCACGTAGTAATTCTCTATTGCTCATTTGTACCGGCTAACTGAGTCTACTTCAACTAACTTAAAGAATAAGGAGATTGCTGGATCACTGAATAATTTATAAAGATGCTGGTTAGATTTCATTTGTGTTGTTTGTTCTACTCACCTGCAATATTGAACTTAAAATTAAATAAGATCCTAATAGTATATATATATTCATACAATGAAAAGATTTTTACATGCAATTTGTAGTAGTAGGTTTAGTAGTAGCAATATTTTTAATAAAAATAAATGATACTCATAAGGGTAAATTCCAAAAATAACATTAATAACTTACAGTTACTTCCGTTAAAATGCCTTCCAACGCGTCACGTTTTTCATCTTCAGTTTCTTCACCTTCGAGGATACCTTTAATATACGTTCCAAACACTTCCTGATCTGTGTTCAACTTACTTAATTGCAGATTCAACCACTGTTCAAAGGAATCACTAACTTGATCTTCTTTAGCTGAAGCCATTTCTCTCCATCCTCGTGTTGTTCATTCCCCTACCGATAACTGGTGGCGTCCTCTGCTTTTTTTCACTTTTCTTTTCTGAATGTGTATCAACATAATTCATTCTTCACGAAGTTACCATATCTTTTAGTCTAAAATCAACTTGATGAAACAATACGTTAAGCAAATTGAACTTTTGAAATAAATAAAATTATTGTCTTGGAAACAATATCATTTTTGACCTACTACACTGATATCCGAATAAGTTCAAATAAAGTATTTTTATGACAAATGTTATTGTTAAATTATTCAAGTCGGATTCTTCTCAGCCTTCACTATATGATGTAATTACTATTGCCAAGAAAACCAAAAGCGTCTATTTGCAAAAAAAAGTGCCATTTTCACACCTAAGTGTTTTTTTGTGTGTGTGGGGGTATTTTTACAACAAAATCGTTTTTTGTTTTTGCTGTTTTTTGAATTAAGCACAAAGCTACACAATGGGCTAACTGTATTCTGCCCACCACGGGTATCGAAACCCGGATTTTAGCGTGTAAGTCCGCAGACATACCGCTGAGCCACTGGGGGGCTACAACAAAGTCACATCGAGCTATCTGCTGTGGACTTAATGATGTTTAGTTCATAATAATTAAATCTTAGTGTTTTAAAAATCGTTTAAAATACAGTAAAATTATAATAACCTAATAATATATAAACATTTAGAGCATATTAGTAAGTAACTTTTTACATCGCCGAAAAGAAATTCGAACTGTGGATTATTAAATTAAAAGCTCAACATTCTATCTACTAAATTATCCTGGCATGTTTGTAAGATTCCTTTAATGTTTTATAACAATTCTTAATTTAAGAATTACTTTTTTAATAGTACGTTTATTACCCTACAGTGGCACAGAGGTATATCTGTGGACTCACACTGCTAAAACCCGGATTTCGATACTCCATACTTAAAACCTAAATTCATATACTTCGGTACTATTATTAACTTGCGAGCAAAACAGAACAGAACTAATGTATAGGTATGTAAAATACTAAAGCTACGGATCTGTGATAAAGACATCCATTACACACAGTCCATAAGTGCTAACTTATGGGACAAAAGTAGCACAAATCCCGATACCACTTTTTTTTAAATAAGTATACTTACATTATTATTAATAATTATGATAGAATGACAAGTTTTTTGCCCTTACTCTCCATCTAAGGTAGTCATGAAGCAAAAATAACGTATTTCACTAAAGTACCTAATTATGTAGAGTTTTGCCATCAATACCTTGGTATGTATATTGCCTATTTTCTTAATAGCTCTTTAGACAAAATGATATAGCTCAATACACCTGCCCCCCAGTGGCTCAGCGGTATGTCTGCGGACTTACACGCTAAAGTCCGGGTTTCGATACCCGTGGTGGGCAGAGCACAGATAGCCAGCCCATTGTGTAGCTTTGTGCTTAATTCGAAACAACATCAATACACCTAACCTACAGCTATTTCGTAGTGTTGTTCAAAACTACTTCTGGAATCTGTAGGAAAGTTAGATGGTTGCCAAAGAATAACAGTTGTGAAAACCTGGGTGTACCTTTCATAACAGTTCTCTATTCTATCCGATCCTATCACATATCGAAATGTTTTTCTGATAACAAAGCCACATCTTACTATTTGCTGAACCCACCGAGAGAAATCGAACCCCTGATTTTACTGTTGTAAATCCGTAGACTTACAGCTGTACTAGCAATGGGGGAAATGTAGAAATAACACGTTTCAAACAAACGAAAAAAAAAGATAAAATTACAGTGCTTTATGCCATCATGATATAACTAGAACATACCAATTTGGAAAGATAAAAGGATTTTTTTTACAAGTTTACAACTCATTTATGCTTGCCGTAGTAAGAATGAACTTTAGTATAAAAGTATTTTTTTAATTAGCCATTCTGTTCAGTTAAAATTTGTCATATTTATTATACTCAGTTTTCTAGTTTTAATTATAAAATTAATCCTTGCGATTACAAGTTTGAACTATATTTAAAAATGTGTATCCTAATCTTTCTGGTAATTTATTTACAATGATCATAAAATAATGTGTGTGACTGCCATAGCTCCAAGAGGAAAGAACCTAAAACGTGAAATTTTGCACCCATACTAAGTGAACCATAAGGGTATGCACCTGAGCATTATACTTAACCACGTGCGTACGCATTCTTTTCTAATGAGGCAAGATAGAAAAAAAACGACAAAAAGTAGTGGTTACTTACATTAAAAAAAAATATTATATGGGCCTCGATGGTATGTACCTGGGTATTATTACTTATTTATGTATGTGCACGCATATTTTTAATGAACCAAGTTAGTGAAAAAACCACATAGAAAATAAGTGGTTTCTTACTTTACAAAATTCTAAGTGGGCCCTGAGAGTTTGTACCAGGATATTATAACTTCTTTTATTCACGTGTATCTTTCAAACGAATATTTGTTTGTTTTTTAATTTCGCTCAAAGCTACTTGAGGGCTATCTGCGCTAACCGTCCCTAATTTAGTAGTGTAAGAACAGAAGGAAGGCAGCTAGTCATCACCATCCACTGCCAACTCTTGGGCTACTCTTTTACCAACGAATAGTGGGATTGAACGTCACATTATAACGCCTCCACGGCTGAAAGGGCGAGCATGTTTGGTGAGACTGGGATTCGAACCAACGACCCTCAGGTTACATTAAGATGAGAAGGCAATATTGGTAATTATACGAACTTACGAGTGCAATAGTTCAGTTCATGAACACGCTTGCTACTTATAATTTTACACGAACGCCAAGTGCACTTGTCAATTTAATTAACGTATATATACGTATCAACTTATAACCTTCCATTCTCTTTATTAAATTGCTTGTTTGTTTTTGAATCGATATGAATATTCATGAAATGCGCACGAAAGATTATGTTAATTTACTTGTATTAAACTAAATGTCTTATCACTTATCATATCATGTTGACTTATAAATCTACGAGGCATTCACTAAAACGTAGGGGGACAATAAATAATTTTACGTACAAAAAAAACAAAACAAGCATACTTTTCAACCACCTCGTCAAATTATAAATAGCAATGGCTTTTATTAACTAATTTTGCAGTACACAAGTTTTACACATAGTTTAGATTAAATTGCAGACTGCGTTTGGCACCTATACATGGCTAATATCGTAATTAATTGTTCCTAGAAATACGGAATTCTTAGTTTTATTCCAATGCTCGTTTATCTCACGAACTTCCAATACACTTCGTCACTATTAATATTGTTAACACTTACTAATACTTTTTTCTGTATTAAAAAAAGGAAACGTTTAACATATAAATTTCAAACATATTTGTATTTACATGTAAATTAAAATGTAGAAAAGTAGTTGCCATGACAGATACATTTCATGTAACCTCCGGAAATAAAATGAATAAATAGTTTTAAATTAGTAGTTTAACAGCATTAGTTGACGTTATAGTACTTTGACATCCAAATCAAAGTTATTATTAAAAGTAGGCTGCTACACAACTACTCAAAGCACGTGATGAATACAAAGTTAGCACGTGAAATAGGTGGAAGGATATTTGTTATTGTTAAATCGTCCGTAACTCGACCTTGCTTAAAAGCAATTTTAAATTTTGTAGTTTTTCAATCAATATTTATTTATATTTTAGGTAAATACTGTATCAGACCTGTCAAGCTGTGAGAAAGTTTAAGTTACAATTTTTTAATTTATGAGTATATTATCTCAATATATTTGGACAACGAAATACCAGATTTGAACAAACTGTGAATGAGATGAATAAACAGTCATCTAAGGATATACAATTTAACTGAGTTACATGATAAATGTTTACTTGTGCTAGTGTTATCACTGCATAACTCAACGTAGTCCAAGTTAAAGTGTAAGTGGATACATGCTGAATACTTAGTCATATTAGCAAATTACTGGTTTTTGATATCAAGAGAAACTTCATACCACTGTAGTGTTTCACCAAAAAAATTTCTGTTAACATACAAAATGTTTAATATATTTTTTATTTCTCCAATAAGTCATGTTTTCCTTAATGTGTTTACAACGTAAATACTTTTCTTTTTCCAAAACTTATTCAATCATTTCATCTCCATCATTTCCTGCACCATCCATTCTTAGACTAAGATCATCTAACATTTCCTGCAAGGTAATCTGAGGCGTACCTTCATCATCCATGTCGTCGCTATCTACAGCCATTTTATCTCGATCTATATATAAACAAAGATATGTTTGAGAATAAAATTTCATAAACTCCGAGATTCCAAAGCTAAAAGCTTTTTTACAAGACAGCATAGAGGTACTTTGTTTTCTAGAAAATTGAAAGTTTTTCTTGTTCTTATCAACATCCGAGAAAAGAAAATTAGTAAGCAAATGTCATGACAAAATATAATACTTTTAAAAGGAAAACTGAGCTTTCAAACTGAAACATATATAACAGGAATTATCAAGGATTAATTCTACAAAAGAAAATTACAATTCACTACCAAAAGCTGCAAATTTTATCAGGAAAAAAATAAAGGCCAAAGGTTTGGAAACATACAGTCTATCCATGAAAATGATTTGCTTCATTAATTTTTTTGTTTTAATTTTGGACAATACATATACATATATAAAACTAAGTTATTTTGAAGGCTCTTCACATCTTTAAGCATTTACTTATTTTAATAATTCTATTTGTATAAACGTACCAATGTAAATGTTGACATTTTTGCGATATTCTGGATCTTCCTCCAAATCTTCTAAGAAGTCAGTGAAGTCCCTGACACAATTAGAAATTGTCAAGACAAAAACATCAGTACTGGCTTTTCAATGTTTTGTAAGTTTAAAAAAATTATAATACTAAGCATATTAATAAAAACGTAATAAACAAAATGAACCAACAACTGTTGAATCATAAGATCCAACAAAAATTTACTGGAAAATACAATCTAAAAGTAAAATTATAATACTCGGTCAAATATTCAATAACAAAAATATTATATGTAATAACTATATTAATATATAAATTCCAGCAATAACATCATCAAAGGAGAAAAATTACAAGATGTATCTTTGTGAGAAAACAGAAAGAGATAAAGGTTAATTGTTAACACAAATTACAAAGAGTTGTTCATGATCAATAAGCATATTGATTAACCTTTCTCTAGCAAGTCCATGGTTTGGGACTACACAGATTAAAGTGTACCGCTGAAGTGTTGTGGTTTACAATTGTATCCCCACTGGAAAGATTATTACAGAACTTAAAGATATGAAGTTTTCCACTTTCCTTATAAGAGCATGTAAGACCCTAAATGTTATCATTTTGAAGAAAGGGAAATTTTTTAATACTAAATTGCATCAGTAAAGAAAAGTGTGTTTTTTGTTGTAAATAGGCTACTCCAGCACTTGCCATCAGATAGTAAGAGAAGTTGTATACTGTCCAGTCACAAGATACAAGAATAAATGGTTAAATCATGCTATACCATGCACAATTCATTTCTGTTGTTGAACAGGCCTTTGGAAGTTGTTTATATAGGTCTGATAGCCTTTGGAAATAATGTAATGAAGAGGGAAAAAGACACTTATTTCAGTCTATTGTCCAATCACCTCCTGCAAAGCAACAGTTCATAACCAAGGCCATAACTAAGAACACCTTTCGTAGAGATATAAAGGGGTGTATGAAAGGCCCAGGCACTCATCTCTGTAATGTTATAGGATCATGGGAAGCCTTTGTGGTGCATTAGCATGCACATACAGAAGAAAATTATTTTTATTTTACACTTAAAAATTCTGAAGAATAAATACACAATTTCTAACTAGTTAACTTTGACAGTTACAGTAACAGGTTATAAAAGATAATGCATGTTGAGTTGCAACACTTAACATAATTAAAACAACAAATTGAAGGAGACAAAATGACCTACCTATTTAAACTACTAGTGTCCGTGTCCATGTCAGTATTCATTCGTTGAAGTTTCCACTTTCGTTTACGAGTACGATGAGCTTTATCTCCATATATCTTTTTTACTAATACCTAAAACAAATAGGACATTTAGCTAAAATTATTGGAGAAATATGCAAGAAGTTTTCATTATATTTAATGAGTCATTTTTATAGATACTTATCATAAATATATACTTACATAAACAGAAATTGTTTCACTTTAAACGTCTTTCTTTCTATCATTCGTAAGTATGTTAAATTAACATTTGACTGAAAAACTTACCACATCTGGAATTCTATCATTTTTTAATTTTTCAAAGTGAGGATTGTTGATGTTGGCATTTGCCAAATCAAACCTGGAAATTGAAAGTACCGATACAATCAAACACAGTGAAAAGAACTATCAACTTTTACAGATTAAAAACTCCTAATGATTTTATAAATACATATACTATAGATGATACACAAACTGTAATATTAAATTTCCATATTTAAAAAAATGCATAATAAAAAGCTTATATATAGTACAAGTATAACTCAACTTAATATAATCTTTTACCTTATCAAGGTCTAATCTTTCTTACCTAAAGTTTAATATTCTGGAGCTAATTCTCCATAAACGTGACATCCTACCTTACTGAAGATTAATGCTTAATTCTAGAATGCCAGTGTGGGGTTCCTGTGGCACCATATTACCTAGTGTTAATGATTTAAAATTCTAGGGTTAATTAATGATATTTCATCATCTCCAAGAAATTTACAGACCTAATTTCTTTGCTACTACAAAATAAAAAATTAAAACATTCATATCACGTAAATGATAAGAAACATTACTTGCCCAAGCACAGCATCTCCAGGCTTTAATATATGACCAAGATGGGTCCGACAATGGATGTGATCATTAGCTGTCCCCAATTCACTTGAGCGAACCAACCACACATCTGCTAGGACATGCTGCAAGAGTCAAAGCTTTATATTGTATTTTAACAACTTTTACCTTATTGCACATTAATAAATACTTAACATTTTAGAAGCTTTGCGTTAAAATAAATTTCTTACCAGTAGAATCTGAGTGTTTTGCAATAACTGTATTATCCAAATAAAAAAAATCTCAAGTTTGAAAATTGACCTAACAACTTTCAATACTAAAGTACAAAATAATACAGGATTCAAAACATCAAATAAATAAGATTACAGCTTAAAACCAACCTGATTTGTAAAAATGCAAACTGAACTTTATGGTTGCTTATTTTCTAAGCTACTTTGATACAACTTAAGTATTAAACAAGTTAATATCAAAATTCTACCAATAAATTAATCTAACAAAATACTCAATTTCTTTCTTAACTGTTACTATGGTTTTTGAATATTCTATTGATGTAGTATGCTTATTAACTTATAACTTGCAAGGTTTAGGATACAAGATAATGATAAGCTGTTTTGTCCATTTAAATGCAGAACATAAAAAAACTTTCCCCAATCCTTAATTTGACAAGATCTTTAATAATTATAGTGTTTACTGCTAAATAAGGAGGAAACTTAAAGTTTACAGAATAATGAATTTGAAGAGACTGCACCTTACCTTTGTTGAAAGAGGTCCCTGACCAGCAAAAGTTTTTCTATCTGCATCCATTACAATTTCTATATCCATGACTGTGTATTCTATGAGTTGCTTTGATGAAGATAAGCTAAAGAAAGGGGTCCTCCAGTAAGTTTGGCCATTGATCTCTGCCACTACAAAACAAAACAGACACCAAACATAATGCTTATTATACAGTTAAAACATACAAAACATAATTTCTACACTAAATATTGCCAAACATTGACTTGTTTGTAATCAAAGCTACAGCACCAGACAAATGTTTAACTGTACTACTTCATGAAGCAGCTAAACTGTGACCATTCCAGTTGCATGATGTTAACATGCATATGTAAACAATGTCAATCTACAGAATTTCTAATGCAAAAGTATCACATTTTTATAACATTCTATTCACCCTAGTAACTTCATAACATTAGAAAAGTTCTCAATAAATTATATTTATCAATTTAAAATTGTTCATATCTTCTAACAAGATATAATACTCCAATTGTTGAACTCTAATAAAATCTATTTATTGTACCTTTAAAAAGACTCCTACAGTTATGTTCCATGGCCAATTATTATTATTTTTAAATCTTGATAAACTTCTCTAAATAAATAAAAAACTAAATTTACAAAAATAATTTGCACATGTTTTATTATATACAGCACCATACAAGAATTAGGACAAGGTCAAAAAGCAGATTTCATCCTACTTTCAAACAGCAATGAAAGGTAAATCACAAATGGAACATTATAATTTTATTAACCTTCATACTTAGCACAACAGAAACTAATTGGAAGTGCTTGAGTTCAGCAAACAGTTAATATTTAGTATGTTCATTCAAGTAGAACTCTTATGACATGTTCTTGGTACAAGTATGTAAGAATTCTAAACAGTAAGTATTCTTACCCTGGCTCATTCAATTGTCAATAAGGATTAGTGTAGCATTACTATAGTGTTGGAAGTTGCATTCTATAATGGTGTAAAAGAATTAGCCCCATAAAATTGAAAGAATGACAAAATATTTTCTTGTCATTACATTTTGTACTGTACTGTATAAAAGGATGTATGGTTATCACCAATTCAACTTTTCATTCAAGAACTTAACTGGTAAAAAACTTTTCTTGTAGGTAACTGCAAAATAGAAAAACTTATCAGAAATGAACTGTATAATAATCTGTTATGAACATAATTATGCCAAACAGTATAAATTGTTATTTGTAAAACCTCATTTCAATTACGTTTTCTCAGCTGTAAAAAAGAAAAAAAATTGTATAATATTTTATCGTTATTATGATTTAAAGGCATCTCTTATAAAAAGGCAAAATCTAAGAAAACACTGGTGAAAAAAAGTAAAATTATTTAATCCAGTGTTTCTCAAAACATTCTTCAATATGAAGTGCAACAAATACTTTGAAACAACCAAAATAAACTTACCTTGTAAAGTATTTGGATCCACAAGGTGCACTGTGCTTGTAATTTGAACACAAACACAGATTTGCCCAATATTACCAAGTGAACGAGCAAGAGAAAGAGGGAGACAGACCACATCATCCTAAAAATAAAAAAAACTCTCAAATGAAATGAGTCATATTAGAAACTGATTTTATTAAAACATGTCAATTACTTTATAATACATGTAAGCAGGTCTGGTGCTAGCTAACCATAGATAAGTCTTCAATCTGTCATACCCCCAGTTTTACAATAATGTTCAACATGCTACTACTATACCAGTTTTCAATTTTACAATTATGGAAACTTCACTCATCTTCAGTTCACTGAAGCAAAATCCCACACTATATGCTCTAAGAAGAATATAGCCAATCTAACAAGTCTTGATTGCATCATGACTGATCTCAGGTTTCAATAACCTTGAATTTCTCAAACGTTTTATTTCTCTAACAATAAGTGTGAATAGTTGGTAGAAATCTGAGTAAAAAAAAATGTTTATAACACGATGTTAAATGCATGTATTCCAATAAATTTTACCAAGTCATTTTAGTAACTCTCCATAAAAGTACCTGAAAACAGTCATACATTTTTCAGCACAAATGTCAGTTGTCTCTCACCATCTGACAAGCTGACTCGGGGAACAGTCTTTCATCAAGTCCACTGAGCTTGGTTTAGACAAGTCAGCAAGTGAAGAATTTGTATGGATTGCCAACAAGTTCATTATAACTTTTTTGGCCATTTAACTAGATCAGTAAAATTAAATAAAGATCTATTTTCAATTCCTGTTTACTTTTTCCTCTTTAAAATTGTCTTTGTCATGAGCAACTATGGTTTCTTCACTTTCTAAGACTGCATAACACAAGGATGTAATACTGGTTGTTTCCCTAGTTTTAGCAGTAGTGACTTTTTGCTCATGCTATTGGTAGTATTTTACTTTTTTTTCAATCAACAATTAGCTTTGTATAAACTTGAGAAAAATGTTGCTTCCCAGACATGTTTCTTTTTTTGTTTTGCTTTTCTAATATTGAGCACCAAGAAGATGGTGCCATGTACAACCTTGTCTTTTTTAAGCTTAATTTTCAACCACAATTGAGTTCTTACTGTTTTAAATGCCAGTTTCTTGGCTATCTTGATTTTCCTCCCATAGTTTTACAAAATTTAAAAATAATTTTCTTCTGCACATTTGGAATATTTTTATTTTGAGCACTAAATGAAAAAATGAACAGAATTTTCTACAATACAGGAAAGTAAACTGAGCACTCCACCAATTAGCAACTCACAGCAGAAACGCTCAAGTAGGGTAAAAATACCAAGAGGTGCTTTGCCACATTTACATTAAAATCATTTTATTTTTTAAACACCTTTGGCAGTTGCATACTTTACATATTTGATATATACCAAATTCATTTTTGTCACAACTCAGTAATTATGAAACTAATTTATCTTATACAGAAAACTCATACAACATTGTAAAGTTTCTTTATATTCATATTCATGTACAAACTACTATTACATACAGAAACCATTACCATTATTAACGTATTCAACTTTAAAAACAAAAGAAATTGTATCTGATTACATACCTGTTTATATTTTATTTCTAACATTATAAACAAAGAGAAATAGACAATACAAATTTCACAATTCACATATTGAAAATTAATAAATGTAGTGCTACTATATTCCCATGTCAGTAAATTGAAATAAAACTTATTCGATCACAAAAAATATAAAAAACATACTTTACAGATTGGAACAATCTCCACAGAAAAAGTGTACTTGTAGTTGAAGGTGTTGTTTTGTGGATCATGTGATACCAGGTGTTGGGATGTGATACTCCTGAGAAGAAATAAATTTGCAAGAATTTAAGACTCCATATGAATTTTATATTTACCACATGTAAACATTCAATCATTAATTTGGCTTTTTTATTATGTTATTTAGATCTAAAAACATCAGTAAACCAAATACAGACTGATAAAAGTTCTTAAAATTAGAAGTTAATAAAAACTTAAAAAAAAACCCACAGAAATATACTGTTTGGAATTTTATTAGTTCATGGTTACAACACACAACGTATATTCACAAGGTCAAAGCCTCTAATTCAAAGAAGTTTCAATATATAATGTTACTTCAAAAGAAATTTTGGGATTTCTAGCAACCTAAAAATCAATGGATTAAACGCATTAAAACTACACAAAAATAGCACAAGTTTAAAACTGTTTAACTTTTCAATTAACAGAAAAATTATATATGAAACTTTGAACAAAAATAAACATTTTAAGTTCTTAAGTAAGATGTATATAAAATCTACAGTTCATGTCAAAACAAATTTACCTTGATGGCACCAATGCCTGTACAAATTCCATAAATTTACGAGCATCATCTCGTTTGTCAAAGAAGAAGTCCAAGCCCTCTACAAAAAATAATTTACATTTTCTAATATTTACTATAATGAATCAATAACATAGCTATCTACATATCTATTTACTTCTAGGAATGAAACAATAAATAAGTCTAAAACAGCAGAGAGGCATTTGGATGAATTACTCCTAATTTAAGTAATAAATAGAGTAATTTAATATAAATCAATACCTCAGAGCAATCAATCACTATATATTTTAAAAGTAGTTTAACAACACAAACAAATTTTACTAGTAGTTTTAAATAAAATAGTTTGTCTCATCATCTACTTATAACACTCATAACTATTAGTTGCAGTAGAAGTCAGAATAAATAAATAAATAAATATATATATATGAGGCTAATGTCCATCTGTCTACAGAATTCCTCCAACAGTTTACATTTGATTTGAATAAAACTTTACACAATTTTTTAACATCCTAAGGAGAAGTTTCTAACAAAGTTTCGTTACAACCGAGTCTCATATGTATCAGGATGAGACTCTGAAACACAGTATACGTGACACTGTCAACAACTGGATTGCCTGACATATTCATACTTATGAGAAGCTGATAAAAATTGAAATGTACAAAGTTCTTTAGTCACTAGTAAAACATTCAAAACATTTTTTTATATTCCCTTAATTAAGATTATTATAGTAAATTAACTGAGCTAAAGTACTGACAATGCCTTTTGCAGAAACTATCACAAACAGTTGTTTTTTGGATGGTATTTCCGCTATTAACTTAAAAGAAACTGAAAAAATTATAATCTTACACTTCGTATCACTTTATTAATAAGTTTTTTTTTTTGTTTTTTTTATCTGATTGATTGATTTAGTGATTTGTGGCACAAAGCAGCTAGGCTGTCTGCACCAAATGTCCGGTAAAAAGGTAAAAATAAATTAAATGCATTAAAATACAGAAAAGGAAATGAAGGTAAAACAAAACATCATTGAAAAACAGAAAAAGCATAAAACCAATGCTGACTCCTAGTTTACAATGTTAAGAGAAAAAGCAGAGTAAAAGAAATTGTAAAGTACTTTCTCTAGAAAAATGGTAATGATTATAACCAGCCAGGAAGACTAACAGGTAAGTTCAAGAACCACCGTCAGTCACCTGAAGTTGGCCTTTCCAATCCTGGTTCCAGGTTATGTATCATAGCGGCCATTATCAAAATGTAAAATAAAAGAAGTTTTAAAAGATATATAGCAAATTTGTAATAATGAGTAGCCAAATGTCCAGTAAAAAGGTAAAAGGTAAATGTAGTAAAACTGGTAAAAGTAAATTAAGGTAAAAATAAAACAGCAAGTAAAAACAGAAAATTGCATAAAACCGATGTTGAGATTCAGTCTACAAAGTTGTAAAGAACTTCCTGTAGCAGAATGGTAATGATCATAACCCACCAGGAAGATTAACAGGCAAGTACCAGAATCACCATCAGTCACCTGAAGTTTGTCTTTCCAGTCCTGGTTCCGAGTTATGTGTCATTATGGCCAGTACCACAGGGTAAAGTATTAAAAGTTTAAAAGACATGCAGCAAAATTGGAATAACAACTCGCCAGGACAACTAACAGGTAGTTCAAACAACCGCGTTAGTCACCTGGCATCAAGTAATTTAATGGTCTGGCCATTTTCCAATTTCAAATTGAACTAGAGAGATTAAAACTTTGAAAAGGGAACCACAATTAAAAAGGTGTAATGAATAAATATCCAACACATGAATGAGATTAAAAAGATTAACGGTCATTAAAAAACTAAAAACTTTATCAAGGTGGACAGTGTCACCATCACCAACAACACTGTCCAATGTTACAGATAAACCCTGGGAAAAAACATGTTTAAAACAGTGCCGTCGCTGTGAGTCATAACAATGGCAAAAAAAGTAAAATGTGGCTTACAGTGGTTTGAGTGTTACACAAACTACACACTGGTGCAACAGTTCGAGATAAAAGAAAACGATGAGTTAAAAAACTGTGACCAATGCATAGTCTAGTTAGAACAACTTCCTCCTTCCAAACCTTAAGGAAGCTAGATGGCCAAAGCCCAATATAGGGTTTTATCTGAAAAAGCTTGTTGTTGTGTTGCTCACTCTAAGTGGACTGCCAGCTGGCACAGAGCCGAGCCTTGTATACAGGACCATAGTCCATGTACAGAATAGACACAGTGGTGATAGTGCCTGAGCAGATAGATTTAGCTGCCATGTCTGCAAGCTCGTTCCTGCGAATACCAGCATGGACTGGTATCTAGAAAAACTGGATAGAAGTAGTAGTTAATGAGAAATGGGCCAGTTGATTTTGAATATCAGTGAGAACAGGGTGTAGCAATTCCAGAAAAGCCCCAGTGTAGAGTCGAAGTCCAAGCTGATGAATGGGGTCCAGCATCTTTAAGGCCGAGAGTTTGGCAGAGCCATAGACCATTTATCCATAGTCAAATTTTGATTGAATAAGAGCACGATATACCTTCAACATAGGAAATCGACCTGCTCCCCAACTGGCAGTAGAGAGGACACAGAGGATGTTTAGTGCTCTTGTGCATTTGACCCGTAGCTGCTTTAAGTGTGGTATAAAGGTCAGCTTGCAGTCAAAGATAAGCCCCAAGAACTTGGTCTCAGAGACCACTGTCAGCAAAACTTCACCAATATAAAGTTCAGGATCAGGGTGAATACCCTATTGGCAGCAAAAGTGCTTGTACACAGTTTTAGAGAGAGAAATATTAAAGCCATTTGCCAATGTCCACTTCAGTACACGATTGAGGGGAGTTTGTAGTTTTCTGCTCAATATATCTCATGTTTGACGACTGACACGAGATGTGAAAGTCGTCGACATAAAGCCCATTCGCAACAGTGAGAGGGAGTTGTTAATTGATGGCATTTATCTTTACACTGAAAAGTGTGACACTTAAAACACAGCCCTGAGAAACTCCAAGCTCCTGTTGAAATGAAAGTGTCGAACCCACATGAACTTAGAATCTCCTGTCTATTAAAAGTTTTTTAATAAACATGGGTAAATGGCCACGTAACCCATATGTATGGAGATCTTGCAAAACGCCATATCTCCATGTTGTGTCATAAGCCTTCTCAATGTCAAAGAATATTGATACAAGATATCGGCATTTCAGAAAGGCTTTTCTAATTGATATTTCAAGTCAAATTAGGTGGTCTGTGGTGGAGTGCTGTCGTCAGAACCCACACTGGGTGGGCGAGAGGAGGTTGTTTGACTCGAGGAACCAAACAAGACAAGCATTAACCATCCTTTCTAAGGTCTTACAAATATAGCTCACCAAAGTAATTTGACAGTAGTTTGAAGGAATTTTGGGATCTTTCCCTGGCTTAGAGAAAGGTAAGAAAATAGCCTAGTGCCAGTCAGCAGGAAAAACATTCTCCTGCCAGATCCAGTTAAAGACAATTAGAAGGACATCAAGAGAAGCAGGAGATAGATGGTGCAGCATGTCATAGTGTACATCATCAGGTCCAACAGCTGTACTGTCAGACTGATGAAGAGCCATTTTTAGTTCCACCAGTGTAAAGGGACAATCAGTACGAAAGGAAAGAGGTGAATGCTCTGCCCGAGTCTTGAACAAGCAGAAGTGCTAGATACCCGGAAAAAAGCTTTCACCTAGAATATCAGTGATGCTCTGGACATCAGCCACCTCCTGACCATCAGAGAATAAGATTGAGAGGGGGACAGAATTGTAGTACCCACTGACCTTTGGAATCCTGTCCCATATGACCTTGAAACTGGTGGTAGAAGATATGTTAGTTGTGAACTTAATCCAAGATTTCTTCTGGCTTTGACGTCTTACCCACCTAGCATGTGCACAGGCCCATTGGAAAGCAATGGGGTTCAAAAGTGTGGGATATCTACAAAAAGTGTTCCAGGCCCGTTTTTGAGCCTTCTGTGCTGATTGGCAAGCAGAATTGGAACAATGGACAAAGATATCCAAGGGTGTGTTGAGTGACAAAGACAGGGTGGGCACATGCTGATCAACCAATAGTGCCACCCCTCCATGTACTCGTCCATCACACAGCCTGTCTGTACAGAGAAAACTGCTGAATGGTGACTGTATCAGCAGGTTTTAGAAATGTTTCTTGTAAGGAAAGACATACAGGATGGTAAGAAGCAATCAGTGTTTTGATATCATCCAGATTAGAATGTAAACCTCAACAATTCCATTGTATCAAGGTGGCCATTTTTAATGACAGGTAGGCAAAGTGGCTGGAGAACCCTTCTGTTAAAAACTACGTCTTTTTTCCTTATGGTCCTTAGTTGAAAGAGGTCTATAAACCTCCATGGATCCTACCTTGGGTCGATTGGGCAGGTTTTTGTTATTGGAAGGGAATTCCAGTGACTGAAGACACGAACAAATAATTGTTTTGCCTCTTGGGGTGGGAGAAAAAGATGTATCAGAAGAAATGCTTGTATTTGAAACTGAAGGATGTGGATCTTGAGGTTTGTTGGAATGTATGGGAGGAATAGAGATGGGTGTGGAAGTCAATTCATCAACCTTTTTAACCATTGAGGTCAAAAGGCTTTTCATTTGTTTTGAAAACAATTCTCTTGGAGGCACAGAGAGATCTGTCTGCACTCCCACTGCAGTTGTGGAACAAAGTGCAGCAGCACATGTCCAAAATGGAGTGGTGGGCAGCAATTTCTGAGCCTCAGGATAACTAATGTTTTGAGTCATTTTCAAACCCTGCACCTCTTTTTCCACCAACCATTTTGGGCAAGAACAAAAGTAGAAACAGTGAGAACCATTGCAGTTGACGCAATGTTGATCCATGTCACATTCATTGGCATCGTGGTCCTTATCTTTTTGAGTGGCTGAACCTCTGAAAACATTGGAAACATCGGAGAGGGTTTGGAATGTATGGCCATACCCTGCAAATTAGATAACGTGCCTTGATTGTGGCAAGTGCATGTGATGATATAAATATCAAAACAAGGGTATTTGTTGGCAGTGTAACTCCATCTTTGCGAGTGGAGATGTGCCTCACTGCAGAAACTCCTCGAGTGGAGAGACCAGCCAGAATCTCCGACTTGAGGACGTTCTTCAAATTCCTCTCAACAATAACTCCTCATGATAAATTCAAGGTAGCATGACAGGTACCTCAATAGGTATATCCCCAATTGTCATTGAATTCAAGAGGAGTTTGCTGTGTTGAGTTGTGGATGTTTCAACTAATATGTCTCCAGATCAAAGCTTCTTTACAGACTTTGGAGAGCCAGCAAGACCCTTTAGTCCCTTCTGAATAAAAAAGGGGGACATTTGCCTTAAAGGATTTTCTGAAAGAGAATGTAATACAAGAAAATGAGGTACATGTGTTACAGATATTGAAGATTGCTGCTCAGAGTTTTCAAGACATAACCGTTTACCTATTGACTGTTTTTTCACTATTTTATTTAAATTTTTTGAAGGAGGATCCATAAGAAAAAAGAAAAATTTCAGTACCCACTGACCCCACCCACCATGGAGCCCTACAAGGGGATGCACTACAATGTCATGCAAGGACAATGCAGCAACGCCAGGGTTTCATGAGCACTGTACCCAAACACCAGCATCAGACACAATGTCCACAACACCTGTTGAGAACTTCCAACACTGGTACTTGGTTGACTCTAGCCCAAGTTGACCAGCCGATTGACCCAAAGGGGGCCACCCAAAGGCTGCCCATCTACAAGAATTCAAGGCCAAAGTGGTGTGTTAGTGTTGGACTCCTCAACCACCAGGATCCTCACCTCCCCCTCACAGGTTGCCAAGCATGGCAAACACGTAGGTGGATGTTTAGATCCCAGAGGTTTGTTTTTTTTAATCTAGCCATTCTTAAAATTTAAACAGACTTATAACTCACTTTAGTGTTTTATAAATTTTCTTTTTTTTTTTTTTAACTGACTACTTGTTACTGTACATAATCATTTAATAAAAAAAAGGATTCATACAGAGGGTTGAAAACATTATATTAAAATCATTTTGTAAATTCAAATAAGCAAACCACATAACAACCACGGCCAATAAAGTTATGATGGAAATTACACATAAAGAAAGTCACATTCTGACATTCTGTTGGTACTGCTTCCAAACACTAATCACTTTTGGGAAGTATATGTAACACCTCTTTTTATGCAAAGTGTTCATATACTGTGATCACAAGGATGTATTCAGACTGAGAATTTAGCATTATCAAGACAGATATACTTGCACCTAATATTATTGGAAAACAAAGAATATGGATCAACTTGGAGTGCTAGAAAGACCTAACACTTGTTGCAGATCTCTTTCTCGCACTCCACATTGAGCATCAAGTTAGTAAAGTTTGGCATCTTTTAAGAGGTAAGGATCCAAAAACACAAAGCTCAGTGGCAAAAGCTGTCCACACACCCCACACAACAGTACTCAACATAATTAAGATCACATTCTGAAATAAATTCTGCAAACAGAGGAAGAGTTCACTAAGAGAAAGCTTCTAATGATACCTCCATTTCAACCATCACATACCTCAAAAAGCACCAAGAGAATGAAACAAAATGTACTATGTACATCTGTGGATTTCTGAATGATTGGACTTTGAAATGGATCTGGAAAACCGTCCTCCTGGCACACTCAGCAAAATGTGGAATGTGTATATTTTGACACAAAAGCCTCACTGTTACAAAAAAAACTATTTCATGACTATTTTCAGGATAGTTGATAGATATAGCATGACCAGATGTGGTTACATAAACCAAAAGTGTTTTAGTATAATGTTTTCAATCTTTTGTATATGGAAAAATAGCCAGATTCAGAAGTTAAGATCATACTCTTTCCCAACACAAACAAACAATACAGTCACGATACTTTTTCATCATTCATCTCTGAAAAAATTTTAACATCTAACTTGAAAGAATAATTACATTAGTTTTCTTCTTAGAAGAAAATTCTGAATTTATTACTTTAAAAATGCAATCTCAGTCTACTTTATTTTTCTTGAAATCTTGACAATGGAAGCTAATCATTTCATTGGTTAGATAATTAAGAAAGTAATAAAATCTCTGGTGATATAAGACAATAAATATTTAATAGAACAATAACCTACAGTAGGATATAAATACAGCATAACATACAACACATACAACATCTAGCTATTTCCTCTTGAAACAAGTACTGGGTTGGGGTATGGTTAATACTCAAATTCCTCATTTCATTTACCATTTTCTTACAAACTGGTGACAACTTGATTTAATCAAGAATCATACTATATGTTCAGAGAACTTTCTTTACTTGTTATATACCTCTTCCTAGACTCTTGCATTTGGCTTTCAAATACGGTTTAATTAACTGAGAATGATTTGGGATATATAAAGAATTCATAAATCTGGTGCTCACTAAATATGGATCAGTAAGTGGGGGTGGCTACTTGGGATTCTTCCAGTTTTCTCTATTATATGGGGTATGCATACAGTATAGACTTTCAACCATTACTGGAATACTTTAAACATATATAGAAACAATATATCCACACTTAGTAACACATCAATTCTTTAACTGCAATTTGGTTTCAAGTCCAATCAATCATTTAAAAGATTTCCATATTATTTATACATACTTTCAAAATACACACTTGTATTAAATCTTTCACCATGTATCACACAGGTACATCTGCTACTATTGTCAATATTCAACATTTGGTTAGTATTATTTCCTTACACCAAAGTAGAAAGAACTTTTACCATGAGAAGCTTTTAGATACAGGCAACTCTGGTGAACTTTGTGCTTGAGAATAAGTTGTTCCAAATAGAAAAATGTTTTCTTGTGTTCAGTCTGGAAATAAAAAAACATCATCATTACAAAAACGTTCTTGAATTGTCACATTGAAACATTAGCACATAGTCAACTTGTGTATTTTTTTATAACACCACTTTCTAGCAAAGCTTTACTTAATCAAATTTCTTTCTGCTTGTCTAAAATGATATTTTTATCTTGTCATCAGTTACTTTTAATTAAAACTTTTAGTTCTGCAGTTTATTGAAACTTCCAGCATCACTTTGCATAGAAGAGTCCATTTAAATCATTTATATTTACAGATAATTACAGGTGTTTTAAGCTTATAACAATGTGTCAAATTCCAAAATTTTTTTTTTTTTTTTTTTCATAATTGATTTTTACCACCTATACTAATTTTACAGCTTGTTAAGTCTATTTATGTCACAAGAATTGTAAAAAAAAATTTTCATAAATTAATGTACTGTAACATCTCATGAAATGAAAAAAACACTTTTATATTTCTTAAATGAGCAGCTGGAAATTGTTTAAGAAATCAAACAAGCAAAATTGTTTTTTCTGAGATGGAACGAATATTCAGTACGAGTTAATACTACACTATCAAAAGAAATCAAATCTAGCCAGATATTAGATTTGAAATAAATCAGAGAGCATTTCCATCAACAGATTATCTCAATTATTACACAGGCATGATAGTACTTGCACATGCATCACAAATAATAGGTATTGCATCATTTAGCACAGTGGTAAAAACTACTAGATTCTGAACACAGTAGCATTTTGCCTTGTTTTAAAGTGATAGAGCCATGACAACTGCACAGATGTGTTATGTTGTTCAAATAACTGTCATGCTCACAATACTTTTTATCACAGGTAGTCTCAATAATAGCAACAACAACAACAATGGCAGGCACATTCCAAACAACAATTTCTGTAGGGGATCAAAAGTTGAACACATTTATCAGTTTTTCAAACAATAATAATTAAATAAGAAGTTTAATACTGTACTATACTGGTGTGGTATCTCATGCCTGTAGCACACTTTCTTTATGTGGTAGTACATCTACTATCTAATCTGAAAGCACTAGCAACTGATTAAATACCAAGAGTTAAATAATCATTATCTGATCAAACCTACAACATACCCCATCCCTAGTTCTATATTCACATACATTTCTACCAAAGTCTAACTGTACCTTCTGTCGAACTTGTACAACAGCTCTCCAGTAATCCTTAGCTTCGTTACGATGGCAATCTGGGCACATTTGAGTGTTAACAATATATTCAACAACAAAAACTTGTTGCAGTACAGCACCACCAAGGACCTCCTTTTGCACAGTGAGTTTCACTTTGATTCGACGTGAATGGGGTTCAGTCCAAACAAATCCAGCATCAATTAATCTGATCTACACAAAACAAACAAAGGCAACTCTTGCTAAATTCATGACAGAATAAAAGTTACATTTTAAACTTACTACAGACTGAAAGCTATAGAGTTGGTATTTGAGATTTTAGGAGCTTTGCATTTAAATCATTCAATAACACTGTTGCAGAAATAACTAATAAGACTAAAGAAAGTATCCAAAAATAGGAGTATTAAGACCATTTTACATCAAAACCAATAAATAAGTGATCAAGACAAAAACCAGTTCAAACACCATTGTTTACAAGGTTAATAAAAACTATATTCAAGAGCTATGTACCAGCCATCCCTAATTTTCAACTGATTATCTACAGTGTTTTCTTACAGTAAAGTCACATCTGGCTATCTGCTTAATCCACCCGGGGGAATTGAACCTCTGATTTTAGTGTTGTAAATCTGTAGACTTACAGCTATACTAGCAGGGGACAACTAGGGAGAGAAGACAATAACTACTTCACTGAAAAGAAGGATCTGACAGTCACCCTTATAATACCTCAAGGTATTAAAATAGAGAACATGATTTTTTTTTTTTTTTGTAATACAAGAATACCAATGATGGACAAATATCCATAGTTTGGCATGCCAACTACAGGGCTTTTAGAAATGAACAAAAAACAAAGTATGAATTAAAATGCAATATTTATTCCAATGTGCAAATAAACAACTGCCACTTTAAAAAAACAGAACAATCAAACACGAAATTCCTTCACAACAATTTGAAAAGGTAAGTATGAAAATATTTAAATAATACTTTAAAAAACAGATAATACATACTGTTATTTTTGGCTCCAATGAAATTTCATTAACTGTAATTTGAAATGTTTCCTTGCAAATAAAATCACAAAATTCATTATATTCAATTTTATTCTAAACACATTTTTAGGCAAACCAATAACACAATCTTGTTTCATAATTAGTAATCTTTGTTATTATTATTATTAAAATTGACAATAATATAATTTTGACCAACTTCTCTCTTTACCAGCCACTAAACATTTTGCTCCTGTAATAATTGTCCCAAATGTGTTATTCTGAATCAATTACTTAAAGATATTTTGTAAGCTGGGAGTAAAGTTAAGAGCACTCTAATAATGTTTGTTCCTATGCCTTCAATTAAAATATTTTTAAAAATACTAATATATATTTTATTAAATTTATTACAATCTTAGAAAAACATATTTGAGCATTATCATTTACGTATACTTTGGATGTGGTCAATTTTTCCACTAAGAAAATCTGCTATTAACAATAGTCAATTACTAATTGTTGTACCATCCACTACACAAAATCAAATCTACAATACCTATTCACTTTTATAAACCTTTAACCCTTTTTCAACAGGCTTGATATAATATACCCGAGTTTGTGTATACATTTGCAAATACTAATAAGTATTTGCAAAATAACATTTGATGCAGTGTATCTTCACAAAATTTGGTAGACTTTTAGTAAAGATTGTAAATATTTTGTAAAAAAAAAATCTTTTAAATGAAGTATGTTTAATAAAAATTTATTTGTGAAAATATTAAGTTTGTTTTGTTACTGGTCTGAGTGCTCTATGATTTAAGTTATGATTAAAAACTATTCTTCATCCTAAGTATCTCAAAAACTATTTGTATAATCTCTGAAACCTCCCAAATGGATTTCAAACATGTTTTCAATAAAACTTTATATTTTATCTGTTTTCTTCTCAACCCTAGCTATGTGGAGTGTGTAAATTTGACTGACCTCATAATCATAAAAAAATTTGGAAATAAATTATGCATCTTTCATTTTAGAATGACTACAAATTACAACATAAACACAAATGTTTAGTTTAAATAGACTAAATCTCATAACTATACATTATATGGATCTTGTATTGCACGTACACTCATGTTACCATATGCAGTAATATAAAACTGATTTTTAGTCTTTGCAAAGTGATGATGTCTTGGCTATTTAGTAAACTAGTATTTTGTAATATACAGTTACATTTAAATTACTCTACATTACAAATGTATACAGATTATTACTGTTTAGAAATAAATTAAACTTTCTTCTTTAAATATTGAATGGTAAATAAAGAAGTAAAGCAAACTATCTCTTTTTTTAACTCAGTTACTGCTTGAGAGATTACTAAAGCCTCTTGCATGTGGATGATGTCTTGTTTATTTGTTTGTTTTGGAATTTCGCACAAAGCTACTCGAGGGCTATCTATGATAGCCTTCCCTAATTTAGCAGTGTAAAACTAGAGGGAAGGCAGCTAGTCATCACCACCCACTACCAACTCTTGGGCTACTCTTTTACCAATAAATATTGGGATTGACTGTCACATTATAATGCCCCCACAGGTGAAAGGGCGAGCATGTTTGGCACAACCAGGATGCAAACCTGTGACCCTCAGATTACGAGTCGCACGCCTTAACACGCTTGGCCATGCCAGGCCCAACCATTTTAACATATAAATGAAGAAATCTTAATGCAACTCTAAGCAATGAACACTTGATTTACAATCTACATAAAGTCAAACACATTAAATGAGTATTGATTTGTAAGTTACTTTAATTAGAGAAAAACAATTTGGATTTGCACTTCATCTGTCTTCTATGTGTATACAAGAAAACATTTATATTGAATCTCAATGATGTTTTAGTTTTTATGTATATCACTTTTACATACAATGATTTGTTTTCACCTTATTGAGCCCTTTAAGTTTTTTTAGACACAAAGCTAGGAGTTCCCTTGATTCCAGAGCACAAACAATCCACTGAGCAGGTGGTTGGAGGTATCTATTATAATGAAAATCAATGTAAAATAACAACAATTATTCCGAAATGAAATATACTAATTACAAATTATTTTATGTACTTAAAGAGAAAATGAAATCATAATCTCAATTCCAGCAAATTGCTATAGTTGCAAAATTTATGCACCTAGCTAAGTTTCTACATTAATAAGTTGGCATGCACTAAAAACCAACATAAAGGCTTTTAAATTCACAGAAATATTTCCTTTTTTTTGGTTGTTTGCAAAATTTTCCAGATGAGCTGGTTGGTATTGGTAAATTTATGATCCTTTCTCGAACAAGTAAAATGATAATTTGTTTCCATTTTGTGTCTTAACAGATGCAACACAATTAGATATATACTATATATTATTACAAGTTATTTATGCATAAAGTAAATAATACAATAAACAGATGCTTAAATATCACAATTAAAAGGTTCTCCATTTAAAGAAAATACAGCAGATTAAAATCTAGTAAGTTGTATTTCAGGTTAAATTTTTAATACCAGATGTTTAAAAATACAAAGTCAACTATTTGGCAACAGAATCAAATCAACCTAGCTGGTACAAATGATTGCAAACTAAAAAGTAACAAGAATATTACAAATACATATACCTGTAATGATATATAATGTTGCCACATACTTCATATTTTCACATATTTTAGTTTGCTTCTTTTTTTTTCTTTTACAGAGATATAATCATGAAAGAAGATTGGTGAGAGGTAAGACAGCTCACACTTTTCTCACTTCAGATCAAGTTTGGTATAAACATTTCAGATTATGGAAAGTCATAAAAGACCAAAAAATATTAATAAAAACTATATATTGTACTTAAAAAGTTCCAAAAATGAAAAGTAACTCTCATTACATGTTTGAAAATAATTTTCTTTGAGAAAAAAATCCTCACTCACAACAGTGATTTTCATGGGACTAAACAACTTCACATTCCTTTGTATTACATTTATTTCAAAAACCAGTATACAAGTAGTGGGGAGAGTCAACCAAGTGGAAACTATAAATTTCAAAAGATGGAACTTATAACATCTAATATCCAATCTGTATTATTTACTGTGATCCTTCTACTTTTTTTTCAGTGCAAATAAACTTCAAATATTCCAATTTATTTTTCATAATTGAAGCTAAATCTAACAAGCATATTTTTAGCAGCATTAATTTACACTATTTTCCAATATTCAAACACAGGTATTATGCAAACCTATGCTAAGCTCTGAAACAATTGTATTTAAGCATCACATTTTCATATTCATAGCTCTGAAATAATATTTATATATAATGATCTAAGTGCAAATTCACAAAGTTGATTTGTACATATATAAATGCCACTCAAAACAGAGTTGTGTATTTATACATTTTCCTGTGGATTAAAAACACATTTTTAAATGTTTTTGGTAAGAATTTTTCACTAACAATGTTAAAATTTTTCCAAAGTTAAAAATAATACAAGTGTGAATTACTATTTTGTAAACAATTAAAATTTCAAATATAACAATTATTTAAGAAGATATAACACAGTTGAGTATCAACACTATTATTATTGATCTCTTTGCATTATCTTATTTTCCAATAAGTACGAAAGAAGAATTGTCCACCTATATTACTAACCTTTCACAACTTTTACAGAAGTAAAGTGTAGCTTGTTTTGGAATTCCTTCAGTAATGTCCACAAGAGTTCGTATGCAAGCAATGCACATGTTGGCTGGATTGGGATCTATTGTAGTTCCACACTGACAGCATAAGCTATGAAATAAAACTAACCATTAGCCCTAAGCTGATTAAAAACAAAAAAGGACAACCAAGAAAATAAATTTTGATAGACAGGAAAATTATGCTTTGTTCAAATGTATTCTTTATTTTAGAAAACTTTTTAAATATTATTTATCTTTAACTTATGATTAAGTTCTTTTATACAAGTAATTAAATAGTAAGATTTTAATTTGCTAAGACTTAAATATTAGTAAAAGAATGTGTAGTTCACATATTTGCTACATAACTATTTTTCTTTTATTCCAACTTTTTTTTACTCATAAGTTAAAACTAGTTTCATTATATTATATATAATTATTAATACAAATCTTAATCTTACTATTATCATCAAGTTTGTAATTGTCTCTAGATTATGAATTCTCAATCTTTGTTCAACTAGCAGCATCTTTCAAGTATACTGTGTGAAAGTTGAATAACTGTAAAAAAGCACAGTAGCAGATAACTTGTAAATCCAATTTTAATCTGCCCAGATTTAAAAAGAAATGTTTTGGTATTCAATAAACAAAAATTATAAGAACCACTATTATAATCATTTCTCTTGAGATTTTTCTGTAATACCTTGAAGAATAGTAAAACAGAAATCACACAAAAAGAATTATGGTGACTGTCTCCAACAACATCCATACACAAGTATCACCCAGCTGAGTACAAAAAAAAAAAAAAGAGCTGGAGTACCTGCAAAGCCCACAATCACCTACATTCCCAAGTTTGAAGGTCTAAGGCCAACATGGGAAAATGGGAGTAATCCAATAGACCTACTGCCCTCAACAGCAGTAAGAAGGATACAATGTAATCTAATTGTTTACTCATAATTCCAGGTCCCATGCACTGCAGCCAGTGAACATGCAGGTGAATGTAAAGACAACCTTATCATTGATATATTATTTTTTTAAAAAAATAACTAATTTAGATGTATCAAAGTGTTAATAATTTGAATAGGTTTCTTATAGGTGGTCTCGGTACTGACATGATATTATTAGAAATATTGTTATTTAACTTTGGAAACATAAATGCTAACTTTTCGTTTTTCAACAGGACTATAACCAACGCACAATGACTTGATTAATGAGTAGAATAAGTCATCAGTTTACATCCTACGGTAAGAAATGTATAAAATAATTATTTGTTACTCTTTTTTTATTGTAGGTAATGATAGCCTTGAAAACCGAAATTGTACTTTCCTTTTATAATAATAACCAAAACATTATAATAAATGAAATCTATTTAAAACAAATAAATTATACATATTTGACAAATGTCTGTGTTGCATTTGAAAGATCAAACATACTTGTCGTCGTGACTATACTATTCCTAAGGAATCTTACATTTTATTTCCTTTCGAAGGTTCAACTTCCCTTGTTACAAATTCCATCTTGTCGTGGCATTCACAAATTTGTCCGACTTGTCCACACACGTGCAAAATGTAACGAAGGTTAGCCTAAAGTGGTATTACACGTATACTATTTCTTATTAATCAAATAAATAAAATATCGAAATTAACAGTTAAGACTAAATAAATACAATCTTGAATGAGAAAAACTATATATATGATACACAAAAATAGAAATTATCATACCACCCACGTTTTTTTTCAAAATCTAGTTTTTAATTTTATAATTTCAAATTCTACGAATGGATCTCATATTAATATTCCCCCTACCGCTGATTTTCCAATGATAAAAATCTACCAAGTCTTTAAAGCAGTCTTTCAATAAAGACTGAAACTCAACTTCTACAGACGATATTTAGCAATTACATTTTTTGAGAAGTTAAGAGCTGTGAAACTACCAGCTGCAGTGCGAAATTTATATAAATTCGAGATTATTGAAAGGTTACATGAAAAAATTAAAATAGCAAATAATGCCAAAAGCAAAACTGTAAATTTGTAGGTATTCCCTAATGTATCCAATGAACTTCCATACCAAATTTGATGAAGATACATCCACAGTAGGTTAGGTAGTGGTAAAAAACACAAAAACTTTCTAATGCAAAACTGGAAGATCTTTATGTAGCCCCACATGAAACAAGTTACCGTATTTTACACCTTTTAAAGACGTACTTTTTCTTTAAAAATATGAGGTAATCTCTTAATTAATGTCTGTTTGTTCTGTTTGTTTGTTTTGTTTTTTGAAATTTTGCACAAAGCTACTCGAGGGCTATCTGTGCTAGCCGTCCCTAATTTAGTAGTGTAAGACTAGAGGGAAGTGAGCTACTCATCACCACCCACCGCCAACTCTTGGGCTACTCTTTTACCAACTAATAGTGGGATTGACCGTAACATTATACACCCCCACCGCTGGGAGGGCGACCATGTTTAGCGCGATGCAGGCGCGAACCCGCGACCCTCGGATTACGAGTCACACGCCTTTACGCGCTTGGCCATGCCAGGCCTATGTTTGTTCTGAATTTCGAGCAAAGGTATTCAAGGATTATCTGCGCTAGCCGTCCATAATTTAACAGTGTAAGACTAAAGGAAAGGCAACTGGTCATCACCACCAATCGCCAACACTGGAGCTACTCTTCTACCAACGAATGGTGGGATTGATCGTTATATTATAATGCGCCCACGGCTGAAAGAGCGAGCATGTTTGGTGCGATCGAGATTCGAACCCGCCACCCTCGGATTACGAATCGAACGCCTTAACACGCTTGGCCATGCAGGGCCTTAAGTAATGTCCGATTTTTGGTTCAAAAAGAGAGAAAGGACCTCAAATGTTTTTAATGTTATTTAATCTATAATGTACGTTACATTATTATTAATTACTTCATGCCAACGATTTACAAGCTTCTGAATATCAGTTCAATAAAATTCATGGGGTTTGGACGAAAAAAATGTTGAGAGGATAGTTTTCATATCTTTGTGTGTTTTAAGCTCTTTTCCATCTAGATAGTTTTACAAGCTTGGGAACAGATAAAAATCAAATGGGGCAAAGTTTGGAGAATAAGGAGGATGTGGAAGCTTTTCTCAATCTAGCTCTTCAATCCTCGCAGATGTGATTTTTGCTGTATGGGACCGTGCATTAACCTGGTGTAATATTACACCTCTACGACTAATCGAAGCAGGCCTCTTTTCTTTCAGTGCAACATTCAAGCGTTTTAACAGTTGACAATAGAAGTCTGATGTATTCGTTACATTGTGTGGCAGCAACTCAAAGTGTATCATACCAACAGTATCCCACCAAACACTTAACAAGACTTTCCTATGGTAAAGGTCCATTTTGAGTTGTGCTTTAGCCAGTTTACCTAAACTAAGCCATTGTCTGCGATGCTTAACATTTTTATAAAATAACAATATTTCATCTCCAGTAACTAACCTGTCCAAGAAAGATGCATTAAGAGAAATGCAAATGTCTACTCTTGTTCCGAGGTTGGCTTCTATCAAATCATAGGGCATTAATTTTTTAAAGTTTTCACACCTTTTCAAGCTGTGGTAGATGATCGTGAACTTTCGAAAAGGGTTGAATTCAACTTTTGTGCTAGTTTTTCAAATGTTACAGCACAATCTTCTTCAAGTGCAGCCAGTAACGAGTCATCATTAAACTCAACAGAACGACCTCAATGTGGCGCATCACTTAAGGTGTACTCACTTGACCTGAACTTTTGAAACCACCTTCGACATTTTCTTTCTTTGAGAAACTCCACACCGTTAACACCTTAAATGTTTTCCATAGTTTCTTCTGCACTATTGCCTTTTCTAAACTCATAAAGCATTATATGCCTAATGTGCTCCTCAGACACATTCATCTTATAAGGGTTTATTTGATTAATGATCTGAAAAAGTGGAGTTGGTTTAGTTTTTTTTATTTGTCTGAACCTTTTTATACACGCCATACTATATATTTTAGTCATTAAAGCCTTCCGCAAAAACAGAAATAATGATGCACTTTCTGTATTATATTTTCGGACATTACTTATGGAACGAACTGATAACTTGAAACTTCTCATGCGTCTACCAAGACAAAAGTGATGAGTTAAGGCAAGAGGTCAGTTTAGGATCTACTCAAAACGATCGATAATACAGATCGCAATCTCAATACTTACCAATTAGAGGTATTGTCAATAGCATATAGCATTCAATTTAAATAATATTATCGATATACTGTGATGAACGTGATGTATTTGACTGTATTAGCATAGTAAATTGAAAAGGTCAAGGCTGCATCAAGGTGTTTGTTGCTGAACCAAAATATTTTTTCTGAGAATTGTCTTTTCCAAATTAGGGTTTTTCTTCCACGATGTAGTGTCTTATAAGGCATAAAATACGCTAACCTCTACATCAAACTTGATTAAAGTCTATCTACAGGTCGAGAAGTAGTGGTAAAAATACAAACCGCCCATAAAAAACATAAAATGCAAAAGTAACAGTTTGTATGCATCTCTGCATGAGCCCAAAGAAGCTCCATACCAAATTTCGTGAAGATCCATCAACACATTGTGAAGTATTTACATGGGTATACAACAAACAGTACTATTTTATTTATTTAGATTCATGTGAAAATAACAAAACCACATAAAAGTGTTTTCCCAAAACAAATTATATGAGAGTTTTCTATCTTTCACGTCTTCAGAGAAAAATGTAACGTTGTATTAAAATTATAAAAATGAATAAATAAATAAATTTCTTGACTTTGTTCTGCATACTAGAACAATAATATCAGATTTAAACTTTACTCAATAAAAAGTATTATTATTTAATTTTATATTTATAAGCTATATTTTTAGAGATAATATTAATGTCAAGATAGTTGAAGAATATTCGGAAAGATTACAGAATGGGAGATTTTGCAAAACTCTTTGGATAAAATATAAATAAATTAACGTACAGTGACGTGTAAAGTAGTTAATAGGAGTGGGTTGATTTTGGTTATCTTGTTGTTGTTGTTTTGAATTAAGCACAAAGCTACACAATGGCTATCTGTGCTCTGCCCACCACGGGTATCGAAATCCGGATTTTAGCGTGTAATTCCGCAGACATACCGCTGAGCCACTGGGGGGCATTTCGGTTATCATTTCTGAAATTTACCCCTTTCACAGCACATATACTGCCCCTGGGATTGCATATTGGCTGATATTTGTACAATCAATTCGCCAAAAAGCTTGTTGAAAAATAAAGTGAGGCATCAAGAGGATATAAAGTTGTTTTTTAGTTGGTAAAATGAATCAGATAGTACATAAAACACTGAACATAAGAAATACTTAAAATTCGCATAATTCGACAACATCCACAACATCATTTATGCTTATGAATTTTCTTATTTTTTTCTGAGTTCAATATATCATTTGAAGCTCCCTAGGAGATAAATCGCAATAGTTTAGAATAAAACACCTTTAATATGACATTATAACTTCAATCCAAATAAAGTTTTATCGATTTTTCGCTAATCACTGTTTCTCCAATTCGGGATTCATTGGCATAGCTTAGACCAGCCATATGTTAATAATCTAAATACGTAATTAATACTCTTTTTTTATGTTATTTTCAACTCTATGATTATAAACCAATATGTAGGCCTGTCAGCATTATATATACTATGGAGCAGATTTTGGTAAAGGTAAGCGAAATTAATTAATTTGTATTCATTACTTTACACGTCACTGTACGTTAATTAATAAATCATACGATAACATATTGTTGTGAAATATTCACACGCTTAAGTTTTCTCAGTTTTTCTTTTTTAATTACAACATTTTATCAAAGGATTATAAATATGTACATGTGAGCTCATTATTATTATTACTTGCCTCGATCAGCAAAACATTGGCGATAATTTTCGTGCTTTATAATAAAATAAAAGTATTTATAATAGAGTATAGAGTGTAAAGCAGTTATGAGCGTTCAAAGTTTTACGAATTGAATAAGAAACTCATAAAAACGAAGAATGAGCTCCGTATTAAAGAGGGAAGTAGTTAAAAGGTGTTTAAAGCTGTCTGCCGATCAAATATAGATTATTCTAAAGTAAAGTAATTGTAAAGTTGCAACGAAGGTAATCTTACTTGAAAATGCAGAAATTTTTGAAAAGGTATTCACAAAGTGATACGCATATGTTGTTGAACGAACTCTGCACGCGTAATGTAGATATAAATAATTTAAAGCAGCCCACACACATAAATTGTATTTAGTGTAATGTTTTCAAACGCTGGTTAAATGTTGTTTATGTGAAATACTATACCAATAAGAAGACTAAGTTAAATCAAAGCAGTTGTCATGTGTTAACAATGGTATTCTTCCATTGTATATCATACTCATTGTAATGAGAAGTTTGATTAAGCAAAAAAAATAAAGTTATCGTAAGTTGAAAAGCCAATATTCAATTTAGACTCCTCAGGCAACGGCCTTTCTAATGATATGAAATTTGTAGCATTTGATCGAGACATTTGCGAGAAAAGCTCGAGACAAAAATAAACATATGCAATCATATTATTGAGCTTTATATTTTGTTTTTTTAACTTCACATATATTTTTATAAATACGTGGATGAACAGAATCTAAACTGAAAAGTTAATGCACACTAAGGTTTCCCCTCTCCCATGTTATGAGCCCTGCAATGTGGTTTCCACTTCAGAGGAGGTATGGGTGGATATCAGAACTAAATGATAAAGGATTATACTTGTTATAAGACATTAGTACTAGACCCATTGCATTTTAAACATTGTATTCTTTATCCCGTCTTTTAAGGTTTCTCAAGAAAAAAATAATGTGTAATAGTATGTCAACCACACATAAGAATCAATATATTGCTTACGGATACCCTAGCGTAGCTTTTAAGAATCTCGCCTAATAAGAACACAAAGGCAAGCCATCACACGACTACCAAGAGATAATAGTAAGATATTGTTTGATTGCTACAGTCAGTATATTATAAGTATTGGAAGCCATGATTGTGATAAACGCTTATTAATATGAAAACTACAGATATTTGACCAAGAACGCTTTTAGATTTTGAACATCACAAACTTCAATGAATCAACTTTGGACGTCAGTGTTTCTACGAGGACATTGGATATCGTCATCTGGAAAACTCTTGTGTGAAGAATAGGGCTAGTTAAGATTCATCCATCAAGCCAAGTGTATTGAATTATCAACATAAATTAATATGCTCGTCGTGGACCTGGACCGACAATAAAATATTCAGTTCTATATCAAATAAAAGACTGAATACTATTTGTAAATTTGTATATTTTTTGTATATAAAACATTATTTGTAATTCTCTGGTGGATTTTTAAAGTACCTTTTGGAAATTTTCATTGTCGTTGAAAATATCAACTATATAGTGTGGATAAGCTGTCAATCTCTATATTTTTAGTGAATTACCCAAATTATCCATTGTAACGGACTTGCTGTTATACCTTTATTTTAATAACTACGTGTGTTTCAGTTTTATATAGGTGACGTATATTGTTGAATGTGTATTGCACATGTCCCGCCTGTTCTCTAAATTTGAAAAAAATTCGTGAGAGAAAGAATCAACAATATTTGTTTTACATTGTTGATTGCTGAGCGCTCAAGAATCTTGCGTAATTCATATAATAGCAGCTAGCTGAGAGACAGTTATTATTATTGGTCAACTACAGCCAGTATACTATAAGCCTCTGAAGCTATAACTGTGATTAACGCTTATTAATCGAAAAAGTACAGAACTTGGCCATGAACGTTTATAGATTTCGAACATTACAAACCATTCAACTTCAGTAAATTAACTTTGAACGTTTCTTTTTACACGAGGACATTAAATATCATCATTGGTTAAAAGTAAGCGACGTGAAGTAAGCCAAGTTAGCTAGCTTAAGCGAGGTGTGTACATATCAATTCAAAATAAATTTACTTGTGGTGGATCAGGACCGTCGATAAAATATTCAGTTCTAGACAAGATATGAAACTCAGTGTTGTCTATAAATTTGTAAAATTGTTGTATAATAACTGCTATTTGTAGTAATCGATATTATAAATTGTATTGTTTGTATATTTGTGTTAAGAAAGAAAATAATGTGTATCAGTCTTGCTTGCAGATATCATAAATTTAATACATATTAACTTTAATTAACTTCTAAATTAAAATTAAAATTTCCGACTGTTTTAGTTACATGGCCTGGCATGGCCGAGCGCGTTAAGGCGTGCGCTCGTAATCCGAGGGTCGCGGGTTCGCGCCCGAGTCGCGCTAAACATGCTCGCCCTCCCAGCCGTGGGGGCGTATAATGTGACGGTCAATCCCACTATTCATTGATAAAAGAGTAGCCCAAGAGTTGGCGGTGGGTGGTGATGACTAGCTGCCTTCCCTCTAGTCTTACACTGCTAAATTAGGGACGGCTAGCACAGATAGCCCTCGAGTAGCTTTGTGCGAAATTCCAAAACAAACAAACAAACAAAGTTTTAGTTACATATTACGTAACATAATAAATTGGAAACTTGTCCGGGACAAAAGATAATACGTAATACCTTCCACTAATAACCTAAAATAGTGGTTGTTGTTTAGAATTAAGCACAAAGCTGCACAATGGGCTATCTGTGCTTCTAAAATAGTATACTTGACGAGTATTTACACTGTTTTAAATATAGCCGGAAAAGATAAACATATCTTTAAATTTGGAAACAATATCTATTTTAGGTTATTAGTGTGAGTAAATTACTATACCTATAAATGAAGAAACTGCTTTCATTCCATCTTTTTTGAGGTCTAATTTATTTATTTGTTTCGCACTGTCAAGCAGTACTGATGAGTCACGAATTCAATGAAGCTAGTCTGTTTCAGTGGAAGTAGTTCATTGATTAGACCTGTAAATCACTTTATTTTTGTGGAACACTTGTTTTGCCAAGAAAAAGAAATTTACAAATAAACACACAAGACTGACCATTTTCATTCAACCATAGAGTAGGCCATAATCTCATGTGTAATCTGTCCAACAATTGAAGAAGACTGGCTGATAATATTCTAGCATAAAGTGTAGCATTACATCTATATTCCCCAGGGTTAGAATAAGTTTGACTTCAAAAGCATGATAAGAAACAAAGATGCCTAGAATGACATCAACTTAACAAATTTCTTGATCATATATTGTGCAAAAACTTTAGAAAAAAAAGCTCAGCTCGTCAATTGAAATTCTAAAGATTGAATATGCTTATATGAACTTTTGACAACAAGAAGAAAACTATATAGTTTTTATGATATTCCTAGAATCATCCACAGTGTGAATAATTTGTTGTATATTTATTTATTTTGTTTTTGAATCAATTTATTTGTAGAAAGTAACTCAAAATGCGTTATAACTGAAATTGGTTCAAAAATATAAATGATTTGTTTGTTCTGGAATTTAGCGCAAAGCAACTCGAGGGCTATCTGCACTAGCCGTCCATAATTTAGCAATGTAAGACCAGAGGGAAGGTAGCTAGTCATCACCACCCACCGCCAACTCTTGGGCTACTCTTTTACCAACTGTAGAAGAATTCTCAGCCCAACACATATCTATATATAATATTTTATTTCTACTCAAAATCTAAGTTTCCTGAGACGCTAATGCCCTGATAAAAGATTGCATTAAGTTTCTTTTGTTTCTCAAAATACTTACATGTAACATGCACAGCACTACTGTTTAATAAATAACTAAAATTAAAAAAATCAAACTCATTGACGCTGATACAATACATAATTACATTAAAATACCCCTTAACAATGAACCATACAATGAGAAATTATTTAAACTGATTTAGATACACATTGATGCAGAATTAAACCCTTCAAAAAAGATAATGTTGGACATCCAAGAAACTAATTTACATAATTAATAAAAATAAGTATTTAAATTAGCTTACAAAGTTAAAATACAGTGTTATATCATATCATAGGAAATAATTTATTACAAATAAAATACAAATAAGCTCATCACACAGAAAAAAGAGAATGACCAAACGAGAAAATTAAAACACCGAAAAACACGCCTTATCAAAGACATTTATAAAAAGTAGAAGGAAGGGTTTTAAGAATGAATTAATCATAATAAAAATGTAGAGATACAATCAAATACAACTCTTTTAAATTAAAGAAAATACACTAAATTTATATTTGCCCCCCTCACTTTAGCCGCACCAATATATTCTCAAGGGTGACTTGGTGGCCCAAACTGTGTCTCAGGATAATATTATTACCGAGCAGCGTAGTCTGGAAACAGTTTACTTGTACCTCGGCCCAAGACAGAAACAAAAATCTCTGCTGCAATCAGTTCTCTTGTTGGTTAGAGAGAACCCTATATTTGATTAATGTAACAGTCTTCTTCTGGCAATGCTGATTGTACACAATGATCAGCCCTAGCGTTAACGAGATTTTAGTCAACACTCTTTCTTCTGTGACTAGTAAGCCAAGTGGATGCTTTAACTCCAATAGAGCCAGTACAATGACAGAATTGACAAGTTCTTCCATGTCTGATGCGTAAGAAAAGAACGTCTCTTTATTTATGGTTATGTTTTAGTAAATTTCAGGCTGGTTACAAGAGCTTAAGGATCAGCAGTGTAGTCAATGTAGAAGAAGTCCCAGATGTATTGCTTTTCTTTAAAATAATGGCCAATATTGTAGCTTAAAAACTTGTGAGAGACTTGCGGCAATAAAACAAGATATCTACTGGCTGGTTGAAGAAAGAAATAGCTACAACGGTCAGGAATTGGACTTTAAGTGGAAAAGTACAGGTTGAAAACGTAAGGTTAGGTATTATTCTATTTGATCATAGCTCAGTTATACACTGCTGGCCAAAATCTTAAGGCCAATGAACATAAAGAAAAATATGCAATTTGCGTTGTTAGACTAAACCACTTATTTGAGTAGAGCTTCGAAAGATGAAAATAAGAAAAAGGAAAATAAAAAAACTTTTTAGCATTTAATAGGGAAAACGTGAACACTATGAAATTAGCCTAAATACTACCTGGTCAAAAGCTTAAGACCATTCTAAAAAGAAGTCCTAAACAGGGTAGGAAAGGTCCAAAAAGAGGTCTCAGTAGTAGTACTGAGTTGCACGGCCGTCATTGCGAATAACAGAAAACATTCGCTTTAACATGGTCGATATAAGCGTTTGCAGAAGGCTGACTCGATTATTATTCCAAGTGGAAAAGATGGCTTTACGAAGATCATGCACTATTTTGAATTGACGTCCATTTCTATAGACTTCCCTTGCCATCCACCCCAAACATTTTCAATGGAGTTCAGCTCGAGCGAAGACGCTGGATGGTCCAAAAAAATCACGTTATTCGCCATTGTGGATTGCAGCGTTGTCTTACTGAAAGATCCAGTAATTTCCACACAAGTAAAGGCCTTCAGTCAATAAGGATGCTCTCTCCAACATGCTAATGTAGCCAGCTTCTGTTTGACGCCTTTGTATAACTTGAAGCTCCATTGTTCTTTGAAAGGAGAAAGCACCCCAGATTATGATAGAACCTCTTCCACTGTGTCATGTAGAAAATGTTTTCAGTGGGATATCCTTTTTGTGCCAGTAACGTTGGAAGCCACCTGGACCATTCACGTTAAATTTTTTCTCATCAGAGAACAAAATCTTCTTTCACTTTTCTACGTCCCATGTTTGATGCTTCTCAGCAAAGTTTAATCGAGCTGTTTCGTGGTGAGGAAGGAGGCGTGGCCTTTAAAGATGTTTACGGTTTTTAAAGCCTTTCTCTCATAGATGCCATCTTATTGTTCTTGAGCTGCATTCTGCTTCCGTAAGGGCCTTAATCTGGTTCGACGATCAGCTGGTGTCTTGCTGGACAACCCGTTGGATCTTCCTGCTCAATGCCGGCGAAATATTCTTGGGCCGACCACTTGAAATTCTCGTTCCGTATCCCTCAGGGTCTTTTAAGAAATTTGCAGCAGCAGTTTTACTACACCTAATCTCACTAGCGATGGCATGTTGAGAGAGACCTTGCTTTTGCAGCTCGACAATTCTGCCATGTTTAAACTCTCTCAACTTTTTAGCCTTTACCATGTTTTTACCAAATGTAACACAGGAGATGTCAGTGGGAGATCTTGACAACGCTAATGCTTGAACACAAGTGACTAAATTTTGTTACGTGTTCACCGATTAACTCTTCGTTTCAGTTTGGTCTTAAACTTTTGACCAGCGAGTATTTAGGCTTATTTCATAGTGTTCACATTTTTCCTATTAAATGCTAAAATTGTTTTTTTAATTTCTCTTTTCTTATTTTCATTTTTCGAAGCTCTACTCAAATAAGTGGTTGAGTCTAACAACACAATATATATATATATTTTATATGTTCATTGAACTTAAGAATTTTGCCAGCAGTGTATGTGTAAATTTAAAATGGTGATACTTGTTCTATTTCAGTCGTGACCTGCCCTAAAACCCTTTCCTTGGTCAAGGGACAGCTGCGTGAGCTATGTACGCATTAATGCCTTATATCATTCATGAAAAAAGCATCCCTAACTCTTATGATATTCCTAATCCTAAGTCTGCCCTTATTCATGCTGCCGTTTGTTGACTGTGCCAGACATTTGTTTAAAGATACTGGTGCTAGACCTGTAAAATACCTTGCTCTTGATCATCTTTGCATCTAAGAGGCTATTTTTGCAGTTACGTTAACAATTTAATCCTGCAGAAAACTGAGTTATATATTGAATGGAACGCAAGGCATGAGCCAGTGAGAATTTATCTGCATATACCATTTAGTTGTGTTGCTTACACAGTAAAACATATCCCAGAATGGTAGCAGCCAATTGAAAATATATCATGATGGATAAGTTTGTTGAAGGATTCCTTGATGATTCCATGCAACATCACTTAAGCATCAGAGATATAATGTCGAAGCTGTAATCTTAACCAAACTGTGGAGGTTTCACCAAAACCAAAGACCCTGAGTTTGTAGAACGCACATTATGCAAAACCACAAGAGATGAAACCACTTCCATAGATGCTGCATAGTAATATAAATTTGCCTGTATGGCTGTAAACTATGTGGCAGAAGTATACAAAAACCTGACATTACAGTTACATTGATGAACAATGTGGAAAATATGTCTTCTATTAATGTTGACAAATTAATAGGTGTCATGTCTCTGTACCTACAATATTCTTTGAAAAGACCAAATAATTGGCAAAAAGGCTCAAAAGAGAAGATAGACTATTAATACTTTCAGAGTTGCTAACTGAAAATAACAAATTTTTTTATCAGACCTGTCCACTGATCTATGAGAAACTAACCATTTATTTATCTCTGCTGTTGCTGTGGTCAATTTGATGTCTGTCAAGCTGAGTATGCCTTTTTGTGCTAGAAAAAATTCCAGTTCTTTGATGGAATTATAAAATGTTGACGCAGATGTGTACAAGAGCTGTGGACTGCACGAGTGTACATATGTTATATTGTTACAGCTACATCTGATATACGGATGATGAAACACAAATTCACGCTTAGACTGCACCATCACCTAATACAGTGGTTGCAATGTCTTATAAAACACACTATGTTATTACTAAAATCCGAGCATCCTTTAGTGGGATCTTTATATACCCCAGAGCAAAATACATTTTAATTACGGTTTGTAATTATGATAGAAAAGTAGTAGAGATACTGGCTAGAACAGTAATAGTACAGTGCATAAGGGAGAAAAAGTAACTGCCATTATAAGTAGAACTAGTGTTACTGTAGTTACATCTCTTTGATAAACAAATATATGATTGTCAGTACACCTGAGACTACTGATATAAATTTACACAGACTATTTAAATTCAGATCACTAAGGGAAGCACAGAAGTTTTATAATGGATTTCACCAATGTATTTGTTGAACTAAATGGTTGGTTGTGAAGAGCAATATTATCCAGTATTGTATACTAACTGAAAATGTGCATTATATAAAGCAACCAAGGGTAGCTTTTCTTATAACGCCCATGATATATCCAACATTGAGATGGACTAACTCCTAAAGAATGGAATCATTCAACTATCAGAACTTTATTTTATATCGAATGTAAAAATTCTTCAAAAGAAACAAGCTACATTAAGGTTCTGTGTGGAGTTAAGATGGGAACTGACGTATTTTCACTGCCACGTTTTGAGGCACTGAAAGAAATACAATGGTGTAGTCTGTTTCTCGCATCTGGCTACTACCAAGTCAAACAAAATGATAATAACACAGCTATTACTTCTTTCAGTACTTCAGAAGGCCTGTTTGAGCTTTACATTATGTCACTCGTCTTCTGCAATATGCCAAATACTTTTAAGCAGCTGATGACAAACACTATGTTTGTAGTTGGAATAGTTTCTAATCAACCTCAATAATATTTCAGGCTGCAGCTAGAAATTTATGTGTGGGATTTTAATATTTCTGATAAGTAGATCTGAAAGTGAAACCAAGAGAAAAATATTTAATGCAGATATTTGTAATTTTTCTCAGGCACACAGAAAGTCTATTGATTTTGCTAAACTCCTAACAGAAGTAGGCTGGCCTGAACCTATAAACAATTAGATGGTTACTCACTAGAGCGCATACCACCGTCATATAGCATTGATAATATCTGGCCTTAAATCAACACGTTCGTTGTTATCCATGGTATGGATCATTTATGGCAAGATAATGAAAAATAGCATTATTCATAAATCCAATAAGATTTATCAAAATCTGATTGTATTTGACTGAGTTATCTCGACACTCCAAAAACTAATCACTTTTACGTTGGGTCGTAATCCAAATGTATACAAAATTTCTTTCAAATCCATTCAGTTGTTTTCGAGAAATCTTCCAAACACACACAGGGGTTAAAAGATATCACTTTCGATGGCAAAGGTAATAAAGAAATCTGAAGCCTTATTAGCTTTAAATCATATTGTAGACTGTTCTGGTCATTTTGTCAACCACAGCAACACTGCCTTTAGTACTAAATAAAGTAGAATCTTATTTTCAGTATAGTGATGACTGTATAAAGTAATTTTAGTTATTAAAATCTGCTTTGTTAGGTGCTCTGGCATTAGCTTATGTGAAGAAGTATTCCATTCATCTCAGATACGAATTAAACTGACAGAAAATCAGAAAAGTGCTATCGTAATTATATAATAGTGTGGAGAATAATGAAATATGTGTTTTACTCCTTCTTGACCCACCTAACGTCATTACTACATGACAAAGAAAATAACTGCTTGTAATAAAGTGTACATTACGAGTTTCTGTGGCCCTGTATGGTCAAGCGTATTAAGGCATGCGACTTGTAAGCTGAGGGTCGCGCCAAACACGCTCGCCTTTTCAGCCGTGGGAGCGTTATAATGTTGCGGTCAATCCCACTATTGGTTGGTAAAAGAGTAGTCCAAGAATTGGCGGTGGGTGGTGATGACTGGCTGCCTTCCCTCTAGTCTTACACTGTTAAATTAGGGATGGCTAGAAGAGATAACTCTCGAGGATTTCCCAGCTTGGACTCCGTACTAGTTAGACGTGTTTCTACTGCTATACCATAATGACGCTGTCATTTCCAGGTCCCGCTGTGCCGATCCCGTCAACCGTCCCGCCTGTAATCGTCGACGGCTTATCGCCTCGCCTCTTGCCACTTCAAGTTGCCACATTCATAGCGCATGCTAAGCCTGGCGCTTCCATTGACACGTCAAGGACTCAAATTTTTCGCCGTGGAGGAGTACCTACCTCGTCCTACCTCTGCCAGCCTTGGAACACCCCGATGAAGATTAGTTGTGCTCCCGCGAAAAGCCCTACCAGCCTCTTCACAGTTTTCCTAAAAGGAGTTCACCTAGCCATTCACCCTAATGAAATTAAGGTCGCCGTAGAGAATCAGACCCAATCTGTGGTTTACGCCGTACATCGGATTTATTCTAGATACTCCCGCCAACCCACCAACTTCATAAAGATAGTTACTACTAGTAAATCCATCGCCGATACCATCCTTCGTAATGGTTGTTACTATCATATTTTTCATTATAGTGCTGAACGCCCCCGCCGCCGTTCTACACAGCCCAAAACCCCGAATCAACCCACTCAGTTGCCTAGCGAGACATCAACCATGCCCACAGCCGCCCCGTCAGCCGAAAAATTCTCATAAAAATACACCCAAACTGATTTCGTCACTAAAGTATCCCAGGGCACACAGACTACCAACGACGAACCAGAAACCTGCGAATCATCTGTCTCGACGGACGATACCCAAACTGATGACGCGGTTTCTCAAACCGAAATAGACGTGTCTAATCAAGCCACCCAATATCCTGAAGAGAAGCGCACCACCATAGCATCCAGCAAGCCCATTCTGAATCGCCTCAGTCTTAAGGAGAAGTTTCTCATGTCGCCTATCAATTCTCCCCTATACGCCCTAAAGCCCAAAGCAGACCAAGACTTCGTGTGGACGTCTGGTCCCTATGATCCGTCGCCAATTTAGCCCATAACTCCATCCTAGTTGCTTCCTTTGTGCTTAATTCTTATAGTTTTCCTTTTGTCCATTTGTAATTTTAAATGTTATTGTTCGTTACATGCTACTAATTTGTGTATTTTCTTTCCTTACATCTCTTCTTCAGGGCACCTCCAGGGCCGTTTATTCGGCGCCCTGGTCGTGAAAGTGGGTTTTCTCGGGGGTACTCCAGTTTCCCCCCCCCCCACAGCAAAAGTTCCGTTTGATAGGATCTATAGATCCCAGCCCTGAGAAGAGGCACGTCATTTGGCTTATAATATTTAAACGTTCTGTTATCAACATTTAGTCTTTAAAATTTTTCAAAATTTTAAATAACCATAATGCCTTGCGGTCACAAGTCCTGTTCATGTCGACGCACTGTGTTTGCATCTCCCTGCTCTCTCCATGTCAATCAGAACACACATCATCGTGAGCCTGTGGATGTGATGCTGGATCTTCCTTCGTCCTTTCTTCCTCTCCTCTCTTCGGCGGGCCATGCCGTACTGACTCTTAGCTTTTCATGACGCTCCTCCCGTTGAAACCTAATACTACATTAGCCTCGTGGTCATCCTTGACCATCACATTCAGATAATGAAGCAATTCACAAGCCACTGGAATTTTACTTCATCATTTCCATTCTCACTTGTATTATTTATTCTTGCCATGTGTGGGGTGAAGAGAAACAACAGTTTCTGACCGCTCCTGGTTATTTTTCGTTCGTAATGAACGAAATGATAATTTAACCTAAATTCATACCTTGATCTGGCCAGATAACTCTCGAGTAGCTTTGTGCGAAATTCAAAAACAAACAAACGACCTTCTGTTATTGTCTTTTGTACAAAAATCTTAATGACTTTTTATCATGTTCTGAAAAATAAAATCCTAATACTTATATGCATATCAACATGGAGTGGCTGAATAATGTTCTCCCTATATGGAAATTACCTGATTCTCAGGTAGTATAAGAACAAATGTATTGCTGTAGCACACTGTGTAAAATACATAACCTACATAAGTTACTCTATTCACCTTTAGGCATGACAGTGACCAGAATTTAAATTGTCCTTATTACTGTCTCTTTTATACGTGTGTGACCAGAAAGGAAGAGATAGAGCTTTTAACTAAACTAAATTGTACATTTTTTATTAAACACCATGAGTGAAAATAAACTGTATAAATAACTTTTCAGGCCATTATATGTATATACTGTTGAAATCCGTTTTTAAATGATGTGGGGGATGTCGTAATGTGCTTAAATCCTTGCAGTGGTGTTTTGATCATAGGAACGAGAGTATAAGAGCAGCATTCCTTGTTTGTTTTTTAATTTCGCGCAAAGCTACATAAAGACTATCTGCACTATCCGTCCATAATTTAGCAATGTAAGAGGAAATGAAAGGCAGCTAGTTATTACCATCCACCGTCATATCTTGGGCTACTCTTTTATCAACGAATAGTGCGATTAATCGTAACATTATAACGCCCGTACGGTTGAAAGAGCGTGCATCTCTGGTGTGACGGGATTCGAACCCACGGATTTCGGATTACGAGTCGAGTACCTTAACCACCTGGCCATACCATACCAGCATTCCTTGTATTGGAAAACCACAGTTACTAATTTTAATAGCTGCTTTTCTCCATAGGTGTGATATTATCATTTTTTGATCCTAGAAAATATGGTCTTCTGATCAACTAAAAGCTCGGGCAAAAAGTATATTACGTTTATCAGAAGACTGAATATCCTAAGTCCTTCGTAATTTCAAAGCATTAGAACACAGTAATCTAAACCATGGTTTTTAATTCTATGCTCATCTGAGCCCTGGGGGTCCACGATGAAACTTTAGAATGTTAATATCTTTTTCTAAAACTATAAAACTGTATCAGAATACGCTGTACAAAAAGAAAAAATATCTTCAATATAACACGTTTATCGCGTATTGGGTCTTTTAATATTTTGTTTTGCCTAACGCCAGACGATTTTATATATCTTAGGGGAAGTTCTCGTGGTGAAAGCGTTAATACAACCTCAATTAACTTCGACAGTGGCACTACTGGTTGCTGGTAGATATGGCACCATCTTAAGATCGTATGCATCATTGGAGATGCAAGATTGCCTAATAATTTTGTATAAAACTTCGGTCATTCTTCGGTAGTGATGCCAACTGTCTTTTAAAACCCAGATATGGATTAGGGCTAAATCTCTAACGAAATGAAACATGACGTCGTAGATAAACTTACCCAAACTTGAAAAATTGTGATGCAGTTAGATGCAGTATCAATTGTTTCAATTTCAAAGTATATATATATGAAGTATAATTATATTTATGACAATTATACGCGCTTGGTACCATAAGCTCAATAACGTCATGTCTCATTTTGTTTCATTCCGTTCGAGATTTAGGCATACGTCAGATCTGGCTTAATAGTTTGTTATTTGGCTTAAAAATTTCTGTTAAAAGCAAAAAAAAAAAATGTAAAAAGAATAGATTACCCTTTTTCTTTTGAAAGAAATATAATTATAGCGGCCTACCCTTTTTTCCACAAATGTTTATTTCTGATCTTTGGTCAGCATGTCATTTTACGATGATAAAACTCAAGTACTTGAACGAGTTTTCCTAAAGAAGCTATTTTGTGTTCGTGAAAATATTTTGAGATGCCAAAGATATAAAATAATATGTTTTTTAGACTTTGTTTGTTTGTTTATTTTGGAATTTCGCACAAAGCTACTCGAGGGCGATCTGCGCTAGCCGTCCCTAATTTAGCAGTGTAAGACGAGAGGGAAGGCAGCTAGTCATCATCACCTATCGCCAACTCTTGGGCTACTCTTTTACCAACGAAAAGTGGGATTGACAGTCACATTATACACCCCCACGGCTGGGAGGGCGAGCATGTTTGGCGCGACTCGGGCTCGAACCCGCGACCCTCAGATCACAAAGCGCACGCCTTAACGCGCTAGGCCATGCTCTTTTTGACAAATTAATAATTAGATGTCATCCTTATAATGGGTAAGTGGTTGAATATCAGTAATAAATTTGATACGAGCAAAAATCTTCCAAGGCCTAGGCCTAATACAGATTCATAGGCGTTATCGTCGTGTGCAAGCACTTCAACACAGAATGATGTAAGAAGTACGAAACAAGAAAGGAAAGAAAGTATGATGAAAGTTTTATTGAATTTGGTTTTACATGGACAGGTAATAAAGATGGACCTAGTGGGTTGTGAGTTGAATGTGGAACAGTGTTGAGTAACAGTAGTTTGCATCCAGCAAAGTTAAAACGGCATCTAGAAACCAAACACTCCCAATTAAAAAAATCCAACTTCCGACTATTCAAAAGGAAATGTTTGTGATTAAATGTAAGAAAACTACATTTCGTTCGTTTGCCCATCAGAACTACAAAGGTGTTCTTATTGTTTCATATCATATTAGTTACCGTATTGCAAAAGTACATGAAGCTCATAAAATTGCAGAAGATTCGATAAAACCATGCGCAAAAGATTTGGTAGAGTGCATAATTGATGCAAAATTTCTTAAAAACATTAACTCCGTGCCCCTTTCTGACAACTCGGTTTCTTGAAGAATCAAGAATTTGTCATCAAATTGTTTAACGGAGTAAATAAGACGGGCGAGTTAAAGCAAGTCCAACTTTTTCGCTTCAGATGAATGAATCAACAGATGTTGCAGGTTATGCGATGTTTCTTGTGTTTGTTCGCTATACTCACAAAACTAGTTTTGAAGAAGACATGCTAATTTGCAAACCTTTGCCTACTCAAACAACAGGAAAAGAAATATTTATGGAAGAATACGAGATCCAATGACAGCTTTTCTCAACTATATGCACTGATTGATCTACAGCTATGATTGGAAAATTTTCAGGCGCAGTGGCACGCATAAAAAAGAAAAAACCTGGACATCGAGAGTATTTACCGCTGTTTCATCGTCACGTACTTGCAATGAAACGAATGCCAAAAGAATTAACAGAGATATTAAGTGATGCCATAAAAATATTTAATTTTATAAAATTAACATCACTCAATGCGAGAATCTTCAGTTTACTCTTTGAGGATATGGAAAGTTTGCATAAAAACTTATTGCTTCATACTGAAGTCCGACTGCTTTCTCGAAGAAAAGTGCTTGCTCAGTTTTACGAACTGCTTGAGGAAATAAATATCTTTTTATCTGAATGCCATTTTGAACTTGCATACAAATTAAGAGACAAATGCTGGAAACAGAAAGTGGCTTACCTTTCGGACGTATTTGTCTATCTAAATGAACTGAATGCCACAATGCAGGGTTCCAGGAAGCGCTTCAACGTAAGCTAAAACTTTGAGGTGAATGTACACTTATGGACGTACTTGACTGCTTCGAAAATTCCAGTGTTTTTTTTTTTAATTTATGAATGAAATTTCTTTAAGTTAAGATGCAAAAGATTCAGTCTTGCAGTATATATCTGATTTGTGTAAAACTACAGGGGAGTACTTTCCTCCTCATTTTGAAAAATTACTGTGGATTCAAAATCCCTTTGTTAACTCTGCAAATATCAACGATTTGCCTTTGAAAGATAAAGGATAGCTTATAGAAATTTCATCTGATTACACCTTAAAAACAAAATTTCAGCAGGAAGAAATTACACAGTTTTGGATTCAAATAGTCATGGAATACTGTGAAATAAGTAATAGAACTTCGAAAATTTTGATGCGTTTTCCAACAACATATCTTTGTGAGCAAACATTTTCACTATATACAGTTACAAAGACCAACCTTAGAGACAGTATAAATATTGAATATGATTTGCGTTTATAGGTAACAGCCATAACTTCAAATACTGAACTACTTTGTGAACCAAAGCAACCCCATTTGAGCCACTGATAAGTAAGTACACTTTACTTTTACTGATATAAATTTTTGAAGCAGAAATTTTTGAACAAGTAAGTAGAAGTAAAAATTGTTCTTTAAATATTGATATTTTAAATAAATTTCAATTCTAAAAGCATAAAGTAAACTTTATTTGGTGCCAGTGGCCATTTTTTTCTATTTTAGTATATATTTTTTATTAAGGCTCCGGAATGTATTTTCTTTCTGATGTGACGTTCAGCAGTTCTAAAAAGATTGAGAACAACTGATCTAAACCATTATTTAACAAAAGTCTGTTTATGTGTCTGACTACTTATAACTGGTAAACCGCTGAAGGAGTTGTCACCAAACCTAGTATGCATTGTTAATCTATTAAAGTTCCACTGGGGAATGAAAGAGACCTGGGTTAGATCTCACCCATCCTGTTTCATTTCACGAGGGTCCCCATTTGTTTCTTGTGCGTTGAACACGTAAGTCAATTAATTTCAATTGTGGAATATATCATATCCGATCTAGAAATATAAAATGTCTGACTTTTTGTTTAACTCACTGTTAACTCACATTAAAAGCTAACTCAGTCTGTATTGGACTAACGATGTGCAGGTGCAGTATATTGTATAGTTTAGCTTGATAGAACAAAAATAGAAATTAATTTAAACTCAATGTGGGGATGAAATATATTTCGATTTAGACTTTTATATCCTTCTTTCACACAACGTAATGGTTAGTTTTTATTTTTAATCCTGTCATTTCAACTCACAGGTTTTCTCATTGTGTTATAACATGTTTGTTTTGTCTGGATAAATTAATTAATTTAATTCTGTACCTCTTACTCATTTTAATTAACTTTCTTTATTATTCAACATTCTAACAAAACTGCAAAACAATAAGTGTTCCTGGAACCTGCTTGTATTCTGGTTATTTGTAGCAACTAATTTGTTTGCTTTGTTTTGAATTTCGCGCAAAGCTACTCAAGGGCTATTTGCGCTAGCCGTCCCTAATTTAGCAGTGTAAGACTAGAGGAAAGACAGCTAGTCATCACCACCCATCGCCAACTCTTAGGCTACTCTTTTGCCAACGAATAGTGAAATTGATCGTTACATTATAACGTCTCCACGGCTGAGAGGGCGAGCATGTTTGGTATGATGGGGATTCGATCCCGCGCCCTTCCGATTACGGCTATGCCGAGCCTTGTAGCAAATTAAATAAAACTAAAGATAGAAAGGGAATCAAAATATTATATTATTTTTTTATTTAGAAAAAAATAGAAAATCTTTAACTAATGGTTGCGGTCAGTTATAACAACTAGTGATTACAGAATATAATTAAATGCATTGTGGTTCATAGTTGCTTTGTTTTCTTTAATAATCTACTATAGTTATACTTAATCAAATAAAGTAAGTACAATTACATCAGCTAAATCAATAAGAAAAAGTGATTGCAGAAAACATGAATTACACAGAAACTTTTTCTTTGTTCTTTCTTTAACTTTACAAATATCCATTTAACATGCAGGAATGAGGAAAACATTTTCCCACTTAACCTCCTATTTTGGGTCTACTCATAGACGTAACCAACTTTTTTTTTAAAATTTGTATATTTACCAAATAATATAACATAATCTTAGAACACAGTATTATATTAGAATCATTTTCAAAAAATAATCGTAGAAATGAAATTTCGAAAAATGACATGTGGTGAAATCTCACATCAAATAAGTATAAGCTCCACTTAGATCTAGAGATTTTGTAGTTCCTTGTAAAATAATTTTTTTGCCTAACGGTATTACGAGATTTAGTTTCCAGATTGTAAAACAATTGCTTAGCAAATTCGAGCCAACATTTATCAGTTTAAGTGTTTATAAGCATTTTATTTAAAACAACAAAGCTACACGACGGGCTATCTGTGCTCGGGCCACCGTAGGTATCGAAACCCAATTTTGAGCGTTATGATTCTTCAAACATACTACTGAGCCACAAAGGAGCTGATAAATGTTACTTTTTATATTAGATGCATGTTTGCCAATACAGTTTAAGAAATTAATCATAGAATTGAATTTAACATCGAAGTTAAAGGCTATTTTTATAAAAATGATGGCCGAAGAAACTGGAATTGCAGCAATCTCATCTTTAATGGACTGTTGTGACTTAGATCTGCTTAAACCTAGTCTTAGAAGCTGACATCCATGTGCAATAGAAACTCTGTGAGATTTGTTAAGATGTGTAACCTAACATTAACCTCTGTCGTTTTTTTCAGAGGCTAGTTTGAGTAAAAACGGAGGAAATAGCTCCAAAGGGCAGACGAAACATCATCTTTTTACAATGCAACAAATCCTCATTCGTAAGTAATACTATTTTTGTCAATAAAAGATGAAATAAACTACATTCAAATATGTTTCAATATTTATCCTTGGCATTTTCCCAGAGGGCTTTTAAATGTTCAATACCTTTCATGAAGATGAAAAACTAATTTGAAGTAAAAATGTATCTTAAGATGGCTGGTATGGGTATTAACACTTTTACCAAAAAAAATCAGAGAATGTTTCAACTTTTTTTGGTCATCTTCAGGTTTGGTAAAAGCGTTAATACCCATACCAGCTGTCCGGAGATACATTCAACACCTTTAATACACTAGAGTCAGAGATAATGCGTTATTTATTTATTTTATCTACATAGCATTACAACTTAGGATTGTAATGCGTTACATGTTTTACATAGCTTGACCATTTCAATTTTATGTTGTAATAAATTAATACTTGTTTCTATTGTTTGTTTATTTCTTCTTTTTCTCTCACTAATTTTTAACGTGTTCAGTTGGAACATTTAGCATTGGATTTTCCTGCCCTCTGTTGTCTTTCCAAAGAAACAGTTCTAATAAACAATTTGATCACACGCAGTAGAGACAGGGTCGTTTTACCAGTTGTAGAGCTTGCACTCCATGTGGGACACGCCGCATGCGTGTAAGTTATCCCTCTTAATCTTGTGTAATTAATACTATTTTATATTTATCTCAAACTTTTTAATTATGTACAATATTCAGGATTAACGAATAATGGTCAAACATGCGTTTAATATAATTTTTCGAAAATGTAGCATAAGAATTTGTATTTTGTAAGAAACAAAAATGAATGTATGTGATTTCGGACACAATGTGTTTTACGCAAGCACCGGTACACGTTGGCCTATTTTACCGTCGGTAGCATTGACACTCAGACTAAAAAGTCACCACGTGGTGCTTTGGATATGTATGCGAATAAGTTTTACTTAACTGTGGAATGTAATCATTTAAAATATAGCTTAAAAACCGATATTCAGTAATGTGTATAAAATTGAAAAGACAGCTGGTACCAATTTTCTGAGGCTGTTTTTGTAATTTTAACACAAAAGTACGAAACTAGGTAAGTGTTTAAACTACAAACTACCACTCCATGAGCTCATGAAATCAAACGCTAATACTCAGATATGCACATAAAATATTTAGTATTTACTGCCTCATCTTCTTCTAGTAATTAACATAAAATATTTAGTATTTACTGTCTCATCTTCTTCCAGCAATTATCTTATAAGCAAAGTTTTTGGGGTAAGGTTTGTGTTAATAATAAGTCGATTCGAGTTTGTTTTACGAGAAAGACTACTGAAATTATCAATTTTTTTTGTTAAGATACCTAGCCAAAATCCTTCACTTCTACTCTTCTTAACTATTCTTCTTAACTACACTCCTTAATTATTTCTAAGTATTTGTGGAGAAGATTACAACGAACCTCTTGCGTTATATCTTCACAAACATTTTTAACAATGACGAATTAACTTTAGATTTTTAACTTCTGAATACAGAGAGTCTCTTTAATGTTAAATTGTTCATTTATTTATTTTTGTAGAACTCACTGTATTTAATTGTTTTATTTCCTGCTCTGGTGCATCCGCCATCTTGGTGTCAGTAGATACTTTAGGATCAGATAGACTTGTGTGTTAATGCTCTTTTATTGGGAAACCCTGTGCAAACTTTGCATGGGTATGTTTTGTATTATGCTTTGAGCCAAACAAACGCTCCTTAAATAGCCTCAGACAAGTTCTTAAATTGATTTTTTTAAATACATACATATGAATATTTTCTTCCGCATTGCTTGAAATACTAACTTGAAATATAATGGTGTACAGGTAGCCTGTCCACATCGGTGTATTAGCCCGTTGGACTATTTGTTACACGTTGAACGTTTTGTTCAGTCATGCATGATTAAACATAAACAATCTTTTTTTTTCTTTAACGCTTTATTTTCGAAAAATTCGTAATATCAAATGTTCATGACAAAGCAAACTCGTGATACTGTGATTTTGTAACACAGAGCAAACACGTTATTTACTATTGTGTGAAATATTTAAATAATATTTTATAGCATTTTTACTGAATGTCAGACAATTTTATTCATTTACAATTACTCTCTCCTATTGTTTTGGACGTTTCGATGTTCTTGTCAAACTTGTAATTGTATTAGTAAATATGACAGTCGCATATAGGTTTAAGTTACTGTGTGAAGACAGTTATTTTAATGGCCAGTAAATTTGATTTGGATGTGTATCTAATAATACTTAAAAAATAGAAATTATTATTGTTGCTAAGCGCAAAGCTATGGTGTGAGTTATCTATACTGTACCTACCTTGAGTATTGAAATATTTTTAACACAAGTCCTGAGACATACCACTGGGGGTGAGAAAGTACAGAAACAGAAATATCCTGAAACATGGTTACAAAAATTTTATAAATCTCTTTGGATGTAATACAAACACTGTTTTAGTTTTTTTACCAATACACTTCAGTAAATTACGAATTTATAAATATCGCGTACAACTCCATTTGTTTTAACATCTAATATTTATATAACAATGATAAATGGAAACATGTTCGTTATTATATCGAATTTATTTACCTTTTTGTTACCATTAGGCTATGCCACATTACCTTTTTGTTGTTAATTGGGTAAATTGTATTTGCCGTAAGTCGTTTTTGGATAGATATATAAGATATATAGATATATACACAATTAACTACAAAAGACATTAACGTGTTGGAATGACTTTTGTTTTATTTCATTCTTGATTCATAATGACTTCACATTTTAAATGTTGCATTTCATTCAGCAACCTGATTTAGATCTTGTAGAAGCACAATTTCGTAACAAGATTTTACGTTCCTGTCTATAAAGTCTGTACCACGAAAAGACGTTGTGACATGGTAAGATATTTATATATATATTGAATATATCTTAAATAGTTAGTAGTATTTAAGACCTTGAAACCGTTTTGCGAAAGTGAATATATATAATTAGTGAAGCTTGGACGGTGATGGATAATTTTCTTTTGATACTAATTCGATTTTTTTAAAATACACGCTGTTTAACTAATTGCTTATTATGATTTATCTCGGACGAGTCTACGATTTATTATGTTAAGTATTAAGATTTCAGATAGCCGGAAAGTTTAATTTAGAAGTTAACTGAATGCTGTTATGTAACAAATTTATAATATTTGCCAACAAGATTAATAGACACAATTTTATTTCGTAACATAAATATATTTTAATATACAAACCACAATACAACTTATAAAGACAGTTCTTATAAATAATAATTTACATACCCAAGTTTTAAAACTTGCAAATAATACTGAGTCTTCGATATATCTGGTCTGGAACTGAGTATTTTATTGACAGTTCACGATGAATAAATTAATTCTATGTTCATACACGGGTATATTTCACTTGACGGGAGCCTAGCTAACTCTATTCTTGGCTAGCTTCACTAGGTTTACAAACTAACTTTTTGCCGAAGAAGATATCTAACGTCCTTGTGGAAATATTAACGTCCGAAGTTAATTCTCTAAGTTGAACGGTGTGTAATGTTCGAAATATACAAGTGTTCCTGGTCAAATATCTGCAATTTTCCGATTGATAAGCGTTTAGCACAGTTAAGGCTTCCAAGGTATATACTATGTTAACTGTAACAAATCAAAAACACAACCTTCTCTCAGCGTTGCATTGGTTCTCTTCTACAAGCTTTAAGGCGTGGTTCTCGATAGTTTAGTTGGCAACAACATTTGGAGACACGCTAGTGCTTTCGTAAAACATGTATTGTTGATTCCTACATTTGAGAATCTTCTACAAATTTAGAGGAAAGGCGAGAATTTTGCAATAAATTTTAGAAAAATACAAATTACATGCATTTTTAAATATATATTAAACTAAAACAAACATAGATATGAAAATAAATGTATAACATTAAATCCGTTATAAACTTTTGGCGTAATGGTGTTAAACAATAATTAAATAATCTTTCTGGTTATTGGTTAAAAAATAACGACCTATAAGAAACTTGTTTAAATGAGACTTTGATAGCTTTTCTTTTCTACTGTAAATCGACCTTCTTCAACTTGGTTCTATAGTTATAAAAATATTGCATAGAGGCGCCAGCATCTGACTGAAATTTGTCACCCTGTTCAAAACCAAGTATCAAACTTGGTTAGTGATTTTTTTTCAATTCGGTAGAAATTCATCTTTATCACTAATTTATCAGAAAGATAGTTGTTGACACTATTCACGAAAATAGAACTAACGTTTTCGTATCTTCACGTAGCTTTGGTGCTTAGAATTTTTTGGACTTTATGTAAAATAGAATTAAGCTCCATTTTCTTATTCAATAACTGAATAATTTGAATCGTTTAAACTCAATCCTGCTAAAGTTTAGTTTCAGTAGAGTGAAGCAGTGAATGCATAATTTGTAAATGTTTGAAAATCATATGCAGTAATTCTGTGCTTGATTAACAAAACATGAACATGTTATGGAGTGCGTATCTTTAATGCAATAAACTCTAATATAAAATTATTGTTTAATTATTTTAATTTCGATTGGATCAGGTAATATAATACATTGTTGTTGTTTTTTACGACATTTATGTTAAATTCATTCAATTCAACTCCAGTAGCTAACATAAATTATCTAGACAGTATCGTTTGTTTGTACAATAAACTTCCCTATTTAATTGTCATCTTCTACTCGTGTAGGTACAACGGTTCTGATAATTGATTGCAGTATTCTATGTTTCCACGAAAGCTTATAGTGAAATTGAGTCTGGATGTGGGAGCACGAATCGTGTGTAAAACTTTTCCATAAACCTGGAAGGTTTCAAAAAGGCCAATTTTGATCATGTCAGTGATGTCACTGAAACGGAAAGAGTCCAGTAACAGAAAATACCTCACGCCCAATCTGAACTACGAAACACTATCTGATGTGGTAAAGACGGGTTACTTAAGAAAGTTGAAGGTATATTGTATATTTTTTCAGTTTAAAATATAACAGGATTAGCATAACGATCAGATCAAAATTGCTAATGTCATAAATGAGTTACTTTTATTTAATATGCAAAATTGTTTATAATGTTAAGATTAATAAGGTTTAGTGCTTTATACGCTTTGTGGGTAGTGTGTGTGTGTGTGTTTGTTTTCTTATAACAAAGCCACATTGGGCTATCTGCTGAGTCCACCGAAGAGAATCGAACCTCTGATTTTAGCGTTGTAAATCTGTGGATTTATCGCTGTACTAGCAGGAAAATTGGGTAGTGATGTGAAGGATTGTTTACTCTTGAGCTGCCCTCTAGTGGCACAGTGTAATATGTCTGTGGACATCACTACTCGAAACCGGTGGTGGGCAGAGCGCAGATAAGTACTTTTAGTAGCTTTGTACTTAATAACAAACAACCTATTATTCTTGAGCTTGTTAATAAATTTCAGTTGCATCCTCACACGTATCGTCAACAATATTGTTTCATATATGCGCTGTTCTATTATTTAAAGGACTAGTGGTAGAATGTGGATATGGTACGTCATTAGTTACGTTTAATGCTATGTCGTCTGTCATTTACCAGCTGTTGCAGAGTTTTTACTTGTTACACTAACATCTGAGTCTACTTACTGTAATGCTATAATTTCTAATTCTTTTTTTTAAATGAGCAAAGTGACAAACATTGGAGACTTGCGTCCCATTAGTTGGTTGTACGATTTCTAGAAACGCTTCATGAAGTATAAATGATAGCCCTTTTTGTGTGTGAACTTGTATACAAAATATTCTAACCTGTATATCTTACAGAATAAACATATAATAAAATCTATTACGGCAATATGGATAGCACGGAAAGAATATATATAGAATATTAACTGACCCACATGGTCAGGTGGTTAAGGCACTCGACTTGTAAACGGAAGGACGCAGGTTCGAATCCCAGTCGTACCAAACATACTCGCCCTTTCAGCCGTGGGGGCGTTATAATGTTATGGTCAATCTTACTATTCATTGGTAAAAGAGTAGCCCAAAAGTTGGCGATGGGTGGTGATGACTAGCTACCTTCCTTTTGGTCTTACACTGCCAAATTAGGGACGGCTAGCGCAGATAGTACTCGTGTAGCTTTGTGCGAAATTCAAAAACAAATATTTTTGAAAAGGTAACTTAAGTTTAGGCAACCACTTTGAATTCCAAGTTTTGTATCAGTGTAGACCTGTTACTTGCTACATGCATCGCGGGGTTTGATTAGAGATCTGTTTTACCCATTAAATGGGTAAGACTGAGCAGCATAAGTTAGGTTATTATGTATCGTAATGGTAAGGCCAATTATGGTGGGGGAAGTTAGGAGATTCATTGATCCAGGCCTCAAGCTCAAAGGGGGCCTTATATTTAAACAGTTATGTTTTGCATTTGTAAGGTTTCCTAGCTTGTTTTTATACATAAACAAGGGATAGAAAAACATTTAATAAATATATCTTCAAAAATATTTAACTTATGTGTCAGTCTTCTTTTGGGCTAATTATTATCTTATGTGACATCATTTTTTATTTTTGCTCTAAGTAAAAAAAATAGATTTCAAAAGATGTAAGTGGCCCGAGCCTCTGAACGTTTAAGAAGATCTGTATAGCTGTTGTTTTGAAGTAAGCAGAAAGTTTAGCAATTGGTTATCTCTGCTTTGCCCACCACGGCTATCGAAACCAGGTTTTTAGTGTTGCAAATCCGTAGACATACCGCTGAGCCACAAGAGAACCTATGTAGTAGTAGTTGTAAAAATATTTATAACAATAGAAAATAGAAACTTTTTATCCAAACACTTTAAAAGCTGTAGTTACAAAAGTCTTTATCTACATAAATAAATGTGTTGTTTTCTGCTGTTAAAGTTGTATTTTAAGTTTACAACTGTATTGAATATAGATGCTAGCAGGCAATAATACGAAAGTCTAGTGGCTTCGAGCAGTATTTCAGCTAAGATACAGGCTAAATGAACATGGCTTATGAATATACCTTAACGGAATGAACACTGAATCGTGATTGCTTCGTGATTTGTGTATAAAACACATACACACACTAACTGAGTAACTGTATTTGTGATTTAGGACCATAACGCATAGTTTGGTTTCCACAAATATCTCGTTTTTACACAAGTTATACCACCGTAATACAACCTTGTTTGAATACAAGCCACAAATTAGTCATGATAATTCGACATCATACGTGCGATATTTATAACCAACTTTTAATCTGACAAATAATTTTATGACTTCATACAGTGTATAAATTGTGATTAGGATTGATTTGCACGCCTATGTTCGTGAGCTTGACATCGTTGCAATGGGAGTCTGTAAGTAGAAAAAGAAAAGCCCGAGATATTTTGAAAGTTTTTTTTCACACGAAATTGTGTTGGCTCCGGTGCCAGTTATTTAAAACACGTTCCCGTTATTTTGTTCTACCTGTAAACAACAACCAAACTGGTTTCATCTCTAACGGCGCCAAAGACGAGCCACGTGACTTCCAGACGTAGTACTCATTTATTTGTCTCACGTTCACTTTACGTTTGTCTCGTAAGAAATGTTTCTAAAGTAAGAAACCGGCAAATACAAGAGCGAAAAATATTTTGCACACTTATGTCTGCGGTATTTGGATATTTTCGTACCTCTGTGAAAGGAACGAACGCGTTCTAATGGTTAGCCTGTTGGATAATGTAACTGTGGTACGAGTCCTACAACTGCAAAAAATAAATAAAAGCCTGCTTTGTACTTTGAGACCATACGTGTTTTATAAGATTGATGGTAAATGGCCACTATTGAGTCTGACAAGAGTAGCTTAAGAGTTAATGGTGGGTGGTGTTAATCATCTGCTTTCACTTTATTCTACCACTTTAAAATTATGGACGGCTAATGCAGATAGTCCTCGAGCACCTCTGAGCATAATTCAATAAACAAATACCCCTTTATAAACTATCGTAAGTTTGTTTACTTCTTGTCTATGAACATACTATGTAACCATGTAAACTTGTAAAAACAAAAAAAGAGAGTAAATGCCACAAACGATGTGAAGTGTCTGTTGTTTAAAAACTTGATTGATGTAAAAATAACAGGTGAAACGAGAACTAGATAAGCGCAGTATAAAATTAGAACATTGCTGGAATGAGTTGATAGAGAGCTAAAACCATGTTTAGATTCGTTTAACGCGCATTTCAACACAATGAACTCTCTGCGCTGCCCACAGCAAGGATAGAACCTCGAATTTTAGCGTCATAAGTCCGTAAATTTACAGCTGAACCACCAAGGAGCCGGTTTCTAACATGATTTCTTTTTAGGACAGATATATGATAACTTGTTTATGAAAACAAAAATACAGAGTTGATATTTTAAATATTGAAAATCTGATTTTCATAAATAATCGAAACGCCTAGCTCATTTTATGTGTTACGATAGTTTATAATTCTTTGTATTTTGAGAATCTTTATGAATAATTTTCAGCAGGTCCATGCTATATTAGAGTTATTGTAACATAGCATAAGTTTTCTTCATTGACAAAGCAACTAGTCTGCTTCTTTAAGACCTCATTTAAATAGTCTGATGTTATAATATATTCAGTTGTATTACATTAGTCATGAAAAAAATCCACAGGACTCTGTGACTTTAACACTAATTCATGTGAAAAAAAGTAGTTACCGTATTTCCCGGTGCCGAAGACCCAAATTAAGACTCAAAAATTTACCCTGCGTCTTCCAGGCCGAAGATTATATTGCTCATAGGCCTAAACCTAGGCCTAGAGGAAGCGTTTCAATGCTAAACAGTAATCCAAGCCCCTCTGTATGACCCAGAATGAAATGTATAAACTGCTTTGTAATTGTCTCGGCATGGCCAAGTGGTTAAGGCACTCGACTCGTAATCTCAGGATCGCGGGTTCGAATCCTCATCACACCAAACATGCTCGTCTTGAGGGACGCTATAATGCTACTGTGAATCACACTATTCGTTAGTAAGAGTAACCCAAGAGTTGGCAGTGGGTGGTGATGACTAGCTATCTTCCCTCTAGTTGTACACCACTAAATTAGGGACGACTTGCGCAGATAGCTCTCGTGTAGCTTTGCGCGAAATTAAAGACATACACTTTGTAGTAAATAACGAATAAATAAACAAGATAATCGTAAGTGATCACAAAATTCATTGGTGCTTCCGCAGTAGGCTAAGGTAAACCAGTCGAAGGACTAATTTGTCTGTTTTCCATCAAATAATAACATTTTTACTCACCTCAAGTGATCTTGATATTAAAGTAACACATGAAAAATATACTCCGGAAACACTACCTGGAACGGCAGCCATTTGCAAAAATATCTTAAGTTTGTTTTGGTTCTGTTCAGACCATTCTGTTCAGTTGTTGTGTAACGATTTTTAAACACAGACCTGTTCTTTGTAGGAGTTCTCTGTAACAGTTCAGTTGAATCAGTTCTTTATTAACATAGACCATATTATGGCTTCTGAACAAAAGACACTCCTAGAACAGGCTTAGTGTAACGTTACTACTGGTAATTATACACATATCTTAGTGATGAGGTATACACTTTCAAAGGAAGATATGATAAGCATATAGCTCACAAAAAAACGAGAAGTGGGCAAGAGGATTTATTTACCACAAGTCACTAAACAATTCACGAAACATCTTGGTAAGATTGGTGGAAGTGTCACTTAACATCTTGGCAAGATCGGTGGAATTGTCACTTAACATCCTGGCGAGATCGGTGGAAGTGTCACTAAACATCCTGGCGAGATCGGTGGAAGTGTCACTAAACATCCTGGCGAGATCGGTGGAAGTGTCACTAAACATCCTGGCGAGATCGGTGGAAGTGTCACTAAACATCCTGGCGAGATCGGTGGAAGTGTCACTTAACATCCTGGCGAGATTGGTGGAAATGCTGGGCCTTATTCTCATATTTATTTTTTTTTTCAAAATTTAGCTAATCAAAATAGGGGTGTGTCTTCAACACCGCTTCGAAATACGGTAATTGTTTGAATACCTGAGTAACTCTGCGAGTTTGCACTCAAAGTATATTAAGTTGTTACGACAAGTAATTAAAATATTTTTTTAAATTTAACATGATCCAGAGATGGTAGTGACAAAAAAAAGAATACAAACAAGAATATTGGGATGATACATGACTTTCAACTTTAAAATGTAATGTAACACTGTTAAATGCACGAGAACCAAATAGTCAATGTTTTGAATCGACGTTTTTCCTTGTACTTATGGTTTACGCTTGTAGTTACTCTACATTGGGCGCCTATCCGAACATGACCATGAAGTTATGATAAAGTACATACAAACAATAAGGAATATGTAGCTTCCAACTCCAATAATATTAAAGTATAAATTTCATATGTTACATTAAATTTTAATATCGAAAGACATGTACGGATGATCGATGTATATCTGTATCATCCCTATATTCTTGTTTGCAATATTTTTGGCACATCGTACTTTATTTTACATTCACTAAATGCTTTTTATAACTTGTTTTGTGACGTTTTTCCCCTAACTGAAAGTTAGTGTATTTAATGAATGTGCGTATTGAAATTTAATCTTACGTTATATGATTATTTTTTTTTTACTTCTACAACTCAAAATACATAACTACTAAAATATTCATAATAGCAAAAAGTTTATTTTTCCGATTGTTAGATAAAATTCAAAATCCATTTGCTCTTCATACAATTATTATTATTTCGCAAGCCTACAGAAAGAATGGCTATGAATATTTTGTTCAGATCTCTGCAAACCTACTAAAAATACTTGTGAAATTCAAGTTCACTTTACTACTTCTGTATTGATTTTTATCAGTTTTTTCATTGCTACTGGCCGAGCTTCTTTCTGAAGTAATTTAAGTACCAAAGCACAAACGGCTACATTGCGTCAAAATCTATACACAGCTACCAAACAAATTCCTGCGAAGGTTCTAGATCTATTTTAAAGTTAATTCTTGAAAGTTGTGATTTCCACCCTAAAATATTTTTAAGTACTTTGCTACCAACATAAGCTCTTCAAAACCATTTAAGCTTCGTTGTATTAGTCGGAAATGCTTAAACGTTTTAGTTGACTAAATAACGTGCATATTTATAACGGTCTTCAGTCTTATATTATTGATTAGTTTTACAAGCCCGCTACAAAAAATGGCTACAAATATTTTATTGAAATCTGGACAGTAATAATGGATGTAGTATTGAATATGTAATATAATAGGTTTTTAATTAACTCAAGCGTTTTCGTTCTTTTATACTGAATAATTTTTTGAAGTCTTTGACTTTTCACTGTTGAAAAAATCGAGTGTTTGACTTGCGCGCTTTAATTGGAAAATTACTTATGCAACTTGTAGAGCATTAATTGTAAAGTACCACGTTGAGGGTTTATAATTCCTGGAGTTCATTGTTGTACTTTGCTTCTTCATGGTTTCCTGAGAGTATTTCACTTTTCTAATAGTAGATGATCATCATAGTAGATTTCTCTATTATTACGAGTGGTGATTTATTCTGTTGATTTTCGTACTTCGCTTGGTAAACGTATGTTTACACGAAACCTCTGATACAAAACTACCTGTCTCAGTAAATAATGGTTGAGTGTGCAAAAAAAACACACAAAAAACTGCACCAGTAAATTATTGAAAAACGTGTAACATTCAAATGAATACATATGCATGTACTTAGCTTAAAATATACTTCCCTTAAACAGACATTAAAAACTTCAGAAACATGGTAATTAAAAATTATTCATTTAGAAAAGAGGGATATAACTGTCATAAAACTACAGAGACAAGTTGAATCAAAATGCAAAGTTTACAACTAGGGACTCTAGTAAAGAACAAAATATGCTGAAAGTAGTGTCTTCATTATTTTCTTAAGCTCGAAATTCCAATTATGACTCCACTAAAATTAACAAGTACTGTCAAATTAGGCGTGTAGATTGGAAAAATACATAGACATTATTTCCAACCTAGTTTGTTTATAGTCCCTATTTGTAGACTTAAAAATATAATTATTGTATTTTGGTTCAACATTTTTCTGTAGTTTTAACGATCTCTTTTGCCTCTTTTAAATGAACAATTTTTAATTATCTTGTTTCATATCATGTGACGGAAACCATTTTTCTTAAATTCTGTGAAATTTGACACCACAAGATTACGAACTGGATAGGAATAAGGTATATCTAATACAGCCCTAAAGTACTACTACTGCACTGCTTTTAAAATAAGCACAAAACTTCGTAATTTCTATTTTGTAGACTACAGAGGTAGGTTTTATTTATTTTCATGCCAAGTGCTGAGTTTATTATAATCAGTCTGCCATATGAACTTAATGATTTTAACCTTATTTTCATAGTTTTTGATAGATACAACATAAGGGTTCTTTTCTCAAATACCGATGTTATTTTTTCGTTGATTGGTTGACGAGAAATGACATGAAACAAAGTTAGTAGATAATGTTAATAGTACCAATGTTTGTTCTCCACGTATGTACAGACATCTGTGTATTGCAAATTTAATATTTCAAACGAATGCACAACGTGATACTGTACTCTTATCCAAGAGTTTATTTAAGTTCAGAATTCCATATGACATACGATAGAATACATGAAAAGACAGGGGGTATAAACATGGGCATTTATCGGATTGTTTAGTACTTTAAATCGTGTAAGCTTACCTATCGACTGTTCGTTCTTTGCTGTGAAGACCACAAAGATCGTCTTTCAGTTTGTCGAGTAGAAAGTATCAATTACGTCTCTTCAAGACTGATGACAGGAAGTTCATGACGTATGATGCTTATTTAAGATTCCTCGTTGTCATTGTAATTTATAACCCATACTTTGTTTCTATAGCTACTTATTTCTAAATGTTTTATGTGTATTTCTGCCTAAAAGTTATTTGACTGTTACTTACTTAGCGCAAAGCTGAGAAATACTTTCAGTTATCTGACCACTACATGTATCGAAACCCGATTTTTATCGCTTTGCGCTCACAGACTTATAGCTTAACAACCACCAGAAGCATTAGAACTGTTTATCAGCTCTCGTGCATACTCATGTGTCATTGTTCATATTAATTGGTCTAATTTAGGATAGATGGCTGGCTGGATTGTAGACAGATAGATGGAAAAATGTTTAATATATTTCTTTCTTTGTGTGAAATATATCACCGTTACATTTATTATGAAATTCTACCATTAGAAACGTCTTTGAAAATCGTTGAAATCGTATCAGATGATATCTACACAAAAGGAACAAAAGTTCATTCATTCCCTGAATAAAAGTAATTGGTGTCTTTAATGTGAACTTCGGTGCTAATATATCGTTAGTTTTATTGGAACTAATCAACGTTTAAATATTTTCTTCCGACACTTTTACCTTTTAGGTAGTTGAAACTTTAAACATTCGTGGTGATTAGAAGCTTTTCTTGCGACAGTGCATGTGATCTCTGAAGCTGGCATTATGAAAACATGAAAAAGTTAAAATCTTTACTGAGCAGCTCAACGTACCCGAATAATCTGATATTCTAAAACAAAAACAACTTGTTTAAAATTTATGCTAATGACAAACGTAATATAATTACTATAAGCCAATGTTAAAGCCATATTTGGCTGCGTATATGTTAGCTTAATTAACGCTGCGCATTATCATTAATTGATATGTTACTAAATTATATCCTACAAGACGTCTTGTTCCAGTGTCAGTTTTAGAAATACATAAATTATTTAGTTTATCAACAGTTGCACGACATTGTGCTGCCTTGCATATTTTGGTTTCTATATTCGTACAGTGCCACCTGGACATTGCTGTGGTTCATCAAATATAAATAAACGTTTGCAATTTCCTATAAAGTTAAAAATTAACTAGTTTATTGAGTTGTTTGTTACTGAGGAAGGGTAATACGTGTCAGTTTTTTCTAAGGATTTTTTTCAACTGCACAATTATATTTTAACTTCATTTTTCAACACACGACGCCTTATTGTACCTCATATATACATATACAGGTCTAGTAACAAATGATACAAAAAATGAAGAATATTCCAGTAAATATATTTATTTATCAGTTCTGGAATGGAATTTTATAATCTCAACTATATTTGTTTTAAATATTTATCTACTTAAACCTATTTATATAGGTGAATTTTAAATTGCACAAATATTTTTACATACACACGCAGTTTGGGATAAACGCCTCACTATAAATAAATCCTGATGCGTCCAGATATATATATAGTGATATCGTCATAGCAACGTATATTCCAGTGAGTTTAATAACTGTTCAGATTACACACAAAGCTTCCAATGAACGCCTGAACTGATAAGCTAGAAGTAAGGTAGCGAGTCAGCAGCACCCAACGCCAACTTCTGGGCTACTCTAACCCAATAATGGCGGAGTATCATTCATACACACACACACACCGGCAACAACACGTGCATGATGGATTCTAAACAATAGGCCACCGCTAGCCCGCCAAGAGCTGTTTTAAGTACACCACAACTCTACATCACTGATCAAACTGCCAAATAATGGAGCATTTTTTAAATAATGTAATCAATTCGTTTTATATGAATAAAAGTAATTTGTATACACTTACGTTTTGCATGTAGTACTTAGTGCATTCAGTTGTTTTCTTATGAAAGTTTTTAAACATTTGTTGTATTTTTAAAAAATTCTGTTTCGTATGTTTATTGTTTAGCTGACATTCTGTACATTTTACAGGATAATCAATTACGAATAAAATGTTTGTTAGTTAAATGTCGTCGCTGTTATTTCTCGATGTCTTATTTAACTTTTCAAAAATTAAATGTATGTTAATTATCTTATGTTTTATTAATTTTTTGTGCCTACTTAATTACTTATGAGCTGACTAATATAGTTAGATAAAACAATGTATTATATTCACTTTTATTATTCTGTACTATTATTCCAACATGCATTCGTTAACCTTGAACTCATCCCACGTAAAATTATGTCAAGTCGGCCCCGGCATGGCCAAGTGGGTTAAGGCAATCGTCTCGTAATCTGAGGGTCGCGGGTTCGAATCTCCGTCGCATCAAACGTGCTCGACCTTTCAGCCGTGGGGCGTTATAATGTTACGGTCAATCCCACTATTTGTTGGTAAAAGAGTAGCCCATGGGTGGTGAAGACTAGCTGCCTTCCCTCTAGTCTTACACTGCTAAATTAAGGAAGGCTGACGCAGATGATCCTCGTGTATCTTTGTGCGAAATTCCAAAAACAAACAAACAAACCCTTATAACCCACCAACGACATAGTGAACACGTGCGATTGACCCACAAAACCATAATGTGCCGCTCTGACCACTGGGCCACTTTAGGCCATATAAGAACGAAAGAAACCTCCTTAATTTGACATTGTAGTAATTAAAAACATGATACAACTAAACTATACTAAAACTGAAAGCAGAAAACAAGTATGTGTGGTAAACTACCCTGATAGTGTACTACACAGCATAAAACTAGTCTTACACTGCTAAATTAGGAACAGCTTGCGCAGATAACCATTGTGTAGCTTTGCGCAAAATTCAAACAAACATACTTATACAGTACAAAAACAAGGGTTGTAAATTTTGATTTAGGTCGCAAAGTAGATAAAAATGGTGACTTTTACTCAGTGTGAATCCCCAGCTACCCTCTGGTGCCCAAGCATTTTAACTTCAGGATTGCATAATTAACTTGTATATATGAAGAGGTATTAACTTCGGTAATCTATAGATCATGGATTAAACTTGTATAAAATCTACTTCAGTTTGATATTGTCAATGGCAAATTAAACTTTGAGAAAAATAAAGTTTTAATATTCTCATAACAATAAATAATAGATCAAATTTAAGAAGAGCGTACTTATCAGAACTACTCATAACAGTTAATAAATGGAGTTGTAAATTTGGTAGTAATACATATTTAATTCGAAATTATTAAATTTACATAGTCTTTCACTACCTTCGTGCGACCAAAACACGCAAAACTTTACATCTTTTGCACGTGGTAATGTATGTTAATTCACTGAATTGTAATTCGGCACATTACCCCTGTGTGTAGCGGCCGAAATAAGTCCAAATTATAGAATTATCCCATACCTGTTCTGATTTATTTCAATTACAAGACAAACTAACTCATTGCTATAATTAGTATTCAAATTAGAAAGTTGTTTTTAATATTCCTCCATTTTTTTTTACGAGGAATTGGCTTTTTAGATTTTGGAGAGATTGTTTTGACAGAAGCAGAACTATACGATATTTTGAAGCTCCTAACAGTCTTGTTATTTATAAAATGAGTTTCAACGTTTTACTCCTTAGTGTTTGTTAAACTAGCATGAGTTGACTTAGTATTTCCCTGCACTTCCAATAAATAACAATGGTTGTATGCCATCCCGTTAATGAGGGTAGTACAACAGTGACCTCAGCCAAGTTGAGAGGAAAAGGAAGCCTTCCAGTATTGCGCACAACCAGCGTTTATTTCAGTGATTGGATAGGCCCGGTATGTTTGTTATAGTCATACGTGTCCGCAGGCGAGGATGGAATATTTGCCTCTTCCGCATTATATATAAGCAAAATTTAAAGGATAGCAATCTTATAGCGGTGATATAATTTTGTAATCTTGCCCCCCCCCCCTGTTATATATGCTGCGAGCGCCTTTGATAGTAAATTAAGAAACAATCTAGATATAGGCAGAACTAAGATTGTTTGTTTGTTTGTTTGTTTTGGAATTTCGCACAAAGCTACTCGAGGGCTATCTGTGCTAACCGTCCCTAATTTAGCAGTGTAAGACTAGAGGGAAGGCAGCTAGTCATCACCACCCACCGCCAACTCTTGGGCTACTCTTTTACCAATGAAAAGTGGGATTGACCGTCACATTATACACCCCCACGGCTGGGAGGGCGAGCATGTTTAGCGCGACGCGGGCGCGAACCCGCGACCCTCGGATTACGAGTCGCACGCCTTACGCGCTCGGCCATGCCAGGCCGCAGAACTAAGAAAGATGAAGAATCGGAATTTTTCTTACAATTTATGACATTGGCCAATTATTTTGATACTCTCTTTTTAGACAAGCCAGCAGTTACAAACGCTGGTTCATGAAATAACAGATAACTGGAATGAAACTTCAGCATGTGTCTGATATTACTTGCCACTACTCTTAACTACAATCTCGACCGAAGGCACGGTGAGAGTCCAGACTTTTTTAGAAAGAAAGGAACACTAATGTTTGCTATTTATATAAAAATATGCACTTAACCTGTTACTGCCATTGTGAAATGGCGACATATTTAGCGAAGCCTTGAAAAGTAATTCATTAAAGATGAACAAAAAACATAGAGGCTTAACAACATTGCTTCTGCCTTGGACAGACCAGTAAAAAGTATAATTACTTTCTGTGTCTACTTGTCAACACGAATGGCAGGAGACGTATTACTACAGTACAAGAACTAATTAGCGGGTTTACTAGTAGGTTAGCTGATTACAGGGAGTCATGGTAAGAGCCTAAACCTCAACGTGCTTTGTGTGTACTCGTACTTTCGCATTCATAGACTGTCAAATTAGTGTGCTAGCCAAATCGGGGATCAGTGTAATTTAAACACAGTACAGAAAATGTGGTTGTATTTGGCAAAATTGGGAATGTAGGTTGAAATTTGAAAATGGTTGTAGTGTTATATTCTCCATTTGAAAATGTTAGAAATTTGTCTTTGTGAAATAATTGTTACACACGTGAGAATATAATTTTTAGGAGGGTTGTTGAATATGTACTTTCGGTTCTTTATGACCCGTTTTTCCAGCACTTTTTTCTTGTAATTCTATGATACTGTCCATAAAATACAAAAAAAAAAAATGTTCTCATCCTCTCATTTATTCACAATTTACTCTTGCCAATAGTATATAATATGTGGTGTTTATTAATGATGGTTTATAAATAATATAATAAATATTAATATTTATTTTCATTGCATCATTGTGTTCATAATTAGAATATTGGTATTTCAGTTTTGGCCCCGGAAGAACATGATTTCGCATATTATGAATGTTAAAATAAATAACAGTATTCTTGGATGTAATATCCTTATTATATCCTTAGTTATTAAAGGCCAGGTGGTTGAGGCACTCGACTCGTAATCCGAGGATCACGGGTTTGAATCACCGTCCCACCAAATATGCTCGTTCTTTCACTCGTGAGAGCAGTATGATGTTTCGGTCAATCCCATTACTCGTTGGTAAAAGAGTAGCCCAAGAGTTGGCGGGGGTTGGTGATGACTAGCTGCATTCCCTCTAGTCTTTCACTGCTAAATTAAGGATGGCTAGCGCAGATATTTCTCGTGTAGCTTTGAGCGAAATTCAAAAACAAACACACAAACAAACTTGCAGAAAGCTCACACACATACACGAGTATGTTCTCGGAATTTTATTACAGTAAACTCTCGTTGTAACGAAGTCGTAGGGACCAAAGAGAATTGTTCGTTAAAAAGGACTTTTTTTTTCATTCACTAGCCAAGTCTGGTAATGGTAGGCCCTGTAACTGACGGCTGTTGCAGTACCGATAATTGGATTAAAGACTCAGAAGTCACACGTGTGTAAACACTTAAAACACATTTAATGAAATTCAAAAGGACAATTAACAGCACTTGTAAAATAAACATGTTAAAAAATAACATTCATAATATAGACATATGTAATTATAATGTACAGGATACAAACACCATCAAGAACGTCTAACTGGAGTCACTTGAAATATTGCACAATGCTTTTTTGCGAACTGCTGTCCCTCTGGCACTTGGTCACAAAACGCTCCTTCATGTTTAATTGAGAGATAAACTGTCCTGCATTAGCCTGGTGTTCAAGATATCTCTGAAGTTGCAGGCACATCTCACGAGCTGCAGAATGTGTTGGGATGGGGGGTTCCTCATTGTCCTCATCTTCACTTTCACTGTCATTTTCTGGTGTCTGTTTATTTTGCACCTTGGCCACAATATCACTGTCTGTCAGGGGCGCGCTAGTGATCAGATCATTATCAGCAGTCTCGTAGTCCTCTGCTGTGCCATCCACCGTAAACCCAGTGTCATTCAGCCGCGTCAAGTGCTGGGCCAATGGTATGTCATCCTCGGGGTCCTAACTGTTTTCTGCTGGCTCTGGAGAGGAGAAGCCACAAGTTCTGAAGCAATTGGCTATGGTTGATTGCTTTACCAATTACCAGGCATAGCGTAGCAGTCGCATGGCTTCAAGCACAGTCACAGTGAAAACACTTTTATTGTCTATTGAATCAATAAGACGCTGTAGCAGTAGGGTGCGGTAATGATGTTTTAGATTGGCGATGATGCCTTGGTCCATGGGCTGTGTCTTGCTGGTGGTATTGGCAGGCAGTAACACCAGCTTGATGGCCTTAAGTCCAGTGGGGTTGAAGTGGGCGGGGGAGTTGTCAATTATCATAAGGACCTTTCTTTTCTGCAGCACAAACTTTTCGGTCAAGTTCTCTCAGCCACTCGGTGAATAGATCTGATGTCATCTAAGCTCGCTTGTTGGCTTTGTATGGTGTTGGCAGGGTTTTGACGTCTTTGAAGCAACGCGGTTTTGCTGCCTTTCCTTAAAAAAAAGAAAGAAAAAAATGTACATGGTTAATGTCTTGAAATTAAAAATGAAACATTTACGTGTCAATAATCTGAAGAAAATCATAAAATAACTTCTATAGAAAACACAGGAAAATATTTTTACCTGCTTTTGACACTCACCTATGGCAAGTAAAGGAAGCTTCTCGGTGCCGTCCATATTGGCGCATACCAAAACAGACAGCCGCTCCTTCGCTCGCTTCACGCCGTGACAGGAGTCTCCCTTGATAACAAGAGACTTGTCTGGCAGAAGTTTAAAGAATAAGCCAGACTCATCTGCATTGAAGACATCCCGTGGGCTGTAGTTTTCTAGCAGGCGTGGCAGTGTTGTTGATGTCCACTGGTTTGTTTTCTCTGGTTCTACACTACCAGACTCACCACAGATCGTACAAAATTGAATGTCGTGTCTTTTTTTGAATCGGGTTAACCACCCATCACTCATGTAAAAGTCAGTGATTCCCATTTGATCAGCAAGTTTTTTTGCCTTTGCTTGCATAACAGACCCAGAGATAGGAACATTCTCTGATCTAGCATTTTTGAACTACAGAAGCAATGCCGTTTCTAGGTCAATGTTTTGCAGTTCGCATGCGTTTTCTATTGGGACAAAAGTTGTCTCGAGAAGACAATATGGCCTCTTTATTTTTCAACCATGTTGACAAAGTGTTCAGAGGCACATCAAATGCTTTTGCTATTTCTGTTTTTGTTTTAACTTTTTTTTCAACTTCTATTGCTGCAATTTTAGTTTCTATCGATACAAGCTTGCGCTTCGCCATGATCAATGATTAATGATCTGTTTAATTTGACTGTGATTAGCCTTTTATAGGCCACAGCATGCAGGGTGCCCAGGCATATCTACTCAAGCCATAATCTGAAAATTTTATATCTAAGCTAATTTTTGCTGGGAGGACGGGTGAGTTGGGGCGGGCAGGGGTTTAAAGTGTTATTGACCATAATTGTTGTAAAAACATTACTAGGCTAATCTACTACCCCATCTGCAGTCCGCTATTTCTCAAGTGTAAGATTTTGATGGTGGCATCACACATTGTTGCGTGGAGACTGACTAATTGCGGGGCCTGGCATGGCCGAGCGCGTAAGGCGTGCGACTCGTAATTCGAGGGTCGCGGGTTCGCGCTAAACATACTCCCCTTCCCAGCCATAGGGGCGTTATAAGTGACGGTCAATCCCACTTTTCGTTGGTAAAAGAGTAGCCCAAGAGTTGGCGGTGGGTAGTGATGACTAGCTGCCTTCCCTCTAGTCTTACACTGCTAAATTAGGGACGGCTAGCACAGATAGCCCTCGAGTAGCCTTGTGCGAAATTCCAAAACAAACAAACAAGACTAATTGCACTTGCTAGCGGCGTAGCGGGTGGTCGGCAGCGGTGACAATTAATTTAGAAGAGAAAAATAAATATCTTCGTACCTGGTTCGATACAAAGGATGTAATATTGATGCTTTTCACACCCTAGGGACTATAATTATACATCGTTACAAGCCGACACTTCGATACATGCAGTTCGGTTCAAGGGGCTTTTGTTACTATGTATTTATATGGACAGTTGGCCGGACCAGTCAACAACTTAGATACAAGTGATATATTCAGTTCTAGCGACTTCGAAACAATGAAAGTTTACTGTATTGCAACATGGTTGGTTCTTGAAGAAGGAGGTAGTGAATTACTTACTATTCGTGTTAGATTAAACATGGACTGAACGTTGTTTTTATAAGTTTGCCAAGGCTATAAGTCGCCAATCAAACGCGAATAATGTCTAATCCACTTGAGAATTACACCTCACAGATGAAACTGCTTTACAAGGAGGTTTAACTTCGTCAAGAGCACACAATACCAACTTGAATAGAAATAGCATGAAGTTTTGACTTCATAAGAATTACAAATTACTGACGCAGCTTTAAATAAAACTGTTTTAAATTCAGTGAGCAGATCTGGATAGAATGGAGCTTATACTCACTAAGATAATATATAATTTGTAATTTAAACGTGCTCATATAAAAGTTTTCTCTGTGTTGTATAAGGTAGTATTTGTCGCTTTCTTGTACCTCTTTGACTCTTATTTGGTTAGGGAATTCAGTAGGAATACAATATTTTTAAACTCTGAATACTTGAGTTTGAAACTAAAATTTACAGTAACAATAACAAGCTTGTATGCTTATGTATGCATAGAATATTTTAATGAATCACATGTATTTGTTATAATTAGCGTCAGAACTGGTCATTTAATATTCAGTAGTTCATTGATGCACTAAATCATAAGAACTAAGAGAAGACTTTAACCACAGGGTTACTGAAGATATACTTGTGATATTTATTATTTTCAGGTAAAATATTCTGTTTTACCCCTGTTTTTAAACAGGTTTTCATTGATAATTCAGCATGCGATGTCGTTATTATGGCCCCAAAATAATAAAATACATGCAGTGATAACGTTGTCAGGTGCAAGTAAAAGAGGGATAAATATTAGCGTTATTAAATCGGTCTAAATTTCTAAACGTACACAAGCTGTGTGTATTTCTAGTATAGTTGTTGTTGTTTTTGCCCCTATGCCTTGGTTTTTGAATTTTTTAGTGGAAGAGCAAACATTTATTCATATTATATGAGCTCCAAATTCATTGATTTATGGCCAAGCTTGTGCATGTGGTTAGGGCGCTTGACTTGCAATCTGAAGGTCGCGGGTTCGATTTCCCGTCCCACCAGACTTGCTCACCTATTCAACTGTGAGGCATTGTAAATGACGATCAGTTTCACTATTCATTGTTTAAAGAGTAGCCCAAGAGGGTGAGGACTAGCTGTCTTCCCTCTAGTCTTTCGCTGATAAGATAGGGATAACTAGTGCAAATAACTCTTATGGACCTTTGTGCAAAACTCAAACCAAACCGCTGAAATATTACTGTATATTCACTGAATATATCTGGAACACGATTGTACACCACATCACCCTAACAAACTAAGTTATCATGTGGAGCACGAGCCTGTATTATTACCTGAAACAAAACAACGTACATCTACCTATATAATACTGACCTATTACCCTTTAGTGCTCCATACACTACACTGCTGAGCTATTACCCTCTAACCGCCACTGTGCGTACTAACTTCTTAGTGCCTAAACGCCATCGTACACTACTGAATTAATCCTCTATGGTCGCCACCGTACTTACTGAACTATTAATTCTTAATCATCACCATACGTATTGAACTACCACCCCCTGTATACCACCATACGCTACTGAAGTATTAGCCTCAACTGCCGTAACACAAAACTGACAGGCACCACACACAACTGGATTAGTATCCTCTGCCTTCCACTATACACTAGTGATTGTCACCATGCACTATTTAGCTATTACCCGCTAACCGCTATCGTACTCTACTGAACATAGTAGTTGCTAATGCACCGTTGAAGCAACATTGTATGCCATGCAGAAAAAAGACAATTGTGACACTAAAGCCAAACAAGAGTCAAAATCAGGATACGTGACAATTCTAATGACCGAGAACGAAGAGTTTTTTAAGTCTGTTAAACGGCAATATTACAAGAAACCAGAAGGTTTAATAATTTGTTCATTATTCTCATCAGATGAATGAAAACCTTAAGTTCTGCGAGAGAAATGTTATTTTTAATCTTTCGATCTAATTTCTTAATATATATTCTCATACATCTTTTTTTAGATTTAAGAGTTGTTCGGTTACCAGCAGTTTTTTGGCAGGAAGATTAGTGGCGGCGCCAAGGGGTGGCTTGAGCCCCCAAAATGAGCCAAGTTTCCCTCAACCCCCCAACTTACATAAAATCATAAAATATGGAAAACACAAGCGTCGTTGTTGTTTAACAATTAACATCACAGACACATAACTGTAGAACTCAACGTCTTCATTAAGACGGAAGTATGTGTCATGCGTCCCATAGCAACGTACTGAATGAACTGAAACTCGTGCACTGTATTGCCGCTCCCTGTGTAATGCCATTCTATCTTGAGCTTTGTTTGACGAAGATCAGACAACCACGTTGATTTCAAGTTACAACAGATCATCAGGAATTTTACTTGATAAACCTAAGGTTTCACAGTATTTACACATTAATATTGATTTTCTTTATTATTATGTATTACCTTGGTGTTAATTTAGGTGAACTTCGTCTTTTACATATACGCATATTTTCATAAACAGATTATTTCTAATTTGTAATAATGAATTATTAATCAGATTATGAGTTTCCAATGAAAACTGCATTGAAAACGCAGTTCAAAATAGCACACCTTTCTGAAATGTACCTTGGTAGTTACGTTATTATAATTTACTATCTGGACTTCATATTGATGGCATTTTGGGAAGCCTTTCCACAGTTTACCTCACCACACCCTCCAACGAAAATATCGTGGTGCCGCCACCGAGGAAGATCTTTAAAAGAAAATTTGGGAAAGAACAATTAAACGTTTTCATCTACATGTAATTGATGTAGCGTGCAGGAGCCTTTGGATCACGTGTAATTTGCTTGCTTATGTAGTTAGTTCGGACGTATAATAGTTTTAAATATACGTGTAAATTATGTACATTCGTGCTTACGTTCTTGTTCTTCAATTAATGTATTTTATAATTTCACAGCATGAAACATTTCGCAATATAAAAGGTTAAACAGGTCTTTGAGGTCCAGGTTATTAATTTCAAATTTTTACAGGTTCCAGCTGCTCCTGACAACACTTAAGATGTTATGTATTTAAAAACAGCTGGAATGGGTAGAAAGGTACTATATAGAGGAGCGAACAACGTTTCGACCGTCTTTGGACATCGTCAGGTTCACAAAAAAAGAAGGGGTTACTGACCGGTAGCTGACCACATGTTTGAAGGCGGTTATGTAATTGAGTGTAGGAATGTAAAGGGCGTGCTTAGATGTTTGATATATTTATTAATATAGGTATAAATGTTTTCTTTTGTATTGGTTTTTTTGGGCTTGAGTTGTGGTATAAGTAAGGCTTCTCTAATTTTGCGTTTTTTATGTTTGTTTCTTTATTTAGTATTTCCGTGTTTTCTATGGTTATGTTGTGTTTATTTAATTTGCAGTGTTCGAAAACGTGTGAAGGTTTTTAAATATGTAATTTTCTCTATAATTGGGTTTTCTCGTCATCACGAACGTTTAACATGGTTATGAGCTCTTTCAAAGCTTGCATTTATGGCAGCGTAATTTGAATAATTATTTAGTAATAAGGAAAAAATAAAAGGTATCGATTATAATTTTAATATTAACGTCAGAAAATAACTAGCATAAGTAGTAATAGAATGAGTGACATAAGAGTGCATTTCAATAATCATAAAAATAATTAACAAACAATCTCTGTCTCAACGGCAAAACAATACGACTGTTTTTGGCAGGTGTTGGGATAACCCGTACGAATCGTATATTCAGAAACCTAGTAGTGAGATACACAACTTGATCCAAAGACCATTCTTCCATACTGTTTCCTTCAATCCGAGTAGTTGGTAAGGAATTTGTCCTACCACACACAATGGTCATGCTATTTCAACATTATTTGAGGTATTCTTCTTATTGTAGTATTCTTGCTCTTCAGTCAGAGAAAAACTCTTCGTTCTTTACTTGGTCTCGAATCGTTTATTTTTTCCTCCTGCTGTCAGCTTCATTTAAGAGCAAGTCTTCAGAGACATCCGTACGTTTAACGCTTCTGTACACAGATGTACTTCTCTTTAGGTACTCGAAATGTCTCTGTCTTCTGTTATGGGTAACGTTTTAAACAACTGATGTGCTTTATCATGTTCAGAGCTGCTACTCGTGCAATACCTTGGATATTTTGCAGGATTGCTTTGAATCTAACCTGCTGCCATCTCGACAAGAACAAACACAAGGAGATTCTGTCTCGATGTTTCAGCAGTTTCTCACTGGTGAGAAATGGTGAGTATTCCATAGATATCGTAATACAACGATGCCCTGATCACTCTCTGAACTATGGTTAAAAAAATATCCAACTCTACTAAAAAAAACCCAAGAGTAATAGCTTATTTGAATGTTGTCCACTTAAAATTCAGCGTACACTTCTGGATTTCTTAAAAATTGTATGTTCCTGTAGGCATTCATAAAAAGAGACCGGATATGGCTCGTGCAAAGTGCCGACTATATACCGGATATGGCTCGTGCAAAGTGCCTTACCATTTCTACTACAATTGAGTCAGAAGTTGCTTGTTAAACAGTGTTTAGAATATGTAGTTCAATTAAGAAAACGTACGAAAACGTCACAATTGCATTACACAAAACTAGCAACTACACAGTAGACTTGACTAAACTCGAGCTAAGCCTTCCGTATTTATTACATGTAATTCGATAGCCTTTATGAACTTTGTCGCGTATTACAGTAACTTTACCTGAGCGTATTTGTTAACTTCGAACAACTTAATAAATATATTCTGTATGTTGTTCATTCAGACCGCGAAGAAGAAATTTTTTGTGTTACGAACTGATTCTTCTTCGGGTCCAGCCCGTCTGGAGTACTATGATAGCGAGAAGAAATGGAGACTCGGAGCATCATCAAAACGCAGAGTTTATCTGGAGGCTTGTTTCAACATCAACAGGAAGATGGATACTCGCCAGAAGTTTGTTGTTGCTTTGCACACTAAATATGACTGTCTCTCTGTAGCCATGGACACTGAAGAAGAACTTGAAGCTTGGCTGACGGCCATGCTGGAACTACAACAAGGAATAATAATAGAAAATGGACAAAATAAACCCAAACCTGCTTTTGGTGAGTTTAACATATTTCTCACTTCAAAATTATGTGTAAACATATAACATCCAAAAAAGCTTTATGTATATATAATTTAATTTTTTATTTTATGGAAAACTATATTTAAACTTACCGTTAGTAAATTCAGTTATAGTTTTATTTCAAATAGACTAAGTTTCAAGGCCTTTTGTACGTTTAAATTATTATGTATATTTCAAAATGACATCTAAAGCTTTGATTGAGCGAAATTAGCATTACTTCATTCAAGCTGAGTAACATTTTAAAACATGTTTGTTTGTTTTGAAATTTCGCACAAAGCTACTCGAGGGCTATCTGTGCTAGCCTTCCCTAATTTAGCAGTGTAAGACTAGAGGGAAGGCAGCTAGTCATCACCACCTACCGCTAACTCTTGGGCTACTCTTTTACCAACGAATAGTGGGATTGAGCGTCACATTATACACCCCACGGCTGGGAGGGCGAGCATGTTCAGCGCGACGCGGGCGCGAACCCGCGACCCTCGGATTACGAGCGCACGCCTTAACGCGCTCGGCCATGTCAGGCCTACACATTTTTAAACATAAGCTTGCGTGTTTTTAAAGAAAATATTTTATTCAAGATTTGCTGCCGAATTCAGATTATCAAATTAAATTTCGGAATACTTAAGTAGTGTAGAATATTAGCTAGATTATACAGTGGTATTATGTATAACCATAGAACGAACAATATTCTGCGTCATTAACTTCTCCTAAACAACTTTTACAAAGGAAGAGTAAATTAAAAGCACATACTTTTTATAGACAGGACAGGTTGTTGTCCACTTCCCTTTTTCTTCATTATCAGAGTTCATTAGGCTAAACAAACTACTTCCGACATATTTGTTGCGAAAACTGTTTACTAATCATATAAACTAGTAATACTGCTAATATTGGCGACAAAATCTTTTATATAATGCGATTAAGTTGTTTGTTTAACACTTCGTGTTGTGGCCCAGCTAGCTTAAAGATTTGTTATTAATTAAAAACCTGTCCTAGAAAGAGATCCAGACGAAAAACACATTTAAACAATATTATCTTTTTTATATTTACTTTGGTACCGCACATACAAATATGTGGTTGTTTTGTAATTGTTTGTGGTTTTCTTTTTGCAGTTGATTTTATTATTTGTACATATTGTTAAATGAATTGCTATTGTTTAAAGTTTTTAGAAGTATATTGAGGTGATTAGATAAATCCAGAAGCCCATAACACCATGGTGTTGAAATTATGTTGTCGCATGATTTTGCTCAACTACATGGTTATAAAATGTTATATGCACTTTTTTATTGTGATGTCTGCATTCATTTTATATTTGACACCATCGTTCAGACTGTAGTCAATTTAGTTGTAGAAGTTACTAGCCTGCTAATATTTATACCTCCCAATGGCTCAGCAGTATGTCTGCCGACTTGCAACGCTAAAAACCGGGTTTTGACACCCGTGGTGGGCAAAGCACGGATAGCCTATTGAGTAGCTTTGTACTTAATTCAAAACAACCACAACTAATATTTATATTGTGCAAGGTTTTAATAATTAAAATTGTTTGGATTTTAGCAGTTAAAGTGGAAATTTGCTCTTTTATTCATGATGAAAAACATTAATGTAGAGGGCTCAGAGAGAGGAGTTCGAAATAACAGCTTAAAGATCAGGTTAAATAATTATGAATATTTTACACTTTAGAGTTTATAGGAGTAAAAAAAAAAACTATTGTTGCTGAAAGTTTTTGTCACATTCGCTGCTCATAAAAAAGGATTGAAGGAAGGTCACCAAAACAGTTTCATCTTACTTATTTTTTGTTGTTGTGATTTCGAGAGAACATGTCTGAAGAATTTATTTGGTGATGTCTACACTTAGTAACAGATATAATAGTGAAGGGATCATGTGATAATGAAGCGGTAACTCTATACTTAAGACGAGTTTCTGTGCCGTTCACGATATTTGAACCAACTGTGGTTCGCTTCATGAAGTTCGGTGTAACAGAGAAAGGACTGATAGAATATTTCAAAGACAGCACTTCAGTGAGATCTTAGTACGTTATATTATAATGTTTTGTTTTTTTCTCGAGTGTTAGTGTACAAATAACAAAGCATTATTGATAGGAAACTTAATAGCAACTCTTCAATTTAAACTTGTAGACATTGATAATACTTCAGTTAGCTGGTACTGTCATTCCTCAGATCATGTGGCTGAGAAGTGATTAATACGAGAAATCGAAAATGCCAACTATTTCGAACTTGTTAGTTTTCTTGGTATTTAATAAAAGTACTGAAATCCAAAATAAAATGGTACTGCAAAGATTCCTTTGTTACAAAGTTCTTGTTTGCGTAGATAGACGTTCTGGATGAATTAAAAACTTGGGTCGTTTAATTCCGTACAAATACACGTCGACCTGAAATGACTTTCGGAGCTTTTTTGTCCTTACAACAGTTGTTGAAACTAAATTATCTCTGGACGCACGTTTAGCTATCATTCCAATAAGAATTATAGTTACTTTGTCAGATGCTTACATGCACGTGTATTTTATCCAAATTTAGTTTCATTTTCATATAGAAGTTAAATTTTTCCCCACTTTTCTCTTTTGTCTAAGAGAAAAATATCTCTCAAGAAACGTTTCAGTTCTTCAGAGCGAATGATATTATGTCTGTCAAATAAGTTTCATAGTATCCTTAAATTTATCCATTCACTATGTCAGTTACCTCTGTATTGTAGAAAAAGAACAAAAACTGAAACGATTGGAAAAAAAAAACATTTATTGTAACTCGTTCTACTTTTCAACGAGGTATGTGTAATTATGTGCAGCGTAGTATCCTGTCCTAGTCTGTATAAACTATGTAGGGAATCAAACAATGCATAAAACCAGTATGTAACTAGATTTATATAAAAAAAAAATTCAAATGTGAAAATGTACGTACCATTAAGTGATTGTTTTCTTTAAATGAATATTTATACCTTTACAATGCCAAATTTTGTATAAACATTTGCAGAGACTTATAGCTATTAGAAAGGACTTCCAAGTAGTGGTATAGTCCTCTTTAGAATTACTTTGTAGTTTCGTAAGATGTCGGGAGTTTGAAGTATAAGAAAGTCTAACAGAGCAGTAAAAATATTTTAATAACTCACCCTGAAGAAAAACATGTATGAAATATCGAACAATCACACAAAGGTAATACAAAACGTATTTTCAGTTATGACAAAAACATTAGCATCTTAAACGGCTTTTTGGCGATTAAAAGTATAAACACAAATTCGAATGTGGATGAAAATAATTTATAATGCGGTCAAACGATCTTCAAAACATTGAGATTCTGATTGGATGATGAAAAAGTTTTTACGTCAGTGTTTACTGTTACAAAGTGATCGGTTGATCCAAATATTATTTTACTTAAATCAGCAAGGTATCATATTTTTACAGTTTCTTAAAAACGAAAAAGGTGCGTTATTTCGAAAGCTCGATTTTCATGATTCATGTTAAAATTAATTTTGATGAGGAGTACGATATATCTTCTGTTGTGTTAAACCCAAAAATATCGTTAAGTATATTTTTTACAGTTTACTCCGAAACCTGTTTTGGTGTCTTAGATAACAAGAAAATCATGCTTAAACGGCCTGAAGGTGCCTACATTTCACTGCTGAATCCAATTCTCTTATTTCAGAATTGTGTCAACAATTAAAATATATTTTTAGTACCATAACACTTGTGGAATAGAAGTTTCGGTATTGGTATTCATGGTATCACTGGTGTTGATGTCATGTATTCGTAAGGACAGCGAAAGGTTACTCACGTGAGTTTTTAAAAAAAACCGTTAAGTTCAAATATTACGATTCGACCTCACTCACCCCGCCCTATCTATATATGGACAAGAAATACTTGTAGGGCACTTCGCAATACGATCTTTGTACGAATATAGTGTGGCGTCGAGCTTTTCCTTGTGGTTAACTAAGTGAAAATCGCTTTTGTAATTTTATTTTCCAATTGTTGTGATACGTATAACATGCCTGCTTGAAAATGCACCGAATATACGTTCATTGTTTAAAGATCGAGTATCAATGCGTATGTACAAAAAATAAGTAAAACTCAATTTTCTCATGACAGTTGCTTGCCAAAAATTCAGCCTATTTTTAAATATCATCATGTAGTATTATCTGTCTCACAGATAATATTATAATCGACAACGATGACTACATAACTTTATCAGTACAAACTATTGAGCTACTTAACAATCACTCTGTACTACGATGTATGAAAAAAATATCGAATTCGGTGATACGCGAGATACTGTTTGGTGATGGTTCGTGTTCTGGATTAGGCACAAAACTGCACGATTGGCCTCTGCCCACCGTGAGTATCGAAGCCGCTTTCTAGCGTTGTAAATCCGCAAGCGTACCGCTATGCCACTGAAGGGGGTATGCTGTTTGGAATGTTAATTTTTAATATTTTTCAGGCTACGTGAGAAGAAGTTGGAATATCAACTTAATAGTTATCAGACTTTACTCAGGCTGCGTGTGATCAGATTTAAATAGACCCTATTAATTTTTAATAGTTACCACGATACAAGAGATCAAGTTAAATAACTTTTTATAGTTATCAGGCCTGGTTCAGTCTACGTGAGATCAGGTTGGAATATAATAAGTGTTTAATAATTGTCAATCTTGGATAAGGAAAAATCAAGGGCAACCTAAGCACTTTCATTTTTTCTTGTTTCCACGACATAATAAATAAGTAAAAGAAAAACAAAGAGACGCATAGCATTAGTTCTTTCTGGTCTGTTCTTAAACTCTAAATATGAGTTAGGGAGACACCGAGGTTACTGGAAAGTCAGATATGTTTGCATCTTCATAGTGACGAAAAAATTATTTGACACATATCAGTGGCTTTCAAGAAAATAAGCACGTGACTTTAATTACAGTGGAATTCTAATGTATCTGAAACTTAGATTACTGTTGTATCAAAGTTCAAAAGTAGTGGAAACAGCTTTTTTTTATTATTTTTGATATATTTATCTAGCTTCTTAGCAACTACCCCTTCTCTTTATAAACTAGTTTCTGTTCTTTGTAGTTCGCCAACGTCTTTCGCTGTTTTGAACATACTTGACTCGTCCATACTTCATTTTCAACACATTTTATTTCTGGAACAGAATGCGATAATTTTACTTCTCTCAGGGAACTTCTTTAGACACCACATTAGTGATAGTTACAGGACAACAGCGTCGTGAGAGAAACGATTCTGGATCCAACCTTTCCCTTGTATTCTTTCCTTTAGATACATATTTCTGTGCCGTACACGTGTCATCTTAATTGTTTTGCACAGGACGATATCGTTGACTTACAAACTTTCTAATATCAATTCCCTTAAAGATGGTTGATAAAAACTTCACACTGAGTTTAATTAATAATCTTAATATTATTTCAAGCATGAATAAATAAAAATACAAAAACATGCAATATTTAAAAGAAAAAAACAGTCTACATGTTTTAGGTGACACAAGCCATTAGTTTATAGAAGAATGCAATAATACAATATCCTTTACTTTTCTTCTGTTTTTTATTGGCGTACGCTGAATCTGTTGGCCCATTCACACCATGAACCAGTAATCTGAAGTAAAACTAATAACAAAAAATGGTCTCAACTCCCAGATACAGTTATCTAGGAGGCACATGTACTGATGTACTGTCAAACTGTGCTATAATGGTCCTTTAGAGATCAAAAATAATATTAATATTGATAGAGGTAAATACAAAATAAATATAGAAAGGAGAAATATCTTAGATTATGTATCAAAGAGGCAAATAAAAAGTGAAAACATCAGGCAACAGCTGAGTTCTAGAGGGGGCATAGAAATAATGTTCTCGAAGAAAGGTGGGGGAGGTGAAAAGAAGGTGAAGATGATAACTGATAAAAACGTGAAAAAACACGAGATGTTTAATTAAAAAAAAAAAGAGTCCATGAAAACAGTATAAGATTGAAAACAGTGTATGATTTCCGGCAATGTTTGGCAAGTTCGACATTAAAGAGAATTCAGACTCCCAATTTAATTGGAGTTGAAACCGCAATTTACAAAGCAAAGACAACAAGGCGACTTTTTGGGCAGTAGAAAGTGTTATTGTAGGAGGGGTATAAATTAAACACTAAGTAGAATGTCCAGAGATAGCAGAAATCCAGAAACGTATCTAGGTTGAAGACGCATGTAAAAGGAGACCATGGTAGAAATTTTGCACACTAAGGAAGGGGGTATATTTTCGATCCTCCATAGCCAAGCGGTCTATACATTCATAACTAGGTATTTCAGTAAGTCTTGAAACCGAGAGGATACAAGCCACAGAGCAGGAAAGAGAGAGAAGTGTGAAATTAAGAAACGACATTTAAAAGATAAGACTGGGGGAAATGGCAAGGCCTGCATCAATGACTTTGGTAGAATTAAAACCGAAGAATAAGAGCAGCTTTTATAGGTAATCCACTTCAAAATAACAAAAAGAGTCGTGCATTCTGCGGTAGGAATACCAGCATGGTCAGTGAGTAAGGACAACTCCAATAATACAAATATAATGACTACAAACAGTAATTTTACAGAGGAAGCCATGACAGCCTTCCGTTTACATAGTTAAAAGGCAACAGAATTAATAAGAGTTAGAAACAAGAAGAAGTAAAGTTGTAACCTCCCAGCGGCTGAGTAAGAGTGAAATCAATGAATGTATTACCAGGAAGTGGAAAGTGACTTACCGTAATAGGTGAAAACACATCTAGTAGCGTATAAGTTAAATTAAGAATATTGACACATGTGATAGATATTGGAGTCGGTCCACCACCACCACTATGATAAAGATAAAATATTGTAGGCTTTGAGGAAAATAAGCTACAGAGTTTACAGACTGATTAAAAGCTTAAAACCATAAAGGTCTAAACGACAGTCACAGCTAAGCTTTAGTGGTGGCTCACCATCATCAATTTGCAATGTAAAAGTGAATACATTTTAAAGCCCCTAAACAAAAACATAGAACAGCAAATCGAACAAAGGCCAACTGATGTGAAAGGAAGGCTGATTCAGTGTGGTAAAGAACACAATCACAGTTAATTTTCGAATAGATACGCAAACAAAGAAGCAGAAATGTGAAGTAAACTGCACTCTAAATAGAGTCAACGACTGCATATAGAAAGTTCAAGCATTAAAGACGTGAAGAGATCAATGGTGTAAGCACACCAAGTGTGACTGGAATACTCTTAATAGGTAATTATGCTGTCAATGCCCATTTACCCAAGGAATTTTATTTTCCTGGAGAGATAGAGGTGCAGACAAAGGCCACATTACTCTCTTAGCACCAGCTCACCACGGCATCTGCAAAGCTACTGACCGAATCTTGACGATGTGATAGTAGATCAGACAAAAATCGAAATTTACACAAAGGAATCTAGCCTCACTTTCGTTTTATCTCTTTCCTTTCTATAACCAATTGAATAAATGTAGTTTCCTGAAAAGCTCAAAATACACAGAGTATCAAAAGATGCTTCAACATTTAAAAAAAGAGCAACAGAGTCGATGGCTGAAGGTGCTGAATGGTTACCTTCCTCCAACATTAGACGGTTATGTCTCAACCTTAGGTTATATTACCTGATTGTGTATCCCACACTCGTATGAGTGCTGTGGAGGGTTAAAAGCCATTTATTGTTTCTCTCTGTTAAAATATTGTTCTTGCAAGCTGTCACTGTTGTTCAGATATGAAAGTCTGCTATTATTTTTTTATTATTTTGATAGTTTTCCTCCAGCTATTAGTTTGAGGTTATTTATTTAGATACAACTCGTTTGTATTTTGTAAAAGTTTTACTTGGCAATGTTCTCAGTTTATTAGCTAGATAAAGTACCTATCATACTATTCGTATATAGAATTGTTTTTATACTTCAAATAATCAAATGGAGGTCAAGGGTAACATTAAGCAAAAGAGAGAATGTAAACCAATAGCGTCAAGAATTGGAAATATGAGAACAAACTCGAAGCTTCCTTTCGTGTTGATGTATTATAAAGGTGATATAACTTAAACGTTTACAACGTGAAAGTGTTCTTTGTAGTACCATCGGGGAGTTCCTCTCTCTGTATAGGATGAAGTTTTAAGTATGTGTGTGTTTTTGAATTTCGCGCAAAGTTGCATGAGGGCTATCTGCGCTAGCCCTCCCTAATTTAGCAGTGTAAGACTAGAGGGGACGCATCTAGTCATCACCGCTAACTCTTAGGCTACTCTTTTACAAACGAATAGTAAGATTGACCATAACATAATAACGCCCCCACGGCTGAAAGGGCGAGCATGTTTGTTGCGACGGGGATTTGAACCCGCGACGCTCAGATTACGAATCGAACGTCTTAACCCACCTGGCCATGCCGAGCCTAACTAAGTATGAATTATATGTGTAAACTGAGTTGTGTGATATAAATAGGGCCTTACTGACTGGAAACGTTTTCCTGTAGGTGAGAACACTACCAGCAGTTATATTTCAGAAGACTGTGTAGGAAGATTGAAGCCAAGCTTTTGGTTGTATCTTTGTTGAAAATATCGATCTTGAATAATCCTAGGGGAAAAACATATTACTCAAAATCCTTTGAAAGTTGAGTAAATTGAAAGTGTCATGGCCAGTTTTGTGGGTCAGACCAGTCTTGAGTAATCAATTTTGTTTAAGCTGATTATCTCTCTGAGATAATCCTTGAAAAACTATCATCCGTGAAACTAAAGAAGTGAACGTGTTGCAGAGAAAGTGCTTTAAAGATTATCTGGTAATAAAGAAAAAGTGGAATGAATAGATCTTTTTTTTATTTTAAAACCTACTTTAACGCAGTTCGTACCGTCCTACGTCTTATAATATATAACTTTGTTTCAAAAGTGCGTGTGCGATCGATATCTAAATATGAATGTTGTTTTATTTTCCGCTATGTTTTGGTGCAACTGATGAATAACTTTTGATCAAAAAGATACGGTTGCTATTGACATTTGAGGAGGACATTTCGCTTTGTGCAAATTCCGCCCTCACATATAATTTTACACATTACTTCTTGTTAGAATTATACAGAAAAAAAAGTTTTCAAATGTCGCGGTTTATGCCAGATTGGCCCGCATGGCCAGGTAGATTAAGGCATTCGATTCGTAATCCGAGGGTCGCAGGTTCGAATCCGCGTCGCACCAAACATGGTCGTCCTTATAGCCGCGGGGGCGTTATAATGTTACGGTCAATCCAACTATTCGTTGGTAAAAGAGTAGCCCAAGAGTTGGCGGTGGGTGGTGATGACTTGCTGCCTTCCCTCTAGTCTTACATTGCTAAATTAGGGACGGCTAGCGCAGATAAACCGCGTGTAGCTTTGCGCGAAATTCAAAAACACAAACAAACAAATCATGCCAGATTACGGTTTTGCGTGAACATTGTAAATTTTAAGATATTCCATGGGTGTTCACCTGACGAAGGTGTTGTGGTACAACTTGTAACTCACTCTACGCATGTCTGTTACGCGTTAAAAAAATCACGTTTATTATGAAGATATCGGGCATAATTATTTCGCATCTCTCAAACTTACATGTTCATTATGTTCAAGCTTTCGTTTCGTATCTTACCACAGGACTCTTTTATTATTTCATTTGATTTTTTCTCACTTTTGTAAAATAAAATATTACCCTAACATATTTCCCACTAATAATCGGTGTGAAAGCTTCCTTTAAAGTATTTTATTCAGATCTTACGGTCGAAGTGAACCAGAGCTGCATACAAAAATCGTGGTACAGCGTTATTAACATACACACTGTACATACATGAGCCGAGCCAGTGCGGTAACTATCTAATATCAAAGAAGCTTTTTGTCTGCCTGTCTGTGGACGCATCTCCTCGTAAACAGGTTGAGTAATCCAGGCCATGTTTGTCCTGTTAAGTTAGTAGTCCACGACAAACCAGGTCCTTATTAAATATTCCTATACATTTTAAAAATGAAAAAAAAATTATAGACTAACCACTCCATCGTTACTACAGTAGCCATTGTAAATAGTTGAGTTTGAACAAAACTCGCACCATAATAAAATTTTGACTTGTTTCCGTAATAATCAAAATATAAAGGAATAAAATATTCAGATACAATGTAGAGACTAGAGATATTGTTGCTGTTTAAGTTGTCTGTTCTTTCTTGGTTTACGCTGTTTATTTTAGGTTTATACCAGGGTTAGAATAAGCGCTTGAAACTGAACTAGAAAAGTATTTCGTAATTAATATATTTTTATGATATTTCTAACAACATTATCATTAATTTTGATGCATTAAATATGCCAACTTCAGACAGTAGAAATCCTGACCACATCTCTTCTGTAAACTGGACTGCTTTACACAAGTGGCGCAATTGCTTTACCATTTATGCTAAGTTTCGAAACTCGAATGCTACAACTTATTACATCTGATTCACTTCCCCCGTCTTACAAGTTTCTTGGAGAATAAAAATTATTGAAAAATACTTCGCTCAGATTTTGCTCATATTTAGCCACCTAGTGTGTGTTTTACGCGTTTTCAAGAGAAATAAAAAGACAGAGAAATTCTTGTCTCCTTTTTTAAACCTGCAAAAGTTTAAGGTAACATATATAAAGTTCATTACAAAAAGTTAAAAAAGACAGCCCAGTATGAACTGAAAGTTCACTTTACCTGTGAAATCAAATTGCACATATCCTTAATTTTTTCTCATCTAAACTTCATAGTTTTGTAGAAAATCACCTCTCACAGCAATCTTAAGTTAGGACGGAGCTGGAAACGCCAAACAATTCTTATTTAAAACAGTTAATTTATTTAATGTAAATGGTTCTTCATGAGTCAAAGCATTTAAGTTAGAAACGCTGTGAAGAGTGTAAAAGTTTGCAACCAGCATGTCAGACTGTATATTTGTTGTTTGAAAATAGAACTTCACGTCACACAGTAAAGTTGTAGTATTTATAAATTAAACTCAGTTTTACAAAAGTTGATCGTTTGGTTTGTTTTGAATTTCGCATAAAGCTATACGAGGGTTATCTGCTAGCCCTCCCTAATACAGTAGTGTAAGATAAGAAGAAAGGCAGCTCGTCATCACCACCAACGAATAGAGGGATTGACCGTCACATTGTAAGGCCCCCACACCTGAAAGGGCGAGCATGTTTGGTGAGACAGGGATTCGGACCCGCTACCCTCCGATTACGAGTCGAGTGCCCTAATCACCTGGCCATGCCGAGCCCAAACGTTAATGAAGTTCACTCTTATATCAGGGTAGGGTAATGTCCTTTTTTGCTTTGTAGAAGTTCTACAAGAGGCATTTTAACCTGGACTTTTTTAATTTTTACCTACTAATTAAGTTGATATTTTAAACATAAAAAAATGTCTAGTACAAGCTCTACAGAATGTGTAAAAAGAATTGAAAGAAAATTAAAACTTGAGTCATGGTTGTTTGTACAGTCTGTAAATAAGAGGCACAAATTTTATACATTTGTAAAAAAATTGTCTTGAATGTAAAACACTTGAATATTAAACACATATTTCAATAAAAATTCAAACCTCTTCTGCTGAATGGAACAAAGCTCAAATCGTTGTACTGGCCATATTCAATATTCAAACCTTTTTGTGAACTTAATATCGTTTACATTAAGTGTTAGGCCTGACATTGAAAAGTTGGTAAACTATCCACGGTTGTAATGTTACTTTCATCGTTTGCTTGGACACTTTAAAAGCGTTTTGTTGTTTGTTTGTTTGTTTGTTTGTTTTTCATTTCGCGCAAAGCTACACGAGGGCTATCTGCGCTAGCCGTCCCTAATTTACCACCACCCACCGCCAACTCTTGAACTACTATTTTATTAATGAATAGTGGGATTGGCCGTAACATTATAACGTCCCCATGGCTGAAAGGGCAAGTATGTTTGGTACGACGGGACTCCGAACCCGTGACCCTCAGATTACGGGTCGAGTTCTTTAACCACCTGGTCATGCCAGGTTCTTTTAAAACCGAATGTTTAAGAAGACGAGTGAAAAAACTTCCTATCAAAAATAACTTAAGTGAGTTTCATGGTTTTTGTATTGTGAACCTTATTTTTTCTCATTATTTTAGTCGGTTTTTCTTCGTCATTTTACCATTAAAAACTAATAAATCATGCCAGTTTTGATGTCTAATTGTTAAGTAGAGAAACAAGACTAATATAACCCAAAGCTGTTATATATTATTTTTGCTTTCAATGGATAGCGTACCTCAACAGCGAGTAAGTCGGTTTCAAGCAGAATCCGTTTACATTAGCAGATGTGAAATTTTTGGTGAAAAACAAATTGTTGTTCAGAGGATAAAATTACAAAATCCACTTGTCCTCAAATTTTGCAAAATCTCTCTTTGGGAGAAAACATGGTATATTCATAAGCCTTTTTACTCAAAATGTTACATATCAATTAAGACAATACTATTGGCATTAAAGGTATTCTTTGACAAATATAATCAGTCACGTGATTTCTGGCTTTCAACATTTAGCTATTAGTATCTTATAGCGTAACATGGACAATAATTCCCACGCATGAACTGATAAAGAAAGTAGTTTACATTAATGCTGTTAGGAACTGAAACCATGTTTAATATACGTATATAACTAAGGGTTATCCATTCTCAATGACGGGAAAAGTTTAAGTTAATCTATCAATTTAAATTATTTCAATGACTTTAGAAAGATTATCTCTGAACTACTTCTGCTGTCCACCGTGAAAGATAATTGAACATTTCATTCAGGCTAAGAGTCGCTCAGCATCAACACAGGGTGAATCTACATTTTCATTATACGAGTCTTTGAAATGTGAATGGTATAACGTTATTGATTTCTAACAGTTTAGTGTAAAATTTCTTGCTGGAAAAATAAAATTTGACATCAAAAGTATTCTTGTCTGTTCTTCCATCATTTCAAAAGTGAATATTGAGCTTTGCCTGCGTGCGCCGCTTTTGAAACGAGAGACAGACACCGTACATCCCAATGTATACATACAAAGATATGTACACGTATAATGTTCTATATGGAGTCTCTATTTTCGGTGTTTGTTTTTAGCTATATTTGAATTTTATCTAGACAGTCTGAAACTGGTTTTTTGGAGGACTTTCGCTTTTTTTTTCTCAAAGGATCTACTTTAATTTTTATTAAATAATTATTATGCGTATGAAAATTACTTTTAAGTTAGTTTAACCTTTGCTGCCCCTCAGTACTTGATGAATGTTCAAAATATCCAGAACAAATTAGCGATAGATACAAGGCAGGAAGGAGGGGCATTGTATAAATAACTATACTGAAGAAGAACTAAGTTAACGTAAACCGTATAGTGTTTTAACTGTGTTTATATAATAAAGTTGTTTACACCACCAATAATTGAATATTAATTTACGCAATACGTTTCTTTCCGTATATTTATGGAGTTTTAAGCTTGTTTTTTATTATCTTAACTATTTGTTCCTTTTTCAAATATCAGATTCGAAACTTGGTATGGTCGAGTGGAAAACTACGCATATCACAAAGAAAGTTTTTGTCACATTAATTTTGGTCTACGTTTAATTATGAAGTAAGTAATAACATTGATTTTCAATGCTTTCAGTTATCAATGTTTGCTGAATAACTATAATAGGAGAGACCAAAAATAAATATATAAAACGTTCACACTGCATTCATATACGGCTGTCCAAAACTCTATTTACTACTCGAGACGTTGCGTCATATTCCATCTAGGCAATTAACCACAGTTACGTAACAACTACATTCCCGGGAGATGTGTTTAAAAGAATTATGCCTTTTGGGGTCGCGATGATTTCCACGCCCTTACATCATTCCATCTAAGTGGATGTTGCAAACTGACTGTCATTTAACTTTATATTCTGTTTCACACGAAATCAGTTATCCTTCCGTCTAGGTGGGTGATGAGGTTGTTACTCACTGAAACTTCATACCCTGTTTCACACAATCAGTTCTCATCATTCCGTCTAGTTGAGAGATAAAGTTGCCATTCACTGGAATTTCATAACTTGTTTCACACAAATTCAGTTATCATCCTTTTTTTTAGGTGGGAGATATGGTTGTCACTCTCTGGAACTTCATATTCTGTTTCAGACAAAATCAGTTATCCTTCCGTCTGGGTGGGTGATGAAATTGTCACTCTCTGGAACTTCATATTTTGTTTCACACAAAATCAGTTATCCTTCCGTCTGGGTGGGTGATGAAATTGTCACTCTCTGGAACTTCATATTTTGTTTCACATAAAATCTGTTTTTATCCTTCTCTCTAAATGGGTGGCGAGGAAGGATGTCATTCTATAGAACTTGATTAGTTTTTAGATGCGAAACTGGCCCTCCCCTGATGGTTCACTGGTAATTCTGAAGACTTATAATGATAAGCAACCAGGTTTCAATAGCTATTGTGTAATTTTATACTTTAAAAAAGGAATTTGAAATAAAATTCACATCTTCGCGCCGGTTGTAAAATATAATATAAATAAACATTAATATATGTGTCTTTTACTTATACGTTTCCACATTTTTTTATTAATTAACACCAAATTTGACACAGCAATACAGGGTAACATTAGGAAGGTCCTAAAGTAGTAGGGGTTGGGCCCCACATGATTTCATATCTGATTTCTGATACCATATCAGCACAGCTTGACACAATGATGTAAGATGGCGAGAGGAAGGTCATGAGGAGGGCTGGACCCCATGTAGTTTTATATTCATAGAATTCTTGAAAACAATCTACCCTTTTCAGTATTGCACTTCTATGTATTTTTAAAGCGTATTATGTTACGTAAAAATTAGAAGCATAATTTTATATCCTTGTTCACAAATTAGTTTTTATTTCACCCTACCAATGGACGGGCACTGCAGTTAGTAACTATATATATACTAAGCTTGGCAATTTATTCAAATTGAAGTCCACAAGACCAATTACATTAAATGATTTAGTTTCATTATTTTTTGACATTCACTTGAAGAAACAATAACAAAGATAAAGATTGTATTGTTTACATTTAGTATGTTTTAACCAAATACAAACAATCTGTTTTACCACCAACTAGATGTTATGAACGCTATTGTTTGAACATCTAAACTTTTCTCTGAAAAATAAAGTTAAATTTAGTGGGTTTCGAACCACTCACTTTGTCTACTGAGAAATAGTGAGCTAAAAACTGTATAAAAGTTTTAACAAATGCGCATTATCGTGTCGCCACAATTACAACCTGGTGTCTGGAACAATGCAGGATGATACCGCTTGTATCGCAAGGATCCAAACTACCGCGATTTTTTTAACTGCTGCCACCCTCAGTCGAATGATGTAAGCCATGATATTCACCAATCACAGTAAAGCATTGAAAGTCTCGTAGTTGGCGTCTTTTTCTTAAAGTATCATATTCTCGTACTTTTAACATTTTTTCTCCATTCTTATCATTTGAAGTTGAACGTATGTAGTCCCAAATATTAGCTGCTCATAGAATCATATTGCAAACTATGCATCCGTGTGTGCATCATAGTCGTTAAATTGATTTTTAAATGATCGTCGCAAATCTTGGGATATCGTGAAGTTCATATCATCCCTCAGAGATTACATGCGAGAATAAAATGTCAAACGATAGCGAGTCGCGCCTGTCTTTTCTTTGTTTATGCCTCAGATTTCATTGTTGGTTCCTTAGAATAAAATTTGGTAAAAAGAACCAACAAAGTGGAAATAGTCTTACATCATTCGAAACGCTGATCTGAGCCAACTAAAGCATCACCCCAGCTTGAATTCCACCCACTCTACAATAATTTTAAAAAAATGGTGTTACACGCGTGAAGAAAAAAAAAAGGCTTTTGTCTAGCTCTGTTTCACATACATTTATGTCATAAACTATATTAAAAGTTATTCAATACAACAAGTCTATGTATTTAAGAATATGTATTCAGTAATGCTAAGCCTTACCACCACATGGAGTATTTACCTCAATCATTGGTTGTTTTTGGTTGTTTTGGAATTTCGCACAAAGCTATTCGAGGGCTATCTCTATTAGCCGTCCCTAATTTAGCAGTGTAAGACTAGAGGGAAGGTAGCTAGTCATCACCACCCACCGCCAACTCTTGGGCTACTCTTTTACCAACGAAAAGTGGGATTAACCGTAACATTATAAAGCCCCCATGGCTGGGAGGGCGAGCATGTTTGGTGCGACAGGGATGCGAACCCGCGACCCTCAGATTACGAGTCGCGCGCCTTAACACGCTTGGCCATGCCGAGCCACACCTCAATCATTAAACACAAACTGCAACTGACAGAACGCAGTATCCATTTGTGTAGCTTTTCGCTTAAACAAACAAAACTAATTGCATAAATTATAATTACATCTTCAATTCCAGTATTGTTTACAAAACTTTTATAATAATGTATTTCCATAACTTTGACCTGTATGTTAGCTCCACGTGGTTGCAGTTATACATGTGGTATTATATGAGGCTTCATTTCATTGATTAGGGTTTCTCTGTACTTCAGTAAAGCCATATCAAAATATTTCTTTTCAGGCTTGATGAGAGCTGGCTTCTTTGCCGTTTGTGACTCCATTTACTTTCTTGGTCTTTTATTAATTAATGACTGAGTTGGTATTCTTCAGTAGTTAGCTCAAACAAATGACTGACTTTTTTATTTCAGTCTTCATATTTTAACACTGTTACAACAGGTTTTTGTTCTAGTGTTGCTTTTCATACAAAAGACGCATGTTAAGCTATATATAACTTTTTATTTCAACATTTCATGTCCTGTTGTGTTATTTAGTGGCAGTTTGTTGTTAGTTGATAAGCACAAAACTACACGAAGAGTTATTTGTGCTGTTTCCGCTGCTGATATCGAAACCAGAATTTAGCATTGGAAGCCCTCAGACTTACCATAGAAATACCGTAGACATTTTGTGTTAGTTTTAAAAAAATAAATTTTATTTGTATCATATCTCTAAAAATAGGGGCAGCGAATATTTTAAAGCGTAAGAGAGTAGAAAATCTATATTAAACATTCATTTTTTAGAACTTAAACGTACATTTATGGAAATTTATTTCAGATAAGAATAATAATACTTTTCAGTTTTTAGATTGACAGTGTAGAGTTAGCGTTAACTAACATGTTAACAAGCTTTAAATATAGAGATAAAGAAAGAACTAGAGAATTTGTGAAACTTAAGAGATTTACCCTCGTTGTTTTTCAACATATTGGATGTTGATGTTATGAACGTGTATAATTTGATATGACGTCAGAAAAGTGTTTACTAAGAGTAAATAAAGACGTCGATATGAAAGATTGGATTATTTTAGCTCAGTGAATAAATATAACAAGCTGTGACATTCTATAGGTGATATAGGTAATGTTACAATGTAGAGATTTGAAGAACTTGTGATGTAAGTAGAAAATACTGTTAAATTTATTATCCATCGAACTTGGTTTAAACTTAAATTTGAAATATTGGTCATCAATAAAAATGCACGTTTGTTTTTTCTTTTTTGAACTGGATTCACGGAAACGTATTTCAAACAATATGGGAAAATTTTCCTGTTCTTTAACGTAGTTGGTCCGTCATTACCAAGCGTGTTAAGGTGTGCGACTCGTAATCTGAGGAGTCACGGGTTCGCATCCCCGTAGCGCCAAACATGCTAGCCCTTTCAACCGTGGGGACAATGTGACAGTCAATCCCCCTCTTCGTTGGTAAAAGAGTAGCCAAAGAGTTGGCGGTGAGTGGTGATGACTTGCTGCCTTCCTTCTAGTCTTACACTGTTAAATTAGGGGCGGTTAGCACAGATGACCCTCGAGTAGCTTTTTGCGAAATTCAAAACAAACAAACAAACTTTAACGTAGTTAGTTGGATTGAACGTAGACTACATTTAAAATTTTTCTTATACAAAATTTTATGTAGAGAGAAAGTAAAAGTCTGTGTCTTTTGTTGTTAATTACCCACAGTCTAGACAAAAGTATTACAATGTATAATAGATTTATCGTTATACATTTATTATGATTCCGACGCTTGTTTCTGTAAAGTTTTCTTTTTTTCTGTGACGTATATTGTTGGCTGTGTATTGCGCAAGTTCCACTTGTTTTCGGAATTTGTAGAAGGTTCTTGAAAGTAAAAATCAATAACGTACTAGTAGGTGTGCATGTAATACTGATGATTGACAGTAATGTTGTGAAGTGAACTTTCTAGAAACTTGCGTGATTTATATGAAAGCAACGCGCCAAGAGAAGATATTATTATTATTATTATTTGGTAGCTACAATCAGTGTGCTATAGGCCTAGGAAGCTCTAATTGTGATTAACGACTAGTAATCGAAAAACAAAATCTCTACAGAATTGGACTAGGAACATTTATAGATTTCGAACATTACTAAATCGTTCAACTTCAGTGAATAACTTTGGACGTTATTATTTTTATGAGGACATTAAGTATCTTAATCGGTAAGAAGTAAACTTGTAAACGGCGTGAGGCCAATCAAGCTAGCTTGCTTAATCAAGGTGCAACAACATCAACTCAGAATTAATTTGCTCGTCTTGGACCTGAATCTTCAATAAAATATTCACTTCCAGACCGGATATAAGAAACAGTATTATCTGTAAGTTTATAAAACTGTTGTACATAAACAGTCATTTGTAATAACTATTAGTAAGAACAGTTATAAATTGTATTATTTTTGTTTGTATATTAAAATGTATCAATCTCATTGGCAAATATCATAAATTTTGATACATATTAACATTTAGTTAACTACTAAATTCAAATATACAGTTATTTGAAATAGTAATATGTTAACATAACATAATAATTCGGAGACTAGTTCGAAGTAAATTATACATAACAAATGGTACACCCCTACCTACTAATGAAACCTTTCTTAATTAGGGCGAACCCTTAATACTCTAGAAAGTTTAAAAGGCCTACACTCTTAGAGTATATTTTTTAAAATAAACACTGTACTTTCGTGTAAATTAATTAAATTCTTTGTGTTGACAACCCTGTCCTCGCTAAGTTCGATATGAAATCCCATTGTGCACTGCTGCATAATGTTAATAAAGACCAGCAGCACCCATAGACAGCAAGTTTGGGTGTAGATAAATTATTGTATCATTCACTGTCCCTGATTTCTTATCTAAAAACATATTTGTTTGTAACCTCTATAGAGTAACTTCTTTGGCTGCAGAAGCTAAAACTTCTGCACTCAACAAATACAGAACAGATGGAGTTTATATCAGACTGTTAAATCAAATTTAAAGTCCTAGTGCAATATCCAACAATCCTAGATTACTTACCACAGTAATAATTTTTATTATGCATTTTCAAGGTAGTATTTACTCCCAGATCGTTCTAATTGTATAAATCTTTGGGTATGACCCATATCTCGGGGAAGCAAAGTGACAGAGACATGGCCAAAAGAGTTACATTCAATGGAATGATAAGAGATAAGAGTTAGATGTAACCCTAGTAGAAATAAAATATAGTCATAGCAAATGTGAGACGTATTTTAAATGCAGTGTCGACGTAAAGCGTGATCTTAATAATTCTTAAATAATGTGTTAGAAAGTTGAAATGTTAGTCTATAGATATAGACCTGGTAGCTGGAAAGTATAGGAACTACAGGTGTGATTAATCTCATTATACATGTGAATTGCAGTCGTAGGTAGGTGGTATAAGATGAAATATTAATACGTGTGGTATAATTTGAGTTATTGCTAGACGTTATGTTCTTAGACTTTTGAAGTACATGCAGTTGTTTTTTTATGTTTCGATATATGTACCTGTAGTTCTGCCGGGTGTGAGATGTAGTGTTACTACATATTTAAAACATAACTTCACTTGCTCTGTTGTTTGCTAGTTGAAATATAACAAACTAGAAACTGCGTATCAGCAGGTGATGTTGCGAGTTAAATTAATTCATAAAACTGCTTACAATTTAAGTTCAACGTGTTAGCAATGTGATAGTTTCTACAACTTTTGGTGATAATTAAACAACAGCGTGTATATCTGCATTTAGATCACTCTTGTACTCTTAACAGTCTGGTGTTGTTGCGTGCTTTACCCCCGCTAATGTTATACTTTAAAACCAATAATGAGGTAGCCGAAGCTATTCAACAGTCACGTTGTCGTGGCTTCGTGGCTATAAATATAAGGTTTCATTTGATTGGATGCAAGTCAGCATGCGCACGAAAGGATAGAAACAAGAGAACCCAATTGATATCACTTCATGCATCCAGCTTGTAAGCAAATATAGAGTAGGTTAAATAACGGGTAAATCAGGGTCCTATATCTAGTGTGTGTGTTTTCTTATAGCACAACCACATCGAGCTATCTGCTGAGACCACAGAGGGGAATCGAACACCTGATTTTAGGATTGTAAATCTGTAGACTTTCTGCTGTACCAGCGGGAGACCCGACGTCTAGTCTAATCAATAAAGATAAATATATTTCCACATTTTAAACATTGCTCTTAAAGAATATGTGGCATTCAGTAAGGACACGATCACTCTAAAGATCTGTGTAGGAATTATTATACAAATTGTTGTAAATAAAAACCGAAAAGCTAATTCAATACTTTTGAATAACTAGATGTTTAGTAATGAGACAAACACTTTGTAATAAGCTTTTTATTTTCTTGGCTCTTTCCTTCCAGCTTTGAAATGATCTTGTTAACAAAAATCGTAAATTCATACTATGTGTACTGCATAATATCTAAAACAATGTTTTGTTTTATTGGGGTCACGATACGGCTTCTTTCAATGTCACTACATGGTCTTCTGTCAATCATTAATGTCAGTCCTGCAATAAATGTTAATGTTATATAGTAGCAGTGCTACAGAAACCTACTGCTCATCCAAATTATTTCTCGACTACATATGTAGAGCAAATGTAATGTGATAAAAAGAAAACAGGTTCCGGGATGTTTATTTTTTTTATATACCAGAAGTCAACCTGGTAAATCCTATAATAATATGTATTCTCTTTAACCCTACTTTTTATACTAATAATATTACTGTACTAAATAATTGTTTATTTAATTAAGCAATGTCGAAATAACATTATTAATCAATCCACTTTTAAATGACTTGTTTTACCACCAACAACCCTAAAAATTACTAGATATACTCGAATGGTAAAAATTCTGATTCTTTCCGAGGTCTGTGAATACTTTGTTACAGATTATGATTATTTTGGATGAGTCTCCGGTTTATCATGTAATTCACTGAAATTGAACGATCAAATCATGTAGTTTTTTTTTCAATTAATAGGCATTAATCACAATTATAGCTTTCTAGGTCTATAGCACACCGACTATAGCTGAGCAACAATAATCTCTTGTCTTTCGGCAGATCGATATATATATATATATCAGTCACCCAAAACTCTAAAACATTCACCAAAGTACGCTTGCAACACTACTTTCAATCACACGTACTACGTACACATCTAATACAATGTTAATTCTTATGCACAAGAACGTTCCGCAAATTTCGAAAACAGGCGGGACTTGTGCAATACACAATCAACAATATCCGCCACATGCAAAAAGAAAACTACACAGAAATAAGCATAGGCACTAAAATAAATGTTACACTTGGGCCTTAAAACTCAATGCAGCGCACTTTTTAAAATCTACCGTATGGTCAGTGTAATGTATTATATTACATTATCCATATTATCACAAATTTATTGTGAGAATATCGAGCTTCTTTTAAATTTTGCGTGAGTGTAAGACATCTTGTTTTCCCCAAAAAGTTTGGCTTACGCCTCTTGTTCCGTCCCACAAGTTTTTAGTGCTTGTGTCGCCACTGCTATTACGTTGCTAATGATATTTTTGGTATAAGTGTTACAGTTACGTCACTATTGTAAGTTGTTTAATTAATGTTACTATTACTTCATTAATGTCAGCCGTTTAATAAATGTTATTGTTACATTATTAATGTTATTCTTTTAATAAGTGTTAATTACGTCTTTAATGTCAATCCTGTAATAAATGTTGCTGTCATATGGTTAATTACGGTCACGTAATAAATGTTGCTCTTACTTCATTAATATATTTTTGAGCAGGTAGGTTATATATAAGGCACTTTATCGCCAACTCTTGTTTGATTGAATAGTAGTAGGCTTCAAATGTCACTCTTATAACGCCCTCACGGCTATAAAGTATGGAGGATATTTTTTGCGTCAACGTAACACTGAAACTGTAGTTTGGTTTTACTCTCACGTTTCCCTAATCCATTCAAACAAATTTTTATATTCCAGACCTATCACCCTGACAGTGTTGAGAATTACAATTCTGAATATTATATCTGGTTTCACAATGTTATTGAAACTGTATTTGTGTCATGTGCTTTCTGCTAAAAAAAAAAAAATCCATCGAATTAAGGGTGACACTGGTCAAACGAGAATTTTTTTATTTATTTAATATGTCATTAATAATTATGCTATCCCAACTCAAGGTTGACACATCTCTAGCTGCAAAGGTTGTTGCTAGCCTCTGTGCTTACTTGGATTTGAATGCCATTCGTATTCATAGCCTTGTAATGTTAATCTGCAGAAGACATTGAAATATTATAGCCATCTACCGAGAGTTGTGTAAAATATTAACTTGAAATAAAAGTTAGTTTTTTATTTACATCTCTAATTATTATTAGTGTAACTTACCTCACTGTAATATCTTGAAAACGTATTGTAGTATTTTAAAACATTAATTAAAACTATTAATTTGATGCATATGTATTTTAACTTGTAAATCTGACTTGCAGGCTTAAATCCTTGTAGTTTTATTTCATTGATCTACGATGATCAAAAATAGCAATAAATAGTATTGGATCAACACTCTGTGTCTCTTAAGAATTTGTTTGTTTGTTTTGGAATTTCGCACAAAGCTACTCGAGGGCTATCTGTGCTAGCCGTCCCTAATTTAGCAGTGTAAGACTAGAGGGAAGGCAGCTGGTCATCACCACCCACCGCCAACTCTTGGGCTACTCTTTTACCAACGAAAAGTGGGATTGACCGTCACATTATGACGCCCCCACGGCTGGTAGGGCGAGCGTGTTTGGCGCGACCCTCAGATTACGAAGCGCACTCCTTCACGCGCTAAGCCATGCCGGGCCGTCTCTTAAGAACAAATACTGTATATAAAAAAGTTTACACAATCCATAGCCGGGCATGGTCAGGTAGTTAAAGCACTCGACTCGTGATCCGAAGGTCACGGGTTCGAATTCCCGTCGCACCAAACATGCTCGTTCTTTCAGCCGTGGGGCCATTATAATGTGACAGTCAATCCCACTATTTGTTGATAAAAGCGTAGCCCAAGAGTGAGCGGTGGCTGGTGAAGACTGGTTTTACGCTGCTAAATTAGAGACAGCTAGTGCAGAAAGACTTTGTATAGCTTTGCGCGAAATTCAAAATAAACCAGAATCCTAAGTGAACAGAAATTCACTGGAAATAGATTTAATTTATTGTTGGCAAGTCAGGTGTATCTAGAAAATAAGGTGTAAATTAATTTTACTTCATTAAAAGTATTAGTTTCATTTCTTCACTATGTTTGTGGGTCATTTTGTTAATTTCAAAAGAATTGTGAAAAAGCATTGTAGAACATCAAAGTATCTTTTTCTTTATTTTTTTTAGCGCAAAACGATTCAATATACCATCTGTGCTGTCAACCACGGGTAATTAATTCTAGCGTTGTAAGTCCCTAAAGTTACCGTTTACACAACAAGAAGTCTTTTAACAACTGCTAGACGCTGCTGTTTTAAATGTATTTACATTTGATTTGTGAAGTTAGTGGCATATTGTAATATAACTATACTTCTTTTAACCACTCGATAGAAGCAGATTTCAATTGGTTGCTTGTTTTGAATTTTGCACAAAACTACACGAGGGCTATCTGCTTTAGCCGTCCCTAATTTAGCAGTGTGAAACTAGAGGGAAGGTAGCTAGTCATCACTACCCACCGCAAACTATTTGAAAGTATTGAAATCTATGTACTATAGACAGATTGATAAGTTCATTACAGTGTTTGATTTATTGTATTCTCAGGACGGATGCTATGAGTATTGAAACTTTACTTAAAATAAAATGGAAAACAACGTTTCGACCTTCTTAAGTCTTCTTCAGGTTAACAAAGAAAGTTTGTAACGAGTTTGTTAACCTGAAGGTGCCTTAAGAAGGTCGAAACGTTGTTCTGTGCTTTATCTTAAGTTTTAATATCCATAGTAGCCGTCTTGAAAATACATTTTACTTCGAGTGGGTTTCTCATAATCATGATTGTTTGATTTATTTTTAAATTATCAACTTTGCTAGTCGATATGTCTCTTTCTTCTCGGTTTTCTTATCTGATCTTTGTTGTACATATTTTTCACAGTTTCGTCATTGTCCGTAAATTATCAATCTCGCTTCGAGCATCTGTTATCATTTGAAGTTTAGTTTTGCTTCTATACAATTTTTATCAAAATAATCGCACTTCTAACACCAAGTGTTGCAAAAGCGTCTACCATTGGGCATTTACTTTTATAATGTTTGGTGAAAAGAACAATGCAAAATTCAGTCCACTAGAAGTTCTACACTTACACTTTTTACAAGCTGATAATAAGTAAATTTTCGAATAAGTATGAAGGTCTCAGTAAGAATTCCACTAATTTGCGGATTTTCTCGTAACTAAGATACTTGATCGAAACAGAAATTTTTGATACACACTAAAATAAAGTAATATGCACGTCGTTTAACAAACTTAAACAAAATAATAAATCAACTACTGTAACACACTCACTAATCAGTCACCAGTCTCCCAGCTATTGTGACAAACTAATCAATCGGCAATCTCCCAACTACTACAGCACACTGAATAATCAATCACCAAACCTCCAACTACTATAACATACTTATTAAGCCCCCCGATAGTAGAGCGGTATGTCTCCGGATTCACAACGCTAAAATCGGGGGTTCGATTCCCCTCCGTGGGCTGAGCAGATAACCCTTTGTGGCTTTGCTATACGAAAAATACACTCACACATACTCATTAATTACTCACCAGTCTCCAAATCTACCTTGTCTGAGTGTAATTTGTAAATTTCCAAGTTATTTCTTGACTTAAAAGAAACCTTCCAATGTTAATAAGTCATACACTCATCATTGGTATTGGCAATCCCTCTGGCAAAACAATACAAACGTTTATATGAATTAAAAACAAGAGAGAACCTGTAATATCCGCGGAAACTTGAAATTATTATATGCATGAGTAGGGTGAATTAATCTGAAACCTTGGGCGGGATCAGGTACATAAATGAAAAGGGGTTGACCTCCTGAGTCCAAAACTGTAATTAGATCCTACATTAATCAAAAAGTGAAGGAACTTTGAGCTAAACAGTTGTATTTGAAAAAAAAAACACACACAAGCTCAAAGCCATTTTATGAACCACTAAAAAAAATACACAACAACACAGCCTACAACAAAAACAAAACCTGTTTATATTTTTTTAAATGTCATTTTTGATTCTAAACTAGTTTTATCTTGACTAACCACAAGGACGAATCGTAGATATATCTACCTGTTTTTTCTTTTACGTTCCTAACAAGGGGCAAGCACTTAAATTGGTGTTTATTACTTTGTTTCAGTTAAGCCAAGCCTGAATGCGACTAGTTTGTCCTAATGTGGGAATTTTGATAGCGTGTTTGTAAAACAAGACTCGTTCTTTTATTTTAACAGTGAATTCAGGATATCACTTAAAGTCTTACTTTCGCCATTCCTCTGCATTGGACACTTTCCCAAATTGTTTTAATTAAACTGGATCATAAAGCTTGTTGTTTACTACTGTAACTAGGCCAAGGTTTGTTTTATCGTAACAGCCATCTGTCTTTATTTTTTACAACTATGTCGTAAAACCATTTTTACTGGTTTCGTTTGGTTTGATTTGAATTTCGCGCAAAGCTACACGAGGGTTACCTGCGCTAGTCATCCCTAATATTGCAGTATAAAATTAGAGGGAAGGCAGCTAGTCATCACCACCCACCGCCAACTCTTCAACTACTCTTTTACCAACGTATAATGGGATTGACAGTCACATTATAATGTCCCACGGCTTAAAGAGCGAGCATGTTTGGTGTGATGGGGATTTGTACCCGTGACTCTCAGATTATGAGTCGAATACCATTTTTGTAAGTTATTGAACGTAATGAATAAAAACTTAGTTTTACAAACGCGTTATTTTATTTTATATACACTAAACATCTAGCTGGTTGTAGATAATATTACCATATTATGCTGTGCTTCAACTTAGAAATTTCCGGTCGAGCGCCTTAACCATCTGACCATGCCGAGATCTTTTTTACTGTGAATTTATTATGTTTTGCAACATACAAAAACTACTTCCATCCTATATCTGAAGTGAAAAATAATTTTAGGTTGCATATATATATTTTATCTTAAAGTCTGGTGTTCCTCAGAGGAACAGGAAAAGTCCGATCATGTCTCAGTGCCTCGTGCATTAATTTGTACTAACGAGAAATGCCTATTATTGATATCTACACAATCATTGACCTCACAAACATTTAAGCAACACTTTTAAAATTCTACACATACAAACATAAAATGACACTTCGACTTCAAACTTCGGAAATACAAATTAATGTGATATTTACTTACGTTCCAACATGTGTTAAGCGGCATGTATAGATCCAATAATATCAATATAATCCAACTGTATACGGAGATTCAACAATGTAATTATATAGGAACGCATTCATAAATCCAACAATAAGTATGTTCAAACGATATACATAGATCGAACAAAGCATTGTATAGAAACGCATACTGAGACCACTATTCCAGCTCAAATGATTACGTCTCACTTGCGTATGAAAAAGAAAGGTTGTTGTGAAAGCTTACCACATTAGTTAAAAAAAAATAGTTAAATAAAACTAAACACAAATCTCGAGTTATTGGAGATAAACAAGGCTTGGGTGTCTTCTTCTTCTCTAAGCGACACGCAAAAGCATCTCCTGGTTGCTGTGAGAAGGACGCGAAGTGGCCAAGTGGTTTAAGGCGTTCGACTCGTAATTTGAGGGTCGCGGGTTCGAATCCCCATCACAACAAACATGCTCGCCCTTTCAGCCGTCGGGGGCATTATAATGTTACGGTCAATGCCACTATTCGTTGGTAAAAGAATAGCCCAAGAGTTGGCAATGGGTGGTGATGACTAGCTGCCTTCCTTCTAGTCTTACACTGCTAAATTAGGGACGGCTAGTGCAGATAAACCGCGTGTAGCTTTGTGCGAAATTCAAAAACAAACATACGAGAGACATCATGGCGCAAAATGAAGTTTATAAGCTTATTTGCAACTTGAAACTGGAGTTGTGTGATTGGGAATGGGCGTGGAATAGTTGATGTAATGATGGGACAAAATTCATGCGTTTTGTATACAAGACTTAGTTGAAAGGCAATAGTGGAATAGAGCTATGAGAATTATACTACTACGGTAACAAAAACAAGGAAGAATGAAGAAAACATAACACAAAGAAAAAGATAAAGCAAAAAAAGTACAAAGGATAAACAGTGATGATGTAGGTGACTTTTGGTGATATCAATGTATGCTCGACAACAACGTGTTACGAGAAGAGAAAACAATTTAGGGATGATCCAAGGAGTTGATCAATAGCGTACCATTAACAGGAAGAATTATGGAGGGATATAAACTGATATGTTGGTAAAGGACACCACAATTAAGATGGAAATATAATTCTTTAACTGGCAGAGGCTTTAAAATTACAGGTTGCTAACACTGGATTCCATTGAAGAGACGAACACTTAATAACGTACAAGAGCCGTCAGTACGCAAGTCAAATTAACTTTGCGATTGTCAAACAAACAGACGAGGAATATAATTATCTGTAAAGTGGAAATAGTGAACCGACATAGCTGTCGGTAATGGATATAAAAGATACAGAGAGAATAGAATCAATAACCCTAAAAAAGATGCTAAAATCAAGATATGGAAGAAGTGACCAGATAGAGACAAAACACAAACAGTACAAATGCAGTAGATTTGTTTGTTTTTAAATTTCGTACAAAACTACTGAAGAGCTATCTGCGCTAGCTGTCCTTAACTTAGCAGTGGAAGACTAAAGGGAAGGAAGCTAGTCATTACCACCCACCGCCAACTCTTGGACTACTATTTTACTAACGAATAGTGAGATTGACCATCACATTATAACTTTCCCACGGCTGAAATGGCAAGCATGTTTGATATGACGGGAATTCGAGCCCGCGACACTTAGACTGGAAGTCGAGCGCCTTGCCGGGCCAATCAGATTAGAAGTTGAAAACGCTATTACGAAAATGGAACAAGGTAAGGAGTGGCTCATCAGAGTTGACACTTTAGAGGAATAAAGCTGTGGGTAAAGCAGGCGTAGATATGGTGTGGAAGTTATTGTATATAGTACAGAAGGTGTAGAAAGTTTCATAAAACTGGGGAAAACAATAGTACCAATATGTATAAACAGAGGGGTGACGTATTGTAATATGGCTATTTTAGAGGCGCTAAGGCAACTCAACATGATTTTAAAATATTCAAGGGAAAATTTAATAACACTTAAAAGAGCATCATATTAATAGATTAGTAACAGTTTGATTTTTGCTATGAAAACGTATGGTTCATACAATATTCGTTGTAAGGCAGTTGTAGGAGATATTAGTGGGAGATGGAACATTATACTGGTGTTATGTGGTGAAGTTGTGTGACAGGGTACCAAAGCAAGTTGTTCTGGGTGTTTACGAGGTTCAGGAAAACTGTCAGAGTGACCCAAGGAATTTATGAAAGTGTAAAAACGCAAATACGAACTAAACAAGTAGATGGTTACGGCTAGACGAGAGGAGGAACTGCAGGCGATATTAATTTTGGTAGGAACAATAAGGGAAAGGCAAAAGACAGAGGAGGAAGGCAGTTGTGGTCAACATACAAGATAGGGGGGTAACTCAAACAGATAAGTTTAAATACCTCAACTCACATCTAGACGATATCGGGGAATGCTATCTGGAAGTAAGGAAGAAAGTAAGTTGAGATTCCTCGTCACGCTGCAAAAAACATAATCTGAATTGTTGATCTGGATCTGAGGAGGATTTCCTGAGTTTTTGAATGTAGAATTTGACATTATTCGTAATAAACGCAAGCATACTTCAAAAACAGCACTGGGGTGAGGGTATGTAATCTCTTCGATTGCTCTTGTTTCTATATGAAACAACAATCTTAAACATTGTAAAACTGCTATGCAATTCCGCAATGTAGTAGATGTAAAACAAGCTTAGGTCAACTGTGGTGGACAATTATATCTGTGATGAACTTTTCATTTTTTCTTAACAAGGTTTATCGAAAATTAAAAAAAAACTGATACTTATAAAGTAATACACTTAACATACAGAACAGAGTTACCTCATTAACCTAGTAAAATGAGAACTGTTCATTCTAGTTGTCTCTACTTGTTAAGGAATATAGACGAGAGAGATCTAATTGTCATTCTTATAACGTATCCAAAGCCCCAAATTATTTTTTGTGGTAACGGGACACATACCACGGATTTTTAGTTCTACTGTCTGGCACATTAACCACTAAACAGCGTTCGACTCGTAATAAAAGTTGAAATCTGTTTACTTTTAAAGCACAGTAAGATACATTTTACACCTTTATACCCAAACTGCCGCGTAGTCTCAGAAAGTATTCACAAATTGATTCAATCGCATCTTATACTTTTCTGTACCAGCACTTCTCACATGCAGTAAAAAAAAAATCCTTAATCAGCTATTTCTCTCTAACGTATACATATACAATTTGCTGTGCGGGTAACGTTCGTAACCCTGGTAACAAGATCGTCACTCCATCGTTTTAACGTCACAAGCGTCATTCTTATCTCGGGTTTCTGAGTAAATGCGATAATCAACACTTATGTATGTTTGTCTCGGAGTACTTCAGGTAAACGATACTGGGTGTGAGAGTGTAATGGTGGTGTAAGTTACACGATGATAAATAAGCGTTTTAACTTACAAGATGCATAATTAATCATAGCATTGAAAATTTTAATGTGTATGAAAAGCAAAGGACCACATGAAAAATAACTAGAAAAATAGAATATGAAGGATTATAAGATAGATTAAAGATAAGAGAGTGAGAAGAGAAGATGAAAGGTTTTGAAGATAATGTAAGGTGAAAATAGAAGCACTAAAAACAGTAAAACTGTTGAGTATGAATAGCGAGTCCACATTAATTGAAGGAAAAAATGAACGAAGCTGAAAAGACAGATAAGATAGTTTGAAAATATATGTTATCTCGTTGTAGCAAATAAGGATGGCAAATACATTGAAGATAACACCATGTCTAGCCATATCAGAAACTCAGTTTTAATGTTGACTGTGTTTCTACATAATATGTATGTCAGTGTCTTTTTGTGTCTCACATTTGACAAACACTTCATACAAACAACTCTTATACTTAAGTCTTGGGCCCGGCATGGCCTAGCGCGTTAAGGCGTGCGTTTCGCAATCTAAGGGTCGTAGGTTTCGCGCCAAACATGCTCGTCCTCCCAGCCGTAGGGGCGTTATAATGTGACGGTCAATCCCACTTTTTGTTGGTAAAGGAGTAGCCTAAGAGTTGGCGGTGGGTGGTGATGACTCGGGAAAACAAACTTAAGTCTTGACCTGTACAGAATAGTTTTACTTCCGTTTAACGGGTTTGTTGCCAAGAGCAAAACTATGTCCACCAGGGCTATCGAAAGCGGGTTTTTAAAGTTACAAGTCAACAGACGTACCACCCACTAGCTGGTGGCATAGATAATCAAAACTTGATCGAACAAAATTTTCATATTGATTGCACCGGAAAGAAAAATAAATGTTTCTGGAACGAAATCATGTTGGTGACATCAGATATCAAAACTAGAACTACATATTATCTGGAACAGAATCATGTTTGTGACATCAGAAATCAAAACTAGAACTACATAAGAGGTCTGTTCAAAAAATACGCGGACTGTTTGAATTGCGCGGCTCCAGTTGGTTCCAAGGGAATCAGCTTGGTGTCGCTAGGTTTGCACAGATTAGCTGATTACGACGCCATTTCCCGATTGCAGATATCTTCATTTGTGTATTAGATACGCGGTTTTAAGTGAAGTGTGATTTTTTCGATTGGCGGATATCAGAATGAATGACCTGAAGAAGCAACGACTTGCTATGAAATTTTGTGTTAAACTTGGAAAATCTGCGACTGAAACTTTTACTATGCTTAACACAGCTTACGGTGATGTTGCTATGAAGCGTACGGCATGTTTCAAGTGGCATGAACGTTTTAAGGATGGTCGACAGTCCATTGAAGATGATCAGCGTCCTGGACGTCCTTCCACGTCAACTGACGACCCACACGTCGACAAAATCAACACCCTGGTGCGGGCAAATCGACGTCTGACTGTCAGGGAGCTTGCTGAAGAGTGTGGGATATCAGTTGGATCTTGTTACGAGATTTTGACCGAAAAATTGAAGATACACCGCGTTGCTGCAACATTTGTGCCACGCAGAACTCGTGAGTTTTTGGCCAAACACTCGATCACTGTTCTTCTCCACCGCCCCTACTCACCTGACCTTGCTCCTTGTGATTTTTTCTTGTTCCCCAAACTCAAAAGATCCTTGAAAGGAAGAAGATTTGAGACGATTCCCGAGATTAAGGCAAATGCGACGAAGGAGCTGGAGGACATTACAAAAGAAGCGTACCAGTACTGTTTCAACAAGTGGAAACACTGTTGGGATAAGTGTGCGTTGGGGAGGAGAGTACTTTGAAGGGGTCCTAGACCTGTAACATCTAAATAAAGTACATTTGGTTTTATGACGTCAGTGCGCGTATTTTTTGAACAGCACTCGTATTATCTAGAACAATTTCATGTTGGTGATATCGGAACTCAAAACTAGATCTATTCAGAATAGTTTCAACTCAGCGGCACAGAAGACCAAAATCAGTTACCTACCGTGTTATTTGGCGACTTTTATTATTTTATATATGAATATGTAAACCCATAAGATTGCATTATTAAAGTGTGGAGGACAGCTTCAAAATTATATAAATATCAGTATTTAATAATCTATATGTCGTAGGGTTTATTGTAATGTTTGAAAAGTGGTCCGTTTTAGTGACCTGTATATATTAAAATATTTATTTTTCTTCTGTTTTATTAGGAGTAAATACCTTCCAACAATTGACGAAACGGTGAAGGCCTGTTTTAGATATGGAACTTTATGAGTTTGAATATTCACATATGCTCCTGATTCTCACGTTTTGTTGATTTGATTCGTTTAATTTCACGCGCGGGGCTTGAGATCAGAGATTTACTTTGATAAGCATGTATTTGCAATACTTTAGATGAACAACATTGTAAAATTTAAGGTGGATGAACTAAAATTCACTACTATTAGAAAAGTGAAAATTTCAAAACCATTTCACATAATGCATACCATACTCTATAAAATGAAACAAAAACTTTTGTGTTTACATTGCATTTAGTAAAAAGAACAAGAGACAAACCAAGACAAAGAAAAAGAATCCAATGTTTAAATCAAATACAGATATTATAATAATAGTTTTTGTCTGCCCTGAAAATGAGTGCGTACTTTATATCAACAGTTGAAAATATACTATTTGTGGAAATTTTATAGAACATATCAAAGGTTATAATAGTTTTTAAAATTAAAAATGTCTCACGTTAGGTTGTAAAATAACACTAAGTTTATTTATTGATAGCATTACATACGGTAAAGTTTATTAGCCCTTACTAAACTAAAGCAAAAGACGTACAGAGGGTTTAATTAATTTATCTCTTTATTGAACATAAGTCACACCTAATAAAGGCTTAACTAATGACAGGCCTAGGGCAAGTGGATTTATAGATTTCGGTGTCTGTAATTTTAGTTGTTTTGCATTATTTTAGAAATCCTGAATTTAAATAAGTACTATTACAATAAAGATATTAATTTAATCGCAAATGTTTCACGGCCCTCTGCCAGTATAAAGTATTAGATAATTAGGATTAAATGTTTAGTGTTCACTAAGAAATAACAACAACTTACGACAAAAAAGACGTGTTTTTTAAAGAGATGAAACTTAATAGAGGTACGGTAGGTGGTACTAGGTACAAAGCTATTACAATAATTGCACCGGCGTCAAGAGCAAAACATTTAACACATATGTTTTGCTAAATAACTTTTGCTTTTTTCACAACTATACAAATAGACGCTAAGGAAGCTTGCAATGTTGGGCATTAGAAATTAGTTTAACGACCTTCCTGTCACGATTTCCCTGGTGGTTGTTAGCCGAGCAACAGATTAAATCCTTCAGTGATTACTGTAAAGATGCACTGAAAATGCATTAAACCTAATAAAATATGAAATATATTAATGAAATAAAAAACAACCCCAGCAAATGAGCATGAAATGCTTGGTTCTCAATAACATAAAAAAAACATTCTAGCAGCTGTATTTCGACAACAATTTTTTCACAAATTCTGTAAATTATTTTGATTAAGAAAAGTTTAAAAAGGGTTGATTAAAATACCAAGGATACAGAACACCAGACTTTAGAATAAAATATATATGCAACTTAAAATTATTTTTCACTTTAGTTGTAAGATAAAGGATGAAAGTAGTTTTTGCATGCTGCAAAACATAATGAATCTATAGTAAAAAAAAAGGGCCCGGCATGGCCAGGTGTTTAAGACATTCACTCGATTTTTTTAAAAGTTGAAACACAGCATAATATACCAATATTATCTACTGCCAACAAGACGTTTAGCGTGTATAAAATAAAATAACACGTTTGTAGACGCTGCTTCAAGTTTTATGTATAGTTTTTGTTCACGGCAGTACGTTCTTTCTAACTTATCTAACAAACTGTGACACTGATACTTTACTTAATTAACCACAACAAAAAAAGTTACATTCTATAAAGAAGTATAATGAGTGAATATATTTTGCTTTTAGTCAAAATACACTTTAGTAGAATATAAGAATGCATATCATACAGTGTGTATCATCTCACAATTTTTGATTAAGCACATGAGTTTATGCTACGCTACTTTCTTCATCACATTAAAGAAACAAACAAACAACAAAATAATTAATAAATGCGACTTGTTAAAATTTCGGCGTGAATATTGTACCAAGTATTTTTTTTAGCTTTCGTTTTAACTTCAAGTTGCAATAACTCGTTTAGGTGTTATGACAACTGTTTTTATGTGATCAAGATAAATATTCTGATACAAATATTTATCTTTTACGTGCTAACCTTTGAAAGTAAGTTGTATGTACTGCCTTCATGCTTATAGTGTAACTTTGTTCAATTGCTGTTAAAGATAAAGCTACAAAATAGAATATCTGTGTTTTGCCCATCACGGGTATCAAAGCCCGGTTTTAGCGTTATAAGAAGCCGTCAGATTTACCGCTGAGCCCTAAGAGGGTTACGTAAAACTTTAGTCTTTTGTTTAGAGAATGTGCAGACAAGCAAATGGATTCACACTTAGGAAGATCAAGGATTTATATTGCGAGATTAGTTCAACGAACTTCAGTGATAAAACAAAGGAAACAAGTCTGATTTAATGAACAAACGATTTGGCTTTCATCATTGTAAATTAATAAAATGAAGTGAAGAAGAAGTTTAAAGAACATATTTTTTCATAACTTATTATTTAACAGGAGAAATCATTCTACTAAGAAAATAAATTAAGCGACATACAAAAACTACATTATAGAACTAAAATGAAATGGGAAATAATTAAAACTTAAATCTGATAAAAACTTTAAGAAAGAACGGATGGTCCGTTAGCTAAACAAAAAACAGTGACAAATAAGAAAAGACCTACTCTCAGGTAGGTCTGTAATCTCCAAATGCAATTTCTTGAAACTTGAGAATACAAGTCAACCAAAAAACTGGTGTTGTCTCTGAAGATTGCATTAATCGCCACTAGAGCAATCTTGATATCAACATTTCCATCACGTGACATTACTACAAGTTTGTTTGATTAGTTTGTTTTGAATTTCGCACAAAACTACTCAAGGGCTATCTGTGCTAGCCGTCCCTAATTTAGCAGTGTAAGACTAGAGGGAAGACAACTAGTCATCACCACCCACCGCCAACTCTTGGGCTACTCTTTTACCAACGAATAGTGGAATTGATCGTAACATTATACTGTCCCCGCGGTTGAAAGGACGAGCATGTTTGGTGTGACGGGGATTCGAACCCGCGACCCTTGGATTACGATTCGAGTGCCTTAACCACCTAGCCATGCCGGGCCGACATTACCACAAGTAGCCTCATATTATCTAATGTAAATCATTACAACTCATTAACCCTTCAGATGGCCGAGAAGTCCAGATTAGTACTAACTATAGAAATTGTATAGCTGAAGCTGACTTTTTATTGTTACAATAAAACAAGGGCAAATGCATTATGACATTAACAAAGGTTTTATTAACAAACGAATATTACGATATAAACTTTAAAAGAAATAAACTGAGTCTTGTATGCAAGTGGTCTGATTTAACTGTATCTTGACCTAAAGTGTAAAACTTTAGCAAGATGGCAATTTTCTAGAATTGTGTTACAGTTCTGTAATATTTTTGTATTTTTATTATAACGATATTGTTGTAATCCATTAATGGGTACTGTTATAACGTCAAAATGGTATTGCAAAATTCAAGCTCAAATAAAATCCGAAACTTTTTTATTGTCCCAAATTACTCTGAAATGGTTAAATATTAACTGCTTTATGTTAACTTAGTTGTTAATGGAAAATCTTTGTTGTCGTTTTTTCAGAACATATTTGGCAAGTGACTGTCAAAAACAAAGGATTGGGAAGTAGTAAGAATATTACAGGTCCTTATCGTCTTTGTCTCTCAGCAAGTATATTAAGTCTCGTTAAAATGACAGTGAAAGACGAAGAAACGGAACCCATTGTGTTCCCTGTAAGTAATATTGAGGATATAAAACTTGTTTTTATTAAGTTTATTAACAATAACATGTTTTACAGTATCATTACTCAGAAATTGTATATAAAACTGGGAAACATAATCTTAAAAAAGTTTAAACAAACAGTAAAACAACACGGCCAAATATTAACGATGATTGATTCAAACCTAAGATTCTTGCTTAGACATCTAATGACAAAACAATGAAAAATTTTCAGTGTATTTATTTTTACATACAAAGATAAGCATTGCAACTTTGTAATATATATTAGCTAAATTCTCGTTACAAAAGAAAGCGACTCACTGTTGAAACTAGAGGTATTTTTCAGTATAACAATTATTTTACACTCTACTGAATAAACCTTCCTCAATTGACTGTATTTTTACCATGGTCATGTGACTACTTTTATGTTACAATCATTTACCTTATTCAAAAGATAATTAAAGCACAGTCATTTTCTCGAGAAAACATTACAAACAACAGTCAAATTAACTAGGTTATTTTTGTTTGTAGGATTGTTTTATTTTATATATCTGTACAGTTGTACATAACTTGTTGATGTTCATGAAATAGTGATAAAACTATAGTTTTATACTTTGGATACAGCTACGTAAAAGACCAGGTGTACAATTTAAGACGTTTCTTACAAAATTAACTATACAACTTAATGTAAAATTTAAATAAAATTTTAGAATAAAAGTTAAGAAAACAGAACTAAAGACTTATTTACTACTTTCAGGTCTGTTGTGTAAACTGTCTATCGGCTGTAAGGACAAAGATGCACAATGGAATATATGTGCTTTGCCCTTTACGTGTATCAAAACCCAATTTTTAGCCTTATAAGAAGCCGTTAGATTGTTAGATTTATCATTCAGCCCCAAAGGGGCTATGTAAAACTTTAGTCCTTTGTCTAGAAAATGTGCTGACAAGCAAATAGATTCACATTCAGGAGGATCGAGGATTTAGACAATAAGGTTTGTTCAAAGAACTTAAGTGGTTAAAAAATGGAAACAACTCGGGTTTAATGAACAAACGATTTGGCTTTAATCATAGTAACTTAATAAAATCAAGTGAAGAAGAAATTAAAAACTTATTTTTCTCATAAAGTATTTCTGAACAGGAGAAACCATCCTACTAAGAAAATAAACTCATTACAATGGATATCTCTGTTTGAACACATCTTTATGATCTGAATGTTTTAATAGTTTTCTTTAGATAAGGTTGTTACAACCCCCTTCCTAAAAGCAAACAATTTTTAGTAGCATCAGATTACCTACCTACATGATAGAATATATGATAAAGAAATACAAAATAACATAATTTCTAAAGTTTAGCCCTCCAGTAGCACAGTGGTATGTCTTCGCAATTACACGCTAGAAACCGGATTTCGATACCCGTGGTGGCCAGAGCACAGAATGCCCATCGTATAACCGTGTACTTAATTACATACATAAATATAAACTTCCACAGTTTAACAGCAAGAAAATGAATCTCTGTATACGAACTTTAAGGATTTGTCAGCTGAACAAACGAAATAAACTAGTTTGTAGTGCCATTGAAACATAACTTAAATAAGGAAAAGATATATTCAAATATACTAAATATTCGTCTACTAAGCTCGAACGGATAACGTAAGTAACTACAAAAATCTACCTCTATCTCAACACTTCTAAAGGTAAAAACTACATCAGTTCATCTTGAAAGTGAATATTTTTCTTTGGTTTTGACCACGTGACACATACTCGAAAAGAAACAGAATTTCTTTTTGAGTTCTTTAAGCATCTTCTTCTCATTGTATTACTGAAGAAACAGAAGCTGTATTCCTCTTTTGTCAAGGACTGTGCCTAATTTTATTGCAATGAGCGTTTTTGTCAGTGTGTTTTCTTTCGTAAACATAGACTTCTTATTGCATATGAGGGCGTTGCTTTGTACTGGGTTGCGATTTCAGGAATATTTCTGTTCGAAACGCATCACTGTACAAATTTTACTATTTGCATGAATAACACCGAAGGTTATCAGTTTCAAAATGATGTGTTTTTTTTTACTGCTTATTTCGATGTGTCGTTATCCATCTTTGGAAAGAGAAGAGAGGTTGCATATTTCTCCAGTTATAATTCCGTACGTGGCAACATTGCATTGGTTAGGAATTCGCCCTGAGCCTTATATAAAAATATAGATGATAATGCCACCTGTAATGATACGTTGCTCTATGAACTTGTGAAAATCTTTCTGGTAAATTGAATTAGCTCTTTATAAGGTTCGCTTTTCGTTTTTAATTTTAATGCTCAAAATTGTTTTTCTTCTAATTTTTAGTTAAAAGAAACAAACAAATTGTCATAATTTTATCAAAATATAAAGAAATGGTCTAGCCTATGAAATTGGTATTTATTTTTTTTGCATCTTACATGTTCCGGAAATGTATTTTTTTAACTAGATCTTTTACGTTTTCTAGAGATAATTTTATCACAAAATTTAGAGATATAGTCAACTTACAAATGTTACCTTCGCTATAATAATACAACTTTCAAGCTTTACTGTGTCAAAACAGTCCATTTCACAACGTCCGATGAAGATCTGTCTGAAGATCGTGCGTCTTGACAACAAATCTGCAACATAGTTTGCATTGCAAAAGGTACCTTCGTGATCCTGTCGTGGCTTAAGCAAATTTTTCCCTTCATATTTTCCATAAGCCATCTAGTGTTTTAACAGTCCAATTACACTTAAATCTATAGGCAACTTAATCGGAATATCTTTGCATAGGATAACATGAATACCCCTTTCATTCTTCAGCTACTTGAAGTATGCGATTCTTTCTGACTGGCTCTGATTCTCCAAATGGATCTATATTCCTTTAATTTTCAATTAACTACAAGGAATATCTCTATCTTGGACATTGTAGAAGTCCTGTTTAAAAACCACTTTATAATCTGAGTGTTTAAATTTGTGCGTTTGTTTGTTTTTGAATTTCCCACAAAGCTACTCGGGGTTATCTGTGCTAGCCGTCCCTAATTTAGCAGTGTAAGACTAGAAGGAAGGCAGGTAGTCATCACCACTTACCGCCAACTCTTGGGCTACTCTTTTACAAACGGATATTGGAATTGACCGTCACATTATAACGCCCACACGACTGAAAGGGCGAGCATGTTTGGCGCGACATGGATGCGAACCCGCGACACTCAGATTACGAGTTGCACGCCTTAACACGCTTGGCCATGCCGGGCCGAGTGTTTTAATATTTTTAGTAGTATCTGTTACGCATTACGACTTCAAATAGCCTAAAGTGGATTGAAGTTGTAATTTAGATTTAGAAGTTAAATAAATGTCAATATGTATCAAATGTATGATGCATATTCAACAACTTTAGTAAATAAGCGGGAATTTCGTAATGTTGTTGTTTTGAATTAAACACAAAGCTACACAATGGGCTATCTGTGCTCTGCCCACCACGAGTATCGAAACCCGGATATTAGCGTGTAAGTCCGCAGACATACCGCTAGGCCACTGGTGGGCGAATTTCGTAATACAGATTTAATAATATAAGTTACGTTCTAAATACATATTTAAGTTAAAATAAATATATAATAATAAATCCGTCACACATTACATTACCTACGCAATACAAAAATACAAACAAAGTTATTAGGTTGTCCAGAAATAAATGTCGGAATTCTCACAATGACATTTAAAAGCTGAATATTTTGTAACTTATCATTGATTGCCTGGTTTAATCTAACATTTATCGCTTATAAGGTGTCTTAATTGTCTGCTGTTTCAACTGTACTTCGAGTAATTTTCGCAAAACCCAAGGCAGCATGGACAAGAAGTACTTTCGTCTGAGTTTTCTCTACGACTTTAAACTTGGACGAAAAGCTACCAAAGGTACACGGAGCATTAACAAGGCGTTCGACCATGAATCTGTTACTGAACGTACAATTCAGCGTTGGATCCAAATGATTTGACATGGAGACAAAAGTGATGAAGGCCACGAAGGTCGTGAAAAGAAGCCATCCTTAGATGAAAACATATTAAGGGAAACAGTTGAGACAGATGCACAACAGTACATGAGCTTGCAGAAAAACTAGACACAAGCAAATCAAGCATTTCCAACCACCTACGTACGATTGGAAAGAGAAAAAAATTTGATAAGTGGGTTCCACATGAGCTGACTGAAGATCAACAAAATTAGCGTTATAAAGCCTGTCAAGGATGACACTTCAAAAGTTGAGCGAATTGGGAATCGAAGTTCTGTCTTTTCCACCTTCTTCCCCAGACCTTTTCCCTACATATTTTTATTTTATCAAACACTTGAACAACTTTTTGAAAAATAAAACACTTTCAAAACCAAGCAGTTGCAAAAGAAGCTTTCAGGGAGTTCATTGACCATAGAAACTCTTTTTTTTTTTCTATAGCAGAGGCATAAACAGCATCGTTACACCTTGACAAAAGTGAATTGAAACACGAATGGCACTTACTTTGAATAAAGCATGTTTAAAAGCACTGGTTTATACTTTTTCAAACTTCGCAGTTCAAAAAGGACATTTCTTTCTGGACAACCTAATGAAACATACATAGTTCTGGTATATTTCGTTCCATCGCAGATTCATACAGCCTGTCTTTATCACGTGACTTGATGATTTACTTATTCAAGATCGGTTTAGTATAGTGTGTTAAACCCTTTGTACAATGTTGTTTAAAATAAACCAGTGCCTTTTAGAACTGTAGTAAAAGCTGAGGACATGTAAGCTATGGGTTGCTTTAGCGTGATATCTGGCTCAGCTGCTCGGTCTATATTAAACTTTATAGTTAAAAATTACTAAAGATACAGAAATAGAAATATCAAGATTTGGTTTATGTTTAATTTCTTTTATAGTTTTGTTTTTTTTTCACGAGCAACATGAGGTTTGTGTCGATCATAGTGTAGTTTTTAATTTTCTGTGTACTTTATTGTTATCTCATAACATGAAAATTTTTAAACATTGTCACTTTTTAGTGTAAGTCTGCCAGGAACTAATTAAACAAAGAATATTCTAAAAGATGCTTTTATTTGCGAGTCCAGATTTAAAATATTTTCGAAACGTTTCTACATATTAATGTCTGAGGGCTTCCAGAAAGTAATGTTGTTATATTAAACATATGTGATTAAGTACTAGTTACTAAAATACTCTATTCATAATCTGAAAACATTTTCCTTATATGGTGTTTCAGCTGATCAGGATATGGTCTTAAATGTACCGAACTGCTCTTCGGAAAATCGAAAGTTAGTGGAGCTTAACTAACTTTACATTTCCAGCTGTGGGTGCGTCATAAATGTAATAATCAATTACATTTTTCTATTCAAGCGCTGTAAGGCAACGAATGATTGTTACAATCGACTTACCCTCTGATTAGCAGTTCATATTTAGAAACGACTATACCTGAACTCTTATTAAAGTTCTATTTCATGGCCGTTTAGTTCACTACGCGTAAGGTATCAATACCAACTACTTTTATAGAAGTTAACATTCAAAAAAATCATAAATGACAACCAAATGCTACGAGGGTAGAAAAAAATTACCACATTTCATGGTAATTACTAAACATTTTAAAATTCTTTGGCGCTCATGTAATGTTCAATGTTTAAACATATTTTATAATAATTGTGTGTGTTAAAACATCACCAATCATTGTTTATGAATACTGATTGCCCTAGCTAAACTCCCACGGTAGGGTTAATCTACGGCAGCTGGCTAGTAACTAATACAGTAAATAATAAACTTCTATAGTGTTACGATAACCCTTTATGCCAGAAACGAGACCTTACAAACTCGTGATTTAGAATTCTTATAGCTAGTTCGTGGCGTTTCTTTTACGATAGTTTAAATAGAGGAACAAACCGGTTTTTCAATCTTATCCATATTAGATCAATAACAAACAAATTTTTCAGGAAACATCCCGTTTAAAAACATTAAGAGAACATCTAAGCCGACACTGCAATACATTTTGTTTCTTTGTTCTTCGCATCGCCGACAAGTATGATAAAATGCCTTTTTCGGCAAATCGGAAAGACAGTCATTAATTTAAGTACACAATAACTGAAGAAAGGAAAAATAACTGAAAGACTAAATCGTTAACGCTGAAATCATAAACAAACAAAGCAGCGAAATGTGGAATAAATTCACCTGTATTTCGTATGTTTGTGTGATCTGCCCACCAGGGGTATCAACACCCGGTTTCTAATAGTATAAGTCTGCAGACATAACGTTGTACCAGTGAAGTGGGAGGGAGGGAAGCGAGATCGACAAACGAAAGCCCAAATAATGTGTAAAATCTGACATTGTTAAAACAGGGAGATACAGCTATAGAAGAACAACAAAAGTCCAAAAATCGTACAAACATACACACACAGCAAAAAGTTAGTTTTTAACTCGTGCATACACAATAGGCTATATGCAATGTGTCCACTATAAAAAAAATTGAATTCAGAACCTTAGCGTTGCTCAATGGGGCAACAATAAGAAACTTCCACACAAAAAACTCACCGAACAATCTCAAGTATAAAACATATCCGTCGAAGAGAAAGAAACCGTAAAGAAACCACTAAAATATGGAATGTTCAAATAAACTCTTTAAATCCAAATTAAGCATCGAACTATTGAGAGCATTGAGCACCAACAGTGCGGTTAATAAGAACAAAACAAATGCACGCCCATATTGGGTCATGAATCTATATAAATATAATATTACTGTTTGTTGATTGTCCATGTAACTGCTCAGGGTTTGGATGAACCTTTACCAAAATTGGTATGGAAGTTCATTGGGTCTTTGCGAAGATATATACAAATTTTCATTTTCTTACAATTATATATAAGGGAAGCAACTTTTCATCTTCTAAACTAATATTTCATGAATCATGACTACATAGCTTCCGTCCAGGGGACGAGTATTCCAACTAATATTAAAATAAAATAATGATTTAAATTATAGTTATTATATATGTAGAATGGTATTATATTGTTTACGTTTATCTTCCATTTAATTTACAGCTTCATATAATCTTAAATATTTGTCTGTTTATCTAGTCGTTAAATTTTAAGCTAGTTGACAATCAATGTTCATCTTTCAAGTATATTAAATCACGTGACACAATTTATTTTTGATTGAAGGGCAGAAACTTTTCAACTACCTGAACTCTGTATATGCCACTGTTAGCAATACGTTCTTTCAAAACCAGAGCTATATTAAACATATATCGTATTTTAAGCATAAACAGTTATTTAACACTAGCGAAGCTTAATCCGTTACTTGGTATAGTAAGGCTGGTGTTTCATCATAACTTTCTAATAATTAATCTCATTTTAACTGTCGTATTATGTACAGAGTTAAGATCGAGTTTCGTTGAATGTGGTGAAAATTGTCACGTAGTATAACTTGTATTAAATTTAACCGTCACATTATGGTTATGTTCGATCTTCATTGTGTGTATGTGAAACTGTAGTGAAATGATTTGTCACATTGCGTATCCTGTATAAAACAGTCTTTTTAAAATACGCCATGAATACTGCTGTGATAATTGGTTTGATTTTGACGAAACTTTGTAGAATGGACGCCAACTGCCTGCTCTGGAGACACAAGTGTAGAGGACGACGTTTTGAAAGTCTTCCGCCTTTCGTATTCAAGACTTTCGAAACGTCGTCCTCTACACTTGTGTCTCCACAACAGGCAGTTGCCGTCCATTCTGTAAAGTTTCATTATGAATACTCTGCGTAAGGAATATGTCAAAGAATGGTTTGATTTTGTTTGTTTTTTTAAGTTAGTACAAAACTACATGAGGGCTATCTGCGCTAGCCGTCTCTAATTTAGTAGTGATAGACTAGAGAGAATCCAGTTAGTCACACAAACTGTCAATTTTTAGCTGGAAATGGCGAGAATGTCCGGTAACGAGTATTCGAGCTCGCGACTCTATTACGAGTCGAGCATTTTAACCACCAGGCCTTGGCGATAATTGGCGATTTTTATATAGAAATATGCTAAATTGTTGACATAAACAATATTAAACGTGGATCATAAATGAACACTTGAATAACTTGTATTTGATTGGTATATTATATAATAATACTCCTGGCTTGTCCTGCAATGAAACTATAAGGTACTCGGTGTACAATGTTTATATGCTATTAATAGACATGTGTCGTTTGGAATGATGAATTAAAGCAAGAATTAATGTACACATAAACTTGATGTATTACAAATAATCCTGCATCATTTGAGACAGTGGAAACGAGAAACGACGTTTGTTAATGTACCAATACATCTGTCGCGTGTATGTGTTTTCCTATAGCAAAGCCACATCAGGCTACTTACTGACCCCACCGAGGGGAATCGAACCCCTGATTTTAGCGTTTAAGTGCGTAGACTTACCGCTGTACTAACGGGAGGCAAATCTATCGTCCAACAATCAGTTGGACAACAGTCTTCGTAACCTTCAAATGTTACGTTTTAATATACAAATAAACAAGCCACAGTACAAACAATCACAGATCGTTTCAAATGATAAAGTAACACGGAAAACTGATAAAGCTTTCGCTGTATAAAGTATAATAAATTATGAATGAAAATAAAATAAATATGAAGTAAGGTTTCAACTAAAATATACCAATTAATGTGGCGGCGACGAAGCCTTTTTCTCAAGATTGTGTTATATCGTGCGGGGGTGAAATAAACCAGTAGCAGCACTGGTCGAGACGCTATTTACATTACGAACTTCTTGTACATTAACTATTTTGGGGTAAACTTTAATTCTTACAAATATATTTAAGAATTAGACATCAATGTTATGTTTATTGTTTTTATTAATATGGAATTAACTATTATTTTTATTCAACAATAAGAAGAACCAGCGAACCAGTAAGTTAGTCAGTCTCTTGATTCCGGAACGGGCCATGTGATCACAACGTTAAGAGGATTGTTTGTTTGTTTGTTTTTGAATTTCGTGCAAAGCTACTCGAGGACTACCTTCGCTAGCCGTCCCTAATTTAGCAGTGTAAGACTAGAGGAAAGATAACTAGTCATCACCACCAACCGTCAACTCTTGGGCTACTCTTTTACTAACGAATAGTGGTTCGCATCCGAGTCGCGCTAAACATACTCCCCTTCCCAGCCATAGGGGCGTTATAATGTTACGGTCAATCCCACTTTTCGTTGGTAAAAGAGTAGCCCAAGAGTTGGCGGTGGGTAGTGATGACTAGCTGCCTTCCCTCTAGTCTTACACTGCTAAATTAGGGATGGCTAGCACAGATAGCCCTCGAGTAGATTTGTGCGAAATTCCAAAACAAACAAACGATAGTGGGATTTACCGTAACTTTATAAAGCCCCCACGGCTGAAAAGGCGAACATGTTTGGTGCGACGAGGATGCGAACTCGCGACCCTCAGATTACGTTAAGATGAGAAGACAATATTCTTAATTATACGAACTTTCGAGTGCAATAGTTCAGTTCAGGAACACACTTGCTACTTATAATTTTACACGAAGGCCAAGTGCACTTGTCAATTTAATTAACGTATATATACGTATCAACTTATAACCTCCCATTCTCTTTATTAAATTGCTTGTTTGTTTTTGAATCGATATGAATATTCATGAAATGCGCACGAAAGATTATAAATGTAAATTTACTTGTATTAAACTAAATGTCTTATCACTTATCATGTTGACTTACAAATCTACGAGGCGATTCACTAAAACGTAGGGGGACAATAAATAATTTTACGTACAAAAAAACAACAAAAACAAGCATACTTTTCAACCACCTGGTCAAATTATAAATAGCAATGGCTTTTATTAACTAATTTTGCAGTATACAAGTTTTACACATAGTTTAGATTAAATTTCAGACTGCGTTTGGCACCTATACATGGCTAATATTGTAATTAATTGTTCCTAGAAATACGGAATTCTTAGTTTTATTCCAATGCTCGTTTATCTCACGAACTTCCAATACACTTCTTTACTATTAATATTGTTAACACTTACTAATACTTTTTTCTGTATTAAAAAAAGGAAATATTTAACATATAAATTTCAAACATATTTGTATTTACATGTAAATTAAAATGTAGAAAAGTAGTTGCCATGACAGATACATTTCATGTAACCTCCGGAAATAAAATGAATAAATAGTTTTAAATTAGCAGTTTAACAGCATTAGTTGACGTTATAGTACTTTGACATCCAAATCAAAGTTATTATTAAAAGTAGGCTGCTACACAACTACTCAAAGCACGTGATGAATACAAAGTTAGCACGTGAAATAGGTGGAAGGATATTTGTTATTGTTAAATCGTCCGTAACTCGACCTTGCTTTAGCGCAATTTTAAAGGGAGGTTCCCAACAATTCTTCTGTATTGAAGCAGAAGTGTAACGTGATGGTTTAGAAAATGAGCCTTTTTAAAAAAGTTGATTGTTTTAAAAGGCGCCAGTGTTTTTAGTACAACATGTTTATTTGAACATTAATTCCCTTATCGTGTTCTGTTTTCTAACTGTTGAAATGTTAACATGATTGACTGTTGTAATTTTTGTATATTTTATGACTAACGCTCCGGAACACGACCGAAAATGTTTTAATTTCACATCTTTGTCATCACTTCCCCAGTGCCATTTTCTTGTAAATTTGTGTAATGTTAGTTGTAGAGCCCGCGTATTTACGTATCAGGATTGGATTTAGGAATAATTCCTTACAGAGAAAATATACATTCAAAATTCTTATTCCATAGTGCTGTGATGACAAATGTTATATTCTCGACTCATTAAACATGTCTGTAAAATTATCTTGACACTGAGTCTATGTAATGAATTGTACAATACAATATCAATTTAAATATTTCTGTTGTTTTTATTTAAAACTACAACGAGCGGCAAGAGTATACTGCCCCCCCCCAAAAAAAACAACAACAGTAACAAAAGAAACTCCTGTCAAGATGTATCTTTCAAACATTTCATTTGAGACTGCATCCACTTATTGTGGATGTACAAATATGTTTATTCGTCAGTTTTCACTTGTATTGCGGACACCAAAAATCTGTGATTATTGGACCTTCCAACTAACAGGACTTCGAAATGCTTGGCAATCACCTTTTTTTATCTCATTGTTTCAGGATAAATATAACTAGTTTGCAATATGTTGTTTCAAAACCAGAGCTATATTACAACATATAAGGTTTAGTTGAAACTTTATATGGGCTCGTATTTTAAGCATAAACAGTTATTTAACACAAGCGAAGCTTAATCCGTTACTTGGTATAGTAAGGCTGGTGTTTCATCATAACTTTCTAATAATTAATCTCATTTTAACTGTCGTATTATGTACAGAGTTAAGATCGAGTTTCGTTGAATGTGGTGAAAATTGTCACGTAGTATAACTTGTATTAAATTTAACCGTCACATTATGGTTAAGTTCGATCTTCATTGTGTGTATGTGAAACTGTAGTGAAATGATTTGTTACATTGCGTATCCTGTATAAAACAGTCTTTTTAAAATACGCCATGAATACTGCTGTGATAATTGGTTTGATTTTGACGAAACTTTGTAGAATGGACGGCAACTGCCTGCTATGGGGACACAAGTGTAGAGGACGACGTTTTGAAAGTCTTCCGCCTTTCGTATCCAAGACTGTCGAAACGTCGTCCTCTACACTTGTGTCTCCACAACAGGCAGTTGCCGTCCATTCTGTAAAGTTTCATTATGAATACTCTGCGTAAGGAATATGTCAAAGAATGGTTTGATTTTGTTTGTTTTTTAAGTTAGCGCAAAACTTTGTAATTTTTTCTTTCAGTGGATTATTTCAAATAATACGGGAAAATTTGTACAATGGCACGTGCATGCATGCATGTGAGCCACTAAATATTTCACTGTTGTACATTTAATGTGGGCCACCTATACCTGTTTTATGCTTTCCACAAATAATTTTATCGAAATGCAGTCCGATGTCTTAGCTTGGCATGGCCAGGTAGTTAAAGCGCTCGACTAGTCATCTGTGGGTCACGGGTTCGAATCTCCGTCACCCCAATCATGCTCGCCCTTTCAGTCGTGGGAGCTTCAAAAAATTACCATCCTGCTATTCGTTGATAAAATAGTATCCCAAGAATTGGAAGTGGGTGACTAGTTGCCTTCTTTCTAGTCTTACATTAACTGAATCCACGCGAACTACATTTTTAACACATTTAAATATTATTTAGATATCGGGGAGGATTTATGTTTCTCTTAGCTAGAGTTAATACCAGTTTAAGCTATATTCTCCTGTGTATCGCTTCTATTACATATCGTAAAACAACTGACACTCATTCTTACCTAGATTATTCTTCTCATACTTCCCTTATTATCAGTTCCTAAGATTATATAATTATTGTAATGAAGTTGATGCTTTCACTACCCAAATACAAGAAATTATTTTTTCATTCGAATTAGGCAACTCTAAATTTCTAATATCCAATGCTGTCTTGAAAGCAGCTTATGACATTCGTGATTCGTTCTTTCGATCAGACTTGAGAGGTAATAAAGATCGCGTTTCTCTAGTTCTAACATATCATCTTCTCAGCTAAAAGCCGAAAAAGTAACAGTGAAGAAATACGAGATAATCGCAGAGGATTCTACTGCCATGATATATCACACAGACGTAACACTAACTTTCCCAACCTTTCGCATTTAAATCTAGTATCCATAAAAACCTAGATGCCTCACTTTTGAATATGTAAATAGCATAACCCAAATATGGGGATCGAAATCCAACTTCTGCATCTGTATATCTAACTATCTGATTTGTTGTATGATCTAGAAACGTTGTGTGTTTGTGCAATAAACAATCCGACAGCATCTTAGCAATATCAGAAGACCATCGTTGTGGATGCCACGTTAGTAGCCAAAAACAAAACGTCAATATATTATCAGTAGAATGGATTAAGTAGGCACACTCAAAATGGAACACCTTTAAAACCAACTACTTCACAAATTTAGTTATCTTCTTCAAAATGACTTAAACTAACGTTCTCCTTCCAATTTTTACATGTTTACAATTACCGGTTATTTACCTTTTATTTCTGTGCCCTTTATCATATGCTTTCGAATTAGTACGTGTGAGGAAATTTTCCATCACTTTAACAGATCAAACATAATTAACTATTCTAAAAAGTTGCAAGTCTTAAATAATCCCACTCTTTCTTCCTCATTTTTTGACCGTTCATCTCTTGCGTTCTGAATAACGCGTGTACTGTTGGGGAATGTTTATCTCATTCAGAAAGCTAACACTACAACATGGACGACATATACAATGAACTTTGTGTAGTTTAGAGATAAAGTACTTTATTCTTCCCATCAGAACCAGAAAATTCCAATCATCTCATTAGATTTTGCAACATTTTTTTACACTTTCTGCAAACAGATCGGTTTGCACTTTTATGGATTGCGAATTGCGAAAGCATCTTGAGGAAAAATCGACATATTTTTTACAAAGTAATCAATCCATTCGATGATCAAAGGTATAATGAGCTACACGAACAGTTATTTTGATGGCACTTTCCGGACATAGAAATGTTTTTTATATCGATGAGCCTTTGACAACAGGCTACGCGAACTTTTGCTCTTGGAGACATTACAGTACATTTTTACTTGGCTTATTAACCCATACTTTTTCTTTGTGACGTAAGGTGACGACATCTACCTGAATTTCAGAGGACTCTTTGCTAATAATGTGAAATTGAACATTCATTCAATGATGTAACGTTATTTCAGCGCCTTAAAACGAAACCAAATTATATTATATTTTACTCTATTATCCTAGCAGAGATGAGGTCTGACACGAAGAGAAAACAAATTCAAAAATTATAAAGAAATATAAAAATAAAAGATAAATTTTAAAATGTACATTTGCCGGAATAAATTACTAAAAACTTCTTGAATGCAAGCTATATAGAACAGAAGCTTGGAACTGAACTATATTATTTTTATCTGTACTGTCAGGTCTTTATTACTCATGATGATAAGTTAAAATCTCTGAAACAGACAACTGTATGCTATTTTTAAAAAAATATATCATTTTTAACCATATATAACTAATTTCCTAGATGTTTGGGTGCTCAAGTTTTGTCGAATTTTGGGCGTGTTGTTCAACAATCGTTTCTGTCAAAAGCTCAGTTGTAATTCTTCCCCAGTCGATGAAGTATTTTTCAGTGGCTTTTTTGGACACTTGTACTTGAAACTTGTTTTTGTTGTCTTTCAGTTGGTAACAATCCGTAGATGTGGACACTCTGACTGTTTCTTCTTCATGGAGGTTGGTCGCTCAGCAGTAACAGGAGCGGGCGAGCTATGGATGCAAGCAGAAGAAAATTTGATTTCCCAGAACATGCACGAAACAATCTTAAAGTAAGTGCGTCTCTACTCTTAGAATTTTCTATCTTCTGCGAGACAGTTTTAACTGAAAACTCGGAAGAATAATAAGAACACAACTATATTTTTCTAATATCAAAATAAAGTTTGCTCATCCAATATTTCTTGGGATTTTTTTCGTGTGAAAAATAAATTCCGCGGTAAAATCTTAAAGAGCTAATGTTGCCAGAGACGTTGAAAACATAAAATAAGATTTACTTTATTCACCATTTTCTATTTTGTGTTTTTTTCGAAAGACGATATATTTGAATATATTTAGATAACGTATAGCACCACCTATTTATATATACACCAATTTACTTAACACATTATACTTTTATCACTGAGGAGCAATTTAATAAGTATCTCATTTTAACGTAGATTGTCCTTAAGAAAAGCATTGTATGAAATTTCTGGTGAAACAACTCTGAAATTTCAGTTTATTTTAGAGTTCTCACAATGAGACATCTCATTAAATTTTGCTATATTGTCACAAATAAAGTAACATAAAGTACAAATCTTATAACAATTTTATAATCTATGTTGTTTTTTTCCATGTCATTTGAAACAGTTACATGAAGTCCTCAAGAATTATTGAAAACTCTTTGCCAGTAAATCGAGTTAGAAGTTCATCTACCTGTGAAAACAGCAAATTTAGCTCATCTTGGAGATCATCTATCAGCTCAGAATGGCCCTCGATTGGAACTTCTTTGGCTGATATCTGTGACCATATTGTATCTCGAACATCAAAACCAAGTGAAAGCTGCAGTGAAGTTGGAAGTGTAAAGTGAGCTCTGCTCTTAATTTATCTAAAACAACTCATTGTTAACTTCATGCTGTTCTTCAGATCTTTCTTCTGTGTTACTTTCTTAAGGTTGTTTAGCATTTACTAAATTCTTTACTTATTTTGTTTGCCACTTTCAGCCTTGATGAAGCTTGTTCCTCAGGCAGTGTAACCAGTAACCTATCTATAGATGCACCTGAAAATCATTATGTCTGCCAGACCTTCAGGTTTGTAACATACTTAACAAGAAGTAGCATTTGCTTATCAAACTCTGCTAGTTTTCTGTTATTTCCAAAATACCAGTGATGATGTGTTTCAGTTTTAATTTTAATCAAGGAAATGTAATTCCTTCAGAAAATGAAATTCTTTAGAAAAACAACAATTAAATCTTGTATTCTTATTATAGATGTTCCAGTTTTCCTTCAACAGAGTTTCAGGCTGAAATATGTGAAGACTACCTACCGATGGACCCACCAACAGGTACATTTTTATTTGGATTACATAATATTATGAGAAAATCTGTAACTGTTGAAGCTTTTGTTCTTTTAGATTACTGGTGATGGAATTCAGTGTTACATTTGCCCATTTCAAATTAGCCAATTCTCAATTTTGCCCTAAAATTATTATTGTTAACTGTAATTGGATTAGACACAATGATTGGCCTTATGTGGCCAGGTGGTTAGGGTGTGCAACTCACAATCTGAAGGTCATAGGTTCCAATCCCCATCCCACCAAACATGCTCTCCCTTTCAGACATATGTGCATTATTATGTGATAGCCAATCCCATTCTTTGTTGGTAAAAGAGTAGCCCAAAAGTTGGCAGTAGGTAGTGGTGACTAGCTGCCTTCCCTCTAGTCTCACACTACTAATTTAGAGATAGGTAGTCCTCATGTAGCTTTGTGAGAAATTGAAAGAAACAGAGACAGTAATGCCATGCAGATAATTCTTTTTGGAGTGGGGTGGGACAAAAGAAAACAACAAAGTACTTTTGTTATTAGTGGTGGATTAATAATAATAATCATACATGCAATAATAAATGGGTTACCTTTTACTTTTCATACAATTAAATATCTGCTGTTAATAAATTAACTCATTGGTTTCCAGTACAAACAAATAGTTCAATACAGGTTTATACAGGTGTTTGAGTTTATTAAATCAATGTATTGACAGGATTAGGGGAAGGAGGGGTGCCCATCTGTGGCCTATGGACATAACTCCACTATTTTAAAAGAATTTGGTTGATTTAATATTATTTAAAAAAATCTGTCAAATATTTGGCATTGAATGGAATAACACAAATTTCCATTTTTGTATGCCTAGTGTAGCCAGGTAGTTATGGTACTCGACTCGCAATCTAAGGGTCAAGGATTCTAATCCCCATGTCACCAAACATTCTCATTCTTTCAGTCATGGGGGCATTATAATGTTATGGTCAATCCAACTATTATTTGGTAAAAGAGTAGTCCAAGAGTTGGTGGTGGGTGGAAATGACTAGTTGCCTTCCCTCTAATCATTCACTACTTTCACATAGCTTTCCACATAATTCAAAACAAACAAGCAATTTATATATCTAAAGGACAAGCTTTACCCTTCTAATAAATTTGAAAATTATATATTCAAGTTTTTTTGTTTTTTTTTTAGATTAGTTTAAATAATGCAACTTTACCATCACATACTTTTCTATAAGTACAGTTTCTAATCTGGTATGATAATTGCTGTCTCCTCATTGGCTTGTTATATTGCAATATTTTAGGATTAGTGTACTTTAATAGTCATACAAAATTGCAGGTGTTTGAAACAAGGTTGTATTTAGTATTTTAAGATTTTTTTTTTCTAACTTGGTTGGCTAGTTGCAAAATGGAATACCTTTGTTGCAAGGCTAGTTTTAGTGATGTAATGATGTAAATCCAATATATTAATATTTCAAATCATTCTTTTTTGTTATGATTTCTTTCAGAAGCTAAACATAGTCTTTCAAAACCAGTGACACAGAAAGAAGATGGAAATGTTTATATGAACATGGATAGAACGTTAGAAGAAAAGTGTGAACTTGCAAAAACATCACCATTTAATTTATCAGTCGCTCAAGAAGGATATATGGAAATGAATCAGCTAATTTCATCAGTGTCTTTGGGGGAATGTGAGTATTGTATGCAGTGTACATTTTTATTAACTGTTATATGCAGAAAAGTTTAGTATTGATGAGAAACTAGTGATACTGAATTGCAATGCATTCAAAACAATGCATAGAAAGCAAACTTGTAAATATGGCATGAAAACTTCAGGTGTTTCTTATAGTTGTACTTTCTGAGCTTACAATGTGCAAACATACACAGTAAGAGAAGGACAATCAATAGAACAAAACTAAGATAAGAAAGGGTTGTACTAAACTTGGTGTGAGAGTTAAAACACAGTGGATGCAATTTAACATTCATCCAAAATCGTCTCCATAAAATGATATAGTGAATTATCAAGCAAATATGCTTTTCGTTTCTTTCCAGAAAAAATCTAATAAACCATTTAGTTTTTCAATAATCTTATTTGTAATTCTTAACAGTGTTTTAAAATCATTCATTCAAGAGAAATTCTTAGTACTTCATATTCTTATGATGATATTTTAAATAACCTCTGTTCCTTTCTCTTAATACTGTCTTAAACCATTTCTTTCCAGACATATCTTGATACACCAGCTTCTTTATCCCAAGTCTGGAATGTATGTGTTTTACATATGAACCTCACTGGATGTTTAGATACATTTTTACAAATTACTTATGCATTAAATTGCATAAATTTTAAACTTTTTATGTTTTGTCAGAAAAATTACTTTTTTCCCATTTCAAAATAATGCACAAATGTTTAAACGTAGTTGACAGGAATTTTTCAGTATTAAATAATTGTTTTTTTTTGGAACCTTTAAAACTATAAGTTCTGTTACTTTTTTTCTTATAGTTTTACATAAAAAATATGATTTCTTGCTTTCTACAACAGGCAGCAACTACTTGGAAATGGAATTTCCTGTCAACCTTAAGAGAATCCTGGCAGACTCTTCAATAGCAACACAGAACAATGAGAAATTTCATCTTGATAAGGTAAATATTGAGCATTTTTGCCCAGAAGATATGAAAAGTTAGTAATGTGAAAGATGATAACTCTGTTGGAATTTTTAATCCAAAGATTTTTTAACAACAAAATATTTATTTGTTTTACAGTCAATACTGTAACTTCAAAATCATACTGTATTGTTTTTGTAATAATTTCATGTCAAATGTTTTGAATTTGGTGATTAATCAAATAGCTGGTAAATATATTAGAACCTAAGTATATAAGAAAAGTGTCACAAGAAAAACAATTTTATTATTGTTTGATATCCTTTATTATCATTGAGTTGCTGCTTGCCGCCTTAAACCAAAATAACTTATTTTTATAACAATGTTATTTCAAGTATGAAACTTATACATCTTTTTTTGTGTGCATGTGACTTTCTTATAGGTTACATCATTCTTTCTGCCTCATGATTTGGCCACCTTTAAACAACAGGTATATTATGACATTCGTATTATCTCTTGTATCCATAATAAACATTTGACAGAATATTAGATTCAAATTTGATAACTAGTAGGTTTTTGTTATTTGGTGATATATTAAGATACACATGTTTTAACAACAGTAAAAATTATATGCAGTTTCATCTATCATGTTTGAAATACTTAAAAATCTGATATTATCAAACACCCATTCTTTCTACAAACTCGACATAAAAAAGTTTACCATTAATAAAGTATCTGGTTGTAAACTAACCATTCTTGGTCATCAGTGTGAATACATTAAAAAAGATTCCCCTGCCATATAATCAGTTGTAGTTATATGAATAAAAATAATGTTGTTATTGAAAAGCCCTGATTGACATAATGATTCATACTCATCTATATCTAAAAATATAGAACAGTCAATTATGTTCACCAGTGTAATAATAATATTCTGCTTTTGATGAGCTGAGCTTAAAGTTGATTTATCATTCACAGATATAAATCTACTAAATATTGCAATAATAGAATAAGAGACAACACTTGTTTACAAAATAATACAATGGATGCAGTAAAAAAAGATGGACTTAAACATGAGTGTAAAACAAAGAATGAAAAGTTTTATTTCTTATACTGTGGATTACTGTGTAATTTACTTGAATTCTGCTATTATTTCTGTTATTTTACTGTCATAATAATGTTTAATATATGTATTTATATTTTATTTTTACATGTTTTACGTATTTTTATTGTAAGATTTCTTTTGCATTATTAGCTTAGTAAATGGATTCATCGCTAATCTAAATTGCCTAAACTTGCTCAAGATAACAACTGTAAATACCACTAAAAAAAACGATTACTCAGTTCAATTCACTTGTTGTAATGCTTTCTGTTATTGGGCAGGTTCCTAAGGATTATCCAGTAGAAAGCATAATCAAACCTCTAGAATGGTTAGATTAAAAAAACGAAACAAAACAGAGACTATAATACATTATAAGTAAGAATAGTAAAATAACACTATTCATTTGTGGGTTACTTCTTAGCTTTGATCTTTATAGCTAGCTTTCATTAACTAGAAATTAATAATGTAAACTAAAAAACAAGTTACTTGATATAGAAATGAATTATGAATACAACAGTATTAAACAGAGTGAAATGCAGAGATAAATAAAATCATAAGATAATCAAATTAACAAGAATAAACGACTAATAAATACAGCATAAATGTTTTTAAAACTGAAACTGATCACAGGAGAATAAAGAAAAATGAAACTAAAAAGATTAGGGGTAAAATAAAATAATATTAACCAAAATAAAATGAAAATGAAAAGTTGTTTAACCTCAAAGCACTAGTTAAAATTTAAAACGAGATAAATACACTAAACTCAACCTTAATTAAGCATGAAACTGAAAATAGCAAATATTAATATTAAATAGTTTACATTAAAAATTAACTTAGTTAAAATACAATAAATTGAAAAAAACAAAATGATACAAAAAATCCAGAATTATAAGAAACTAGGCATACTACTTAGACCTAACAAACCATAAGGTATTAAAATGATAATTAAATAATTTATGAGAAAATAAATACAGCAATTATCAGTGAAAACTGGCCAGTTACATATTTAAAAATTTAGTGCATAAGATGAAGCACTCAAGATAATTAAAGTTAATACAGATAAAGACAATTAGGACGATTTAAGGCCTGACTGAAGTCAAAACTTAGTTATTTTATAAAAATGAAAACTAACCCAACTCAAATAAAACATCAAAATCTCATATCAAGTTGCACTTACAAAATAACAATCCACAAAAAAAATAAATCTGGTACAACATCAAATAATTGAACAAAAACTACATAAACACACACACATGCATATATACAAAAAAAATGCATTTATCATACATCTGGAGAGATGAGAAGGCAGTCAAAACCCATATGCACTTCTTCCATTTATTCCTGATGTTTTGGTTTGGTTTGAATTTTGTGCAAAGCTACTCAAGAGCTATCTGTACTAGCCCTCCCTAATTTAGCAGTGTAAGACAAGAGGGAAGGCAGCTAGTCACCACCACCCACCACAAACTCTTGGGCTACTCTTTAACCAATGAATAGAGATTGACCATCACGTTATAACACCCCCACAACTGAAAGGGCAAGCATGTTTGGTGTGATGGGAATTTGAACCAGAAACCCTCAGATTGTGAATCGAGTGCCTTAACCACCTGTCCATGCTGGGCTAATCTTTAGGAGGATTGCTTTGGACATGTATACAACATATTTCTGTAGCCATGCTGTAAGTTGCAGGATGCTTGGGCTGCCCCTTTTCAGCATCTCATGATCGTGGCTACTCTTTAATCTATAGCCTGGATCTGGCAGTATTAGCTTCATATCTCAGTCTCCTCCACAGTCAATAAGAAAGAGGTGCAAAGTACTTCGGGATGTAATTCTTCTTTCTGACATCAACCTAGAAATGAAAACAGAAGAGTGATGATTTGTCTGCCAGTTGGTTCTTTTTACAAGCACGAACCTCTATCACTGAAAGAGTTTCTTGAAATTGCACAAGGAAAACAAGTTTTTATTTTTCACCTTTTCTTAAGCTTCTGGGAAATCTTTTGAAGATAAGAGACTTTGTGGTTCTATTAGAGTTTGTCTCCACTTTCTCTGGTATTAGGGCTGATTCACAGTACTGTTTAGTGTTGTGAAAGGTCAAGGTCAAGAGAAGCTTTGCTACATACATAGCTGGTCTCCTGTTGCAGAATGAGTCAGGTGTATTAACTTAACATGAGTTTTCTTCCACTCTTGTCTAGTTACTAAGGCAGGACTCCATTTCTAATGATTAATTTATGAGCAGTTCCTAGGATGATTGTATATATAAGTTTGATAAAATCATAAAATGTGTTATTCAACTAATATCTTTCACCATTTTAACTAGCAAGTTCAGTGATCAGGTTCAGAATTGCAAGGTCTGTTCCAAAGTAAAAACAGTGAGTAGTGAAAGATTGGGAATTTTTGTAGCAAATGTTAGGAATGAAAACTCCAAGTCAGCTCAGTCTATGATAGCGCATAAGTTCAGTTATAAGAGTAAGGTTAACAGTTACAGCTAATCAAACTACAACTCATTGTTTTCAAGGAAAATAATATTAATCTAGTTTGAGCTCACATGCTGCTTTTTATAACATAAATGGTGAAAGCAGTCATTTTTCTTCTCTAAAAATACACTATTCCAAGCCCTTTAGTGTCTGTTTCACTGATATTTAATGGAATACTATACCTACAACTATGTTAGCTAAACCCTTGAATGTGCCATGCCTCTGACTATGTATGGTCTTACTGATTAATATGAAATATAATTCACTTAACATGAGTTTTCTTGTTATTAGTAACTTGTCTAGTTACTAAGGCAGGACTCCATTTCCAATGGGAAAGAGATAGTAATAAATTAACACGATTAATTTATAAGCAGTGACTAATGCTTTCAATTGTAAATGTTTCTTAAGTTGTTCCTTCATATCACCAACTTTCCTTCTGAAATGAGTTAAATATCCAAATAAATGAATCACATTATGACATATTTCATAAGTAAATGCAGAGTTATGCTTATTCAGTTAACATGAAAATCATGTTATTACATCACAAATAAACCTTGTAATCATAAAATTCTTACAAAATCACTGTCATACATATGAAAAATATTAAGATAAAATATTCAGGTGTATCTGCAAAGTTCAAAAATCTTTTATTTCTAAAAATCATTCATTTCTAAATCAGAAAACACTAGAAAACAGTACGAATGTAATGCTTTCTTTCATTTCAAGTAAAACAATAAACATGGTTTCAAAATCACAATTGTAAGGTAGTAATTGACTAATAGCAATAAAAACCAGTGGGTTCATGGTTAACCATGTTTCTCACTTTGTATAATGGCAGCTATTGCAGTAGCTCTGTGCTTCACTTTTGGTGAAAAACCATGAGGTTATAAGCACTTCTGTTTTGAACTAAACCGATATCAAATTAACACACATTACTAATAGGTGACTCAAAAACAAGTTTAAAATGAAGAACATAATCTCTAAGTTATGCATAAACATTGCCTATCAGGATGTGATGGGATCTTGGCTGAGTACTAACATTTAGTGTGGTTTCTCTGGTTGTTGTGGATGGAAGAATGATAGGCAACTTCTTCACACAATGAAGACTGTAAACAGAGAGGATTATGTCTATATCACACTTTCAAGTCATAGTATAATAATACTAGTGTAGTATTCTACAGTTCCAGATTACCTTAAGTAGTAACTTCCTTATACATAGATCTGGGGTGATTAGATATCAGTGCATATTTAGTTGATGAACTTTTGTACCACTTCTCTACTTTGGTATGATCCACACTTCAAAGAAGAGGTCGTAAGCATATTAACCTAATGACTAAAATATATATTATTATTGAAAAACCATATTTAAATATTCATGGTCATTTAGTTTAAAATGTGCTATTATTGAAGAGCCCTATTTAAAAAAACATCATTCTTAAGCACCTATGTAATGAAGAGAAAAAACTATTAAAATAAAGCTGCTATTCTTGTTTGTAGGTTTGATGATAAAGCTAATGCATTAACTTGATTTTTTTTGGAACAATGTGGCTGCATGTAAAGTACAGTGTATGAAGAAGCACATCTTGTTTCATGAGCACTGCAACTTTACAGAAAAGACCAGATTATTAAGTAACTGATGCTACTAAAGAACAACTGTTTCAAATGTCCACTTTTTAAAAACATTTGATATTTAAAAAATTGTTTAAGTTATAATATTTCTCACAGTTGGAATAATTTCATATTTTATTTGTTTTGTTTTAGATACAGAAGCATTCCTCCAACCCAAATATGAAAATGCAATGTGAATCAAATCCCTTTTCAGCAGTGTCAAGGGATTATGAAAAGTGTAGATTTACAAAGAAGTCTCAAAGTGCACCTACACTTGTGACACAAATTAAGGATAAGAGCAAAACAAATGAGAAAAGAAGTTTCAATAAAAATCTCGAAGAGATAGATTATTCACAAAAACTTCCAAGCATGAATTCTAGGTCAGCAAGTAATGAAGCTCATGTAGACCAAATTCATGATAACCAACATGTAACAACAGCAACAGGAAGACCCACACCCCTTTCAGTACTTCTGAAACTTGCGAAAAAACAAAATACTACCATTCCTTTTTCTCTTTCAAAATTTAGAAAATCTTTAAAAGCAAAAGAAATACCAACTTTATTCAAAGGAAAAAAAATCCAAAGTGCAGAAACTATCACTAAAACACAAACATCACAAAATTTGTTCAAGTTCAATGGCAAGATAGCTAATAAACATACATGTGTTTCTTCAACCCAATGGGAACCATCTAATGATTACCTTAATATGAAACCTGGATCTCATCAGACATCAGATTACACATCCATGTCTAAAGATGGAAATATGAATGCAGATTCTACAAACCAAGAATTACACAATGATTTAAATTATTTTCAAAACACCTCAGACTACATGACAATGAACAGGCAAGAAAGTTTAGTTGAAGATAAACAGCTGTTTCAGCCTTTGTATGTATCAAAATGTATGGGATCCAATGAAAATAAAAACATAAGTTTTGAAATGAATAAGTCATGTAGCATACCTAAAAAAGAAGATGACCTGTCAGATAACTTAAAAAGTTCCAAATCAATGTCATTTAGAATTCTTTCACTAGAAGACAACCAAAAATTAAATTATCGTAACATTTTTCCAACCACAAAATCAGGTTTTTCCACATTTTTTGCACAGAGTAAGAGTGCCAAATTATATCATTTGTCAACAAATGACAAGAATGGTGAAATGAACCAAAAGAGTAATCAGTACCCACTGAGTGAAACACTGGATAATTATTCTGTTTCTCAACAGGATTTGCCTGGTATTCAGAAGCACCCCAATAAATTTTTGCAGGTTTCTATACCTTCTAGAAACAGCCCTCTAGAAGCAGCAGAAGGAGATTATGTTTTATTGTCATCAAAAGAATCTCCTAATCATGAGAAGATGAACTTTCTGAGCTCATATCAGTACTCTGTAATACATTCCTCTCTGTACAATGGATCTGTATGTGACTATAACATAGACCACTCACCCACTTTTGGGAGTAGAAATATATATGATGGGCTGAAAAGTGAAAAACACACTTATTCTGATGGTGAAGATATCCATACATTGTTAAGGAAACAGAAGTCTATTTCACTAGCTAAACCTCTTAATCCAACAATAAAGACTTCATTGCACCACAGAAAAAGTTCCTACCCAGCATTATCCAACTCTTCCATCAACAAATCAGCTTCAGACTTATCACTGTGTAAATCACTGGGAATAACTGAAGCTAATTCTTCAATTCAATGTCCAATTCAGAACAGTCTATCAGACATGCCAAATCCAACACACAACTTAAACTCTTCTAACTTGGAAAGAAAACCTCAACTGGTAAAAAGACAAGTCATTTCAATTGAAGCTATTAAATCTGGCGATCATCATCTCCCAGAAGATTCTCAACCACCTCAGCAAAGTCCAGGATTAAACCTTAACTATGCACTTCTTGATTTAACACCAACTGATTCAGACAAAGAGAAAACTCAGTCACTAAGAAGCACAACTTTTCAAACCCCTACTGTTCAATCTACACATGAAATTCCTCTGTCTTATGCTAAAATTGATTTCACAAAATCTGAAGGTTTAAGAAATACCCCACATAGCTTAAGAGGTGAGAAAGTTTGAAACTGAAGTGATATCTAGTGTTGTCAGATATTAATGTTGTACAATGTTAAATTTTATCTCATCCACTACTTGTAGTATACAAAGGTGAACTAAATATTTCTTCATGGTATGAAATGGTTCTACTAAGTGAAAGGAGATTTAATCAAGATATCACCTGCTGAGGGGCACTAAGTCTCTTACTAGCAGAGTCAATATCAGATGAAGGAATGATACTTGATGTAAAGTGAAATGCTAAATGAACAGTCTTTACTAAACATTTTCACTGAATCACTAAACTAACTACTGACAACCAAAATGTGCCAACTCTTCAGTGACATTCACTCAATACAATATTCCTTAATTCCCAAAAAACTTAGTATTTACCCAGAATAGCATGTGCTACCCACATAACTCATTATTCTCATTATAACATTGATGAAGCAGTAACCTCTGTATGTCATCTAAACAAACCATTGAAGGACACTGCTGCTAATATTTTTACACAATGTTTCATTAAGCAGTGCTTCTCACAGATGGTAACAGGTATTGCCTACTTCAAGAATAACAAAGGGACAAGTCAAAACTCAAATGATTTTTAACCTACTTGAAAGTGAAATTTAGAGGTATACTCCTATATCACCAGTTCTGTGTGGAACCTATACATATTCAAAACAAAGATTAATTTTGGATACATTTTACAACAAATAACATATTTTTATTATTCAGTCTAAACAAAACATTCCTGTGCTTTGTTCTTGAATTGAATTAACAAAATCTGAAGATTTCTGAATTACCTCATTTCACTCAAAAGATGGGAAAGTTTGTAACTGATGTAATATCCAGTGTTGCATCATTAATTATTATGAAATGTCAAGTGTTATTTTGTTTACCAGCCAAGCCCATGTTCATTGACTTGATATCTAGTTTGTCCCTCTACTACTTTGTGCTGGGTAATGGAGAATATATGTAGAAGAATTAGATGGTTAAACCATTACATATGTGTGTGGGGGGGGAATATTTTGAGCACAAATTATGTGAGTTGATTATATAAGAAGATGTAGGAGTAATCTCACTTCTACAGCCAAGTTTTACCGAGTGTTTAATTATATATATTTGTGAAAGATCACAATAAAAGCACAAAAGTATGCTTTGAAGATTTCTGTAAAATATTCTTTTTTCTCTTAGTTATGTGTCCATGTTTTTAAAATCATATGGACTTAACAAGAATTTGTTATTGTTTCTGTAAAACTTTAAGACAGATGTTGAAGTAATTAATGTATATATGCTATTATAGGACTCTCTGCTTAAATCATTTTAATTTGTGACACTTGTTATAATACTTAATTTCTTCCCCATTTATATGATTTATGGTTTTTCATGTTACATGTTCTTGTTAGTAGAAATCCGAATTTTTGTTATAATTCATTTTGTTTGTATATATGTGTATATATATTTACATAAGCTTGAACTATAATGTTTATTTTTAAATATCATGATGTTCTTGCAAGCAAACAAAAACAGGGTAAAAAAAGAATTAACATGTTTATAAAAATGTTATTGACTAAGCTTTGAAGTACAAATAGTCACTTATTAAAGAGTAATTTAAAATGTATAGAGTAAATGACTAACAAACAAAAATATAGTATAAATACTTTTAAAGTAAAAAAGTCTTTACAATGTTCATATGTGAAAGCTAATTTTTCAATCCAAGTAAATTAATATCAAATTAGATTATTTTTATGGAATTATACATTTTAATATATATGGTTATATATACAAACATATGATACTTAATCTATAGATATAACAAAGTTCTATATAAAACAAAACATATGAAGTTTTTATGAATAAATAAGTTTATCTTTTTATAATGCTAAATAAAGTCATCAGTTTCATTGTAAATGTTACAGAAGAAATTATTATTAATTGTTAATACTGGATTAAAAGTAAAGAATAAATGCACAATAGAAATTATATATATTTCTTAAAAGCTCTATTTTTTGTATTTAAAGACTTCCTAATAGATTGATCATTGTTAACATTGAAATGTTAAGTGCTACAAGTGTTGCATCAAAAGATGTGTATTGTATTCTTCAATGACATGTATTGTTTTTTAATACATTTTACTGTATTGATAAAGGTATGTGTAGTAAGGTTTCTATTGTTCTGCCACTTCAGTAAGAGCAAATTCTGTGCCTAAAAGAACAGTTTAAACAATACTGAATGCTGTCCCTCTCCGCTACGTATAAATTGCAATCTGTGTATGTAAATAATGATGCTTATTAATTAAGTAAATTTAACAAAGCAGTTCTACTATCCTCTATTCTGATGATTATTAATTACGAACAGTAATGATTGCATTTTTCATAGGTGACTGGCAGTACACTGGTTCTGTCTTTAGAAGTAGGATAAAATAAGTGTACAAAAAAGAAATATAGGTATAAGTGTAAGGTATAATGTACAACAATTCACCAATGGTAACTACAGAATACATATGTCTTATGAAATGTAATGAAAACTGCATAAAACAGTTAAAAAATAACTGCAATTTTTAATGTTTTAACTGTGACAGAAGGTACAACTAGTGTATAAAACCATGTCATTCCCATTTAATTATTATGTAAATCAAGTTAAGATGCAAATAACTAGTCATTCAGCCTATACTCACAAATTAATACTTGATAAAGACTGATTTTCTTCTTTCACTTCAATATAAAGTAGGGGTTTGAATAACAACAAGGATAATCTTGCACCAATATTTCATGCTCAGTTACAATGTTGTTAAGAAAGTCCTAAATACTTTTTTGACAGAGCTATTTCCAGAACATTTCTCAAGTCTGGAATCCCTGATAGGATATTTGCATCACCTAAGAGCATTTCATATATGCTAGATAGAAGTAACATCTAATTATAATGCATACCACTCCATTCAGTTCATATCCACTATACTACAGTGGGAGTGGAAATTATCATCCATTGTACCAAATGCACTGATATATTACAGCATGAAAAAGCTGTAGGATGTGATCCCTATAATGTCTGGCCTTAACACCACATTTCTACAGAAGGCAGAGGTTTGTATGACCACCAATGCTTGTTCATGGTTACAACATCTTGTCAACATTGGTATATATATACATGTGTGTCTGTGACATTATTCTTCATTTAATTAGGGCTGAATCTGGTTCCAGATTCTCTCTCTAAAGGAGTATGAACTAAATATCTGCTGAAAGCCACAGTATGACTGTAATATAGGAGAATATTGCCCGTCATATCAGTGATCCACTGGAAGTATTTGGAACACCACTGCTAATAACATGGCTTGTTTTGTACAATGAGTGGAAAACTTGTAATGGAGTATTTAGTATATACACCAGCTTTGTGCTATTTGTTTTTGACTGATTATAATGACTTGACATTCTATTGTAACTGAAAACATGAGATTTAGTCTTGAAGCAGATATTAATGCAAAATTGGTTGATAAGGGTTTTAATTGAGGGTGTGCCTTGTTTAAATATTCAAGCAACTGTAACATTGGTTTGGAAGCAGTTTCACAGCTTCCTTTATGTAAATAAGCTTTTATAAGTGCAATATCTCTTCTTATGAGTAAAACTTTGAAGTGTCCTTTATGAAGTCTAGGCATGAACAACTTTAGAATATTTAGAAGCCACAGATGCAAATCTACTGAGATGATTAAACAATTACTTCAGTGACTTCCCTTTCTCTAGTACTAAAATACTTACCTTTGTAACATACACTAACCCCAAAAATGTTTAAAACTGCAAGGAATAACTTCAAAATGTATCCCATAATGCCTCATGGAAACAGTATTTTTCTCAGCCCTGCACATGTGGCTTTAAGCTTTGAGATTCACTTCAAATAAACAACTAAGGAAAATTGTATGAGACAAATATATATAGACAAGGCTGAATGATTGCTGATTTACATATCAGGTCACATGAATAATACGTATAACAATGAGCTGATGAGAGTACTGGCGTTGTGATTTTGCCTTGTCACACTATAATATTGCAAAATTCAGTTATTCTTTGTTTTATATTGTGTAGAAGTAGAAAAGTATTATGTACAAAAAAATAACAATCCATTAAAAACAGAATACATGTTCTGTTTAATAACAGTGGTTTTGACTTATATCTATAATATTTCATGTTCCAATCACCCTTTAATTATTTTGCGCAATGTTTAACAACTAAGAGTAAAATAATGACAAGTCATAAATTCCATCTCAAGATACAATTCATCACAGAAGCTACATAACCTTCCAAAACATTGGTTTTTATATTAAAGTAAAAGTACCTGATATTTTCTATTAGGTATGTGCTTTTTTTTTCTGATATCAGTAAAGGAACATTTGTTCAAGTACAAACTTTTAGTTATTTTAATTTGGTACTGTTACAGAATAAGTACATATTTTTTATATTTCCTTGATTGTTATGCCTGATTTTAAGAACTTAAAAGGTTTACACAGTATTAATCTCTCCTTCTTATCCAAGATTGGGCATAAGAAAAACAAAATATTTGCATCTATATGTATAAATATGGTATCCATCAATGAGCTTTCTGGAAACTTTGCCACCCATGTTTAATTTAAAATATTTTTGACAAAGAGTTTATTTCATACAAATTTTGTATGTTTTGGAGCTGTATTTGTATGTTTGAAAATTTCATTATTTTTTAATAATTAATTATATCTGTAACCTGAAGTTTAAAATGTAGTTTAATCTTATTGTTTTAACCCATTATAACATATTTGGTGTTCAATCCAGACTATTGTGTCAATTAATTCGAATTTTCATTACTTTTGAATAGCTAATTATATCTGTAACGTTCAGTCAAGTTCTAAATGAAGCATAAATTTATTGTTTTAACTCATTATAGCAATTAGGTATGCATTTCAAAATATTGTGTTAATTAATGTTATTCAAATCGTGTTTTGTTGGTTTCCTCAATGTTAAGATTTTTTGTTCCTCAAAATAATGCAAAAAAAAAATATCTTTCTGCATATGCCAAGTTCGGCTACAACGTTCTGTTTTGATCCATTATTAATTAATCAGATCTAAAAATTTTCGTCCTTGTAATACGTAGTGACAAAACATTGTGTGAAAACTTTTCCTTCTTCACAGGTTCATTACCTTTTACCCAGATATAAAATATTTTAATTTCTAAAGCGCGGCCTGGCATGGCCGAGCGCGTTAAGGCGTGCGCTCGTAATCCGAGGGTCGCGGGTTCGCGCCCGCATCGCGCTAAACATGCTCGCCCTCCCAGCCGTGGGGGTGTATAATGTGACGGTCAATCCCACTATTCGTTGGTAAAAGAGTAGCCCAAGAGTTGGCGATGGGTGGTGATGACTAGCTGCCTTCCCTCTAGTCTTACACTGATAAATTAGGGACGGCTAGCACAGATAGCCCTCGAGTAGCTCTGTGCGAAATTCCAAAACAAACAATTCTAAAGCGCAGATAGCCCTCGTGTAGCTTTACGTGAAATTCAAAACAAACCAAATCATGAGTAAAAATATCATTTTTATTGTTTACTTAAATTGGATATATAATTATCTGATTCTCATAAATACAACTTAACTAAGGAATTATTGTATGAGACAAATATGAACAGACAAGGCTGAATGATTGCTGATTTACATATCAAATCACATGTCTAATATGTATAACAATAAGGTGATGAGAATATAATACGCATTTTATTCATTAAAAATTTATCAAGAAATTAGAGTGCATATATCATAACAAACCTAAATGTTCTTTGGGATTTTTAATGACAAATCCAGCTCACATTTTAAAACACGCGTTGTGAACAATAATGCGTACTTATCAGAATTATTGCGTTTCGATGGTGTGTATTTTTAATTATTTCTCTCTCTCTAAAGGTATAAACGAGAATTGTCATTCGGTTTCATTCTTTTTTCAATATTTTAAACATTTTTTTTTAAAATAAAATTATCATAAAGCTAAGTCTTGCGGATTTAAGATTTATTTATATACGAACTTGAAAATGTTTGGAAATACCAAACTAGTTGCTGTTATATTACCTTTGATATTCAAAACTACAAATCGGTTTCGGTGGAACCTTGAAATTCTAAATTCAAATCACTGCCCTCGAATAGTTAGCTTATTTTCTCTACAGTTTTTTTCTGTCCGCAATTGCAAACATAACAAGAAACTACAACGAACTCCTCTGAATTTTTCTTATTTTATTCCTATTTTACTGTTTGATTTTTGTGAAAGTATTTAAGATAAATTATAAAAAAAGGTTTATCTTATACTTTTCAATAGTTCATATAAAAATATAATCAGGATTTAACACAAAATTATGATTCAAAAGCAACTTCGAAACTTACGTAATCTGTTAAAAGTTCAACTCCGATATTATCTCAACTGGCAAATTAGCTTGTAATTAATTAATGCTATTAACATGACTGTTAACATAATAAAATATGTTTTATCCTATAATGTGTGTAATATTTGATTTATTGTTATGCTAATATAATTACCATGATAAAGAACAGACAAATTGTCAGTGTAGCTAAATAACAAAAATTATAAAATAATTCAAAACACCTTATTAGTGAACTTGTATATTAAACATTTTAATATATTTGAAATGAAAAAAAAAATCTCATTCAGTACTATATTAAACCATTATTTCACAAAAGTCTGCGAGTGTATCCTCATTTAACTGTCCAACTGCTTGATCTACTGTCGCCCAACTGTACAACCCCCTGTACATTGAGTAGGTATGTCAGCTAGTTTATAGAGTGAAGGATTAAATTACCAGCATATTTCAATTTTTTCTCTATCTCAGTGATGTTTACGCAATAAAACTGGAACGAACCACTAATATTTCTCAATGCAGAGAAAACTTGTTTCAAAAACAACTGAAATGTCTAAATACTTTCAAACACACATACCTCTTTACCACAACAAATACGTTTCAAATTATATTTTATACCATCAAAACAAAGAGAAACTTGTTGGTCAACTGCAAACACTAAACATCCTCAAATCCTTGTTCAAGAAAATTAACTCGATGAGCAAAATTTACAAAATAAGACTTCATTGAGTTCGTTCTGTAAATAGAGCCTCATCAAGGTATAGTGTCACCTTGCAGATATTTTTTCTGTGTTTACTATACGAACAGTTTTCCTAACATTTATGAGTAGAATAGTGACAGATACATTTTGACCGAAAACATAAATTATCGAAACTACAAATGTTAGAATGGGGGAATAGAAAGCAATTCCGTATTTTCAAAAGTAATTATATAATATTTCATTTAGCATATACCCTCCAGTGGCAAAGCGGTAAATCTGCAAACTCACACCGCTAATAATTGGGTTTCGATACCCGTGATGGGCAGAGCGCAGATAGTCCATTGTGTAGCCCTGTGCTACATTCCAAACAAACAAAATTTCATTTTTGTGCCATTGCCTGTTAATTAATGGAGAGTTAGTTTGAATGTTACTTACGAAGACTAAGGAATTACATATTAATTTAAAACATATATTTCAGGTTTAAAATTTCAGAAATTCAGATCAAGAAAAATCTTTGAAAGCTTTCCAGTTGTTTCGAAATATCTCATAGGTTATTAAAGTATATGCTTCAGAAATTTAGTTTGATTTTTTTCAACTATTGCATTCTGTGATAACATAGAACCTAACAAAATACCGTAAAAATAAATAAATAAAATAAAAACGTAATAAAATATTTTAAAACAAAAATAAGAATTTAAAATTAATTTATTGCACCCCAGACCTCTTTCTTAATTTTTCATTTAAAAATGCATTGTCGTAATTTAAATTTTTGTTATCTCAATCTCGCTTCACAATACTAATAAAGAGAAGGCCCGGCATGGCCAAATGGTTAAGGCACTGGACTCGTAATCTCAGGGTCGCGGGTTCGAATCCAAATCATACCAAATATGCTCGCACCTTCGGCCGTAAGGGTGTTATAATGTGACGCTCAATCCAACTATTCGTTTGTAAAACGGTAGCCCAAGAGTTGGCGGTAGGTGGTGATGACTAGCTGCCTTCCCTCTATTCTTACACTACTAAATTATGGACGGCTAGCGCAGATAGCCCTCGTGCACCTTTATGCGAAATTAGAGAAAAACAAACACATTTATGAAGATTAAATCTTTAATGTGACATAATTGATCTAAAGTAATTGTTTAACTTTGAAGAAATCTTCCCGAAGAACTTTTTGCCACGTGTACACAAATACGTATGTTACGGATACATCGAAGTTGGGAAAGGTATAGTCCAATTCAGTTTGACGCAAATATTTTATAATGTCTACTTCGTTTTAATCTTATCGCTCAAATGTGTTTCTAGATGGGGGGGTTTAATTTCTCGCAAAGCTACTCGAGGACTATCTGCGCTAGCCGTCCCTAATTTAGCAGTGTAAGACTAGAGGGAAGGCAGCTAGTAATACCACCTACCGCCAACTCTTGGTCTACTCTTTTACCAACAACTAGTAGGACTGATTTAAACCCAGAACCTCAAAATGTTTATATACATTGGAAAGTTTTTTGTGTTCCTCGTAATATCGTGAAATTAACCTTCAAATTGTTCATTTTTTAATACCAGTCACTATTGCTAAAGTCCACATGTTGCATCAAATTAAGTAATTTTGTATTTTAGCTTGTTATAACTCCCATTATTCGGAAATGACCAATAATTTGTGAACAGTGACTTTTCACTGCGCTATCTGTGCTAGTCGTCCCTAATTTAGCAGTGTAAGACTGCAGGGAAGGCAGCAAGTATTCACCACCCACTACCAACTCTTCGGCTATTCCTTTATCAACGAATAAAGGGATTGACCGAAACATTATAACATCCCCACGGCTGAAAAAGCGATCATGTTTGGTGTAACGGGGATTCGAACACTTTAATCCACCTAGCCGCTTTTAAAGAGATGCACTTTGTATACTTCAATTAAGCTTTAAGCAGAAAATTTCTTTGTTTCCCATTTTTAGAAAATCGTCAAAATACCAAATTTGTTTTCTACAAGCAAATACACTCAATTACTTTAGTCGTATCTCTCAAGTTTTTCGAACACAACATAGAAGGTGTTTATCCTAATTTCATCACGACCAGAAAGTGGTCATTCTATTCTGACGCTATCCTGAAATTTGAAAGTGTTTTGCTTTTTTCGTAGTTTATTTTTTATAATCACTCAATGGCTGGGGTCTAGGGCTTCAGGCCCCTACTGGGATCCAGGAAGAACACCCTGATGAGAGTCTTTATTACTCATTTAAATCTAGATGATGTATCAAGGAGGTTTGTTCCCATTGAAACCCAAATATTTTCACACTCAAATATGCAATTAATGTAATTTCCTGGAATCATCTGCTCATAAAATCATAGCGAAATATGTCATATTATCTTCAACATAACTGGGGAAGTTAACATTATAAATCATAGTTTGTTTAGAATTTCGCACAGAGCTACTCGAGCGATATCTGCGTTAGCCGTCTCTAATTTAGCAGTGTAAGACTAGAAGGAAGGCGGCTAGTAATCACCCTCTAACGCCAACTCTTGGGCTACTCTTTTACCAACGACTACTGGGACTGACCGTCACATTATAATACTCCCATGGCTAAAAAGGGCAAGCACGTTTGTCGTGACGAGAATTCGGATCCGCGTCCTTCAGATTACGAGTCGAGTACCTTAACCACCTGGCCATGCTGAGTCAACAACATGTGCCCACAAATGTTTTGATGACTTGTGTTTGTTTAATAATATTAACCAATAATATGTTGACAAAGAATATATATATATATACAGTGCCTGCAAAAACATTCCCCCCTATCAATGATGTCACAGTTTGGTGAAATCCAAATAATATAAAGAATTTTTCAAATAAACTTTTATCCAAAACTCTAACGATTATACTTAACATTCTTAAGAGAGGAGGATCAATGTCAAAAAAAACCTGCAAAGTAACAAATAAATTGAAATTTGCTGATCGCATAAGTATTAATCTCCATATGTTAATACTTGTTGGAAACACTTTTGGCAGGAATTAGCTTTGTAAGCCTTTTTGGGTAAGTCTCTACCAGATTTGCTCCGATTTTGACAAACTCGTTGGTGATCGTGGATGAACTGCAATCATCATGTTTCGCCATATATGTTCAATTGGATTAAAGTCAAGACTTTGACTGGACCACTCCATGCCATTTGTTTTATTCTTTTAGAACCAGTCTAGTGTCACTTTGGACTTGTGCTTCAGTTTATTGTCTTGGTGAAATACGAATTTTCCACCGAGATTTAGGTTACTGGCTGACTCAAGCAGATATTCTTTTAGAAATCGTCTGTATTGTGCACCATCCATCTTCCGTATGAGTAGAGGCGATGTTGTAGCCAGTGATGTTTATCCGAAGCGTGACTATTGCAAGTTGAAAACAACCATCTTCCCCTCAATATTGGCAAGCTTCCCAGTCCGTTCTGATGAGAAGCACTCACTATAATATGATGTTGCCATCACCATGCTTAACAGTTAAAATGGTTCTCACTAGGTGATGTGCTGTGTTGAGCCTGCATCAGAGGCAACACTTTTAATTTTGACTAAAAAGTTCAATTTTTGTCCAGTCTCATCACAAAGCTTTCTGCCACATGTCTGCAATAAAATTTATCAGGTCATCCCTTAAGTAATGTCAAACTTTAGGTTCAGAAAAAGAGAAAAGATTTCAAGCGCTTTTAATGTTATTTAATGTATATTCCATTACTATTAATTGCCTCCTGACAACTATTCACAAGCTTCTGAATGCCACTTCTATAAAATTCTTGAATTTTGGAGGGAAAGAATATAGAGAAGGTAGGTTTGACATCTTCGTGTGTTTCAAGCCATTTTCCATCCAGATAGTTCTGCAAACTTCAGAATAGATGATAATCAGATGGGGCAAGATTTGGAAATAAGGAGGATGTGGAAGTATTTCCCAACGTAGCTCTTCAATCTTTGAAGATTTGATCCTTGCTGTACGGGGCCGTGCATTATCCTGGTGTAACACAACACCTTTACGATTAAATAAAGCAAGCCTCTTTTCTTTCAATGCAACATTCAAGCGCTCTAACTGTTGACAATAGAAGTCTAATGTAATCGTTATATTGAGTGGCAGCAACTCAAAGTGGATCACACCAACAGTATCCCACCAAACGCTTAACAAGACTTTCCTAGGGTGGAGGTTCATTTTGGGCTGGGCTTTAACTACTTTATCTGCACTGAGCCATTGTCTGTGGCGCTTAATATTTTATAAAATGTCAATTTTTTATCTCCAGTCATTAACTTGTCAAAAAAGGCGAGTCACGTTCAAGAGAGTGTCGAGAAGTACAAATATACACTCTTACTCTAAAGTTGGCTTTATCAAATCATGGGAGACCCATTTTCCATGTTTTGACACCTTTCCAAGCTGTTGTAGTTGATGGCAAATTGATGAATGGGTTAAATTAAGCCTTTGCGCTAGTTCTTAAACTGTTACAGCACTATCTTCATCAAGTGCAATCAGCAGCGAGTCATCATTAAACTCAACAGGATGAGCTGAACGTGGAGAATCACTTAAGCTGTAGTCATCTGATTTCAGCTTCTGAAACCACCTTAAACATTATTTTTTATTGAGAGACCCCGCACCATAAACACCTTGAATGTTTCGTGTAGTTTCTGCTGCACTATTGCCTTTTCTAAACTCATAAACCATTATATGTCTAATGTGTCCCTCAGACACATCCATCTTATGAGGGTTTATTTAATTAATGATCAGTAAAAGTGGAGTTGGGTTAATTTCTTTTATTTGTCTGAACCTTTTAATACACATCCTACGATATATTTTAGTCATTAAAGCCTTCTGCAAAGACAGAAATGATGATGCACTTTCTCTATTAAATTTTCGGACATTACTTCTGGGATGAACTGATACATGCTTTATTACAAACTCCATATGAGAATTAAGGTGATTTTTAAAGTAATTTATTTTTCTTGCTACTTGATGTTGACACAGGTATCTTGTTGATGTATGAACACTGACTCCCATCACAAACATAAAACTAGTACATCCTTGAAAGTCATTGTTGGCTTCACAGTGGCATCCCTAACAAATTTCCTACTTGCTTCATTGCTTAGTTTGGAAAGATAACCTGATCCGGGTAGTATGAAGAACATTATATTTTTTTAAAGATGGATTTCATACCCAAATGGATAATCAGCGACTTTAATACTTTCTTGTAACTTTCTACAGATCTGTGCTTCTTCACCATTTTATCCTCGATTTGTTTAGAAAGTCCCTTATTCTTCGTGGTTGGTTTGTGAGTTGTGGCTTGAACAGATGGTTTAACTTAAAAGTCAAGTTAAACCATTTTGATTACACATAGAGAGAGACCATTACACTAATTTTGTGACCTTTCAAACTAACCATTTGCACTTTAATTAATTTAGGGCTGCCGTCGCAAAGTGACTAAATACATATGCAATTGATAATCTTTTGGGAAAATTGGGAGCATACTCTATCCAAGAAGTCTTGTAATTATGCTGTAATACCAAGCAGTGAGTAGTAAACATTGGAACATAACTTGGAAGTAGCAAATTTACACCTTTAAAGTTGAAATTTTCCATTTTTATTTGAACTTGAATGTTTCATTAATGATGCTGGTACCTAATTCCAAATAATTTGCTTCGTTTTCATTTAAAAAGCTTTTTTCTAGGGTTAACTCCGGTGTATACCTTTGTTCGGTTATACAAAGAATATCTTGATAATTAAGTATAATAATGTTATCAATACACCTACAAGCACCACTGACATGTAAAGCGTTACACTAGTCTTCCTTACTAAGATTTATGTATGAAAATTCAAGTTCGACCAAATACACACCTGAAACTTATAGGTTAAAGTAACATTCCATCAGAACTCCTTAGATTTATTGTAGGCATTTTAGCTAAATTGCACAATATGATATTATGCAAAAAATACATGGCCTCTAATAATTCAGTTAATGTGCAACAGTAGTAATTATTTGAGTGACATCGTCATGTTGGCCTGGCATGGCCGAGCGCGTTAAGGCGTGCACTCGTAATCCGAGGGTCGCGGGTTCGCGCTAAACATGCTCGCCCTCCCAGCCGTGGGGGTGTATAATGTGACGGTCAATCCCACTATTCGTTGGTAAAAGAGTAGCCCAAGAGTTGGCGGTGGGTGGTGATGACTAACTGCCTTCCCTCTAGTCTTACACTGCAAAATTATGGACGGCTAGCACAGATAGCCCTCGAGTAGCTTTGTGCGAAATTCCAAAAAACAAACAAAGACATCGTCATACAAAGTTTCCAGTCAACTGATGCAGAACATTAATATTCCACAATTATTAAAATAGTTTGAAATTCTTAGTAATAGACTTCTTAATTTTATTGGTAGGTTTTTGTTGTAGTTGAACGGTAAAGCCTCGTCATGCCTTTTACTGAAAACACCGCAAGAAGTAAAGAATCACATTTAGGCACTTAAAGTCAATTAACTTATCGTTTTCCCACAGGAGGGCATTTTATTAATAAGAAAATTTGTGTAAAAATTAAATGTTTGATTTGTTACAGCTTCAAGCGTTTAATTTTCTCTTCAGATTCAATAGAGAAAGTAATACCAGCTTTCTTTTCTTTAAAAGTCATTTCACGTATTACAAATCAATAACTAATAAAATTGACAGATTCTTATCCTTAAGTATATAAGCTCCAGCAATAAGCTTGTATTCATACGTTGTTTCGCGTAGTTTGAGAATCTAAAATAATTTTGGCATCACATTTTGTAACACTGAACAGTGTACGAGTATTTCGTATAAAGAAGCAGACAAATGTGTAAAGAGGTTCCGTATGTTTATACACGTATCACTAAAAGTTTTTAAATTAATCTTAATATTTTGCATACAACTTTAATATTTATTCAAACAAACACATAATTGTTAGCTGCTTTATTGCTAGGAGTGATGAAAAATCTACGGCGTAAATCTAAATACGCAGTAAGTTCAAAACATTCTTTGTTGTTTATAGTAATCGAATTCAAGTATGTTGTGTTCTGTATTTTATTTTAAAGTTTTAATACCCATACCAGTCGTCTTTAAATGCATTTTTATGTTAAGCTTTTACAGATTTTTTAAATTTCATTTACTGATTTGCTAAATAGGCTTTATCTCTTTAATTTAGTTTAAATGAAACTACCAAATGATATACTAATTATTTGCGTTTCAATTCATTCCTGTAATAAAGTCTTCACTCATCAATACGTTAATCTTCATTGGTTACATTAACTTACCCATGAACACGCAATTAGCCAGAAAAAAAAAAGGGAAGAAAGACTAATTAAATTCACGTTGAGAATAGTTTAGTGTAGCTCATCAATTATTATTTATTTAACAGTTTAGGATAATATATAAATCTACGGTCAGAAGTTGGTTAGTTGATTCAGTGTTTTATGGTACAAAGTAGCTCGGCTATTTGTGTCAAACATACGGTAAAAAGCTAAAATTAAATTGAATAAAACTCATAAAAAGAAATTAAGATAAACAAAAAGTTAAAAAAGGGATAAAATAAATGTTTACATCTAGTCTATAACGTTAAGAGAAAAGCTACAGTAATACAAGTTATAAAGGACTTTCAGTAGCATAATTGTAATTATCATAACTCGCCAGGAAGACTAACGGGTACTCCAAACGTTTAGTTCGAACAGCAGCGTTAGTTACCTGAAGTTGGCCTTTCCAGGCCAGGTTTCGAGTTATTGAATGTTACGGCCATTTTCTAATTTCAAATATAACTAGGTGGACTTTGATTATTAAAGGGGAAATACATAAAAAAGGGTCCAACGTAGAAATTAAAAACTTAAATGACATTTAAAAATCTAAAAACAATACTAAGGTGGAGAGTGTCACCATAACCAATAACAGTCTAACGTTAAGAACAAATCTTGGGACAGAACATGTTTAAAATGGTGCCGTCGTTGAGTCGTAACGACGGCAAAAAAGTAAAATGTGGCTTATTGTGACCTGAGTGTTACACAGACGACACACTTGTGCATCAGTTCTAGATAAAATAAAAAGATGAGTTAAAAGACTGTGACAAATGCGAAGTCTACGGTCGGAAGTTGGTTAGTTGATTCAGTGTTTTATGGTACAAAGTAGCTCGGCTATTTGTGTCAAACATACGGTAAAAAGCTAAAATTAAATTGAATAAAATTCATAAAAAGAAATTAAGATAAACAAAAAGTTAAAAAAAAGCATAAAATAAATGTTTACATCTAGTCTATAACGTTAAGAGAAAAGCTACAGTTCCAAATAAAATAAAAAGATGAGTTAAAAGACTGACAAATGCGAAGTCTAGTTAGAACTTCTTTCCGATCCTTCTGGAAGCAAGACGGCCAAAAGTCCAACATAAGGTTTTTGTTGGAAAAGCTTATTTTCGCGTTGCTCACTCCAAGTCGACTTCCAGCTGGCACGGAGCCGAGCCTTGAATACAGGACCATAGTCCATGTATGGGACAGGTACAGCGGTGATAGGGCCAGAGCAGATAGATTTTGCTGCAGTGTCGGCGAGCTCGTTCCCACGAATGACAACATGGCCTGATATATTGAAAACCGGATAGAAGTAGATGTTAAAGAGAAATGGGCCAGTCGGTTTTGAATATTGGCGAGAATAGTGTGTAAACTAATGTGAAACGATTCCAGAGCCAGTAGAGAACTAAGCAAGTCAGTATAAATAGCGCAATTTGAGTACTGCTTAGCTTCTATGTGATTCAGAGCAAGAGAAATGGCATATAGTTCAGCAGTGAACACAAGCTGTAGAGGGGATTCTGTGCACCACCACCAAACCACAACAAACCATAGCTGAGCTCAAACGGTCACCCGATTTTGAACCATCTGTATAAATAGGAATGAAAGGATAGTTCAAAAGATGTTTAGTAAACAGCAGACAGTATTTCCAATCGGAATTGTCTGCTTTTCTCAGTTGAATTAAAGATAGGTTACATTTGGGGACTGAAAGAACCCATGGTAGGATGAGCTGACAAGTGGATACAGCAATGTTATCCAAGGACAAACCAAATTCAAACTACGCCTGGGCACGAAGGCCAGAAGGAACAATGGCAGATCATCTGTTATGAAAAAGCATGGTACACTGAGGAAGGAAAACACAACTCCAGGTGGGATGCTTTGATAAGGAACGAAGTTTCAAAGCATATAGTAGAGACAGTTGCAAACAACAGAGATGCAAAGAAGGTTCATGAGACTAGGTATAAGCTTTGAACTGGGGAAGTGCAAAAATTCCACTGCAGAGCTGAATTTCTTGATGATGAATGGGGTCCTGTATCAATAAGGACGAGGGTCTGGCAGAGTCATAGACCAGTGATTCATACTCGAGTTTCGATCTAATAAGAGCACAATATATCTTTTGCATAAAACATCGATCCACTCCCCAAGTGGTGTAAGAGAGGGCACGGAGGATGTTTAGTGCTCTTGCACATTTGACCCATAGCTATTTGATGTGTGGCATAAAGATCAGCTTTCATTTAAAAATAAACCTCAAGAACTTTGTCTCAAGAACCACAGCCAGCACAACTTCATCGATACAGAGTTTAAGATCAGGGTGAATGCATGGAAACGGTTTTAGAGAACGAGCAGTTAAAGCCATTTCTTGTAGTCCACTTCAGTAAATTATTAAGGGCAGTCTGTAGCTGCTGCTCAATATACCTCATGTTTGATGATTGACATGAAATGTGAAAGTCCTCGATATATAGTCTGTTTGCAACAATGAGAAAGTTGTTCAGTGATAGCATTAATTTTTATACTGAAAAGTGTGACACTGAAAACACAGCCGAGGGGCTCCAAGTTACTGTAGAAAAGAACGAAAAAGTGTTAAACCCACACAAACTTGGAATCTTAATGTTATGAGTCAATTACACAACCTCCTTAAAACATGTGGTCAGCTATCGGTCAGTTACCTCTTTAATTATTTGTGAACTTGACGACGACAGAAGGTCTAAACGTTGTTAGCTCCTCTACATTGTTTTCTCTACCTATACCAGCCGTTTTTACATATATATTGTCCACAACACCTATTGAGAACATCCAACACAGGCACTTGGTTGACCATAGTCCAAGTGAAATAGCTAATTGGTCCAAGAGGGTCCATCCCAAGGCCATCTGTCAACAGGAATTCGAAGCCAAAGTGGTGTGTTAGGGTTGGACCATCTCAACCACCAGGATAATCTCCCCCCTTTCAAGGGTTGCCACGCACAGCAAACAAATGGGTGGATGTTTAGATCCCAGAGGAGGTAAACTGAAAGAACAGAACCTTCCCTGGGAGGCACCCTTACCATATGCAGGAATCCACACCGAGGGGCAGTCGGTAGTTATCTTACAAAAATAGTTCATATTTTGGTATTTAAGTTTGTAGAAGTTAGGCAATAATTATTGTATAGAATTGGCTCTGACTACAGCTTCTAATTTAACAAACCCTATATCTCTGTTAATAAATGAAATTATAAAGTTAACCTAATCTAAGTTTTATAGCTTTTGTTGCTTAAAAGTTTAAGTAATGAAAAACAGTAAACAATACTTTGTCTTCCATTCTCAAACTTGATGACACAAATGTAAGTTTATAAATTGACAGCTCTTATAAAATAAGGTACAAACTTCTAAGAGCTTTTGTTTGACAAACATCTAGGATAGTGGTTCCCAAACGATACCAAATGGACAGATTGAACTATATTTGCTGAATCATGTTGTCCTGGCTTGTTAATATCTATTTTCTTACTAAATAGTAATGCTGCGAACACTGTTGGTATGAAATTATATTAATATCCTGGTAATGTTTATTTGGATGCAGGTTATATATGAATAACGGTGCAATGCTGGTATGTAATTGCACACCATTTTGGTGGACACTCAACACATATATATGTTTGTATTGTATATAAAAATATTATAACAGTCTTATTAAGCCATTTCTCTATCAAACTTAAAGTATTTGATCAATCCAACTGGAAGCACGCACCTTTGAAGATTATAAACACTTAGATTTGAAAATATTATGAACTAACAAACAACACAGAATACTGGTGAAAAAACAAAAATTATTTATTACTTAATGTTTTCTTAATCACTGGTGTTCCTTATACAATCTGATTTTTGGTAATTTTACCTTACACAATTACATACTATAAAACTTCTATACAATTTTGGTCAAAATTTGCTTAATTTAGTGGTAAGGAACAGTCATACTTAACTCAGCCACAAGTTATTAACTAAACAGTGGTGTACGTAAATGTTGATTTATCTGTAAGGGGTTACAAGCCAAAACCAGCTCACAAGATGGTAACTAAGTAGAGGTGTTAATAAATCTTAACCTGGGATTAATAAACACAAACCAAACCCCGCAAGGTGGTAACTGCATTGGTGTTTCAAGTCTTGTAGCAGTAAAGGATGCAAACCAAAACCAGCTCACAAGAAGATAACTACAGTGGTGTTTCAAGTCTTGAATTAGTAGTAACAGACACAAACGAAAATAAGCTCACAAGGTATAACTACAATGGCATTTTAAAGTATTGAACTAGTAGTAACAGACACACACCAAAACTAATTTACAAGTTGGTAACTACAGTGGTATTTTAAAGTCTTAAACTAGTATTAACAGACCCAAACCCAAACTAGCCCACACTGTGTAACTACAGTGGTGTTTTAAGTCTTTAAACAGCAGTAATGGATACAGCCAAAACTAGCTCACAAGTTGGTAATTATATTGTGGTGTTTTAAAGTCTTAAACTAGTAGTTGTAGCAACGCACACAAACACCAAACTAGTTTTCAAGTTGGTAAATCAATAACAGTATACACTAGCATTGAATTTCATGGTACTGTACACAAGTCAAATTCAGTCTATTAAGTTAGCTACTGAGTAATAATACATAAAACTTGATTAAATGCAAATTCCAGCTCACAAGTTGCTCACTAAACAACTCTGTACAGAAAGTTTGGTCACATGGCAAGGAATACAACCCAAACCTAACTATTTAGCTATTGTGTAAAGTTCACAAAAATTCTGATTTACTGTTAAAAGACAAAAGCCAAAAACCAGTTAACAAGTTATTGACCAAAGTTTACAGAAATTGTGGTGTAGTGGTAAAAGATACAAGAGAAATTGAAATCTAACAATGTATAATAATAATAAAAAAAAGTGCTCAAATCTTGAATCAGTGACAAGGGATACAAAATAAACCTAATTCAAATAAAGGTTGTTATACAGTAAAGTTCACATAACTTGATTTCTTTTTCTTTTTAAATATGTACGACTCTACAGAGAAGACAAAAAATAATTGTAAAAATTTAGCTACAACTTGAACATAGAATGTTGAACAAATGACAACAGCTCTTTACTTCTAATAGAAACTACAAGGATCTAGAAGTACATTTAAAAAGTGTTAAATATAACAGCAAATTAATTGTGATTAAGAGTTGGTGAAGGTGTAAATTTGTATGTCTAAGTACATGTGTCAGATTTTTAACTTACCAGCTCCTAGGACTGAGATGCTTTTCTGTAAAAAGTATCAACACAAAGAATTCACACATCAAAGTACACAAAAATGTGAAGACAATCATTTCTTTTACTTTATACAAACAGAAATATCTATTGTATCAGAATTGACAGTTAGTGTTCCCGTGAAAAGATATGTAACCCACAATACTTTCACACCTACATAAAAACAAGCTAAATATGACAATTCATACAAAACCAAAGTTCTTTGTTTTTATAGCCAAAAGAAGTTTAGAACGAAGGATAGCTTTGGACGAGTACAGAGGGATGTAAAGCCGAGAGATACAAGTGTTGGCAGTAGGTAAATGCTGGTCATCTGCTGGTCTGATAGTGATGCTTGGCATTGGCTGGAACCCTTCTTCACTTGCTGGGAGAGCTGGACTACCCGTCCAGAAGTACACCTTCAGTAATAAGGGAACAAGAGTGTTATAAAAACATATATTCAGGCAATTTATATACACATAAATTAAGACACAGAACTGTATTTCAAAAACATCAACTTAATCAGAACTTAAGTTTCAAGACTTACCAAGTCTTGTTTCTCATGATTAGCCATCCTCTCAACAATTGACCAGAACCAACGCTTGAACTTGACAAGTTTCTCTCCTCCTTCTCCTTTGTGGAACAAAATAAAGAAGTTTTTTCTTTAAATTATAAAAAAAGTCACATGGTCTTTTAAAAAGTTATGATAGCACATATTCTCTCATTAAAATACAAATGCTTGGTTGGTTGTAGTGTTTATTGGCATAAAGCAACTGGGCTATCTGCACCAAACAACCAGTAAAAAAGTAAAATCATTAAAATATGTTAAAAGAAATCATGCTAAAATGAAACAGTCCAATCTCCAAATTAAAATCTTAAATAAAGTTAAAAAGATCAATATCCCTTAAAAATTTAAAAACACTACCAATAACACTGTCCAACATCAAGGTTGAACCTATAGTAAAAATATATTTAACATAGTGTCATTGCTTTCTAACATAACAACTGCATTACAGTAAAATGTGGGCTATTATGACCTGAGTCTCGTGCAGACCATACATTGATGCATCAGTACCAGATAAAAGAAAGCAATGAGTTAAAAAACTGTGACCAATGCGTAGCCTAACCAGAACGTTCTCCTTCCAATCCTTATGGAAGCAAAATGGCCAAAAAGCAACAGAAGGTTTGATATGTAAAAGTTTGTTGTAATGTTGCTCACTCCAAGTGTACTGCCAACTGGCACAGAGTTGAGCCTTGAATACAGAACCATAGTCCATGTATGGACAATGACAGTACCAGAGCAGATGGACTTAGCTGCAATGTCAGTGAGCTTGTTCCCATGAATACTAACATGGCCTGGCATTCAGAAGAACTGGATAGAAATAGATATTAGAGAGAAATGAGCCAGTTGGTTTTGAATATTGACAAGAACAGGATGAGAACTAACATGAAGTGATTCTGAGACCAATACAGATCTAAGCACATCAGCATAAGTAGTACAATTCATATACTGCATAGCTTCTACATGGATCTAGGACAAGAGAAATGACATAAAATAAAACAGTAAACACAGAAACTCTAGAGGGGAGTCTGTGAGCAACAACTGAATCGCAACATTAGTCACCTAATTTCGAACCATCAGTATAAATGGAAATGGAAGGATGGTTCAAAAGATGTTCTGCAAATAGAATGTGATACTTCCAATCAAGAGTATCCACCTTTTTCAGATGACTCAAAGAAAAGTAACATTTGGGAATGGTAATTAGCCATGGTGGGATGGGCTGATCAGTGGATGTAGCTATCTTATCCAAGGACAGATCCAATTCATCCAACTGCACCTGGATACAAAAGACCAAAAGGAACAATGGCAGACTGTATATTCTGAAAAATGTGGCCCACTGAGGAAGGAAAACACAACCCCAGGTAGGATGCTGTGGTAAGGTGGAGAGTCCTGAGAGTAAGACAGCTGCAAATGGCAAATGTATAAAGGTTCATGGGACTTGGTGTGAAAACTCTGGTCTGGAAAGATGCAGAAGGCCCCTTTGCAGAGCTGAAGTACCTGATAATAAACAGAGTCTAACATCTTCAAGGTTGAAGTCCTGGCAGAGACATAGACCAGAGACCCATACTCCAGTTTTGATGAATAAGGGCATGATAGATTTGTTTTCGCATAGAACATCACAAGAGATGTAAAAGAGAACATATAAGATGTTTAGTGCCCTTATACACTTGACACTTAGCTGCTTGATGTGTGGAATAAAGGTCATCTTGCAGTCAAAGATAAGCCCCAAGAACTTTGCCTCAGGGACCAGAGGAAACACAATTTATCCAAGATGGAGCTTGAGATCAGGTGGAATATTCTCTTGGTAGTAGAAGTGCAGGCAAACAGTTTTGGAGTGAGAAAAGGTAAAGACTATTTGCTGTGGTTCACCTCAGTAAGTGACTGAGAGCAGCCTGTAGCTGCCATTCAATAAATCTCATGTTCAGCAACAGACACAAAATCAATTAACGTTATTAAAATAAGTCAGCGATTTTCTTTTCTCTCATCTTAAAAAAATACATAAAAGTTAGCAAGGAATACACTACTTAAGAAGAGTTATTTAATACTTACCACTTTCATCATTAAAAGATGTGTAACTAATCAGAGTCTGAATGTTTATATCACCAACACCATTAAGTAGTAAACGAAAATCTTCAGCTGTCAGACCTTCTAGGGTGTTAGAGGGTAAAACATCATACACTCCAGTTCGAAGTACCTGTCAGTTGAAATGAATGTCATCAGCTACATCAATTCAAAAACATCATCATAAGAAGCCCTTGCAGGTCTATGTAATATCATTAACATCAGTTACTCAAGTGCAGATGGATATGAAAAAGTGCACAAATTCAAAATGTAATTAAATTACTTTATTATCAATTCTTGTCAATAAACATAGCATCAAAACAGTTTAATTCAGCTTTTATTGTTATACAACATTTCTTAATTTCAAAACAAAATACTGAAATAACTTCTCTATCTTCCTTTCTCTGTATCACATGACATTTCTTTATTTTGACAATTTCAAATTTAATTATTGCCTCTATATGATCGTTTGAGCTGGCACAGATTACAAATTTATAGCCTCTGAGGTTCTTGATATATGGATACAAAAACAAGAAAGCCTATTCCACATGCCATACTCTACTATAACATCCTCTCTTTCAAGAAGTGGTTATCTCCACTAACACTTATTAGTGAAATTTATAACCAACAGAAAAAGTACATTGTACATTACATAAATCACACTACCATCTGTTTTGTTTAAGCAATATTAGTAAACAGTTTGCCCTTAGAGTTGAATGGATCAGAAAGCTACAAAAATTATAGTTTTAGAGAACAAACTTAACAGGGAAAAAACAGGATTACAAAAGTAAGTAGTCATATGCAAATGGGCCTAGAAATAAGAAAATATATAATTTTTTTGTCTTTATGAATATTTTTTATTCACTGTTCTATATCTTTTCTTTTGTTTATTTATAGTTGAGCACAAAGCTATATAATGGGTTATTTATGCTCTTTTCACCACTTGTACCAAAACTAAATTTCTATCATTCTAATTCCATAAATATTGCTGTACTACTAGAGGGTGTTATACACCTATTTTATGAAAAGTAAAAAAAATAAAATACTTTAAGTTCCACAAGAAAACATATAAGGGAAAAACAAAGAGAGAAATTCTTGTGATTACTTGTAAAGGAATAAAGAAGGAACATAACAAAGCTAAATTTTGTGTGGTGTAACCTGAAACCTTGTTTACCCTAAACTCTTGCTGGGTGATTTAATGTTTATCACAGTAACTAAATAACTAGAGACAATTCAATAAGAAATAAAACAAAACAGAATGAAAGCAGTTGTGAAAAATTAATGGGTTTAAAGTTCTTAAGGAAAATGATTATAATTCCATGTCATAATTTGCAATTATTCTAATTGAAAAAAAATATCTCAAATTTTTATTTCATATTTTTTCTCTTGTTTGGTTAGAAAAAACAAAGATATAAAGTATAAAAGTTTTGATGTTTATTGGTAATGGAAATGAAACACGAAAATTGTAAGATGAGAAAGGTATTTTTATTTTTAACACAAAAACCAACTTGTACTTTACTGATTCAGTAAAATCTCCGCAAATTCAGAGAAATCTTCAGTAAAAACACTTTATTAAAGAATATGGTTTTTTTGTGAATAACATTCATGTTTACTAAAATCTTTCCAAATTTTATAAGATACATACATTAAATTCAGAATTATATGTGACATTAACAGTTCAATGTGGCCAACAGTACAACTAGTGTTGATTTTAGAAATAAATATCATCAACACTGATTCACTCTTTTATAGAAATAACAACAGTAAGAACTATAAACATTTTTTTCATTTGAACTTCATCAGTAACGTAAAGATTTCCATATCACCATCAAAACCTACCAAGAAATATATCAAAATTATCCTTATTTCTTTTTATAATGACTTAAGATTGTAACAAAAAATTACATTCGTCTATCATAAATAGCTTTAAACTTGTAACACTACACATATCTATGTTTAAATTTTATTGTTTTGGTGCCCTTCAAACAATATCTAACTAACATTCTTACCAAAAAATTTGTAAATCATATGACAAACACAGAGTTCATTTTCACCTCATTGAATTAGGTAATGCACAGGGCTACTCAACAACCATTCAGAAGTATGCCTCATTGAAAATTATTTTACTTAATCTACTCCAGCTTAAAAAGGTTCTAATTTTAGTCACTCTTACAAGTACACGTGACAAACAAGAAATAAAGTACTCACCTGAATTTTGTTTTTCTATTGAGGAAACTTAAACCTAACTTTTTTTATAACAATGGTACTGCTGCACTAAATATTTTATTTCATTAAATGTTGCACCTAAGAACAAAATAATAACATGAAAAAGCAGACTATGTCTCATAACCATCACAACTGTTCTGGCTTTCAATGCGATAAAAGCCATTAGAAATTCAGCTAAAAACTCAACAAAATGACTTCCAAATGAAAAGTTTAAAATAGAAGAGAAATAAACAATTCTCTGTATAGAGAACAAAGTAATATATCATCTGATTGATTAAAACCTTGACTTTCTATTGATTATAAATATAGTGTCAAATGTCAGAGGGCACTATTGAGAATTTGTGAAAGTAGGGCTACAATAGATGGGCATGACAAAGTCAGTCTGATTTTCTTGTTTATAACTCTGTTAGCAAACAATATTGAAGGCCATAAAAATTATGCATCATCTGAGAAATAATGGTATTGTCGTAGTAATTTACAATAAATTGGAGAGGTAGTAAATAAAGTAGAGAGGATACCGAGATAGGAAATGTCACAATTATCAAATAAATTAAGGGAAATTCACAATTTCTTTTTGAAATAGTACCTTATAAAATTAAGAACATAAAACTAAATAATATTAAAATTTGAATTATTAGGTGCATATTTATTCAAAGTTTAGTTGCATATCATGATATGAAAGAAGTTTAAATAAATTTTTAAATCCAACTCATTAAAACTTTGTGACATATGCAGATAAAGATGCTCAGAATGTGGAAGAAAACAAAAAAATATATTACTCTAGAAGAAATACTCACCTCTAATGCTTTCTGTTGAGATATAACCATTCGATACTCAGCATAACGTCGCACATAGTCATACACATTCTGAGCTGTTACTTTAATATCTTTTCCACCAGGAATGAGTTCCACACTACCACCACCCTGTAAAATAAATACATTTCTTATTGAGTGCTACTAAGAAGGGAAAATTTAAAAAACTCACAAATATTCAAAATAATTATTTTGATCCTTCATACACTACCACTCATTCTAGAAAAAGGAAAAAATAATAGTGAAAATAGAAAAAATGTCACCAAATGCTAACACTGACAAATTATAAAAGTGCACACTATTTATATTTGTGAAAAAAAACATTTAAGCTCATCATGTTATTAGTTGGAACAAAAATCCATTATAACTTAATCAAACTGGATAAAATTCAAAGCAAAAAATACATACTGGCACAACAGTTAGGTCACATTAAAATAACAATAACCCTCGAAACATGAACATAGCCATGTTCTTTCTCACCTCTTCAGGACAAAGATCAATGCTAAAGGTTAGGTCAAGTGCAGAAAATATACTGTTAGACTCCTTTGACTCTGCATCTAAGACTAACTGTCGGAGGGATTCATAAAGAAGTGGATCAAAGAATGCAAGATCATGCCAGCCTACTCGTCTACCCAGAATATACTTAATCACATGTCGATTCAGGAAGATGGGACACAACTCATTTTGGAGAAGACAAAGACCAAGAATCCTGAGAAACCAAATATATAGCTTTAATGAAATACAATTTAAAAAGAAAGACTAATACATTACATGTTTTTCTCTTTTTTTGCTAAATTAATAAAATACCTAATACCATATTTTTGGTATCAGTGCATCATCACAAGTAAAAACACACACAGATTTATATATACACATAAGCCAAAACAATTTTCTGACAGTCCTTCTATCACACTTTCTCTGAAGAAGTATTTGTTATTTATGAGGTTAGTTTTTGGATTCCCACTTTAAATTTTCAAAATTAAGTTCTGAACCAAAAAACAAAGACGAGAATTATACTAAATTTATCATAACAGATACTTAAAAAAAAAGAAATATAATGAAAATACTTCTCTCTCTATCTTAAATCTTTCCTTATCTTTTCTATCAATATATTTATTCATTTTAACAATTACTTTAGACATACACTCTCACAAGAATTAACTATTTCATACTAATATGAAAGTGACTGTATCGCAATATATATGTTGTACTTAAACACAGTTCTGTCAGTTGTTATACAATTGCTACAAAGATACAGAAAATATTTTGTTTTGACATACACATCAATTTGCAAAGCTACAAGAAAGATCTTGTTTTGATACAAATTTTTTTCAACTTTCCCACCTATGAAAGATACCTTATGTTCACATATACCTTACTTTAACCCTCCTGCTATGATTTCAGTGGATTAGACCAACCTTATGATCTCAAAGTGGTCACCAGTTATCATACTACAACTTTAAATAAGTTGTGTGTATCTTCACAAAATTTTTCAAGCTTGTTGTTTACATTATTGGTCTTTTATTATATAAAAAATTATCTGCAGTGAAGCATTTTTACTACACATTTGTTCATGGACATACAGAGGGTGGTGACTACCCAGTGAAAAATGATTTTCACATTAAAATTACTTTCTTTCAGCTGAAAAAAATTCAAATTTCATTTTTATAATCTCTAAAATCTCCTTAATAAATTACTTTTCCTTCAGGTAAATGTTTAAAATAGGTAATTTTCTGTACCCTAAGTCTGTGCTGGATCAGTCAGTTTCACCAGCCTTGCAACCACTTTAAAAATTAGGACATAAATCTAAAGTATAAGCTGTAAATCACTCAAACATACAACTTAACTCAATGTACTGAATTAAGTAATACAGGAGTTCCTCAGGAACATACCTCACCTCACGGAGAAACTTTTTTTTCATGGTCTTGCCTAATCTAACCTAGTAATTCACTTTTATAATAAAGAATCCACATGAAAAACACAAAATATACAAATTATCTGGGTCTCTTGGTCTTAACTGTCAATAAAATTCAAGCCTACTTTTTTTTTATACTGACGGTACCACTACACTAAATTTTTATTCAATTGAATAATGTATTTAAAAGCACAGAATAACAACATATAAGGAGGCGGCAATATCTTATATAACTAACATTTTTCTGACCTTCTAACTAAACAATAAAAACATAAAATAAACTTAACAGCAAAGTATTTCAATTAAATTTTGAATGCAACTCTCAAAAAGTAAGTTAAGTCATGCCCACTAATACCTGCTTGTAGCAAGAGAATTATACAGAACTTTTAGAGTTTTATTTACCTATTGAAAAGAAATGATTGAGGTGAAACAAAAAACAAACACATATTAAGCTCTGAAATGTGCTAAAAAATAGTAACAACAGTTCTTTAATGAGTGTAAGACCAAAGCACTGAAAATTCTTAAGGTAACATAAAATAATAAAACATATATCACTCCTAAAGTAAATTATCTTCATACTGTTTTAAAGTTTGCAGTCTCTACTTACCGGCCAACATTTCTAAAAGCATTAAGACGTTCTGGTGTATACTTTCCTTGTCGTGGAGAGTAAAAGCCTCGCTTACCAGGCTGGTAAAACAAAGGTGCATTATCTTCAAGGTCATCCTCATCTTCTGTATCAGTTCGACGCGAGGATCCTCCTCTTCTGCTTCGATCACTTAAGTTAAATACGTCAAGATCTAAAAGAGCTTCTGAGCTGGAATCTCTGCAATAGAAATTTCATTTAATGGCAACAACTTTTTATAAGTACTTGAAAAAATAAGAAAATTATATATGAAATACCCTGTAAACACTTAAACCCACAATGTTAAAATGTTTCTTCACGCATTATCTGTGACTCACTCTGATGCAATACAAGTTACATAAAAAAAGTTAAAAACTATTTAATTTTGCAAAAATTTAATGGTGAAAAGTGTCATAGCTCAAATACTGTTAAATGTACCCAAATTAGTCTTATGCTATTCTTTATTTATATATGTAGTGGTAACAACAAATTAAACAATAAAATAGTTAAAGCCTATATTATGCCTAATGTTGCTACATAATAGACATCTATCACTAATAAAAATGGAATAACTAAATAAGAAAGTGTACTCATACAGTCTGAAAGTTTTATAGTTTTTGCACTTCAGGTAACTAATGTAATATCTGTTGACTTTTCAGAAAAAATCATATTTTAATTTTTTAAAAAAAGCAGCAATTTTTTTGCTTCACAGAGTTTTCACAAACCTTCCATGGGAAAGAATTATATCAACAGCTTCTTCAACCTTCTGTCGAAGAGCATCTTCTGAAGCTAACAGAAGTAATAACTGTGCTGCTGACAATTCCAACAGCATTCCTGTGATTTTACCCGCCAAAGACTGAAATGTCATAAATATGTTTTTAATACGAGTCTTATTACAGACCTTTAAACTTTATTCCATGCTGTAGTGACATTAATTAGCATATGTTTTAAAGCAATTAAATCTTATTATATCAAATTATTTTAGACATTCATCTACAATTAATAGATTTTAAAACATGAAACATCAACATTTCATTCAACTTAAATGTTTGGAGAAAATAAAACCTAATTTCAAACTTTCAATAAACATGTTTCTTACACAAAATAATTTGTAAGCTATTATGTCACTATTAGTTTACTCTTAAAAAATTGAAAGATGTTCACTCATACACACTTAATAAAACACTTCAAGAGCATAAATGTAAAATCTGTCTTCTATGGTTTACATGTTTTCAGGTATATACTTTAGTGTGTCATGCCAGCCTTTTAACTCTAAAAGTGCATATTTTAAAAGGTCAATGACAAATGAGTCTCACCGGTCTCAATGTATGTACTCTAGGGTAAAGTCTTTGTCCAAGCTGCTGTCTGTGTGAACTAAGGTGTTCATTACTGGCTTGGCCACTGCTACCTGCTTCTCCAGGCATTACAAAAGGAGGAGCATCATATCGCAAGGTTAGCTGGGAATCTCGCTCTCGACTTTCCAGGGGTCTCCAAGAAGGATTGGCTCGTCGCAAGCGCTGGATGAGGTCTAAGTAAGAAGTTAAATAGATAAACAACACAGTTTTACTTACTTCACTTAAAGTTGCAAGATATGACTCAGTTTAGTAAAACACAGCAAATGTTAAAAAACAGTTTAAAGTTTTATAAAAATTAAATAAGAACAAAGCTTGCCTGAAATACTACCAAATTTAAACAATTCTTATTTAGGTTTCTATAAACTATATCTGATATTAATAAGAATTTTTTTTTTTATTAATCTTTGAGCACACCTTCAAAATTAAAACATTCATTTTTTCCAGAAATGTTGGTAATCATTAAAACAGCCTATCTTTTGTAATATTGCAAACCATTTCTCTAATGAGAGTTTATTAAAATTATTTACTACATAACTTAAAAATAGTATTGTGTTAAAAGTATACTTAAAAACTTAATTTATTATGATACCATGATAATTTGTTTATTATTAATATGTTATAAACATCAAGAAAATTGCTTTGGAACATCTATTTCAAAATATCAAAATATACTTAGTACCTGCAACTACAAACAGTAATTCACTAGTGTCTAATGTAATAATTATCCAAATTCTGTTGCTTTTCTTTACAACAACAAATTACATTATAAACTGTTGTTATATGACAATTTATGTCTTATGGGATAATAAAACTACTTTTGCATTATGTGTAAGTTACTAGCTAGTTTATTGAATTTATTTACAATTTGATACTTATTTTTCAAACATGTTAAGATTTTCTTTCAATAATTTAAATTTTTATATTACACAAATATTATAACAATTAATGTAAAAGTAAACCTAAAAATAAGCACAAATATTCAGAAGTAGCTTTAAAGTCAAACATAAATTTATAATTTCTCTATTAAAGTGACGTAGAAAGCAGAATTTTACCATTCTATCATTCAGCATGTTAGATCTTCAATGCATTACATTTTTAATCAAATAAACATGTGAACTGGAGGAGAACATATACAAAAGTACTGCTGAAAACAATACTTCACATTTAAAATAGTTCTTACACTGGCCATTTTGATTTTACATTTACTAATGTCACAAGGAATTCCTGTGGTAATTTTATGTCCCACTAGATTATTCCTAAGACACATCATAATGTAATTCATTCAACAAAACCTAGTTACACAGCCTTATTATTATGAATTAATAAAATATAAAAAAATCAATGTTTATAAAATAATTTAGAACTTACTTTCTACTCTTAGTAGTTTGTTATTATTAATCTTAACACGCACATCTCAGTAAACATGCATCACCCCATATTACATATACACAACTCATCCTTATCCAACATATATCTAAATAAATTTACCTAAGTTGTGATACTAAAACTACTTTAAAAATGTGAGCAAAGAACAATAACTAGCAAAAAAAAGGTATGACATCAATGATGAAAACTAGATCGTGACAGCATTTACTAGGAGTATATAATTATATTCAAAATTGATGGTTTTACTATAAAGTTTTATTAAATTATTTATCTGATAAGGTACTTCACATTTATTGAGTCAACAAAAACGTTCTGATATGCAATGTTAAGCACAAGTTTTAAGCTTTATTTTTATTATATTATATTATGTCACTTGTTTTTCAAAGTGCAAAAAAGTTTTTCTTTTTTCCAAGTTTACTCAATCGGGTCGAGATGATTGGTTGCAAAGCAAACTCTGTAGATATTTGATTTAGCTGTAAACATTTCATCTAGAATACTTACATGTGGAAACGGTTTTTCTTTCTTAAGTTAAGAAAGAATGATATATTGGATTGAAATATTAGAATACTTACTATACTGTAAAGATCTATTTCCAACCTGGCAATTTTTCAAGTTTGGAAGTCGTTCCGGTGAAAGCACAGCCTAATAGAAAAAGAATACATTATCTTAAAGAACAAAAAACTAGGCTTTATATCATGGTTTAATCATTTCAGTTTCTATGTATAGTCATAATATGTGTTCCAAATTTAGCATTTTAGTTACTGAAAGTTATTACTGTATGTATGGCTTTGAAAAAAAAAATCTTGCAACCCAAAGTTTTAAATTATGCATCATAAAATTTCTCATTTTCAAATGAATACAAACTGTGCATTAAATGTGACAACATTTAAAATTTTGCAATCCTTACCTAAAGTAAAAACAGCTGATTTATACTTGACTTCATCTAATGAAATTCAGATTTTAATAATGCAATGAACTACTAATTATACAGTCATATGGAAAAATGTTGCAAGTATATGATTATATTAAACTTGTATTTTTTATACTTTCTGAAAACATTTGAAGTGAACTTAACTATTTAATTCATCCTCACAACTGGTTTTGGCACCTAAAAAATCTCTTTGGCATAGTTTTCACTAACAGAACATATCAGATTTTAACAAAGGCTTTCTTTTTCTTTAAGTAATTAATTTTCACCTCACAAACCAATCACGTGTCAACTCAACAGTAAATAAAATAAAAAAGACAATTTGCAAAACAAATTAGAAACACAGTATGTGAAAATATTATCAAATTAATAAGTACTCAAATATTACAAGTATATACCTAATTCTTTTAACTTTGTTCAAAATAAACAATTAAAATTTAGAAAAATTCTCACTAATGTAATGACAATGATTTATAAGATATCAATTTTAAAAGTTAGCATAAAAGTTAAATGGATCCTTCTCATAAAATAAAAATGTTTCAAAATTTACATCTTATATAAACTAAAACTTCCATTTAAATTTTTACTTTGGAAAAATTATGTATTTCACTTCAAGATCTAATCTAAAAGAAACAATATAATAAAGTTAAACAATCTAACTTTCATCAGTTCATATTTATTCTTAATTCAGATTGATTTAAGTATGCCCTATGTTTAATTTTCAGTGTGTATGAGGGCTGTTAAAAAAAATACGCAGACTGACGTCATAAACAAAATGTACTTTATTTAGATGTTACAGGTCTGGGACCCCTTCAAAGTACTCTCCTCCCCAATGCACACACTTATCCCATCGGTGTTTCCACTTGTTGAAACAGTACTGGTACGCTTCTTTTGTAATGTCCTCCAGCTTCTTCGTCGCATTTGCCTTAATCTCGGGAATTGTCTCAAATCTTCTTCCTTTCAAGGGTCTTTTGAGTTTGGGGAACAAGAAAAAATCACAAGGAGCAAGGTCAGGTGAGTAGGGGCGGTGGAGAAGAACAGTAATCGAGTGTTTGGCCAAAAACTCACGAGTTCTGCGTGGTACAAATGTTGCAGCAACGCGGTGTATCTTCAATTTTTCGGTCAAAATCTCGTAACAAGATCCAACTGATATCCCACACTCTTCAGCAAGCTCCCTGACAGTCAGACGTCAATTTGCCCGCACCAGGGTGTTGATTTTGTCGACGTGTGGGTCGTCAGTTGACGTGGAAGGACGTCCAGGAAGCTGATCATCTTCAATAGACTGTCGACCATCCTTAAAACATCCATGCCACTTGAAACATGCCGTACGCTTCATAGCAACATTACCATAAGCCGTGTTAAGCATAGCAAAAGTTTCAGTCACAGATTTTCCAAGTTTAACACAAAATTTCACAGCAAGTCGTTGCTCCTTCAGGTCATTTATTCCGAAATTCGCCAAACAAAAAAAATCGCACTTCACTTAAAACCACAAAGCTAATACACAAATGAAGATATCTGCAATCTGGAAATGGCGTCGTAATCAGCTAATCTGTGCAAACCTAGCAGCACCAACCGGATTCCCCTGGAACCAACTGGAGCCAAGCAATTCAAACTGTCTGCATATTTTTTGAACAGTCCTCGTATGTGTGTGTGATCACAAGGCACAACTTAAGTTATTTACTAACAAACTCTATATCAGGAAGGTGTGAAACAACATTGTCTCAAAAACTTACAACAATGGGAAACAACAAGCAATATTTAATTAGAGCTTGAAACTTTAAAGCAAGGAAATATTAATTTTTGACATTTATACTGTACTGTAATATTGTATTCAGCACTTTTATAGTTATTGTTGCACAACAACATGTACATACAGCATACACATAACTCAGATACCCTGTTCCAATGTTTGTCATAAAATCTAATGATTTAAGTACCTCAATTAAATGGAATGTTGTGTAAGATAAAATATCAAACCACTGAATGATCCTGAATAAACCTATAAAACCATTTATGCTGCACACAGAGACACATTTGTAATTAAACCTTTACTCCAATTATTTACTTGAATAAATCTATAAGATTACACACATCATTACAATTCAATTTCTGTAATCTATACCTTTTTATAGATCTTCTACCAATATGTGTTACACATTTATGCAACTCAACTAATATTTTAAATTAAACTAGGGTTATCTAACATACCTCTGCAATTGCAGTATAGAAGCTGCGTGCTACTCCACTTCCTTCACCGGGTTCATCCTTAAAGGTCACTTTAACACGTGACACTGCCAGAGGTGGAGTGCTACCTGCTATCCTCCGGCTATTGTGAGTGTTTAGTTCTTTAAAGGTTTGTTGTAATAATGTTGTTCTAGATCGATCAACCTGAGAACAAATCACTCAACAGTAAGACAGAACCTCAGTGTAATTAGAAAATATGTAAAACTTCGAGATTTTTAAATTTTAAGATATCTTTTCTGGTAAACAAAATTTACAAATAATTAAAACTTTCTAATATTAAAGATATTCTTATATAGTAAGCATATTTGAAATTATTAAAGTTTCATTACCTGACTATCAAGATGAAAACAAAAAGCTATCAGATAGTCATAAATACTCTAATAAGTATTATACTGTATCAATCTTGTTAAATTACGATATTGTTAAATTGTTAAAATATTCAGTACAATATATGGAATTATGCTGTAAATAAAGACTAGTTTTCACTAGAGCTTCAAATCAGTGTATATACTCTTAGCAATGATGTTTTTCATACAAAAAACTTGCAATCATGAAAGTATGGCAATTGTTAAACATATAAATAGTCAAAAGTATTCCCACAAAAACCTTCCCTAGCATATTTTAATAGCAATGGGTTACTATTTGTTTTTATAAAATGTTTGTTATCCATAAAGTTAAAGTAAGTGTTTCATCATCTGCTATATAAGATCAAATTCAGTAAAATTACACAGAAAAGCAACATAAAAAAACAAGTTCTGTGGAAAAACCTTAAAATTAGTGACCATAATATCAGATTACCTTTGACAAATTCAAGTCTCGTTGTTGGGAATTTCGTAATTTTTCCATTTCCCTCCTGAATCTAGCTTCCTTTACAGGAAAACCACCAAGTTCACTAATGACAGAGCCTGGTTCTGCACCCACATCATCTACAAATACTCGACCAAAGAGTTCAAGAGAAAGTCGCCACCTCCCCAATAATACATCATGAGAAACTAGTTGGCCAAATGTGTTCTGAGCTCTGAAAAATACAAATATTTATAACATGATTAAAATCATTTTCTCCTTGTTTAACTACTAAACATTCAAGAAAAGCATTTGCTTTTTGTATAATCTTACATGCACTGTTCCTCAACTTTGGACCGACAGAAAACTTCAGGTGTCAAGGCACTCAAGTGACTATTTCACAGCTGAATGTAAACATAGGCATCCTGTAAAATTTTCTACTAATAAGCTGTTTCACAATGAGGTTGATTATTTTTTATATTATTTGTATTTATATGGCTATAAGCTTTTGTGCATATACCCATTTTAATGTAGCTATGAGTTAACTCAAGTTAAAACAACAAAATTTAATAACTTACAGATGCTGCAGAACAGGTGTTTACCTGACTGAAGTTGATCCTGGCCCTGAGCCTAATGATGTTTCTTGACAGAGGAGACCTGAATCTACCCTGCTGGAAGTAGACATACTAGTATTAGACATGGTTGTTGATGGATACAGATAGCTGGAAGTAATAGTAACTTCAGCCACAGGACTTGGTGCTGATGTGCAGTGAGACATACCAGAACTCTGGTCAGACGTCAAGGTACTTGAAGGTCTGAAAGATCCAGCATGCACAATAACACTGGACTTCACAGGTGATGGAGCCTCCCGCTTGCTAGGTGCAGCCACAATGATTGGAGCTCTTGAACTCTCTGTAGAAGGTGTCACTGACTGGTTGTTGGACTCGCTTCCAGAGTATAGTCCACTGGCTCCAGGAATACCTCTATTAGACAGGGATGGAAACCATTCAGCATTAACTGATGCTTCACTGACCATAGCAGAACTTGAAGTGGTATTAGTAGCAGAAGCAATAGAAAATGAATTGTTAGGAAAAGTTGGTTGAGCTTGTGTCTGGGTGGCATTGGCCATCTCAAAATCTGTTGATTCTTGTTCTGGAGGTGGAGGTGGAACTGGAGGAAGTGTAGTAGGAAGTGGTGGAGCAGATGGAAGTGGTCCACAGCTGGAACTATTTGTAACAGAAGTAGAAGCAACAGTGTGGAAAGGATATAAGGGAAAATGCTGGCTGTGTAGATCACTCCTTATAGATAAGCCAAGCCTGGTTGGTAAGTTTTCATAGAGGTTATATGTAGAACAAGTTTCATGAATGGTTTCTCCAGTGTTTGTACTTGGGCCAGTTTGTCGTGGAGTGCTGAAGAGATCTTCTCTTCGAGCATTAGGGGTTAACAGATGGGGCTGGTCTGCTAATGGTAAGGCTTCAGACAATGTAGTGGCAAAAGGGTCAGGGGGAGGACAGCCAAGAAACAAAGTAGATTCAGAACGTTGAAAGAAAGCATGTTTTCTTCCCTTGGATGTAGAGAGTGGAGAGTCATCCTCTGCATTGTAGATGTCCATCAAGACAGAAGGAGTTTCATCATCATCTTGATCCTCATTATCATTTTCATCCTAGAGAAATATTTTCATCATATTACAATCATCATTGTGAAATGAACTTACATAAACTGGAATATCTGAATTCCCTATACAGAAGTTTCAGGTTAATTTATTGCAAATGCTTATGCCTCCTGAAAAGAGGCTAAGTACTGCTAAACCTATTCTGAAACAACATAATTAAGATTTTCTTTCACCTTTATACAGGTATGAAAATAATTTTATTATTATAAAATATCCCAAAAAATAATCTCTTAAAAATATCAAAATATTACAGATTTAGAATTTTATATACAAAAATGACTCGTTTGGGTTCAGAAAATATTTTAAATAGAAGAGCGAACAACGTTTCGACCTTCTATTTAAAATATTTTCTGAACCCAAACGAGCCATTTTTGCATATAAAATTCTCAACAAGTGGGTTTCTCGACATCACTGATTACAGATTTAGCAATATATATATAAAATCAAAGTCTTAAATAAGTCTTTATTGAATGAATTTTAAAAATGTTACTTTCTAACTATGAAATTCAGTTCAATAAAACTTGTGTGGTTGAAGTATTCAACCTTTTGTAAATAGTCATTCTCCATGACATTTGAGTGGTTTTTCAATTTTATTTTTACAATGAAATATCATTAAAATGATTTTTATGCAAACATTCAATTTTGTCATAATTTTAAGAAATACAAAAATAAAAACAGTCGTAAGCATACTCATATTTATAAGATTATCACCTCAAGTACGTTTATGATTTGTTCCTAAATGATAAATCAATTAAAGTAACACATATTGTAAGAGATGAACTAAACAATACCCACAGAAAAAACAGTAAGGCTTAGCTCTCGATGAGAGAAACATGCCAATTAAACTTATGCTATTGTATTATTTGTCAGTTACTTTGCTTTCTGACCTCTGGCTATCTCTTTGCCTTGTGGCTATTTACCTGAACCATGGCTTGCTTATTGTCAATGTCCTAAATATGATTAAGTGAAAGGTAGGCCAACTACTCTTTCTTTTCAAATATTCCATGATCATATTATGATTTTACTTCAATAAAATAAAATAATTTCTATTTATTACTATTTAGAATTCCTAATTCCTATTTAAAGCTTTATGTTTTTAGTGACAGATCATTGATATTTTATTTCCTCATTTATTTTCATCATATTGATTGTGAAGGTCATTCATATAACATTCAATGTTGGCTAGAAGGATGGACAAGTATTGAACAATTATAGTATTGAATACTATACAATATGTAAGGTATATGTATGGTATATTTATCCAAAAGAACAGTACAAATAACAAACATGAATCCATAAAACAGCAACAACCCAAATCTGTAAAAATTCATATTATTTAATTATATTGTGGGTAATACACAGCGTATAACTGAAAAATTCCATATAAATCACTAATAAATTTTGGGATGATCACTTAACTGTCTGGGCTGTTTAATATCAGCATATCAGTTTAACTGTTACTAATTATACTTTAGAATGGATGATATGATTGGTTTATACAGACCAATCACTGAGACAGATTTATAACAAAATAGGAAATCTAACTGGAAAATAAATGACAGATGTCATGCAAGAACTTATCAATGCAAAAGGGATAATATGTTATGTAGGCTACACCTATACTGTGCATCACAGATTAATTGTAGCATAATATATTCATGCTGTCATTTATTGGTGTTAACAGTAATACTTAGCTCTGAAGGAAAAATTTTACGTTCTACAACGGACAATTCTATTTAAAAAAAAAACTATGTAAATATAAATTCTAATTAAACAAACAATACAATCTCCATTTCAAAATCAAAATGAATTCTGAATTTTGTTTTAGTTTATATAACTTGATTGCACATCAAGGTTCAAGATTATTAATATATATTGCAAAATGACATTATATAGTGATATTAATATTTACATGTTCAGGAAGACTTACCTGATCATTCCAAGCATCCAGAGACAATCCATCACGAAGATCATCCCCTGCAGCACCATCTAATCCTGACCGCATGTAATAGATGAGAGCATCAAACACATAAGCCACATGCCTAAGGGAAGATATGTCAATCACAGGAAGAGAATCAAAGTGTTCATTATGATGAGCTCTCATTAGGGAAAGAGCATAAGACAGAAAATCCCTCCGAGCCGATACACTGTCAGACCCTAAAAAAGATGCTTATAGTTACGGTAACTTCAAAACAGTGCTAGGTTTGTAAAAGTGTTTAAAAATTATGATTTAATAAAGATTCCTAAAAAATTAAATAAAATTATTTTTAACCAACGTACAAAATGCTTAACAGCTATACTAACTTTCAAACAAGATTTTATATCTAACAATTACCAAAATTCATAATACTTCCCAGATGTGTGAGGATCAAATTTTATGATAGCATTATACATTTACTGATAACAAAAATGCACATTAGTTTCAATATACAAATTGAATTTTGAATTTAATATTTTGTGCAGTTTATAAATAATAATGGTTTACAGGTGACACGAATATGCAAGTGTTGGAAATTTAGTGTATTAAAATAGCCATCAAAACAAAGTTAAAAAAATGTTGACCCTTAAAAGAGAAACTGTCAAATTCAATTATTCTTTTCCACTGTCTGACAGCAATCGCAAACTTTTTTCTAATTCTTCTTGAATGAACTGCTAATGATAGGGAAAATAGCTGGCTAGTAGCTTCTGCTGCTAATAGAACTGGTTTCAATCAAATCTTGATGTTGTTTTTGTGTGTTTTGAATTTCATACAAAGGTACTTAAGGGCTATCTGCACTAGCCATCCCTAATTTAGCAATGCAAGACTAGAGGGAAGGCAACTAGTCATCACCACCCACTGCCAACTCTTGGGCTACTATTTTACCAATGAATAGTGGGAATGACTGCACATTATAATGCCCCCACAGCTGAAAGGGTGGGCATGTTTGGTGTGATTGGGATTCAAACCCACAACCTTGAGATTACGTGTCAAGTGCCTTAACCATCTGGCCATGCCACGCCTGTCTCTTTATTAGAATTGTAAAGTGAGATTCAGATAACAAGAAAATTAAATTTCGACAATGCATTTCTAAAGGAAAAATTAAGAAAGAGGTCTAGGGTGCAATAAATTATGAGTCAAGTGCCTTAACCACCTAGCCATCTTGAAGTTGTTAAAAAAAAAAATCAGTATCTCTACACACTGTAAATTATGAGCATCAGAATTTATCTGATGTAATCCATGAATTGAAACTTTGGATAACTTTAAGAAGAAACTGTTTTTGTTATATCACTTGAAAGATATTAAAAAATAGTTGTAAAAATATACCTTCATTATCACAACTGCATTTTTATATTGTAGTAAAATTTATTTATAATATTCAAGTTTTCTGTAAATTTCTGGGTTATTATAAAATTAAAAAAATATATGTTATTGATTCCTAATTTATGTACTACAAATACAACATGAATATAAGTATGTTTATTGTTTTAACTTACAATTATAAAACCAAAATAAATGATCAACTGCAATGGCCACTTATAAAACGTTAGTTAGCTTCTTTGCTCTACTCTTATCACAAATGCAAGTTATTCATTAAATAAGACATGTTAAAAAGAAGTATCCTCTTTATTATAATATCCTTCAAGATAAATATGCTGGTTTAATAAATACAGGGATGAGCTAGTTTAGCCAAATCAGGCTAAACATGAAGAGTAAAATTAAAAATTACCTGTCTGGGTAAACCGGCCACGGCGACGGCTGTCAAGTACTTGTAGGTTACGAGTATCCTCATTACGTCGAGTAAAACGAATATGTTGAATTGGTAAGGAATGAGAGCGATGAGGAGGGTCAGAAATGTTAGCCAACGCACTTCCAAACCGTAACTGGGCCTCAGTCGAGTCCATAACCGTAGTAAGCCACTCCCAGGTGGGTTTCAAGCGGTATTCCAAATAATACTAATTATAAATCAAATAAAAACTTCTTAATTAAGAGTGTATTGCTATAAGACACAAAGATTTGCCTAAGTTAACAGTGTTTCAAATCTGAATAAGTATCACAAACAAGCTAGATATGCAAGGAAGATGTTTGTGTAATTCAATTTAAAATGGTAATATAAACATAATCTAATTGAATAAACTAATTAACTAAAGATTGTATATACTGGACAGTCTTTGGTTGCTAAACCAAATAAGCAAGAAATTAGATAACACTTTTCATAATATAACAAGTCAACCAACAAAAATAATAGCTGATATGTAAGAATACTTTAGAACCAGTTTCAAAATAATATTTATGTTAACTTTCACAGCTAACTGGTTTTTATAAACTACAGAGTAAATAGAAAATATTTCACAATATTGAGTTGCATCTGAATATAGAGCTAAGTATATTATAAAATACGTACAATATATGGTTACAGGTTGATGCAAGATAGAAGGAAAACTAAGTTATTAATTGCTGAAAAACTGATACTGATCAACAAAACATTTCAGCTGATAAATATCACATTATCATAAATACATTTATAACTAATAAACATTCTCAAGTTTAACTATTGGTTTAATTTATAAGAAATACTAATAGATAGATCACAATACAAACTTTATTCATTTTCAAGATTTGGTATCAGTGTTAATTGTTGATAAATACTTAGTATGTACATAAATCTAGATTGTACAATTTAAGACAGAAAATTTTAAAATTAAAACTACCTGTAAATTATCTGATTCTTGATATGGAACATCTAGAACACAAGCTAAATTTGGAGTGAGGGCAGTGTAATCTTGTAACATTGTTAGAAGATCTGCAATCTGACGAATTACTATTGCAAATGCTCGAGCCAGTGAGACAGAAGTTGTTGTTGTGGTAACAGCACATTCCTGAGCAACAGCTGCAGCAACAGACGTGTTTGCATTTGTAGTGCGTCGAAGAGAAGAATGATCAATGTAAATGATTCCACCAGATCCTTCAAAACAAATCAATGTTCAAGTCATACAATAGATGTACCAGAATTAACCACATTTCAACCAAGTTAATAATCACAAAACAAACTATAAATTAAATCATTAAATGCCAAAAATAAACTTCTGGGCTATACACAAGTAAGAAAAACAGATTTGAAAATAAAAGATGTGATAAAAATCATCATTTTTGGATGTTTATATTGTGAAACTATAGTTACTAACTGACAAGAAGGACTCAAATCAGCCTTTATTTCCTCACCAGAAGCAGTGACTGTGTTACGGCTTTGTTCCCTCTGGCGTATTGCCCATTGCATGTGTTGAGGAGCTAGGTTTGGTCGTGGGCCAGTCGCCCCTCCACCACTAGTTCGTCTCTCCAGCTGCTCATCTAAAAAAGCTAGTTCCTCTGTGTCAGGTTCTGTCTCCCTTGCTTCACTCTCTTCTTCTTCTTCAGCATTAGAAGACTCTGCTGAATCATCTTCTGAGAAGTAAGGTAAACTGGCAACACCTAGAAAAAATGATATATGACAACAATTGCAAATGTTTTCAATAATACTAATTACTTTACAGCAAGAAAATTTTCACTGACTCTAAACATTCCCCTCCTAAAAAGAAATCAATAAATACAGAGTTGCTTACCTGTATCTGAGCCAGCAGTTGCCCCTGTAGTAGCGCTACGTTGAGCACTGGTGTTGTCCTGGTTACTTTGATATGATGCACTATCTGGGTTGCTGTCGCTGTCACTATCACTTTCTATTATGAGTTAAACATGAAAGCATTATTGTTAAAATGTAATACTAAGGCATGGTGGTATGTTTTACATCAACATTTTAAAATTACTGAATGAACTTTATAAATATTATAACTATACAAAATAGAGTACACAAAATTAGTTGGTTAAAATAAAGTATCGTAAATTGAGTTACTTCCTAAGGTTTAAAAATTGTGTTTCTCCGAGCTTTAGGTTGTAAGAAAATTACTCCATAACTCTGTGAACAATTTATTTCAGAATTTTGTGAAATGCTACAAAAGTTTGACTCACAACTCTAAGTAAGTAAGCCAGTTTTCAGTGGCCATTGCCAACTCTTGTATGGTTGTCTGTATTTGCATTTTTCTTATAGCAAAGCCACATTGGGCAATCTTCTGTATCCATCTAGGGGAATCAAACCTGAGTTTATCCTTGTAAATCCAAAGACTTGTTGCCACTGTCCCAGCAAGAGACTTTGTATAAATGAACAGTGGAATTTGATCATCACTTCACACATGGCCCCAAAGTGTGGAGCATGATTTTGTGGCAAAAAGACATTACCTGTGAACTTTTAGATTTACAGATGAAGCAATTCTAACACCTGGCCATAAAGGTGAAAGAAAAGGCAGAGAATTTGAATATATAATTTGTAGTATATCACAGACACGTAATGATGGTTTGTAGTAAATAACGAAATGTGACTTCAGCAATTTTTTTTAACTAATCACAAAAACAACAGTGAAAACCAATTTCTGAAAGATATTTTATTACTGTTAAAATTAAAACAAAGATCATTCTGTCATTCAAATTGAGCTTAAATAACACGAATTACAATAATTTTAAAGTACAGAAGATAAAATCTTACCATCATCATGATTTTCGGGTTGTACATTGTCATGTTCAGATACCTCGGCAGGTTCATCTCTTTCACTTTCCTCGTGATCTGGATCTTCACCCTCAACAGCTTGAAGAACATCCACCTAAAGACATTAGTATTATTATTGTACTGTACTCACCATAACTAGCTTTAGAAAAGTTTATGAATATAAACATACAGAAAAATTAAACAAAAGAAAGAATAGTGTGAAACTTGTGCTAACTTTTGAGAAGTATCAAAGTAGGGAGAATAAAACTTACTGAAACAAAAAAAAAAAAGAGAATAAAATACCAATTAAAACATTTTGTTTCAAAATCAAAAACTCTGCTACACATAATGCCATACAAAGACCAAGTATAAATACTGGTCTTACAGCATAAACACTTTTAATTTGTTACCTCATGATCTTCCACCCTGTCTGCTGAACTTTCTGCCTGTCCCACAACACCCAAGTTTACTGTCTGGCTGTCACCTGCACCACTAATTTGAGAAACAGCTTCTTGCTGGCTATTACGTGTCAGCATAGGATCAACAGCAAACAGCTCCTCTGAACCCTGTCATATTTAATTTAAGAAACGACATCCTGAGTGAAAATATATTCTTCCAAACCAATAAACACACAAATAACCATTGGTTAAACAACAAATAACTCTTCTGAACTATTTTAAAGTATGTTTTACAATCACCATTAAAATTATAGCCAGAAGATTCTCACAATAATTTCTTCATAGCTTCACGTTACTTTTGATGAACAAATTATTTTAACTATCAACATGATAACAGCAGAGTACTTCAGAAGTCAATGTGTTAAATTTTGAAAATTTTCAGCAATAATTAAGTCTTTAATTGACAAAAAAAAAATCAGAATTCTCAATGAAGCATTTTCACTACACTTTTTTCTGTAACAAATAAACAATTTGTCAGAGTCACAATTTTGACTCTCAGTACAAAATGATTTTCATGTTGAGATTAAAAATTCTTTTCTTTATCTGCAAATGCTGAAATTTTATTGGTATAATTCCTAAAAACCTTTTAACTAAATTTCAGAAAAAGTAATGTCATCTAACATTTTCTCCACCTTAACACTACATGGGATTAGTCAATTTGACTGACTCATAACCACAATAAAAACATAAGAAATATATCTAAATAACACTTTTCTCCCTTGTAGAATGATTTCAAATTGTAACATGAAACTACATTTTTTCATCCATAATAGATTTACACTCTTAACATGATGCATCTGTTTCTACTTAAATTTTTATTGCCCTTGGAACAGTTTCTAACTAATATTTCTATTACAGGAGTTACAAATCATGTGGTGAACATGTAGGTCATGTTACCCTATTGATTTGTGCATTGCACAGACTACCTTACAAAAAATGTTTTACAATGCTTTGTCTCAGCAATTAAAATATAGTAAGTAATTTATGTTAAATTATGTACTTCTCAGACATGTGCTAAATAAATAATAAAAAGGAGGTACCTAGAGGGTGAATGTCACTGTTTTTGGACTTGGGGGAAAAAAAATCAGGATTTTGTTTTCAACATTGTCTTATAAAAATAAGAATTTAAATCTTATATAATACTAAAATTTGCATTATTAGCTACATTTTGATGCTAAGTTTTTTAATATAATATAATGATCAAGTATTTAAATTTTGATTGTAACCCAGTGAAACCTCATGACACACAAGAGATGTTCGTATGGAAAGTTAGTCAATATGAATATCAGATCAACAATCAATTCTTCTGAAAGTTGCACACAAAACATTACAAACACAAATTACTTTTGCTAATACTCTGAATGAGATCTTTAATTGTAGAGAAACTTTCTCACCACAAATTTATCCAAAACAAATTTTGGATATGGTCACTACTTGCAAGTTAAAAACATAAGATAGAAAGGTTCTATGACAATACTTGGTGTACAGAGAACTGTAGCACTTAAACCACAGCTTTATTTAACATATTGGTGTAATCATTCTTCATTAAAACTATAAATGTACTTTCATTAATGTTTAAGTATTATTAAAAGCAACATACAGAGCTGAAAGTTTAAGTGTTTCCCTATAGGAATCCTTTTCAGTGTATATGCCCCATCTTTTTATGGAGCTCCATTCAAAATTTAATTGAACTACTTTATTATCAAAATACATGAAAACATCACATCAAAACATTTAATAAATGAATTTTTTATACAAGTTTTAAGCCTTCATTGTATAATGAAACACTTCAAAAATCCTCCATTTATCCTAGAAGGAGAATTGTGACATTAGCTCTCCAGGTCTCCTCTCTTGTCTTATTTATTTCCCATCCTTCCCAAAAGTAGGAAATGCTGTGAAAATTACCAATTACAATATTGGTTTGTCTCAGGCAAAGCATAATTGTTATAGCCTTCAATCTTACTTGTTTAGGTAGACAAACTAAAAAATCAAACCCCTTTTACTATACCCTGCCACATCCTCTATAATGTTTATTGACAATAATAATATGGTATTAAACATCTGAGATGTTTAATATTAATATTAATTATATATTCAATTAAAAGCCATACTTTTACTCTGCCAAATGACATATTAAATTACAATGTTTTCTATAATAAAAATTAACTATATTTTCCATTTGCACACTCATTCCAACAAAAAACACACAGAAAAACTCAAGAAATTTTTAACAGCTCTTATTACATAGTAAGAAAGCCAGAAAAATTATGATAATTACAGGACATTGTTTACTTTTTTCCCCTTTATTAGATGCATTATTTAATTACGTAAAACATTTAGTGAATCCAGGTAAGTACCATATTTCTTCTTTGTTAAGTACAACCTTTATTATAATAAAGGTATTTAAAACAAAAGCAAAAAACATATTAGATAAGGTACAGTTAGATTACTTAATATAATGGAAAACAATTACTCAAGAGAAATGCTCATGAGCAGCTCAACCACAATGCAAACAATTTGCATGATAGATTATTAGTTAAAGACACTTCAATGTCAATAAAACATTAAAATTAGGTATATGTATATTGTTCAGTTAAGTTTTGGTTTCCTGTGACTATTTTCAGCCATTCTACAATACAAAGAAAAAGGTAATTTAGATTTATTTCCTTTTTTTATTGTGATTACAAACTCAGTCAAATTGACTGACTTCTTACATATATAGGATAAATATGAAATAATATATAAAGTTAAAATGAAAAAAAACATCTGATAATTATTAAAAAGGTTTCAGAGATTACATAAAAGGAATTTTTAAAAAGAGAAAGTATGAGTAATCCTTACATGAAAATCACTATCTCTAATTACATGGAGTCTCAGTGATGACTGCTCCAAATGCAAAGTTTTAGCAAAAATACTTAATTAAAAATTGACTTTTTATCTTTAATGTTTACTGAAAGCTTGTCATTAAGAACTTCCAGAGTTATATTATGTATTCCACTATGGTTACATGAGTCTTGTTTATATACAATACAAAAGCCTACTGTAATAGAATTAAATACAAATAGATTCAAACTATAAAACTTTAATTCATTACAATATAAACAAATCAAGATGAAATTTCAATATTTTGGTAAAACTATGATGGATCTTCTTTGTAGAATGTGATAGATTAATCATCTTACTGATAACTATAATAACTATAAATATCCAACAGAACATTACCTGCACAGCATCAATGCAAGAAGAAACAAGAGAAAATGGGGCTGTGGGTCGAGCGACCCCTAGACGAACGGGAGCAAAGAGAGAGTCAGCAGTTTCACAAAGTTCTTCTACAGCTAATGTTATCAGAGCTTGAAAAACACGTCGGCATTTGGCTATTGGCTGAGATACTCCAGCAATACTATACAATAAAACATACCTAGCTGTTCAGTCAAACAACCACTGATCCTCATTAATTTATTATTGCTTTTATAGAAATAACTCACTGACTACAAATTTGTTTTTCTATATTCATACAAACTTTAATAGAAAGAAAATCATTGCTGCATAATAACAAAACAACCAGTGATTGTATTACTGTCACTTACGATGAACATCACACTTTCTAATAAACTAAGTGGAACTAACATGCTCTTTAATTTAAATATCTAATTTTCTTCACAAATACAAAATTTTATTTCAACTGACTGACACAGTATCAAAATAAAACTGTAATAGTTTTTAAACACTAGTTAAAATTATGAATAAGCTGAAAACCCAGCTTTTAAAGATGGTGATCTGATATTAAAAGGAATAAAATATACAGAAGGAAATATACCTTTTCTTTCGTCCAGTGCATGGGGCCATTTCTACACTTAAAATAACAAAGATTCTTGTCACAGAGCGAACAAACCACTGAGCAACTGTTCGTGCTTCGGCTCGTCGACCAGGCACAGATTCGTTTTGCATCTCTCGAATCAACGTGGTCAATAATGTGTCCAGCATCTTTAAAAGATCAAGTCTGTTGCTTAATATCCTAATTGAAACTCAAATCTAAAAAGCAGCAGTCGGGAATAAGTTCAGATTCTTAAGCCTTATGATTTAGATTAGTTTTATAAAGCAAGGCTAATTTCCTAAATATTTCAGCCAATAAAAGGAAAATACAGAGCTCACCAGTTAAGCAGAAATGCTAAAGTTAATTTATACTGATCAAAACATTAAAAAAATATCTTATTACTTCTATAGTTAATTTGTTTGAAAATGAAAACCACAAGCAACAGTCTTTTTTAGAAACCAGCTTTATACAATTTTAAAACATTAAATTAATCATGGTGATATGTCACAATGTCTATAAATAAGCCTACAAACACAAGAGAAATTGATGAATCATACAATGAACAGTCCAGGATAAAGTGAAAATTATGTAAGAATCTGTAATTAGAGGAAAAAATTGATAATCTTATGCAGAGATAAGAGTATTTAAGATGGTAACTTTGCATACTCCATGGATTTCTTACCTTATTTCACTAATGATGAAAAAAAATCACTGGAATATCATTTTTAATCCTGCCAACATATAATTTACCCCCCAACAATGTTACATTTCACACACATGCACCATATGTTCAAATTAACTATTTCCCAATTAATTAGAAGTGTTACCAATAATTTTCTCAACACACGGAAAAACTTCTGTTATGAAAACTGGTCTCATGAATGAGTAACTACATTACACACAATGTGTGTGTAGAGCACCTCCACTACTCTTGAACCACGCATTACATAAACAATCCCTAGCTGGTACATATATCTATACGTGTGGGTCATGCTTGATGGTCAATCCTGAATAAGTACGCCTTGCTTGACACACAAAGCTGGACTGAATTTTTTCACAAAACATCATCATTTTCATTAATGACACCACACACAAACACTCATCCATTCTCAGATGTCTTCTACATACAAGACCAATTGCATCAACTGATATATATATCCATATTCATTACAAAACTGCATATAGTCCAAATGAGCATAGCTTTTTCAAACATTTTTCACAGGAACTTTTATCAAACTAAACCTTTGAACTCTACAATCCATTGGAGTGTACTGGGTTTTTTTACTATGTCAAACATACTAAATGTAGTAACAATATTATCTTCTTTGTTATGTTTGGAAACAGGCTAACAGCAATTGCAAAGGGGATAGAAAATGACCACAGAATCCTCAATAAAAGAAGCATCCAAGTTAGTAAATCCATGCCTAGTATCTTCTTCTGTTTGAGACTACAATTTAATGTTTCCCTCACCCCATTTCGTAACAACTTTAGGGTGACATGTTTTCTTTGAAAAGTGCTGGTCACACCCCTTTTGCAAAAAGAATGTCACCTTGGTTTTCTACAGCTAGTTCTTGAAGGAGATACAATGAAGCATTTTCTGTGATGTGGTTGTACTGTGGTGTGAATATTTTCAACATCATTTTGAAATGTGTAATGAGTAATTGCTGTATTACTATTTTGATCATAAGCAAAATATGGATCAAGGACTGACATATCAATCAACAGATATCATTACCACTAGCTCAGCAAGTAGCCACTACTTGTGCATACTATAAATTTGCCTCTAGAATGTATAAATGTCACATCACTTTCCTGTATATGTGGCATACACAGAATATATATATATCTTGAGCAAGAATGACAACATTATTCTTTCTTTTCTGATAAATGGTTTTGAACAGTGAAACAGCCTGATCAGGTATTATTCCCTGAAAAATGACATGTCCAGCTCCAAAAGAGAGAGAAATACAATTTCTCATCAAAGGATAACAAATAATGTTGCTCTCTTCACAACAAAACTTCCAAACCCAAAATTGTATATTCTGTTGGGTAATCCAGAACAATTTAACGAGGAGAATCTCTCAAATAGATTTACGGGTATCTTGCATGAATATTTAACAACAACAACAGTTCTTCAGCCATGCCAGCTAATTTATGAATCTATTAAAACTTATTAAACCTGATACACTTGATGCTGTATTTTCTAAACATCAATCACAAAACTTCTTTAACAAGTAGTAACTTTTTGTATCCCACTTGGAATAAAACAAGTATGAACTGCTTTCTGTTCATGTGAATTTGTTGCACTTGGTTTCAGTTTGATTGACATTACTTAAGTTTGAAATTCAGAGGAACAAGAGGTATAAGGCTTAAGTATGCAACATTTTACATCACTGTTGATCATTTATCTGATGTTCAGTCTGAAACACTTAAAGGGTTTTCTGGCTTATTCTACATTGTAATACAAGTGGACCAGAAAAAGAAGTGTAACTTGCATCACTTCTACGAGTTTTACTCATCTGGAATGAGAGAATCATTATGTGCACAATGTTCAGAATAGGAGTGCAATTCAATAAATTTGACACAAATGACATACTCTCAGGCAAGAACCTTTCTCTCTCTCTCCGTGTGATGATGAGAAAACCCATTTGTAGAGAAAAATATATGTAAAAACAGGATTGAGGAAATTTTTTATGTACCAGCTGTTTTTACATATTTACTTTTTCTCTCTCTCTCAAGGTATGTTCAACCATTAAGGTCATGTATCAACTATCTTCACAACACATACACTCCTTTAGCACGAGTGAATGAAATCTCACCAATATTAACTCAGTACAAGCATTTTAAAACATAAGCTGCTCATTGCACAATATCATTTGTTGCATAACTATTAAGGTATTTGTATTTCATTAAATAATGAAATATACAATAAAGCAATAGTCATGCTAATTTACTCTTAGCACAGTTCTATTACATATGAAAGAACTTCCATACTAAATATTTTTGACTGTTACTTGTTTACAAAATTCACATTTTATACACCCTTGTATTTCTTCTTTGCATAACATTTTGATATCTCAAAATTATTCTTATCACTAGGACCCTCTTGAAACAATCTACAGGATATGCTAAAAGCTTGGCCTGATAGAAATATGGAACTTCATTTAATGTGTTGTTTCTGGAGTTCCCTAAGGGGCCAGACTTTGGAATACTATGTTTTTGGAGATTAACTGTTAGAAAACTTAAAAACACAATATTATTTTACAGAGTTTGCACTCAAATTTATTCCATTCACAATGAAACCTTTAAAGCTAAATGAAGGAGATCTGAAGTAAACATTATTTCTGACAAAAATCAAAATATTATAATGTCACATTGTTTAACATTTCACACAAAGATACGTTATTTATTAAACATTACTGATCATAACAGTTAGAAACATAATTTTAAAATAGGTTCTCACAAAAATAAAAAATACTGAGTAGTAGTAGTTCCTAAGAAACTTAAATACAGAAAAATGTGTAATATCAATGAAGGATAAAATACTGTTTCCTAATGTAACAACTCCATTTTTATTTTCTTGAATACCACAAAAACCAAAAGAAAAACAAAAAATATATTGATATCTCAAGCTGTCAGATGTTTTCTGACTTTCAAAATTTGTGTATGATTAATATCCAACAAAATTGTAAAAAAATAAAAAAATTATATTTTAACACTTATTAGACAAGCTACCCTTTTTCCAACTGTTTATTTAAAAACAAATAAAATACATTGGTCTGTACTATAATTTTCATATATTTTGCAAACTCAGAGATACTCTGTGGTACTAAATTGGTACACCATAGCTACACTTTCCTGAAAAATCAAAAGCTGTAAGCATATCTGAGTAACCCCTTCCCCAATAAACAAAAATATATACATATCCAGATACCTTATGCACATTTTCAGGCTACACTGCCTAACAAACACAGCTACATATGCAATAATACCTTACACAGTGCAACTTCAATTAGTACAGGATTCACTATAATGCGGCAATACTTATATTCATACTTGGGTCCTTTTTATTATGGCTGACAATTTTCTAGAATAATCTCTATGAATTTGCATCACTCACTTATTCTAGATCTTTCCGTAAGCCTATACAGTGTGTATGTGCATTTATATACTATAGAGTATAAACCTGAGCATCACTTCCTTCCAGCAGCAGTCTATGTTCAATTTTTCTTCTTAAGCAAGAGCATATCCCCTTTACCAACTTTTTTTTCAAAGATCCCTTATTTATGTGTGAAAAAAAACGTGCAATCATACTAAGCCAAAGAAATGTAAATGGCTGACATTAGAACAGAAACTTGAAATCATCAAATGCCATGAAGAAGGAGCTTTGTTTGCCAAACTTGCATGAGATAAATGAATTATCTATAAAAAAAAGTGTATAAAAGAATCATTACAAACAGTATTGAATGGCAACCAACTCTTCTGCCTCAAAATTCAGACCAAGATTTGGCACATGAGAAAGAGAAAGTCCAGAGTGTAACAAAGGCACTGTTGAATAGTGAAAACAGAATTTCCCTTACAGGAACTTGAAAAAATGTTCAGGGCAGTGGAAACTGCTTCAGACTTAATTAAGAATCACAATCCAGACATAGAATGCAGCATTAATACCTGACAGCATCAGAAAATGCCATTCAATATATTAAAAAACTACACAAAGAAAATAAGACAAAAAAAAATGGTGCAACAGATTTTTCTTTAATCAGTAAATTTCTATACTTTTCATTTTTTTCAAGATACAATTTTATCAATTAATTTCATTGTTATTTCACCTCATAACTATTTGTGATTATTTTTTTCTAACTGATCAGGTTTAATTACTACTATTATGAAGAAATTCCTTATGATATACACATTTTTCCCATGAAAACAATTCCCCATTCAATGCTGATTTAATCAGCGCAGTAGTTTTTTCCTATGCATTAACTGAACTGTACAAGATATTCCTGTATCTACAGATTATATTTTCCTGAAAAACAAATAAAGCTGAATATAGTTCCACATAACCCTTTCCTAACAAATGCAGCTTCAAATTACACTTCCTAACAGCCACAGACAGCTCTAGATTGCACTTTCCTGACATGCAAATAAAGCTATATACAGCTCCACGTTGCACTTTCCTAGCAAACAGTGCTAAACATAATTTCAGATTACATTTTTCTAGTAAGAAAGCTAGGATAATTCCAAGTTACACTTCATCCACAAACAAAGTAATACACAGCTTCAGGTTATCCTTTTCTTGCAAACATAACTGCACACAGTCATCAGGTTACACTTTCACAACGAACAGTTACATACACCTAAATATTAAACATTCTTAGCCATCAGGTTACACTTTCACAACGAACAGTTACATACACCTAAATATTAAACATTCTTAGCCAGAAAACAACAAAACACAACTATAGGTTAAGCTTTCCTAACACACAAGATACATACATCCATGCTACACTTGACCAGCAAGCAGTATGTGAACTTGTCCAGGAAAGCTGTTCCATTCTGACTTTTCAGACAGGCTTGTTCTTCATACAACTGTTGACTAGCAGCGTTTTCCACTGTTCTCTTCTTATTTTGACTTCCAGACACCATCATAGCTCTCACAGCACTCCAGTCATTTAAAAGTCTTTCCAGAGCTCGACGAGAAAATCGGGGTGGTTCTAAGTCATGGTCAGGCATCTCTGTTTCTAAGATTTTCATAGAATACCAAAAATGTTACATACATCAACTCACAGATCTTTTAATTTTCAGTATTCATACAAAAACTGTTAAGTACAAAAATTTACCAATTTTAATATTCAAATGAGCACTATTCTCTTATATAATCTTTAATAAAATGTCCAGTTTATCACAAACTTTTGTAATCATTGAAAATATAATATTTATATACAAATTTATTGTTTATCTTACAAACATTTAGTAATACATTTATTACCAATATAATTTTTATCTCCAACCTGCACTGAAATATCTTAAATTAAACAATAAATTTGTTCACCCTGTTCTGTTGCTGGAGTTTTTCTAGGTGCAGACGGACGAGGACGTGAAGGCCTGTATTGTCGTTGTTCAACAGCTTGTCGTCCCACTGTCTGAACAAGAAACAAAAGGATGCTTTCCCCTCTGGATACAAGTAAAAAAGTATACAATATTTCTAGCATCATATTTGTTGATCGCACTTTTAGAAAAACAAACATCTTTGGGAAAAGTGCTTGAGATCTACAAACTTATCACATTACTTTCTCACATAGAAAACCCTACACAAAAATGTTCTAACATCTTTTAACATCTTTTATGAAAATCTCAATAAAAATCATGATTCCAAGTCTACCTTACGACCTACCATCTGTACATTCAAAAAACTTTATTACTCACATGTAAATAGAATGATATGTGACTTTTAACAAAATCACATTACTGTCAGTCCCATGGTATGCACTAACACATTACTTCTGACCTTAGTACTTAAGCCTGAATTATTTCATAAATAGCTTTACAGCTGACAATAAACCACAACATAACTACTGATCTTAATATCTAGGCACAAACAAAAAGAAACAAAAACTTACATTCACAATACAGCACTCTAATCCTTATGCCATGCCTGACCACGAGTTATCACTTAATGTTTTTAATAAATTGTTTCACATATGTGAGTCATGTCACTATAAATGAAACTAACTTGAATGATTTCAGTAAATTTAATCCAGATTATTAATAGACCTTTTTTATAATTTAAGCAAACAAAAATCATATGACTAATTAAATCACCTGCTGTTGGGATTTGCTACTAAGTCTGTCTCTGATATTAACCGGTTCAAAAGCTGGTAGCGAGCATTCTGATGTCCAGAAATTAATGCTTTACACTTGCACTTTTCCCAGCAATCACAGTAAGCTGTTGGAGATGTGCGTTTTAGCTTGCAGTCATGACCTTTATGACACACACGAGCACATTCAGTGCAACAGCAGAGTGACCCAGTTAAGCCACATGTTCGGCATTCAAAAATATCCTAAGTAAAGAGAACAAAAATTAAAAAGTTTAATCAGCCAAAAAGACGGACAGAACTATCATTAAAGCTATTAAAGGAACACTGTACAGCTACTAGTTCCACATTAACATTTTGCAACAAAAGAATTTATATTCATTTTGCTTTCTTTTATGTGCCTAATTTAATTACTGAAACTGCCTTTTCAAGACATTTGTTTCAAATTTCTCTTTCAAGAAACCTTTCACACTTAAACATCCTGTAAGAGAAACTAAATATATCACTTTATTATATGATTGCATTTCAATACTGTAACCCTTCTCTGGTTTTATAAAAGTAATTACTCATTTAATTTTTGAAACGCATTAAATGAGGTGTTACAAATGAAAACTACTATTTAACGTTACCAAATTATTTACACTAATTAAAAAATATTTTTACTGACAGAAACTAGTTCTTCAAACTGTTCCTATCACCCAGGCAATGAACATTTGGTATTTCAATTTGAAACAAATTTGTTATGAAACAATAACTTCATATTTTCTGCCAACTCTTTTCCATAACATCAGAAGACAAACAATAATTTTACGTCTGTTGAGTAAAAAACACTGAAAGACTTCATGTTGTAAAAAAAAAAAACAGGTGTATTTATTTAACAGATTTCATTAAAGAAGTCTAACCTGATTGATGTGCTCAGCCCCAGTCCAAGTAAAACTACAAGTATCATTACAACACAACACATGGAGTGGAGAATCATCTGGATTAGAACCTCTGGGATATATCATACTCATAAGAATCTTTCTCTGAAGCTCCATGTCAGAAGCTGCTTCTTGGGCAATACGCTGAGCAGTGTCTAAAAGGAGGAGTGCAGCTGGGTATGCTCGTCCGGCAATAGCTGACATGAATGGAGTGCACCCTTGACCATCCCTTAAATAAAATAAGAGGCAAGGTCTTTATCACTGAGAAATAGTTTAAAAAATATCTGTACCTATGCTTAAAACAAGTACACAAAAATTTTATCGTTACCCAATAATAACCTACCATCTGATGCACATTAAACATGCAGTAAAAAGAGTAACATAGAGGCTTGTCTGTTACTGAAAATAGATTGAAAAAAATTACAAACCATGCTGAGTCTTCATATGTATTAAAAGAAAAATAGCAGTAGAAAACATTATTAAAAGGCATGTTCATAATTATATTTACAATAAATAGTAAAAAGTACAGCTCTGGCCATGTTTCTATTGTAAAAGAAACCTGTCCACATATACTCGTACAAAAACAATAACACACAGCCTTATCTGTATTTATAAGTCTTTTCAAAATAACAAAATTAGCCCTGTTGATGTTTTAATATGTAGTAAAGATTAAACATTTTTTACCCCTATTTCATCTATATGTATGCACACACATTGCAAAAAATAATACAGCTCTTTCCATGTCTGGGTATATCACATGACAAAAATATCGCCTTAAATTTTTTCACATCTTTACACTTGTGAATAATAACAAAAAGACCAAATGTTATACGTACAGATGGTAAGAAGTAATAATACAATGTAATTTCCTTGTCACTAACATGAGGTATAAAAACAAATATCTTCACATAAGTATATAACAGCATGTATAAAAGTTTGTGTCATGTTGTAAAAATGAAGCATTTTCATCATTCCTGCATAACAGAACAAACAAGAATTAACATAATCACAACCAAGTTTAATTAATCTCAATTTTGTCTGTTAGTACTATACTAAACTGTGTACCTGTGTTATCATGTAAGGATTATCGAAATTACTTTACTATCTCGTTGCCATTACTTTTGAAGGACTAAAATTAGCATTTCTTAGGTTTCATTCCTTTTCTGAAAAGTATTTTTCCTTATTCGTTTGCTTATTGTTGTTTTTTAGTGCGATGTTTCAACAGACAGGGGAAGGTTGTATTTACAATGAAGTTCTAAATACAATAAGGTTCCAACTGTAACATTTATCTATTATTTGCCAGTAATTCCTGTATCACTCTGTCTTCTGTTTCTAAAGGAACAACAAAGCTCAGTAAGAATGCTATCTTCAGGGGTAATGATAGCATTGTTTACATTTTATTATAATTATGATTTATTAAAATTAGTACAAGTTATTAATAATACTTATAAAAGTGGATCCTTCTTTTGAAACTGTTACCTCACAGAAATTTTTTGACACAACTGTTTTGGCTTTTGAGTTATCAAGTAATACAAAATAAACAAAATAAAGAACATGAAACTCATCACTTTGTTATAATATTTACAAACATTCCCAGAACTTGTCTCAGTCATTACAAAGATATTGTTATAAAAAGACACATTGTAAAGTTAAGTTCCAGTGATCTAGCTAAATTATTCAAAATCTCATTTTGATGAACAATTTGAGTGAGCCCTGCAAAGGTAGTGCAACCACTTTCCTGATAAAAAAAAAAAGTAAAAAGAATATAGCTCTGCAAATCTCTATTGAAATGTTTAAAATTAACAACACTAGATTTCTATCTATGCTTGTATGTGGGTAAAGAAAATGCAGCTCCGACATATCTTCGAGATAAAATGTTTAAATAATAAAACCGAGTAACAAATAAATTTATATTTGAGGTTCTCAGTATTCATACTTTTGGAGAAGAGTGCATTCACATAATGCAAAAATTAATACAGCTTTCCCAGTCAGATTTATAAGCACAAGTTTATGTAAATGAATTATGTTTGGAAGTTGTTGTCTTTAATAACTGGAGTGTTGTAGCTTTGACATGCTATACAATTTAAGCCAAACCTGGCAGAAAGAAGATCTTTCAAGTAGGGTCTCAACACTTGTGATTCACACAGTAACCACAACACAGTCAAGCCAGTTCCACGACGCTCTCCAACATCAACACCTGGAGCTTGATTTGCTAATGATGACACAGGACCTACATGTAAGTCAAGATGCATGAGTCAAGACACAGTTGAACCTCAGTCAAATAACAAAACAGTAATTTTTGAAGAATGTTAGTGTAAAAATGCCTTAGCAGACACTTTTCTTAGGTATACAAAGTCAAATAACAGCTACTGACAAAAAATAGGTAAAAAACTTGGATATGGTTGTTAAAAATATCTTTAATTCATGAACTCAAATTGTAAATCCGATAACAATTGCTAAAACAATATATACATTACTTCATTACTAGTAACATTCAAAATACAATGTTGAGGCAAAGAGTAATATTTTTCAAACAGTAAATATATTAGCTTGCAATACATAATAAAGTGTATACTATTAAAAGTTTAAAGCTTAGTATTAAGCAAGACCATACACTGGAGCTTTCTGTCCTTCTCAGTTTAGAATATATTATTAAGCTTAGTGTGTATTTTTATACACATGAAAATAATTTTTTTACAAATTACGATTTTATAAAGTAGTAATCAATAAACACATAACATAGTTAGCTATAGTATTAGAGAAAGTTATGTTACAAAAATATTTAAACAAGAAAGCAAAAACTACAAGAACTAATTTAAAATATAAAAACAAACTATCCCTGCTATGGCAAATAACTGTAATTATGTTAGTCTGTGAGAACAACTGATTAGTTTTAACATAATCAGAGAGTCTGATAATTGATCTGGTAACAAATTCCATTAATCAACAAGCTCTACTGGCAGTAGCACACTGTGGTAGAAAAGGATTCCCGAGACTGTATATGCAAAAGTCTGAACTGGTACACACAGACTTATCTGTACTATTTTGCTACATTTGTATCAATCATCACAAAAACAGAAGATGTGCCCCCTTTTCCAGAACCTCACCAAAATTTCACTCTAATTTTACTTCTATGTAACTCAAAAATCTTTTTGTCTGCTATTGCCAACAAGGTGAATTTTTAAAAAATCTATCTAATACTTTATTTCCAAAGCAAATACTCATTTTTATTCACAAAGCTGGAATATAAAATTACTTAGTTCAATAACAGAGGCCATTAGATAACTCTGTTATCAACATAAATTTATAAAAATGAAGATGTACATTAATCAAACTATGATTTTTAGGCATTGTATGTTATAGATAATACAGTGCATGAACAATTACACAATACATCAAGTCAGCTGAAGAAAGACAGAGGTTTCTATTGGTGTATAATATAATTTTCTAACTCACCTGATGTATTATATGAAGGATCAGGTGGCCAAATCAAAGTAGGAATAGGAACATCTGCATCTCGATCTGTTTCTCTTGTTTCCAAACCTGGTAAGTTACGTGTTGATGAACTGGCTTTTCTCATCATTTCTCGCAAACAGATGCTGGTTAAACAGTCCATTCAGTAAGAAACATATTTCCATAATTTCATTAATACTAAAGCAACATCAAAATGCCATATACTGCTTTTTACTGAGAACGTTTTTCAGCAGAGAAAGAAAAATATTTTTCTAATGCCTTTTTCTTTGTTATAAATTAATCTAGACTGGATCCCTAACAAAAGCACCTTCAGCTCTTTACCCTTCAATATATACATACATTTACCTGCATCACAGCATTACAAGGTATCAAAATTTGAAACAAAAAACTGCACCTCTTTACTCTCAATGTGAGCTTCATCAATTTAACCAACCACATGACCTCTTTGCACATGTTAAGTCTTTACAGATTTAACACTTTTAACCTTCAATACAGTGTGTGGATCTCTACAAACTTTGGCAGCCATTTCAGTTAACATTGTAGGTCTTTCATGTACAAAAATTAATTAGTTCAAAGAACATTTACATCTCTGTTAATGGAAAAAAGAATATTTTAATATCATCAAGTTTATATTCACAAAACTCTGGATGAGCTAAACATATACTGAAAAGAAGTACAGGATCAACCCTCTCAACCTGGATAGCCTTTAATACTCATAAAAAAGTTTAAGTGTCTCGCAAAATTTTATGAAACTACTTCCTGTTTATGTTATACCAATTAGTGCAATCAATACATTTAATTACGTATTACCTATAACAAGTAGAAAAGCAAAGTTCAAGATTTTCATGTATCAAATGATGTTCAGAATGCAGAATTATACAGTACAAGTAAGCCTCAATTTCATTCAGAATACAAACAATGTTCCTCGAAGGAACTTAACCAGCTTGGATGAATTTGTAATGGCTCTTATCACACTGTTAGAAGACCAGTAAAATGTTAAGAGTCAGGGAAAATTGTCTACTTTTGCAAGTTATTAGTATATATTATTTGGTGCACTATTAATTAAATAAAAATTATTTAGCTCATTACTAATATTACCATTAAAGATATGCTAAAGTTTCATTAACAACTTTCATCAAGAACTTTATATTTTGTTTTTTATGTTTATTATTTATTATTCTAAAAGTAACTACAATGTAAAAATGGGTATCTTTTTTAGGCTAGTTAAGATTAGATTAGGTAAAATTAATAATATAATAAAATTACAATATTAATTCATTCTAGAAAGAAAAAGGTAGCTTAGATTTTTTTGGTGGTTACAAGATCAGTCAAATTGACAGATCTCATTTTCAGTTATGCATAAAAATTACACAAGTAATTTGAGATTTTTGAAATGAAGCAAAATATATTTCATCTTAACTTGAAAATTACTTTTCACACTAACCATCCAAAACAAATATTCAATAAATTCATGGAAAAATCTAATTCATTAAAAATAATTGTAACTGAAAAATTGCTAAATATACACACTGTATTGAAAGTTAAGAGTTCTAAACCTATAAAGATTTTAAATGAGTACAAAGAGGTCACACAATCAAATTGACCGAGTCCATGTTGAGAGAGCTAAATAGTAAACATTAGCCAGGTTGTTGGTGAGGTCATTATTCTGTATCATGTTATTTCTGCTTTCTACAGTGACTATAATTTTCTTCTAATCTACATTTTAAGTGTTACAGTAGCTGGACTTGAGGCCCAGGAACTAGGTTCTCAAATATTTCTGAGACCAAGTCAAAACTGACATCAGTGACATGTGTTTTGTTGAACTTATAACTTTTGTCCATAACAAAAATGTTTCTTAAACTTTTTCCAGTAAAAATAACAAATAATTCTTAAATATTCAGTGGATGATGAAATATACACAACACATAAAACAATCACTAGTTGAGTCTTAATTTGGAAATACTATATAATTCAAGTGACTTATTGAACTGGCGTGTTTGCAAAAATACCACACTTCCTACAATTAAACTTTACACTGTCTTACATTCCTAGTAATGATCTAGCAACAACATATTTCGTGTTTTAAGTTTGAATAAATAATTTTATAAGTTTTCATGAAAGAATGTTTAAAACATGTTTGTCACTTATTCTATCAATTTTTTGCTTAATAAATATGGGAATACTAAAGTGATGTTTTCAATTGATATCCTTTGAACAATTTTCTTTTTGATACCATAATGTAGTTATAAACATTCCTGATACTACAGAAAATTGACAAAACTGAGATTTTATATAACTCAATATTAGAACATCTGTTAACTTGGTATCAGCAATCAGATGTCACAAAAATTGAAAGTTTAACTTGTATTATTAACTTGTACTTAAAATTAGCTAAACTTAGGGAACTATAACATTGACCATTTGAAATATGTTAACTTTAATGTTATTATACATTTTGTGAGTAAAACAATCTGGAACATTAGTTTTATTTTACATAAGCAAAAATAAGCATTTTCATTACAAACTCCAATGTCAAAACAATGAAATCAGAATTTTAACTTATAAATTTCAGAAAACATTTTGTGAAAATTTCAGTTAAGAATAAACAAATTACTTACTTTCGTGATGACAAACTGCCAGCAGATAAGAAATCAAAAGAATCAAGTCCACTGCTGTTGCTATCTAAAACAAACACATTCAAGAAAGTTGTCAAGAAACAAATATAGAAAAGAAAACCATATAAAATGAACCGAGTTGGACTTTTTATGTCTTCTTTAGGTGTCCATAGTGTTTCTTGGAAAAATTCAGAAAAAAATATCCTCTTCCAAGATTTTTATGCTGTATTTTACTAGATGTTCATGACTAACAGACACACATACAGTAAAACATATACAGTAAAATAAATACAGTAAAATAAATATGAATATATTATTCTAATGACTTTCAATCTTTACAATCATAATTTGTGAAAACCAAACTTCATTGTTAATTAAAACTATCAAGTATATTTTTAATTTAAAAAATTGTTGAAAATGAAGAAATGATCTAAATCATCAGATTATCAAATAATGCTTCCAATTTATAAATTTACTAATCAAGTTATACACATTTGATAAAATATAATGTAATTTGATACATAAAAACTTTTGAGTTTTTTAGGTTTATGTGTTTCAGCTCTTTTTTGAGGTCAGCAAATTACATCAAACTTGTAGCCCTGCAGTAACCATCAGGTTCCATACAACTTTTACTATGGTAATTGTATTTCCATGAAAGTGATTAACTATTTTTACTAAACATTTGTTCATGAACATATGGACTCAAAGTGTTTACTGTTTCTAGTGCAAAATAATTTTAAAACAAATACTAAAAATACTTTTTGTCCATCAGAAAACTTTAAAATTTTATTTGTAAAATTCTAAATCCTTCTAAATAAATATCAAATGGTCCAGGTTTTTTTCCAGATAAACTTAATAGTTTATTTTCTCTAACCTAACATTATATGCACTCAGTAAATCTTGACCTTGCAACCAAAAACTGTAAATTACTTTTTTCTTTTTAGAATGACTGTAAAATGTGAAAGAACAGTTTGTTCTAAATAGCTTAAAACTCATAACAGCTTACATCTGTTTCTACTTAAACAGTTCAAAAAGCAATAAAACTAACTAATAACCCTACAGTATAAGTTGTAAATCAATCAGTATACATACAGTTCAAGTTACTGTATTGAATGACATTATACAGTAAAAACTCCTGACCATGTAATTTTTCTTTATCTGACCTAGTATGTCCATTTACACCCTAATACTTTCTAATTTTAGTTAGTGTCAGAACAATAAATAAAAAATGTACACAAACAAAGGCTCAAAATACAACATTCACCTTTGACTTCTTATTTTTTGCTGTCAGTCACCAATGGCATTTAAGCCTACTTTGTTTTTATTTACTTAAATAATGCACCTAAAAAACACAGAAGATGTTGCTTGTTTTGCATGCATTATTATTCTGGTATAACTTAACTAATTTCCTTACAATGACATAATAATATTTTAATTCCATAATCTCCTTTAACTAAATGCTACACGAGAAACATTCAAACTAAAAAAAAAAAAAACTGTATTGCAAGCAATGTAATATAATGCATCATCTCATTGAATAAAACTTAACTTTTCTATTGGTAATAAATGATATAGTATTAAATATCAAAGAAAATTAATGGTAATTTGTGAAAGAGGAAATGACAAGTGTGCATGACAAATGAGTCACTAATGAGGTTTTCTAATTTATGGCTCTATAAACAAATATCAGACCTTGGTAATACCAGTATTTTATTGAGTAAATTACAGCAAAGTCTGTACTTCAGAAGGTGGTTCTAAAATTTGTGAAAAACAAAGAATAACTGTCACAACTGTAATGAGATACCGAAGATTTTTTAATATACTTCATTATAAAATTAAAACTTATACAATATGTAAATTTGATTTGTATCATAGAATGGCTGGTATGGGTATTAACACTTTTACTGATAAGCAGAGAATAACCTTTTGACCTTCCAAAATAATTTTTAGATTAACAAAGAGAGTTTACCGTTCACCATTGCTGGGAATGTCTTGACAAGGGTAGAAACAGATACGGGACTGTAGGGAGCGGTGCAGTTGAATGTTACATTATTAATTGGTGTAGGTATAAAAGTATTCTCTATATTGGTTTGATTTTGATTTTAGTTGTTGTGCAAGTTGGGCTTCTTTGATTTTACATTTGTTTATATTTGTTTCCCTACTTAGAAATTTAATTAATTAAGTTTTGATGCCAAGTTAATTCATATATTAACACAGTAGCTTACATAAATTTTGAATATAACTTTGTAAAAGGTCATGCCAGATGCACTTTAACCTACCCACAACGAGAGAATTAAATTCTACACTTGCAGCCATGTATTTTTTAACTGTAACATGTAATATTAATGATATCTACATCTACTAAAATTGCTGTTTGTAATAACATTTTTTATATCAAATCATATTTTCACACAACAAAAGATATGTGACACTTGCTACTTCAAAATGCAGATATAGTTAATTTTGAAATAGTTTCCATGCATTGCTTTTTAACAAACTTCACCTGTATTTAATCTAATGCAGTTGGTAGTATCAATATCTGTACATAAAGAAATACACCTTTAATAATTACAAAAAGAGTTGGAATAACACAGTAAAAAATGTTCATTGTTCAATCATCATCAAAATATTCACTGTTTTGATGAATTGTTACGTTTAAATTGTTGTCAAATATTTGATTGCCAATAATTGTTTCAACATTAGAAAAGTGAAAGTTATACTTGAATGTATTTGTTCAACACAAGAAACATTGATTTTTCTTCTCAAAACTGTATCAAAATAAATGTTTCACAAGCATGTTTCCTAAAATTTATAATCAAGCAATAATATATGAATGAAGAATGACGATCCTATTTACAGGATTTCACAGAGTTTAGTCATCGTCTTCAATCATTGCTTGATTAGCATTCTGACTTCTGAACATATGTTTATGCTCAGATTTTCAACTTGATAAATCTTTATAGATTGAAATGTGAAAAACTGATACACACAGAAACATTCCTACTTTGTGAACTCTATGTTCTGACAAATTATAAATTGTGATAGTAAAGGTAGTGTGCATTATACAATTCAGGGTCCTTTCTTTAAACTACTTTTCTGGTTTTCACTTTATTAACCCTGCTTGGCTGAAAAAGCGTGCTTTAATTTGGGCTTCTTCAAATTTGAAATCTACTGCTCATGAAAGAAACAGGCTGTAACACAGCTGTAACCAAGGGTTCTGAATGTACAAAATTTGATTATGATGCTTCGATTTCTCCTTGACATTCACGCAAATGTAATGGGTAATTTCACCCAACAATTATAAATTTCTTCTGCCAGTTATACCAAGTGTGGGGAACATGTATCTGCAATTTGATTTTATTTCTCAACATGTCTTTATCAACTTACCCTCAAATCCAATTATACACCTAATATAGCACATTGCCCATTTTATATATCCAAATTGCTGTAAGGATTTTAAAAAGACTAACTTGTAGAAAGCATCACTATTTCATGCAAGTTGCATGTTAATCAGTACTACAATGCTCCAGACGTTGGATGTCTTTTCATTTTTGTACAGTAGATTTGGTAAAAATCATCTATTTCATATCACAGAAATATGCTATACATGTACATGTATGTAAGTATAAAAAAACTATCATTTACTACATTTTCCAGGCAAAATATCCTCTTAATTTTGCATCCCTAATAACTATAGTATCACAAGTATGTACATAAAACAATAAAAACCCTGCAATATGAGCATTTTAGAAAGGTCAATCTTTCTTCTTCACTTTGCCCTTAAAGAGGAAGGGTCCACCCTTGAAAAATACTTGGGTTAACAGAATTTTTTATGCTTTATATTAAGAATTATTGAACTTACCTGTTCATCTGACATCACAGTCTGTATTTCACAAAGTACTGACTCTGTATCAATACTAACTACAACAAATATCAGAGAATATTTAAGCATAATAATGACTTATGCATTGCTTCCTTCACCCACCTGATGCTTCTGGTTCTCTGTTTGATGTTGGGAAGCAAGTAGCTACAGCTGCATGAAGTATATTTCGATTTCCATCACATCTCTCTTCCAACAGATTTTGGATACTCAAATGACTATATGATGAGGAACCTTCAGAGATACACAAGAAATCAAAAGTATTCTCTACTTCACAATGAATGAAAAACTACTTGAGGTCAATATAGAATAATAATATGTACAATACTTTAGAAAAAAGCATTAAACATTTCACTGAACAGTCTACAAATAAATAAACATTCATACTAATCTTCATAAAAAAAAATCTCAGTGATATTTAAACCTAAGTAAAAATATTTGGTGGATACACCCAGCATTGCAGCATACTAGTATTATCTATGATTCAACAAGTGTTTGTAAGGTTAATTAGATTTCTAATTATACTTAAAACTGTACAAGTCAATCCTAACTTTTACAACAGACCATTATAAATTAGTAATCCTACCTATCCTTTATATTGCAATGTAGATCATACAAAAAAAAGCTACTGGTTCACTTACCAGCATTTCGATCACCTTCAAAAGAAACAAGAGTTTGTCTGACACCCTCTGGGTCACATTTTAGAATAGATGGTAGCAAGGTCTGATTCTTTAATTTAAAAAAAGTAGTAGATTAACAAAGATAAACAACAGTAACAGAATTATCAAAACAATGTGAAAAAATATTTAGAACTTCATTCATCATTATAGGTAATACAATTGCTAATGGAACATTGAATGTAAAAGAATATGTTACCTACTCAATGATGTCAAATACGATGTATTTGTTCGTGTTCAATAAAGAAAGCTGATAATTTAGAAGTAATATAAGCTTTGTTACCTATAGATTAAAGCTTATGTAGTAATACATACAGTACTAGGTTTTAAATATCTATTCTACATAACAGACAATGCTCCCTACATGCAAGACAAACATTATGAATAATCAGCTTCATTAGAATGACAAAATACTACTGAATACCTACCTCTAATACCAAAACAATAACAGACACTTGATTCTTCTGATTGTTTGTTACATCTTTCAAAGGATGAACTCCAAGACCAATAACTCTTGCTGGAGGCATATCCAACCAGACAGGGTCTTTAATATTCTCAGTGCAATCTTTACCCAGTGGGTAAATGGCACAGTTGCCATCACGCAATAATGTCACCATTTCATTCTGTAATCAAAATAGTACTTAAAGTCAACCTAATTAATACAAACAAGTTTCAACATTTACCAAGAAAGTATCCATTTTACTTTCCAAAATAAATCATTACTCCCTTTTTACAAAGTGTACAGAAAACAATGTTACTATTCAGCAGTAATGCCCTCATTCCATTTTTTAAAAAATTGCAATGTCTACAAACTGAAAAACCTTTAATATGTATTCCATTCCATTTGATAAAAGAAACATCAAGCAGCTGCAGAGTAATTATTTCAAAATTCTCCAGGATCTATATACACAAAATTGTTTCCCTGGTCCACAGATACTGCCAAAATGACTTATAGGACAATATTCATTCGATAAACTTTATTTGTAACTGTCATTTTTGTTTACACTATTAAAGCAAAACATCTTTAATTTAAAAAAAGGAAAAATTTCTGAATTTTATCTTGAAAACTTCAATGAGAACAAGCATTGCTAGATGCTTAAAAAAATTCAGGGCTTTGGCCCAAAGAAGCAGGAATTTTGACATTTTAATATGATACTAATCACAATTCTTTTATTTTGATTTTTCAAGATAACTGGTGATTCAGGCCATTGTTAAACAGAATTGGGGCACAGACCCTATGTGCCAGTGCCTATGATAATAAAAAATGTTTAAATGTTAATATAAATGTTTTAACTTTAATCAATATTAGTATGGAAAGTACAAGTGAAGTCTGAGGAACAACATACTACAGATATAAAACTACCACAAAGAATGTTTGTGCACCATTTAATACAATTGTTTGTATGTTTGTGCTTGTTGAAATAACTTTAAATAGCAATTAAAGATGAATCAAACATACAAACAAAATGTGTAATTACAATTTTCCTTAGTTACCCAACAAAATTAAAAAAAGAACTATTTTTCTTCTAACAAGCTTTAAAAGATTTATTACCTCTCCACAACAAAATAAAGAAATAAGTCGAGGGTCCTTTCCAAGGAAAGACTGAGTATCTGTAGGAAAAGGACTGTCTTGTTCAGGTTTTCCAGATCCCAGGCTATACAACACATAGCTAAGCTTATTACTGTTTTTCACTACAGCATGGATTCCTGGAAAAGAAATACAGAATATACAATCACTGTGGATAACAAACCAAAGATCTTAGGTTACATACAAATAATTAATCACAGGAAACAGCCACTTTCAATTTCTTATAAAATGCTTTTATGTTTATATCCTCAAGGCAAGATTTCTTTATAATTGTTAATGGTTCATATTGAAATGCATGTTGTAAAAACACAGAGGTTGCACACTAAATGAAAACATTCTAATTTTTTAGAATTTTATATCCTTTTGTAGACTAACAAAACTACAAATAAAAAAATTACATTTTAACCATAAAAGTTCATAACAATGACCTTTACTAGAACTACTACTTAATATTCTAATTAATTTTTTAAATTAAAATGTATCTCAAGAAACATTGTCTATCCTTAGAATCCACTCAATTACTAAGTAAGATGAAGTTATTAGAGAACCATAATACTTAAATTTGAATCTAGTCCAAATCTCCGCCACTCATAGGTACAAATTCATATTGTAAGGAAAATACAGTTTAAATGTTTGCTTTTATGCAAATAAATGCAGAATATTACTCAAATATACTTTCAATCATTTCAGCTCATCACAAAACATGCTCCTATGGCATTTAGCGATACTTCAAATATAGTTCATACATAGTTTTACTTCATGGGCTTCCATTGTATTACATATAAATTTGGTAACTGAAAAAAGAAACATGTTCTTGTCTACCTGCTCCTAATTTCAATGACAGCATTTTATAAAGGTACCCAAATGTTTAATGGACCCTGGAGACATCAGATCATTCATATATATAGTTTTTAACCATATTTTACTTTTTACATCTAATAACAAAATTTTAATCACATTAAAAAGGTATCAACTATACTCTACAAGTGAAAAGTTTTATGAATTTTTGTTTCTCAATGTTTCTAAGAGGAGAGACCACCAAAATGTTGAAGAAAAAAATAATACATATCATAATATATAATAGAGCAAAGTCAAGTCATCCATAGACACAGCTAATAACAGTCCCAAAAAGGTAAAACAGCTCAACTCTCTGAAACTGAATCAAATCAGTTTTGTGCTAAAGAATGAAAAGCTAGACTAACAGCTTCATACAGAGGGGCTATCTACGCCAATGAGAAGAAGTTTTAAACTGATTATTGTAAATATAGTTCAAGGTGTGTAACAACAACTATGTTATAAGGATAAACACTGAGGAAGTATAATTTAGGATTACTTGCCAGCTGCATAAACATGAACATCATTAAGCAAAAGAAGTTTAGGAAAAAATTAAAACTGAAAATAAGTCAGGAAGTAAGCCACAAGAAACAAACAGCATTCAATAAAGTATACCATGAGCATCTACGCTGAAAGCAAGGATCTGGCCAGAATCAGGAATGTTAACTTTCCTAGGAGTTCGCTGGAAACAGTCTGGAACTCGTGGTGTAGTTCCACCTTTCACTACTTGGAGTTCATCTTTCCGAAGAAGCCGACAATCTTGAAGAACAGTTTGAATGTCCTCACCATTTCCTGAATTTGATGCACTTAATGGCACCCCTGATCTGTCAGTTGATACTGGGGTGTCTTTAACAGACATTGAAAATCGAACAGCAGCATAAGCTCCATCTACCTAAAAGTTTAAAAAATCTGATCAAACTAAGTAATTAAATATGACTGCTGGAGATGTTCTAAAAAATGTGAAATTAGTCTTTCTATAGTATCAGAATGAAGTAAATTAGCAAGCTCTTCTTACAAAGAGAATTGCTATAAATTATCTGATTAAACCTTTTGATAATATCAACACATTCATATTTATTCAATCTCATTAGTTATTGTCATGAAGATACAAACATGTTCACCACAAATAAAGCTTTTCAAACTGAACTGCTTGATCAATATAATTAGGTTTTTAATAATACTTTGCCTTGTATGAAGATATTAAGTTTCAACAATCTTTTTAAAATGTTTAGAAACAAAAAAACATCATAAATTCAATCACTAACAAAGAAAGAAAATCCTTACTTTTAAAACTCGACCAATTGGGAGATTTTTAATATCTTCAACAAAAATTACATCCTTCAGGACCCAGGCCTCTTCGTCCTTCCTCTCTGCATCATCTTTCATAGCATTCTGTCTGTGTTTACGTTCTGTAGTGAAATATTAATAATAAATTGAAAAAAAGTATACAATAAAAATGAAACAATACATACATTCAAGAAATTAAGAAAGGATTTAAACCACACTCTGATCAAAATACATTTTTATAACAATATTTATATCACAATGCACAAAATGCAAGTATAACTATTTCCAACAGAAACACCTTGCGAGATTTAATAAGATTAAATGCTAAATGCAAGCTGGAGACACAAAAATAGTATAACTGCATTTAACATTCTTTTCAAAGGCATTTTTAAACTCAAAAAATTCTAATCCCAAAAATAAGTTATTCATGTGCTAACATATCTACTGACAATTTTTGTCCATTTCTCTGACTTTCAGACTAAACTTTTTTTTCCACAACTGAAGACATCGAATATTAGGTATAAAAAACAGATCCATTCAATAAAACGTTTAACAAAATTTGACATAAAACTGATCCATTAAGTGAAACATTTCACAAATATCCTCAAGTATTTAATTATTAAAACAGCAAATTATGCAAGAAACCAAATGTTTTTTAGCATTACAAGTTATTTTTAACTATGAGCATTCAAGTAAAAAAACCCATCAAAAACACACAAAGAATCATTTTATTAATTGGTAAAAAAAGAATGTTTTAAATAAACACCAAAATACTAAAGCAGTTTTTTGAAATTTCAGCAGTTTGACTTGCATGATATTGAGATACATACTTTATAAGGTACATAAAATGAAGATTACTTAAACCTACTAGGTAATAATTAACAATAAATCTACCTTGACAATCACAAAAATTGTATTTTATTTTTTGAAAATGAATAACATAAATTCCTATGACAAACTTGAATTTACCTTACAAAGTTATGTAAATATGTTTAAAAACTGCTGGCAAGCCGTATACAGAATCACTATTACTTGTGCTCACTTCACATATAAAGAGAAAGCAATCTCGTATTGCACAAAGCAGGCTGGATGAATCATGTGATCTTATTATTTAAATTCTAACATGCAAGTAACAATGATTCTTAGTAATTTGGTTTTATGTGCTTGCTATGTCATATAACATTGCACTTGCCAGTTTTTTAAACTTTGACTTACCTAAACTTTATATATACACATAAGAATAGTGTTTTATATGTTTGCACCTAACAATAATTTCTGACAAGCTCTGATGAACTCTACACATTTTCTTATGGATTAAACATATTTAACATTTTCTTCCAAAAGTCTGTAGGTTCATTAAAATACAAACCAGATTCACTAACAGAAGGTATACTTTAAGCTAATTCAGTCTTAGATATTTAACAAGTCATTTGAAGTTGAGTATATTAACAATCCTATATATACATTTTTAATAGTAAAGGAGACTTGAAATAGATTATCTGCAGAAACTTTTTTAAATTAAAAAAAATATTTTCTAATTATTAACCCAGAATAATTTGAGAAGACTTCACTATAGTTTCAGAATGTTTTGTAATTATGAAATGTGCTCATTGTTTATGACAGGAATGGGCAATGTATGACCTATAAACAGTTATTAAAAATAACTGAATCCAATCTGAAAATCACTCCCCAATTCAAATTTATTATTATTTATTTTACCTGAGGAATTTCCTAGTTTTAAATTTTAGTTGCTCTAATAATAATAAATAAATAAAGTACATAAAAAATAAAGTACTTCCTGGGCCTCCTTTTTTTCTTTATTGAATACTGTTGATGACACTTAATACCATGTTTACATTAAAGGTAGTAGTGCGTTAAAGTTTTATTTAAATAATGCACCAAACATACAATAACAACACACAAGGAGCAGACAATGTCTCATAACAATCACAATGTTTCTGACTTTCTAACTATGTGACAAGAGCCATTACAAATTCATTGAAGCTAGTCAATATCTTTCCCACGAGAACAAAACTTGTACTATAAAAGAAACTGACAAATCTCTGTACACAAGACAATGCAAAATAATACACAGTTCGATAGACTATAACATTGGCTTTCTATTGGTTTTAAATAATATAGTATTAAATTTAAAAGAAGATATGACAAGTAGTTGTAGCAAGAGGGATCTGATTTTTTATTTGATGGTTCTGTAACCAAACAAGATTGAAGGTTAGAAAAATTATGCTTTGAGTGGTAATGATATTACAGTGAGTACTTTACATTTAATTTCTTAATTATTGGAGGGGTGGTGAATAAAGTAAAGAGGTTACATGAAGAACAAAAATGTCTAACTTCTCACACTTGGAGAAATTCAAAATTTTTCTTTTAAATATTAAATATTTAAATATTACTTTTTAGATTTAAGAACTTAAAGATAATATTAAAATATGGATTATTAGCTTTGATTCTGTTTCATACATGGTGATCTACAAGTACAAATTCTTATCTGGACAGTCTCCTGGAGGAAGTTGAATACATATGGTTTTATAATAACACTAACTCATAAATCAGACACACTGTAAAGAAGTGGCAATAAAATATATGCAGATCAAAGATAATTTGTAATTCTGTGGAGCAATCTTTGCTAGCAATGCTAATTTAAAGAACAGACTTACTATGAGGAAGTGGGCTTGAAGCTGGTTCACTACAAGTTGATGAAGCTGGAGATGGAGGAGGAGGCATCTCAATTCTGTCTGATTTGTTCTCATTTGTTTTACATCCATCTTTGGATTCACGAAACTCTGACTTCCTTTCACTAGAATGCCAACAACAAAAAAATTCATATGTAAAATTAAAAGGTAAAAACATGGGATTCTAAAATTCTGACAAAAATAGTGTTCTTCCAGGTCACAAAAACTAAATACGAATAATGTGTAATACAATTCAATATTCTCAATAACATACACACACAAATGTTCTTACATATTATATATATAATCATGTGAAAAAGTTAGGACACCTAAGCCTGTGTATTTTTGTAACATTTTGGGATATATTTAATTTCAATTTTAACAATATTGAGATATTATAGGAATATAAATAAACAATTAAAACTGAAGACTTTAAGAACCTCAGACATTTAGTTTGGTGTGCTCCTGACTGTTGAAGTGAGAGTGAGCACCATGGTGAGAGCAAAAGAGCTGTCTGAGGCCTTCATAAAGAAAATTGTAGCAGCTTATGAGTCTGGTAAGAGATTTTGAATTCAGCCATTACACTGTCTGGAAAATAGTCAACAAGTGGAGGGTTTTCAAAACAACTTCCAACGTGCCCAGGTCTGGTTGTTCAAGCAAGTTCACCCCGAGAGAAGATCACAAGATACTCAAAGAGGTCTCCAAACACCATAACATGTCATCACAGGACCTACAGCAGACTCTGGCTACTGTTGATGTGAAAGTGCATGCCTCTACAATCAGAAAGAGACTGCACCAAGTTTAACTTGCATGGGAGGTGTGCAAGGAGGAAACCTTTGCTCTCTAAGAAAAACATCAAGGCCAGAATGAAGTTTGCCAGAGAGGATGTAGACAAAGACCAGGACTTCTGGAATAATGTTCTTTGGACAGATGAGCCCAAAACTGAATTATTTGGACACCAGAACAGAGAATATGTATACCATAAATCAAATACAGCGTTCCAGGAAAAGAACCTCATACCAACTGTGAAGCATGTACGTGGAAGCGTCATGGTTTGGGGCTGCTTTGCTGGAGCAGAACCTGGACAGCTCACAATCACAGAATCCACCATGCATTCTAGTGTATATCAGAGGGTGCTTGAAGATCATGCAAGTCCATCTGTAAGAAAATTAAAGCTAAAGTGGACATGGACCCTGCAACACGACAATGACACAAAACATACCAGTAAATCCACCAAGGAATGACCGAAAACTAAGAAATGAAGTCCTGGAATGGCTGAGTCAAAGCCCAGATCATAATTCAATTAAGATGCTGTGGGGTGACTTGAAACGGGCTGAACATGCAAGGAACTCCTCAAACATCTCACAGCTAAAAGAATTCTGCATTGAGGAGTGGGGCAAACTTTCTTCAGATTGATGTCAGAGACTGGTAGATGGCTGCAAGAAGCATCTCACTGCAGTTACTTCAGCCAAAGGAAGTAGGGTGTTTTAACTTTTTCCTCTGTTAGAATATGCATTTTTGTAGAATTGCATTTACAGAAGATCTTGAAAAGTCTTTTCTTCAGTTTTAATTATTTAGTTATATTTCTGTAATCTCTCAGTATTGTTAAAATTGAGATTAAATATTTATATATCCAAAAATGTTACAAAAATACACGCTTTCATATGGTGCCCTAACTTTTTCACATGACTATGTGACAACTAGAATAAATATTCATCATATCCTATAAAAAGTTAAAAACAATATATTTATAAATAACCATAACAATTAACAGGCATCATTTATACTGATTCTTCAAAACTAGTAGTTACCTGACCAGGTAGTTACATTTAATCAAGAAATTTGTTATTTGAAATATACTTATCTGTCATAGCAATATTTTAATAACATTATATTAAAAAACAAAGTTTCTGTGTTGCCCACTAATTTTATAGGCATTTTTTAAAAGTAGATTTAAAGCATAGTACTTTTTTGCAACAGAAAACTTCAACCAAGATGAAAATTTTGCAAAGCTGTTTATTACATTTGTGACTTCAGTTATGCTGCACTGAGTTGTCTGTAGCATTCAAAGGCTATAAAAAAAACAGTTGTAATTGTATTGATTATCTTAGAGAGAAATTAAGCACAATTTAAAATTAACTTCTAAGTTTTCTGTTGTTGTTTTTAACAAAAGTAACATCCTAGACTTGATTGACAATAAAGGTTGTCCTATAATCCAAATGTGCAAAAAAAATAATCTTGGGGTTGTCTTATATACTGGCAAATAGAGTAGTATATTTAGTTACAGCATGTAAAGTTTCTTAGGGAAACTGAGAAGCATGTATAAATAGAGCATGAAGAAAACACTTTAATACAATAGTTACATCAATCACATGACACTTTATAACAGGGTTCTGTGTGCTTTAGCAATTTAAGAAAAAATACATAAGCACTAACTATAATTAATTTTGAACTAATGGGATAGAGGTAAGGAAGCCAGTCAAAACACTCACTGTCAACTCTTACGTTAGTTATTGAATACTGAAATTTGATAGCCACTTTTATTAAAGTACTCACAGCCCCAAAGTGTGCAGTGAATTTGTGAGTCTATGATTAACTGCTCACAGTCCAGCACATTAGTAGACTACACCTAGCCAAATGATGGTTAATGTGACCTGTCTATTAATAATGCAACTTATAAAAATCTTTAATAGCTGAGAGCATTTAAGCATCAACAATAAAATTTCTAAAGATCTAAAACTAAAATCACATCAATTATACAAGTTAGGAATATATGTGACTGGTGTTAAAGTACAAATGTTATAACAGACACCTAGTTGAAGGAGTCATTCACAGTTTTCCAACTGAAAAAATTCTAACTGTTTATCCTTACTGTTAACTAACCATAAAATTTATGAATACCAATCAATGAATATCAGCCTCTATGTTAGTAATAACAACAGTGAGGGTACCAAAATGAGGAACCAATTGCTATAAATGTTTGTTTCATGCCATAGCAAGTATTTATTTTAAAAAAATACATTTATGAAATTATTTACTAGGTTACATTTCAATTCTGTCAGTAGATAGGTTGCTTTAACTTCTGCCAAGGAATCAGTCAAACTGACTGAATTTGTAACGAGTGTTCCAGCCTCACACATCCTCAACAATGATGAAAAGTCTTAACATGTTAACGACCTTAATGACTCTGGCAATCAATAAGCCTACAACTCAAATAACCAACTGGTAACACTGCAAAGTAGTCTAATGATTCAATATGGTTGATGGTTTGATATTTTTTTTTATCATAGCACAAGAAATCTTTCTACATCTCACCTACTACCCTGTGGAAGAAGACGGAAGTGACAAACATCCGTTAAGTTCCAAGCTGCTGACACTAACTGTCCAACTCGAGGAACACCACCTGCTGTAGTAAAAGCCAAGGCACCAGGGTGATACATTGGACTGTTTCTCATGCACACCTGTTGAAAACAAATGTAAACATTATTAGCAAAATAAAACATTATCAACTGAAAAATCAATTCCAATTTTAACAACTGTGTCACACAGCATTTACAAATTTTTTTTTCATTTTTTAAGACGTCCCAGTTAACTCATTTTTCTCACAATAACTGGAGAAAACTTGTGAAAGCAATAAAGCATAGGTTTCTTTCTTCATCTATTCATGGCCAAATACAGTTTAATTTTGGTGACACACTAACACTCTGCATAATATTTTTATGAAGCTCTGCTAAGTTAAATCTAGAATGGTTATAAAAGCATCATTAAACAGAATATAAAAAAGCATCTCTCAAAATGACTTGAATAAATCCAGATAAATTTCTCAAACATGAATTAAGACACCAAGCTATCTTTATTTAAAATACATTATTCTTATATTTATAAAAAAATTATTCAATAATGGGTTTTAAAACATTTTCATCTTCAGTATTATTAAATTTTGAGGTAAATTAGAAAAATAGTTAACACTTATTGATACAGATAATGCACATTTATACTGTAATTAAGCCCACTATTAATTTGCAATACTTTATAAATGTAAGCAAATATGAGGTCCATTGCCACTCGTTAGGCAAAGCAAAGTTAATCTTTTTCACACTAATGAAAGTATGTTATCTCTACTGCTTCTAATTAGTATAAAACTGTTTTGACAAGTCCAACATAAACATGTTGGATTTTTATCTTTAGTAATTCTTAACCCGTTATGCATGGATGGTGGTCAAAGTACACATATGATAACCTTTCATGGAGTGCCATTCAACACAATATGTATTTGATGCCAGAGTTGTCATATATTCATTTTATCCAACATTATTAACTCAAACAATTTGTGGAAGAAGAGAGTAAATACCAAAAACAATATGCAGGGGTAACAAAAAACACCTGTAGAAATGCATTTCAAGGTTCTAATGATTACAAAAATGCAATATGTTAACTGTGCAATGAATAAAAGAATTCTTCATTTTTCACATGAATATTACTTTACACATAAGCTTATCAGAATCCAAGTCAGACTGACATCAAATCAAAGACATCAAAAGATTTGTATATTATTTTATTAAAAGCTTGCTACTGAATTGGGATTTATAGTCAACATTCCTTCTCCAATGAGGTCAGTCCAATAACCAATCCCTAACACGTTTGATTCCTCCAAAGATTAAATAGTTTATTAAACACCTACAATACACAAACATACACAATGTACCAGGTAATATAATTTATCACAGAAAACAGATAAACTTCTTTTAGTTCCTCTCATGAAAATTATTCTTTCAACAAAATTGTTCTTTTTAAACAAACAGATTCTTCTTAATAACTGTAACAGTTTTTCAGTAATTCTCAAGCCTAAAGCTCATTTTATAGTTACCAGATATTCTGCACATTTCTCGAACCACTCAATTACACTCAAACACACCATTACATTTGCTTTACGTCAATTCTACAATTGACTGACAACATTACTCATTAGCAACTGCATAAAGCTTATTTTACAGTAGTTCTCCAACTTTCTCTGGTTATTTACTAAACAACCATTGCATGAAGCTTGTTTTATAGAAATTCTAAAAGTGTCTCTGGCTAGCTAGATTAATCATCAACCATTGCATGAAGCTGGTTTTACAACAATTCTACAAGTGTCTCTGGCTGACTAGGTTACTCAATCATTCAATAAAGCCTATTTTACTGTAGTTCTAAACCTCTTTCTGGCTACATTACTTGCTCATCAATCACTTCATAAGGTTTTGTTTTTTTTACAGCTGTCAAACATGTTTCTCCAGCTGGGTGGTTTATATATCTGTTTGCTTATTTTTACTCCCCTCCATAAAATAAAGCCACTTATAATATTAAAAACTTTACTACTGTTATTAACCAAACACAGCAAATGCAACAACAGGGCATTTTATGTGAATCTATACTTACAGCAATGACTCTAAGACAAAAAAATATACATTACTAGTGAAAGATTATATAACAACGTTAGATAATTAATCCTACCATGACTAAAGAACACATATCAGATGCAAGTGCACACCTGCATATACATTTTTTTAAAAATTAAAGTAGAAATAATAATTCTAATTAGCTTTGAAAATTTTAACTCAAAAATATTTCTGAAGTGATATTTTGTAATTGTTCAAACATATTTAGTGTAATTTGTAAAGAAATTAAAAAATTATCCCAACTTTCCTATTTGCTCAACCAAAATGGCACCAATTATGACTTTTTATATTTCTGAACATTATAGGCTGTTTTTGTTTACATTTGCTAAAAAAACATCATTCCTTGTTAATAACTATCCTTGTTTTTGCTCATGTAACATTTCTTTCTGTGTTAATCATTTCATTAATACAAATTTTATTCCCATCACTTTTAAAGTGTCACAGAAAGTGGTCTGAACAATTACCAATGAAGAACACTTGAAAATAGCTTTCACTATATTTAAATGTAAATTGACATAGAATTTTAAAAAACTATATCAAGAAAGAGTAAATAGAGGTTTGGCACTAATTTATGGTTTCATAAGAAAGTGGCTAAATGAATCTCATGCAGTGATGAACAAAAGTATCTAGTGAGAAGTTTAGAAGACTTAGGAATAAATATGTTTAGATATTTTTTAGTTTTACTTTGATGCTCTCTTTGCTCTTAAAACCATTTTCATGTTGAATTACATCTGTTTGAAAGCTACAGATGTTTTTTTTTATAAAAATACATTACCAAGTAAGAGAGGGAACAGCAAAATATTCCAATTTCTCAAATAATAATTTACTTCACATCTTTATTAAGCTTGTATTTAATCAGCATCCACAAATAAATGAACTTATCTGATTGATGACTTTTGTAAAGTATCTGAAAAATTGTCAAACAGTTTTTTGAGCTGCTTGCACTAGATCTTCGTCATGTACCACAACCAGCTATTTCAAAGTATTTAGTGGTTTAACTAACTGGCCAATTAAACTTAACTCTTTGAAAAATAAGTTATGACTGGAGAAGTCAGTGACTGAATAATTAGATATCAAAATTTGGCTAATTAACTGATAAAAAACCTTGAATACTTAGTGAGCCAACCAAGATAATAACTGATTTCTGAAAGCAGAGATTGATTAATTCCAATAAGTAAAGAATGAAATCAATTAATCAAGTAACTAACCTGAACACCAGCTGTGATTTCTGAAGACAAAGTGGCACTCTTGTGTTTCTTTGTTTTCGTTCTAACTTTTTCCCACAACTTTTTTCGCTGACTGAATGGTGCTACACCCCTGATTAAAGAGCAGTTTACATACTTCTTATTTAATACATAGATTCTTTTAATGTATTCATAAGCAGTTATTTAATACATGACAAGTAACAAAAAAAATTCAGCAACTAGCATTACCTTTAAATAATTCTGTATTACTACTCGCATTTTTATTCACTAGGTCAGTATGTCAAAGTTAAACTTGGTATTCAAAAACATACTCTAGCCCTATACTGAATTCAGATGCCTAACTGCACATCAACTTACCAAAATTAAACATATCCAGACCACATACACCTCATCTAACATCATTAAGCATCCTGACTTCATATTCCTAACTTGCTATCTCTGGCTACAGATAAACTTCACTTTATTAAATATGTCATTACTACAGACATTTATAATAATTTTTCATCATTAACCCTTTTGCAACAGGCTTGTGCATTTCACACAACCTCATCCACCATGTAACTCCATAACTCTCAAACTCAGTAAAAGTGCTTAATGTATATCCACAAGCTATCAATAAATATTACAAATCATTTTCAAACAAATTATCAGCATTTTTATTTAAATATTTTTGCTAAGATTAGTTTATAAATGTATGGAGTTAGAGTGTTGACTGCACTAAATGAAAAGTTTAAAAATGCATTTCTTCATCTGAAAATGTTACTATTACATTCACATAACATTTAAAACCCAAATATATAAATTTCTTGTTATTGCTTTTTTTGCAAAAAAAATAATTTTGTCTGTTATTTTCTCCACCACAACTTTATTGAGGAATGGTCAACTCAAATGAGCTTTTAACAGCCACAAAACAATCAGAAAAGTAATGAATATAAATTACCCTTGTTTCTTTCTGTAATTATTTCAAATTGTAACCTGAAAACACCAATTGTTTATCCTAAATAGCATCAAACTCATAACAGTATAGATCTGTTTAAACATAATTTGTGTTTTATTGACTAATGAACTGAATATAACTAACTACAGAACTTGTAAATCACTCAGCAAATTCACAACACAATTTACTATACTGAATGAAATACAACAAAAGCTGCTTGCAAATATACCAATAATAATATGTATTATCAGTAATATTTTCATTATCTTAATCAATAAGATTCTAGTTTTCACATTTTAGTTATTTTATATTAAGATAAAAATTAATACACAAGATAAAAAAGAAATACAGTACTTAACTGGGTTTTTTTTTACTGTTATCTGTCAATGAAACTTTTTATGCCAATGTTAACTAACTACTACAAATAATTTAACTGCACAATGCACTTAACAGTAAAACTGATATTAAAGTAGTCTCAATTTTGAATGCAACTTTGTAAAAGGTTGCGACAAAATACTTGTGAAAAGGTTAAACACATCCTGACAAGAGAAAAATTTCACATCAACTTGCCACCATTAAACTTACACTAATTTCATAGACATAACCATGTCAACTTAACATCATTAATCCTTTTGCTACCATGTGCCCATATTTTAAGGACCTAATGTCCAAAAATAAGGCTAATAAATGTTTGTTTTTTGAATTACTCACAAAGCTACTTGAGGGCCATCTGTGCTAGCCATCCCTAAATTAGTAGTGTAAGACTAGAGGGAAGGCAGCTAGTCATCATCACCCACTGCCAACTCTTGAGCTACTCTTTTACCAATGAATAGTGGGATTGACCATCACAGTATAACGCCCCCACAGCTGAAAGTGGCAAGCATGTTTGACACGACAGGAATGCGAACCCACGATCCTCAGATTACAAGTCTCACACCTTAACATGCTTGGCCATACCAGGCCTGCTTCTAGATGAAATTTTTTTTTGAAGTTTTACAAAAACTTTCCTGAAAACATGGTTTCAGAAAAATATTTCATTTTGATTTTTTCTACTATTTCAAATTAAAAATTCACCATTTAACACAGTTATATGCACTCAGAATCAGAACTGTTCATCTGGAAGTTAAGTATTTTTAATGAATATTTTTTCCCCTTACAGTTTTTACATTTCATTTGCATAATCTCCAGAGCCTCATGAATAAATATCAAAAGTTAAGGTAAATATTTACTAAATTTATTTTCCATGATATCCCTAACTACCTATTATCATCAGCATAAAGTGCAATGAAATGTTTAAAATAAGAAATGACAATATGTGCATTCTTTTTAAACATAAATACTTTTGTCATGTGCATAACTTGACATCTTTATCTTTCACTCTGTTCAATTTTCCTTTCCAATTCTGAGTCTTTTATTCTTGATGCCAAAACACCAAATAGAGCCAATAAGGCTTTATTATTATTTTGCATAGCAACTTCCATACAAACTCGTTTCACTAATGCTTTGCATGACAATGATGCTATATTTTTTTTATAAACTTTTACACTCCAGGTTACAAGAAGTTAAACTTATAAAAATCAATAAACTTTTCAAATGATTTTTAAACAAATACAAAACTGAGTAAATTATAAAAGTAAGAACTAAATATATATCCCTAACTATGGTATATTTCAATAAGAAACCACCTTAAGTGCCAAACTCAATCAAGGAGATAACAATACTAATAGCAGTAACATGTAAAACACCATAAAGAAAACTGCATGTCAACTTAAAATTAAGAAAGTGTAAACTAAGCTGTTTCTACTGACGATATATACTTGTGTCTACTAATTACATGTACATTGGAAATCTTCAAAGAAAGTATAAAAGGTAGGCACAACAACCATCAAAAGTTAATAATTTTTTTCTTTTCCAGTGAATACGTTTTTAAGACATTGTACCTTATGTATGAAAAGAACATTTATATCTACACTATTACCTATACACTCGCCTACATTAGCATCTTATGTGGCTAAAAGTAAATCATTGCTAAAGTCAAGATTTTTCATAGCAAGTGGATAATGCAACAAAACAACTGCAGTTTAAGAAATTTTTAATACATTTCCTTTGAAACGAAATTAAAATTTGAAAAAACAAAGTTCATTTATAAATCATGCTTATTTCACTGACATATATTTATAATAAAGTGGTTTAATAAAATTTTGAATGTAACTCAGCTGTATATGCAGAATGGAATTTGTAAATGGTATTGGTCATTATCAGGTTAAGCTTAAACAGACTTCAAACAATTAACTTAACATCAGCTTACTACAATTAAAAACATCTTGATTTTAGACATCTGGTTTGACATGGATTTTTACCACCCATTTAAACTTCACATGAACTTAGTATTAACAAAACATATTATGATACCTGATATCTAACTTCATATAAATTTAATATCTAGCTTTCAACTATCTTACCCTGAATAAATACATCTTAGTTTCAGGCATCTTTAACTTACCACCAATAAATATGACCTGACTCCAGGCGAGCACAAGTAAAGAAAGAGCATACATGTAAAGAACTGATTTTTTCTTGTTGTAATTCAGAAAAGGCTTGTGCACAATGCTCCAGCTTGGATGAAACTGATAACAAAGTTTCATCCATCCATGTACAAAGTTTTCCTGTTTCCGTTGAAACTGTTGCCCTAACACCACTAGCTGCAAGAAGCAAAATCTTCTCACCAACTAATCCCAAACTGATGGTTTTTGGATGAAAGACAGTGGGATTCTGAAATATTACATTAAAATATCAACTGAAGATTAACAATATGTCATCTGAAGCAACTAACTAGTATTACTAAATCTGATAGCTAAACAAATGTAAAATGTTTGGATAATAGATAAACTGTAGGTTAAGGTATCTTAAAATAATTTGAAAGTGACAGTTAAACATGTAAAAAATAATTGAAGTATCAGCTGATGCTAACAATTATTTAATTATCCAAAGTAACTTCAGATGTAAGAAATTCTACCTCTTTCCTTTCCAAATCAATTCATCCTATGAAAGCAGAATAATTTACCTTCCTCTTCTAATGAATATGATAATTACCACACTTACCTCTGTGTGCCTATATGGTTCTGGTTCACTCCACTTCCATTGATGAAGCTGACCAGTAATACTCACAGCAACCAGTTCTGAATATATAGCTGCTATCTGGGTAAACTTCAGACCTTGACCACTCTGTTAGAAAGTTATAAAACAATTCACGTGAATCTTTAGAACAAATTTTTTTTAAACACTTCAACAGATCAAATAAACTTTAAATGGTAAAAACTTGCAACCATTACTAAACGTCTAGCATATTTTGTAAAGATACACATAATGTATCAACAGTTACACTATAAATACTTAATACGTGCAAATGTGTGTATGAACTCAAGAATATTATACCAAACCTGTTGTAAAAGGGTTAATCCATCAAAACACATTCACAGCCTCATACCATTTCTTGTGAACATGCATCTATAGTAAGTTTCAGACACAAAAGCATAGCATATAGAGAATTTCGCACATTCTTAACCTTCACACATGCCCGAGGCCAATAAGCCGGTTATCCCAAATGATTTTTTGTTAAAGCAAATTTAAAGAAAAAGTTAACTTAAAAAATGCGATTTGTACTCATTTTAAAAATATTCTACCTTATCTGGCCAATACTCCACATCATCACTTAACCATAGTGGATTACTATCACCAGCTTCACGTTTCTTGGTGTCCACAAGCCCAATGCTTTCCCCAACTTTATCTGCTGCTCCACTGTCTCTTAATGCAGACTCTAACCAGCGTCTAGAACCTGAATACTGCCTCTCTCGAAGTCGGAATATGCTATCTCTGTCACGGTCTGGATCTCTCTCTCTTTCACCTCCTATAGTCAATATTTTGCAAGTCGAATCATAAAACAAGTTTTATTACAATATGAGTATATGTTTAAGTATGCACCTATTTTTAAAAAAATTTTAACAGCAAATATGGAATATTTTCTAAAGCCTTCAAATAATCTTTATGCATAATATTCAATACTTAGAAAAATAAATGTTTTAACAAAAATTTAATTTCAGCACAAGAACAAAAAACTTGTTACATTCTAAAATTGCCAATATTTTAATATCCTCCAAAATGATTAATTTTTTAATTTCATCCATACTGTTTCTCTTTTTTCCTTTTCTTGTTTGGTGAAAATTTATACTTTATTTTAAATATATATACTTATATTTTAACCCCATTTAAATAAAATTTTAATAGCTTTTTATAATATCATATAAAAAGAAACTATGTAAAATAGAATGATAAACAATACAATTCAATGTATACAGAAGATTCGGTCTTTTACCAGCACACAACTAATCATGAAATACGTATGTGTTGCAAAAATAGTTAACAATTCTACTAACTATCTTATGTTTCATACCTGAGCGACCTCTACTACCAGAACGACTTCTAAGACTGGAATATCCAAACATGTCTTCTGGAGACATAGCTTCAGCATCAATGATAACACTTGGATGATCACTATGGATACCTGCATCTAGAAGTGATATCAGGTCATCTGAAACAGAAATGTACCACAAAATAAGGTACAACAGCCAGTACTAATTTTCCACTACCAAGTTCTGTCAATTCATTAGATAAAGATCACAATATTAAAGCTGCCAAGTGCTTGCCTTCGTCAAATCACACACTGTCTAATGGCATTATGAATTTTTTTTTTTTAAATAGGTTAAAAAAAAATTCTAAAAGTAGTGTCAAATGTTTATTTCACTATCACAAAGTTCAACATCTTAACTATAATATACTTAACGAATTAATAAAATCAAAGGACCACCACCAAGTATGTTTGCAATATTCATATATTTTACTGATAAGTGTTTATCATGACACCACAAAATTTTATATTTTCATAGCTATAAAACATTGAGAAAGTAATATTAAAATCTCATACATTCATACATACATACATTTTAAATTAAAGTCTAAAGTTTTACAAAATTACTTTTGTAATTTCCTTTTTACACTTGCAATTGTATAAATCCTAAAATATAATAAAACTCACCACCTGGCATATAAGAATCTTGACTGTCATCCATATCTTCACCTTCTTCATTGTCACGGCTCAGCAGGTTATTAACAGCAAGATTAACATCTAAATTCTGTGAAAGAAAATTAATGTTAGTTTGAAACTGTTAATGAATTCTACAAAAAATACAAGTTCTAGTGTTCATGAGCATTTATATTTGGTAGACAATAATATTACTGCTTAAAAACTGTCAGGAATAACATTTAAATTTAGAGTAAATAGTACTGTTAATTTAAACCTTTTAGAAGTACAATCAAAATCCCATAAAGACCAGTCAATCAAAATATTCACATATTTTATACAAATGTAAAATAAATCTCTCATATATTCTCTGTCAACTTTTTACAATCAGGTTAGCAAAACAAACTCGCAAGTCAGTATGATTCTCACAGTAACATACATTACTTATTTTACTATTTCTACTTAATTGTTAAAGTTAAAAATATATACAATTACTAGCCAGAGACATGCAAACAAAAAAATCTATACGTCTAATATATTTTCTTATAATTAATTGAACACAACTACACATACACACACCAGTTGGTATATAATTATACAATGTAAGTGTATTTAAATAAAATAACAGTTTGATAGTTTCTTCAAGCAAAATTTTATTTTAGTGCTTTTTCACATTTCTTTAGATTAAGATGTACTTAACATTTGAACAAACACACAATAAGTATCTAAAACAAATCATCATGGTAATTTGATTTTCAGAAGTTTATCACCTGTAGACACCTTTCAATGTCTAAAGGTTTTGTCTCTTTGACCTTATCATATTTTTATGTATCCAGAGTGACACAAACACAAATATATAAATCAGAAACCCAAGTCAGGGGCTGTCTTACAACAAACAGATTAATTCTCCAATGCAATGAAATACCATACCTCTCGCATCTTTCTAAGTAAATTGATACAAATAAAAAGATGCAATATTAGCACTACTGAACTTTGCAGTTTGCTTGCCATACTTCATCAATAACCCTATGCCACTCCAGGGCACACTGATATCAAAGTTATCACTAAACCAAAAATATGCATGGTTATATCTAGACTTTTGATACTTTTAGATTTTGTTTTAAATGCCAAATGCCTGCCTGAAGTCTTTTTAGTTCAGTAATGATAAAACTAACCTTTTGCAACAACTTGTAGAAACAGAGGAAAATTTTAAAGTGACATTAATTCAACAAAGCAATGAATTATTTAGTTTTCTTAAGGATGAGAATTTATAGTCCCAACACACTCAGTACCAGTGAATTTTGCACTGAAGCATCCACAAGCGAACGTGAATGATTCTTGGGTTGGAAAAAACATTCAACTTTGACAAATGGCAAATCCACAAAGTTTAGGATTGTTAAAATTTTATTGTTTTCAAAATGTTTATTTTTCAAGTGAAAGAAGGTTAAACAGTTACTGAAAGGAAGGCCGTTAGTTGTGATGACTCCATATATGTGAATAGGCAAGAGAGAAAATATTTAGTGGATCTGATTAGCAGAAATTTTTAATCATTACTGGATTTGATTAGCAATTTATAAATACTGCTTAGCATACTTTTAAATTTCATCATTTTAACACATTATGGCAAACGCGTCTAGCACTACAAGTCTTACCTATTTGTAAAGACATCCAGTAATGAAAAGAAGTAAATGGTATGTTTTTATTCTAATGACATTTTTTGATCAGCTTCAAAACTGCAAGAAATACAAACACCTCAGCTGTCACAAAACAGTGCAAAAATCATCATTTGAAGATACTACATACGAACAAGGTTACTACAAATTGTATTTTTAATATTAATCCAGTTTACTTCTTTTGGGGGGGGGGTAGAGTAGGAGATCTCATTACATTTCATAATGTGATCTTCCTTGCTATTTTGAAGAAAATGTCTGGGGACTTTCCAGCTGTAATTACCCCCTCTTGAGACAGACATTCTTCACTGTGTACAATGTTTTTAGTGAATTACATTCAAATTTAATTATTTTTTGTTTTTTCATGTTATACAAATTAGAACAATATAAAATTGTAGCTAATAATCCACATTTCAATAATATGCACATTTTATAATTCAATAATTTTTTTTAAATCCTGAATTTTTCATATTGTAAGAAATGTGACATTTCTCTAAGCATCACCTCTCTTCTCCAATTTATTTACCACCCTCCAAGAAATACAGAATTTAAAATAAATTACTTATTACAATATTGTCATCACTCAAATAAAACAATTTTCCTAGCCTCCAATTTTGTTTGGTTACAGAGCCAACATGGAAAAATTAGACTCATTTTGTCATATCAACTTATCACTTCTTGTTTTTCAGAATTTGTTTGACAAGTTCTCTCTTATGCTTAATATTATCTATAACAAACAGAAAAGCCATAGTTTTAATTTATAAAATGATGTATCATATTGACTAACTTGGATAAATTTGTAATGGTTCTTGCAGCATAATTAGAAAGTCAGACAAATTGTGATAGTTATGGGAAATTGTTGGCATTTTGCACATTATTATTTCATGTTTTCTAGTGCATTATTTAATTAAATAAAATTTATTTCATGCACTACTACCATCAGTACAAAAAAGAATTTGCATCAAATTCAAGTGTTACAGCCATTTCAGTTTTGTTGGAGGTCTTGAAAATAAGAAAAAAAAAGATTCATAACTATGGTTGTTTTAATTTACAAATTGTGATGAAATCCCTTATATTTTGTTTCCTGATAGGAATGAGTAATGTCACTCTATAAATAATGTTTATTCTTCCAGATTAATTAAACTATTAACTCTATATACATTCTGACCAATCTGGTAACATCCATGTAACAATGAAACTACACAAATTTGAATATAGTATGTGTATCTTCATAAAATATGGCAAACTTTCAGTAAACATTACCAGTCAGATGTACACAAAAATAAAATTGTTTTAATGAACTGTTTTTATTCAAGAATTGTCTCTGAATTCACATAGCCTTTATGGAGTCAGTATGAATAAAAAATGATTTTCACGTTAAGAGTAAAAATACTTTTTTTTTGTCTTAGTTGTAAAATTTTATATTAATAAATTTTAAAACATCCTAAATGAGTATTGAGAGTTTTTCATTACAATTGAATATTCTTTCCTAACACTAACTGGATACAAAATTGGCTAATTTGAAAGACCTAAAAGCCACCAAATAAAAAACTAAAAAATAAATATTTTAATTACTTGTTTTTCTTCATAAAATGATGACAACAGTTATAAATGTTTAAACACTATTTACTCTTACAACCAAAGCTAGAAGCCCTAAGTTTTATTTCTTTATAGCTGCACACAGACTTACAGTACAGAGAACATCATTGTACAGGACAGCTTTGTATCTGAAAACAGCTGGTATGGAAATTAAATCTTTTATTAAAATAAAACACAGAATGATGTTTTGATCTTCTTGTATTACCTTCTGGTTAACAGACAGGACAGCTTTGCATAAACAAAAGTTTTGAGTTGCCAACATCATGCTGAATTACACAACTTCAAATTCATAACATGCATGTGCCATCACAAAAAACGTTTTTCTTTTTCCTTATCTAACCTAAAAAGTGTCTCAGTTTTATATCAGTTACTTTTATAATAATAAACAAAAATTATACAAAAACCACAGAATTCATTGCTTACATATGAAATCTTGTCTTTCTAAAGATTTTGTTCTCATGATAAAGAATTTCAGGATGCTCACTAGAATTATTATTTTCTAAAGATTGTGCTATCTCACAAATGAATTTTTTTACATTCAAATAATTAGTTTATACTCTTAAACACCACTAAATACAAAAAATAGAATGTTTACAATCAATACAATTTAATTGGCTTTCTAGTTGAGCTACACATACTTAAAAAAATAATTCTATTACGTGGTCAAGCTCATCTCTAGCAAGAAATGATAAAGAAAGTGACAGAGAATTTTTTTCAAAACATATATGAACAAGCCTAGCCCCATAGCATTCAATAAACTGGAATCTTTTTTGTTTGTTTGTTGGTTGGTTAGAAATACTCCAGTAACTGTCAAAGAAACTATTAAAACTTTTGAAAGATTTAATGTGTTAAGGATGGGCATGGCATATAGATTTTAACTTGTATATCAGTAAAGTAAGAAGCTGCGAGTTTATACTTTGGTTCAGATACCTGCAGCAAAAGTGAGTAATACATGACAAACTTAACAAGATTGTAAAGTGTTAAAAACAAAATCTAAAACAGGCAATTTAGAGAGAACTGTCAAATTATACAGAGAAGTAAAAATAGAGTATTTATTTTAATGTGACCTTTTGAAACTGAGAAATTAAAACATATTTCAAAAAAAGTTATAAAATATATCTTGATAATATATTTATTGACCTACATTAATATTAAAGTCGTTTAAATTAATTTTCAATGCTAATGTAAAAGTTCCGTAACTTTACCACATTTGTTTCATTAACCCTCTGAGTATAGTAGGTCAAATTAAGCACATTAAGGCCTACAAATATGTTTTGTCGTCAAAATGATTCATGTTTGTTAGATACACAAACGTATGTAACTATGTAGGCACACTTCTTTTAGGAAAACTGAGATGTCAGCAACATGGCTGATAATCAATGAAAAAATACTAACATTGAACTTTAAACCCTACTAGAAGAGTGAATTTAAAAGTGGCATGAGTATTCTACCTTAAATTTAACAATATGCCACACAAAACTCTTAGTGTTTTTATTCTTTGTTAATTTGTTGTTGTTTTTCATTTAGTCCTGCATTTAGGTCAAGAAGATAAGTTTCAGTTAAATTAATCAATAAAACCATTTGCTATATTTAAGTAGAATATACAAAGTGATTAAATGCTAAGTAAATTTATATTAAAACAGTTCCTATAACTCCATATGAAAGTAAACATTTCTAAATAAAGTAAAAAGTATTAACATTTCATGCATTTCCAGGATTATACTGTTGAATTTGAAAGATTACTTTTCTATTCTCAATACTACAGTCAAGCCATACACTAACAAAATAAATGATTTGCATAGAAGGTTAATTGAATAAACTTCGACTTTTGTTTGTTTGTTTGTTTGTTTTTTAAATCGAACCTGGAATCATATCCATTTTCATTAATTTACACATTACTCCCTAACTACACACTCATCTCAATTTAACTGACTTGCAAGTTTCTCAATCCCAAATCCTGTGCTATTAATTTAATTGTAAGGATACATGGTAACAACAATAGGACTACTATAACAATCAAACAAATAATCAGCTACTGAGTTGAACTATAAAATATTTATTCTTTTGCAGTTGTCTTAAAACTTAAGTTATCAGAAATGTGTATACACTACTCAGTGGTAAAAACAAAACCTTACTGTTCTTTGCAATTCTCTTATAATCACATTTCTAGACTTTCCTTGAAGAACCACCTGAGCCTAATAAAAATAAGAAATAAAATGCAGCATGAAAATTGGAACCTATATATCAATTACAGTAACAATAAAATTTTTTAAAAAAATGTGTATATACATGTAGATGCTTAAACATCAAATTTCAGACAAATGATTCAAATAATTTCAGAAATGTACTGATGCAAATAAACACCTTACACACCCTTACAAGTTACAATGAAACAAACTTTCAAAGTAATTTCATAAAAATTATTTTGACCTCTGGTAGATACCCACAGTTAAGAATTTCTACAATAAATTTCACAGAGCATTCAGACATCTGCCTCTGTACAAAAATACAAATGATCTAATGAAGTGCAACATTTTTAGAATGCTTACAAACAACTTCATAACCTAAATATGATTTCAAGAAAGAGCAAAATAGAAAATTCTCTTCAAATTACTTTATAAAACTGTCTTTTAATTCATTGCAAACAAAAGAAAAAGCAACAAAAGCCATTTACAGATCTTCCAACAGAGTCACTGAAGTACTAAATTCCTGCAAGCACATTATACATTATTGTTGGAGATTACAAATGTCATGAGAAAAAAGATGATTCAAAATTGTTTCCGTCCTTTAAACTGAAAAAAAAATAGGTGTTTATGATTGCAAAAAATATTTAATTAAATTGGATAATGTTTACTAGTGACTATTACTTTTCCAGTTTTAAGATGACTTTTGTCAGTTTCTTATTTTATTCATGAATCTCACAAAGATAATGAAGAATGGAACTGATAAGAGTATGGAAATTTTTATCAATACTGAATTTAATCTAAACTAAAAATATAATTCTACAGTCTGCAGGAAAACCATGAACTATTTGAAATCCTTAATAAGATTTTTACATAGTTTTATATCAAAAATCATTTCAAAATATGGAATTGATATAAGCTATCCTTATTAGAAATAATAAAAACATTAAAAAAAAAGCCAGGTGTACAATAATTATTGAAAATTATTTAAATTATGTCTAAGAGAAATATCTCTACTACCATGCTGAACTTTATGTAAAATTAATTAGATAATCACAAAACATCAGAAATTCCAGGCAATTTAGCTCTCTTACCTCCCACCAAGTTGCTATCCTATGCCTTCTGGGGGTCAAAAGCAACCTCCAGTACCCTCATCTTAAACACCTCCTCAATTTAATATCTTCTAATCTATTTTGATATGAAATGCTGCATATTCTTAATAATTCCAAAATCAAAAAGAGGTTTTTTTGTTTTGATTTGAATTTTGTGCAAAGCTACACAAAGGTTATCTAAGCTAGCCATACCTAATATAGCAGCATAAGATTAGAGGGAAGGCAGCTATTCATCACTGCCCACCACCAACTCTTGGGCTACTCTTTTACCAATAAATAGTGGGATTGATCATCACATTATAATGCCCTCATGGCTGAAAGGGCAAGCTTGTTTGGTGTGACAGGGATTTGAACCCGCAACTCTTGGATTATGAGTAGAGTGCCTTAACCACCTTGCCATGCTGGGCAATCAAAGGAGGTCTGAAGTAAATTTAACAATTATTTTTTTAAGTTTTTGTAAACTGGGAATTTCAACACCATCAAAATTTTTAAGTGGCAGAAATAATTTTATCTTTTTTCCTCCATCAATCTATGGAAGCATTTCTTTGAAGAATTTTTGATAGAAAACAATTATAAAACTAACTGAGCATTCTAAACATTGAGGACTATAAATCTACAGGAGAATCTTAATTCAAGATGTCCTATAAAATTATTATATTGTAGAAACTATCATCAATAAAATAACACCAAATATCTATTCACATTAAAAATATGTAATACATATTTATGTATTAATGTAATATGTATTATTACATATGTAATAATATTAATACATTATGTATTAAAAAAATTCTGAATGATAATAAAACAAGTAAAATAATGTTTTTTGTAATACAAAATTTAGTGACTGAAAACATTTGCTTCAGAGTGAAAATACAAAGTGCACAGAGTCTGGAACTAAAGGTGATTTGCCACTTCGAAGTCCAAGCTTAGTTGAATGACAGCTTCCCAGGACATTGGATTGGCAGGCACAATCCTGAAGATCACTAGAGTTGACTCCCACTGATTTATTTCTTTGGGCTCAAGGCATGTGTGAGCAAAGAGGTTCATGGATACCAGATATTTGGAACACCAAATTTACAATAAATGTCCCATTGACAATGACACAAATGCACTTCTCTTTGTTGAAAGATAATGGAAATACAATTTAAAATCATTTTGAAATACAATGACTGCACATAAAATACATTCTGAAAATCTTGAAGTGCCTATGGTTCCATACTTTTCAGATGCCCTTTAGGTGCCCTCCACAATACACCACAAACATATATGAACACATTGTATCTACAGTTGAATTCTTATCTCAATCACCCTTAATTTTCTTACTACAATAAACAGTTGGAATTAAATATACCTCAGTTAACCCTTGTTCTTACTTTCATTTAACATCACAGTTGCAAAATATTAAGTTCAATCTTATTCATCTCCAGCTTTTCCACCACAAGAAATGACAAAAATAAAAAGTACTTGACAAACAAACCTGAGAGACAAGTTCCTCAGGAACATAGGGTGTTGGAACAACTGGTCGAGATCCCATAATTACACTAGAGCCTCGTCCTCTACTACTTGTTGTTCTCATGATTCGCCCACGAGTACGAGTTGGTGCCCTAGTACTTGACTGTGTAGTGGAACTACCTTTAAGATTCAGGCTGAAAACAAAGTAAAACCAACATACACTTTTTATATTAAAAATGTAATATTTCAAGTTTTGGTTTTCAGACTATAATCAATTGTTTTTAAATGTTCTTAAAAATAACATTTATCCACAGCACAGCTCATGCTAAGGCTTGATCGTTTTCCTATTTGTGACACTTCTGTACATAATAAGTCAAGTACATGGCAAAGATCACTTATCAAAAGAAAATTTAAAAATAAAAGGAATAAACTAAATGAGGTTGACTTTACTATTAAATAAAAGTAAGTCAAGAGAGTCATTCAGCTCATTTTTATTCAAAGAGCCAGAGATAAAAATACAAATACAACACTGAATAATTAGTGAAAATAAACAAATACTCCAATATTTCTCATTTAATCAAATTGATAAGATATAATGTCCAAGGTAGTTGCAATTAAAATAAGGAAAGAAAAAAATTAACATTATATAACTGGAATGAAACACAGTCACAAATACAAGATGTCCCACAAATATCATTTAACCAAACAAGTATACAATGAACAATTTATTAGTCTAGAAGTTCTTATAAACTTGTTTTGTTATTTGTAGCCTTGACCATGAAATTAACTGAACAAAATAATGATCATTCTTTACAAGAATTTTTTATTTACAATAGGTCCAATAAGTAACATCAATGTAAATAAAAGCAAAAGTCTGATAAAGCAAGTCTTTTTATGCAATACATTAATTCACACTTGTATAATCTGTATTTGAAAATAAAAATTATACAAACACTTTTTAAAATAACTGTAACAGAACCATGGCCAGAAGTTTTATACAAAACACTTTTGTTCTTAAAAATTTGCATAAATTTGTTTTTACTCAACAGAACTTATTCTCAAATGATGCACATAAGTCCCGTTAATTAAAACATATTGTATCTATGTTATGTAAATGTCATGTAAATATTTTGTAAATGACAACATGTTGTGTTATGTTTAAATTTTCATTTCTATTATTCATATTTCCATATTTATATTATTGTTTCGAAGTTTAAACTAATAAAATATGTTGTTATTCATTTAGGGTAACATTTAGAATTTTCTTGAATTAAGTAGACCAATCATATGTTTGTAAATGAAATGCTGGCGTCTTCGTGTCTAGACGTTTAGTCTCGTGCAAGAACGGACATGCACGGATTGCTCTGGAGTTCTGTAGAAATTTCGCAGTGTTTCGAGGAGTCTAGGCCTACAATATATAAACAGACGAAGATGTGAGAAAAAAGGAGAGTCAGACGTTAGTTTTATTCAAGAGAAGAGTCAGTTATTCGTTTGAGAAAGATTAAGTGTTTCCTGTGATTATTCAACTTGGATTTGTGACTGAAGTTAGATCTACGGAAGCTGTTATTTTACTTCGTCAATTTCTACGATTCATCCGAATTAGTGGTTATACTGAAAGTCAACATGTGTGGAACAATTTACCAGAAATCAGAAAAAATTAAAGGCGACAATTTTGTGACGTTCATCGGAGGCAATGTGAAAAGAACTTCGTCAAATTTATTGAACTGTGAATTGTTTCTGAACTTCATTTAAGCTTCGGAATTTCTTTGTGGGACCAAATTCACTCCCTATACTGGAATTTGAGACTTTCATTTTAGAACATTATATTAGATACAGGCCAGTACCATTTTGTATTGTGATTAATTTTGAAGGTTGAAACTAATACCATTTTGTTTCGTAATTAACTTTGAAGGTTTAAACTTAATATCTGTCATTGTTATTATATAATTTATGTTATATCTGTTAATATTTTAGTGTAATAAATTATACAAGCTGTTATCTGCGTTTTTCTGTTGCATTTAGTTTACGAAAAACATAAAACAAAAAAAATGTAACAATCTATCTCCTAAAACATTCTTATAATGTACAATTTAATTCAGAATTACATGAAGAAAAATTAGCTGTTCACACTGTAAACTGACTAAAATGAACCTTTTTAAGATGCAAATTTGGTTTATTTGTAAAAACAATACACATATTAATTTATTTTATACATGTATACTTACACCTTAGATCCTTCACTTTCATTCAAGTCCAGCCTGTCACTTTGAACAGCGTACGCCAATCGACACACACTTCCATCCTGGAATGAACCAGTTTTTACCAGATTAATATAAAAATTTCAAACATCAAAATATGTATTAACTTCACACTGATAATATTTTTTAAAAAAATTACACCTCAATGATTTCTCATTTATTTTTCAAGCACAGGAAAAGTTTACAAACTCTTATTTCATTTTGCTTTCAGATTTATAAATGGCTGGCATAAACAAATTAGGTAATATCACTAATGTTATTTACATTCTTTGGTAATGTACCCAACACTAAAATAAGTAAAGAAAGTTGCAGACAGCAGAAGTGCAGGTGGGGATTTGTGAGACTCAGTGCACAAAATCTGGGCTGGACAAATATGGATACCCCATGTGCAGAGCATAAATCCCAAATGGTTAATGGGGTCCAGCACCTTCAAGACCGAGGTTCTGGCAGATAAAAATGAGTAAATGGCCATGCTACCCATATGAATGAAGGTCTCACAAAATGCTATTCTTCCACACAGTATCAAAAGCTTTCTCAAGATCAAATAATACAGACATAAGATGTCACTTTAGAAAGGTTTCTCTGACCAATGTTTCAAGTTGAATCAGGTGATCCATGGTGGAGCTCTGTTGTTGAAACCCACATTGGGTAGGCAAGAGAAGGTTGTTTGATTCAAGGAGCTAAACAAGTTGAGAATTAACTGTCCTCTCTAAGATCTTAGACAGTTCATCAAACCAATTGAGCAACAATTTGAAGAATTCTTGGGATACTTCTCATACTTAGAAAAAAGTAGGACAATGTGATTTGAAAGTATGAGATACCAACAAAAGGTATTTAAGGCCTATTTTCTAGCTTTCCATGCCATATGGTGGGCAGGATTCCAGCATGGATGAGGATATTGTGGAAAACAAATCAAGATTTTAGAAATAAATTGAGCAGCTGCCTGGACTATACAGTCAGTCATTACCACCACAAAGTCTTCTGTCGATGGCTTAAAGACAACAGCAGGAACATGTTCCAAGATAGCAGTGAAAGTAGACCAGTTGACCTAGACAAATTCCACCAAGACATATGGGTTGGGGTTGCACTGACCACACCAAAATCTCCTTCAAAATGATAGGAAAATGACCACTGCTCCATGAGTCACTGTCAACCCCACAAGAGAAGTGAGAGAAGAATAAAGGGGAACAGATAGAGATCAACAGTAGTAAAAGACTGACAAGGTACATGAAAAGTATGAGAGCTGGTATTGAAGAGAGAAAGGTTGTGATCCAAGATAATTTGCTCGACAGAACAACCATTTCCATCAGTATAAGCACTTTCCCCAGAGGGGATTATGCCCATTAAAATCTCCCAGTACTAAAAGTAGAGACGACAGCTGTTTAATAAGAGCATTGAGGTCTCATTGATAACTCTGTCCAGAAGAAAGGTAGAGAAAATCAGTGATGGTATGATCCAAGAAAACATGAATGACTATGACCTCCAAGAGTGTATCAAATGGCAAAGACAGGGCAGACACTTGATGGTCAATCAGTAATGCCACCCCTCCATGCATGCATCAATCACACAACCTGTCAGTTAAGTACAAAGAAATACTGCCTAAAGGTGACTGTACTGGCAAATTTCAACAATGTTTCCTGTAAGGAAAGACACAGAGGATGACAAGAATCAAGCAGTACCTTGATGTCATCCAAATCAGAGAAGAAACCTTAACAATACCACTGTATCAAAGTGGCCATTTTTACTTAGGTGTAGGAGAATAAAGAACCCTTCTGTTTTCAACTACTTTGCTTTTCTTTAGTAGTAGAAGATCTATTGACATCCATGGATCCTGCCCCAGGTCAAGTGGGCATGTTTCTATCAATGAAATTAGATTCCAGCAACTGATGGCATGAACTAATAATTGTTCTGCATCTTGTGGCTAAAGAAAGGGATGAACCAGAGCAGATGTCAGAAACCAGAGCCAAAGAAAGAGGATAAGAGTGCCACTGGAAGAAATGGTTGGGACAGAGATAAGCATAGACATTAACTCATCAACTCTCTTAACCAGAGTGAAAAAGACTCTTCAACTGGTTTGAGAATTACTCTGTTGGAAGTACAGAGAGATCTGTCTACATTCGTACAGTAACAGTGGAACGGAGTGCAGCAGCATATTTTCAAGATGGAGTGGAAGACAATAACTTCTAAGTCTCTGGGTAGGAGATATTTTTCATCATCTTTAAACATTGAACACCTTTCTCTTCCACCCACTTAGGACAAGAATGATAGTAAGAGAAGGCAAGAATCATTACAATTAGTACAATAAGGTTCCAGTTTGCACTTGTAGGCATCATGGTCTCTGTCATCACAATGAGCACACAAAGAATTAAGAATTATGACAAAATGCCTTTGAGTGACCCATTTGTTAACACTGGAAAAAGAGGAGGTTTGAATATACGGACATACCTTATAGTTCAAGTAACCTGCCATGACGGTGGCAGGTGAACATTGTGATGTAAATGTCAATAATAATAAAACTGGTAGACAGCAGTATTCAATACTTAAAAATGGAAATAGGGAGCACTACAGAAATACCTTGGCTGAGAAAATCAGTGAGGATGTATAATTCAGGAATATCTTTTAAATCCCTCTAAACTATAACACCTCTTGAAAAATTCAAAGTAGCACAGGGAGTGACCTCAATGGGTATAACCCCAATAACCTTTGATTTCAAGAGAAATTTGGTATGCTGTGGTACAGATGTTTCCACCAAAATGTCTCTAGAGTAGAACTTCCTAACTGACTTGGGAGTGTCAGCAAACCTCTAATTATTTTAAATAAAAAAAGGAAACATTGCACCTAAGGATTTCTCATTTTAGGAATGCAAAATGAGAAAAAGATATGGAATCCAACTGTGATGGCAACTGTGCACAAGTCATTCCTGCAGGATCGTTTTTTTAATAATCTGTTGTTTTTTTCCAACTTTTTTTCATAAATCCAAAAGAGTCTGTATTTAAGAGACTAAATTTCAGTACCCATTGACCCTACACACCATGGAGTCCCATGACATGATGCACTACAATGCCAAATGAGGACACTACAGCAATGCCAAGATTTTGAGAGTACTATACCCAAACACCAGCATAAGACACAATGTAAACAGTACCCAACTGAGAACATCCAATACCAATACTCAGTTGGCACTATCCAAAGAAGACCAACAAATTCCCTTTGAGGGGGACAACAAGGTTTCCCATCCACAATAATTCAAAGCCAAAGTGGCAAGTTGGGGTTAAACCCCTTAACCACCAGGACCTCTTCTTTTCATGGGTTGCCATGCACAGCTAACACATGGATTGATGTTTAGATCCCAGAATAAGTAAAATGAAACTACAGAACCTTCTTTGGGAGGTCCTCTCAATACATACAGGAATCCAACTCAAAGAAACTCAGAAAAGAAGGTTCCATAAAATCTCTAAGTGACCAAAGATGGAAACTGATTGCTCTCAAATAAGGCATTTCTTTCCCAAAGACAACAGCAAAAAATCAATCAAGAAGAGACCATAAACTGATAACCATACAAAAGCAAAAAATCAATAATTAACAATCTTCTAACAATTGAGCAAGTGACTTATGATAAGCCTCAGACAGCAGTTTTAAAAAAGATAAAGTTGTTTTAATAGACAGATGAAGCTAAGAAAATGTGTAAGCTTAAGATAAATAATGGCATCAGGCCCGAAACTCCAAAAAGGATCTAGTCTCTGAAAATCTAAATATGGGTCCTCCAAGCAATGGAAAGCTGAGCATTCTGATCAAATAAATAGGGAGGACAAGGCACAGCAGCAATGTCTGGCAAAGGTGAAAAGACTAGGTAATAGTTTAAATTACTTTCCCAACACAGAAGACAATTCATAAGGCCAGAAGAGAAATGCTGAAGAGATTTACAATCTCCATGCAAAAATAGTGCAGAAGATGGGATGTCCATCTGAGATTTATGATCAGTTGTCTGACCAAAAGAAAGAGCCAGGAAAAGATAATCGATATCCTCATCCATCTTCCCCTCATCCCCCACAAACTCAGCCTCTTACTTGAGGAAAGTAGAAATATCAGACCTCATGCAGGACTCCACCCCTCTGCATTTGAGGAATTGGACACCTTCTGGAGAAAGGGAGTCTTCACCAATGTCTGGGAAATGATAGACTCCAGAGGTAGCAGATTAAAAGCACTAAAAGACTGTCAGAGATGTGAATGTGAGAATTTGTATCAAACACATATCATCGTTTTTTTTTGTACACAAACAATAAACTTAAAGACCAAAAAGACAAGTAAAACAAATCATTCAAAAGCATAGGTTATAAAGGTATACAACACATAATAGAAACCTGTTGCAAGCAAATAAAACCACAACATTGTCCTCAAGAAAAATGAAAATGAAGTAGTAATGAGGCACTTTTATACATTTCTGGTATAAAGGTTCATTGGATAAAATTACAAAATTTAACAGCTATGAGCAATACACCAAGGTATAAAGGATTGAGTAAGAGAGGTAAGGTTCAGACCAACCAATGCTTAGATGGTTGGAGAAAAGAAACTTTCATCAAGATTAAACTAAAGTGTGAAAAGAGATAAGTATATTTTGATATTCATTTGAAAGGTTCTAGAGATTATGCAAGTATAACGTGAAAAATACAAGATAAAAAAAGTAGTTTGATATTTACCACAAAAATCACATAGCAAGCAAAATATTCAGAGTCTACGAACAAACAACAATAATGAATTGCTATCAAAAATAGTACAAAAGTCAAAACTAGACATTTTTCTGAAACTACATATTCTGTTAAAAAAACAAAAAAAGTTTACCAAATTCTAAACAAGTTCAACCACTGGTTTCATTTTTGGAAAGAAATTTCACAAAAGTTACATGACCTGTACAAAAAATTAGTTTTAAATAACTATTATTACTAAAGATCTGTCCATGAATATACAAAATTGAAGTTTTTTTCTTCTGAGAATTTTGAAATTTAATTTCTGTGACCTCTAAAACATCCAAAGTAAATTACTTTTTCAATAAAACTTCACATTTTGTTATTTTCCCTTTCTAGAATGACTGCAGATTATAACAGAAAGTACAAGCTATCTTAAAAAGCTTAAAGCTGGTAACAGCACACATCTGTTCATGTTTTTGTTTTATTGCCCCTTGAACATATCTAACCATATTTGTAAATCACTTAGCAAACATACAACTCAAAGAGCACGATACCTCATGAAGAACTTTCCTACTTTATTTCATTACCTTAACTAATGTAATTACTTTAATTAAAATGTAAAAATTACTCTTTTAACTTTCAATTTACTCTTTTAATTAACAGTTTTCTATAATTATTATAATTTAACTAGCTTTCTAACTAGTACAAAAGAGGTTTAAACATCATGAGATAAACCTCCAAACAGAAGATGAAATTGAAAATAATCTGTACTGAGAATGACACAAAATTATGTCATTTCATAAAATAAAACTGCTTTTCTATTGGTTACAAGTAATGTTGTATAAAGCATGACAAAGAATTATTAGCAATTTGTGAAAGAATAGATTTGACAAAAAAGCATGGAAAATGAGTCCGATTTTCTAATTTATGATTTTACAAACAAATAAGATTGAAGGTTAAGTATTATGCACTGCCCAAGTAATATCTATATCATAATGAGTATATTAAATTCCATACTTCAAAGAGTGGTAATGTATACAATAGAGAAAAGGAAAGACCTAGAGAACAAATATCACAGTTCATACTGAGTGAGATTGATGATTTTTTAAAGTATTTCCTTATAAAATCAAGAACTTGAAACTTAAATAATATTAAAAATTGGTTTCTTAACTATGTTTGACACAAAATTTAGTTGTGTACAAAAATAATAAAAGTACTTCAATAACATTATGCAACTCTGTAAAAGGTTGTGAATGTGCACTCTGACCTACCCGTAGAGAGAAGGTTAGTAAGAAGGTGAGACCTGCTGGAAAGAAAATGCAAGAAGATATCTTATTTATAAAATGCCATCTAGATACCATTATTCATGATAATGCACTTTTAATGCATAAATATATAAATTCTAACTTGGAGGTTGGGGGAAAATGTTTTATGATGCATCACAGGAAAGCATTTTAAAATTACATTCATTTTGTTCATTTAATCCTATATATTAGTCTACTGTTTTGAATCAAATTTCAATTATTTGAATATATTTTGCTTTAATTTGATACCACAATTTCCTGCAGTATTACAGGCAAAAATGTCCCATATTCATTGGATAAAATTCATCACATGGCAACATGAACTGAATACAGCATCACCTGACTTTAAAACTCTGAACTCTTCAACAAGGATCTTATGATGGAAAAAGAAATTAAAACTTTCATGGACAAAGCAATACAATGTAGAAAATGTTCAAATGTTACTACATTTAGTAAGTAGTAAATGAAAAAGTTAAAAATCTGATTATCTTTTCTGTAAGAAAACAGCTAGACCATGTTTTTTACTGAGTGGTTAGATCTTCATGACTAAAATATTTACATGCTAACATGAACACTGCAGACAAGAAGAAAAACTAAAATACTACTACCTGCTTGAGCATAAAAATAAACTAAAAGTGTTTAAGTTGTTACACATTACTGAATAAACTGTCCATATTAATTTTTTTATTTATATGTCATAACTAATAGTAACCAGTATAACAAAAAAAATAAGCATAACCTTTTGCAATATAGATCTATTTATAATCTACCTCATACAGAAGTTTTTCATTTTGCAGTAGTTTCTCTGGCAATACTAAAGATACAAAAAATGCAAACCAATATTTATGTTACTAAATAAGTTCATCTTTGGTACTACCTTATCATTCATAATCATTTAAATAATTACCTGCTAATTTCAACTAATTATAAAGTAAATCACAATTTCTAAAACAAATGAAAGAAATATGATAACACTTTCACTTAATAAAGTCACAAATTGCCATAAAATCTATAAGACTGGACTATGAAGAAAATAAATATATAGAGAGGTTTTTTTTGTTTTTTTACCACACTTTACAATTTGAACTGATAACACTTAAAACAATTATACAAAATATTCTCTTTTCAACCTCAATTTTACCTCAAGTAAAAATGCCACATGGTTAGGCCCTACAGCACACTGTTTCACAACAGCTGTATTCAGTTGATCTGGGACAACCGTCCTAGTTATACCCACTTTATTAATTTTATCTGCAACTTCTTTAAGTCTGAAAATAAAGTGTTAAAATGCCATAAAAATAATTTTTCTAAACTCAAGTATTATTTCAGAAAAGCATAATAAAACAAACTGTTATTAAACTTGTAAGTTAAAAAAAGGTTTGCATAATTTTATACAACACTATACTTAATGTCTTTTGACAAACTACTCAAAATGTTTGCTACCTAGAAAAAACATGATGTCTAATAGTTTTCTTTCACCTTCAACAACATGTGAAAACAACTCATATAAACATATAAACAGATTACATCATACATGAAGTACTCTAGTTCTCCAATGTTCTGAAGAGAATTACAATCCCATACATCAGATTCATAACTCACACCTGTTAAAACACAAATCATTCCTGAATACTTTTTTACCCCAAAAAAGAATTCAATATCCTTTTTATAATAAGTAATGAAAGATAAGCACAAAACCCTATCAAATTAACAAAAGTTTGACTGGAAAGACTTGGATGTCAATAACTTCTTGCAAAAATAGGGGGAAAATAACTAAAAACACGTGTAATTTATACTATTTAATACAGTATTTATATTATCAATACATTATTTAATAAAGTCATCTGTTAATTTTTAAATGAAATTCGTTTTGGTAAACATCAAGATTTTTCATACAACTGAACGACTGTTTAATAGCATAATAATCAGGGACAAGTTAGAACTATCATTTACTATATTTAGATAGTCTACAATCAACTTTTAACCTAAACACCTCATATTTCATTATGCTATTACACTAATTTATAAAATGGACTTTACTTGTCACCACCAGTTCCATTTTTAATAATCTGTTTTATTTTTAACTCTCTTTGCTTTTCTATTTTATTAAGAATAACCTTCTTGCAACTGGCTACACATAATGAATGGTAGTTTCAGGCATGAAACACTGTATGAGCTCCATACCATGCTCTTCGTGCAAGAAAATAATGTATAAAACACAAAATTTACTTCATATAACAGCACCAATTTTTTTAAAGGACATAATATTATACTACTAGTTCAGCCATAAATAAGCACCAAAAATACAACCATAATGTGTGAAAAAATAATAAATATACCAGCTAGGTGTCACACATACATATAAAAATAAGTAAAACAGTATTAAGCACAACAAAACATAAATCCTTACCTTTCAGCTTTAATGACTATAAAACAATACATACATAGCTGTGTGTGTGTATGTGCGTGCGCGCGCGCACTTCTCTACATGGCATCACTGTCACCAGTCTTAATCTCACACAAATGCACCACAACCTTCAAAACAATGCACAAGAAAAACAAGAAATTGAAAAGCAAGGAAAAATAAAACTCACAGTTGGTTGGTTGTTTGGTTTGGTGTTTTATGATGCAAAGCAACTAGTCTATATGCACCAAATATTCAGAAAAAATTAAAATTATTAAAATTCATAAAAATAAATTAGAGGTAAAAAAAAAAAGTTTAATTTTTGAATTAAAAACTTAAACAGCATTAAATCCAACGTTTATATCTAGTCTACAGAGGTAAGAGAAAAACTACAGTAATACAATTTGCACAGGACTTTCTGTAGCATAACTGTAATTATCACAACTCACCAGGATAACTAACAGGCAAGCTCAAAAATCAGCAATAGTCACATAAAGTTAGCCTTTCCAGTCCTAGTTTCAAAGTTTTTTGACGTCAGGGCCATTTTCAAAAAGTAAAGTAATACAAGTTTTAAAATACTTGTAGCAAAATTTTAATTATAACTTGCCAGGATGACTAAAAGGTAGTTCAAATATCAGTGTTAGACACTTGAAGCTGGCCTTTCCAATCCTGGTTGCAAGTTATTTGATTTTACAACCATTTTCATAAAGCAGAGTAATAAAAGTTTTAAAAGACTTGCAGCAAAATTTTAATTATTAAATGCCAGCATAACTAAGGGGTAGTTCAAATAGCAGCATTAGTCACCTGAAGTTGGTTTTCCAGCCCTGGTTTCGAGTTATTTGATGTTATGGCCATTTTTTAAATTTCAAAGTGAAGTAAATGTACTTTAATTCTAAAAAGGGAATCACATTAAAAAAGGTCTAATTTATAAATTAAAAAACTTAAATAGCATTAAAAAATCAATGGCCTTTAAAAACCTGAAAACATTTCCAAGGTGGATAGTGTCACCATTGCCAATAACACCAATGTTATGGATAAAACCTTTGAACATACTATGTTTAAAATGGTTCAGTCATTGAGAGTCATAATAATGGCAAGGCAGTAAAATGTAGCTTATTGTGATCCAAATGTCACACAGACAACACATTGGTGCATCAGTCTCAGATAAAAAAATAGTTTGCTGTGGTCCACTTCAGTAAAAGATTGGGGGCAGTCTGTAGCTATTGCTCAATATATCTCATGTTTGACAACTGATGTGAGATGTGAAAGTCATTGACAGAGCCTGTTTTCAACAGTAAGAGGGAATTGTTCAGTGATGGCATTGATGGTATTAACGTTTATACTGAAAAGTGTGACACTCAAAACACAGCCCTGAAGGACTCCAAGTTCCTGTAGAAAAGAATAGGAAAGTGTTGAACCCACACAAACTTAAAATCACCTGTCTATTAAAAAATTAATAAAAATGGACAAATAGCTATGCAACTCATATAAATAAAGGTCTTGCAAAATGTCATACCTCCATGTAGTACGATAATCCTTCTCAATATCAAAGAATATTAATACAAGATATCATATGAAAAAGGCTTCTCTGATGTTTCAAGTCAAATCAGGTGGCCCACAGTGAAGCGCAGTTGTCAGAACCCACACTGGGTGGGTGAGAAGGCGTTGTTTGATTTGAGAAACCAAAGAAGACAAGCATTAACCATCCTCTCTAAGGTCTTACAGAAACAGCTCTTCAAAGCAATTGGACAGTATTTTAAAGGAATCTTGAAATCCTTCCAAGGCTTAGAGAAAGGTAAGATAATAGCCAAATGCCAAGCATCAAAAAAAATATTTTCCTGCTAGATATTGTTAAAATCAATCAGAAGAACAACAAGAGAAGCAGGAGATAGATGGCACACATTGCGTAGTGTACATCATCAGGTCCAACAAATGTACTGCAAAACCAATGAAGGGCCAGTTTTAGTTCTACCAGTGTAAAAAGTCCATTATAATCACAGAGACAATCAGCTTAAAAGAAATGAAGAGATTGTTTTCCCCTTGTCTTGATGGTTAAGAAGGTGAAGGATTAAGCAGAAGTGCTAGATACCTGGCAAAAGCTTTCACCTAAAGTATCAGCTACTTTCTGCCATTAGAGAGCATGATCAAAAGGGAGACAGAATTATACTGTCCACTGACCTTTCGAAACTTGCCCCATATGATTTTGGAACTGGTAATAGAAGATATGCTTGTTGTGAACTAAATCCAACATTCCTTCTGGCTTTGACATCTTATCAATCAAGCATGTGCATGTGCTTGCTGGAAAGCAATGCAGTTTGAGAGCGTGGGATACCAATAAAAAGTACCCCAGGCCTATTTTAGAGCCATTCGTGCCATGTGGCAGGCAGGATTCTACCACGGAGTGTTTAGGTTTCAGGAATACTGTATAATACAGTCAGTTACCGCTGCCACAGAAGTCGTCTATTGACAACTTACAGACAATGGTAGGATCAAGTTCTGTGACAGCAGTGTAAGAGGGCCATTTTGTTTGATCTAGCTTCCACAGGGGCATGCAGGTTGGGTGGCATTGACCACAGCCAGTCTCTCTCAAGATTATAAGAAAATGATCACTGCATTATGGTTTATTATCAACCCTACAAGAAAAATGGGAGAATGGTGAAGGGGAGCAAACTGAGAGATCAAGAGCAGTAAAGAACTGACTAAGTGCATGAAAATAAGTGAAAGAACTAGTATTGAAAAGTGAAAGGCTGTGATCAGAAAGTACACGCTCGATAGAGCAACCCCTCCCATCAATATCAGCACTTCCCCATAGGAGATTATGTCCATTAAAATCCCCAAGGATTAAAAGTGAGATGGCAACTGTTCATGAGGGCATCAAAGTCTGATTAATCATGGGTCTCTCCAGGCAACAGGTAGAGAGAACAAACAGTGATAGTACGACCAAAGGAAACACGGATGGTCACAGTCTCCAAGGGTGTGTCAAGTGGCAAAGACAGGGTGAGCACATGCTGATCAACCAACAATGCCAACCCTCCAGGCATTCATCTGTCACACAGACTGTCATTTCTGTGCAAAGAAAACTGTCAAAATATACATGCAAAAACAGCTGGTTTGGGTTGAGAAAATATTTCACCGAGAAGAGCAAACAATGTTTCGACCTTCTTCGGTTATCATCAGGTTCACAAAGAAAGAGGTAACTGACCTGAAGCTGACCACATGTTTGAAAGGGGTTGTGTAACTCAGTGTCGGAATGTAGATGGCGGTGTCAGATGTTTGAATATATAATTTTATTTATTTTATTATATTACTATAGGTTTAAAGGCATTCCTTTATATTGGTTTATTTTGGGTTTCAGACACGAACAAATTTAAACCAATACACACAAATTCAACAAAGACACACAAGACGCAACTGAACAAATTACTACTACATATGAAAAAAGCCAACACAATTTCACAAACACTTTATTCCTACCTACGTAAAACCGACTCATGCACACCACAAATATACGGCATCCCCAAACCTCATTAACCAGATTGTCCATTACGACCAATGATGTCCACATATGAATCGTTTAATTACAATCTTGGTAAGTACATAGCATGGGCATTCTCCAAATATGTAACATCAGCCAGCTCATTCAAAGACTTTTAATTTCAAGTCTAATCTAAATCAACTTAATCATAAAGCCTTAATGGCCAGTTTTGATGTTATATCCCTCTTTACAGAAGTCCCAACCACTGAAGCTTGCAAGATAGCCTTAGAACTCTATCCGAGACCCAAACCCAACAATAGACATTCCCAGCAACCAATTAGCAACCCTCATGGAATTCACCACGATGAAGATAAACTTCATATTCGACAACCAAAACTATATACAAACAAATGGCCTGAGCATGGGCAACCCAGTATCACCAGTTCTAGCTAATATTTTTATGACACAAGTTGAAACACAAGCAATTAACAGAGCATTACATCCACTACTATACTGGTACAGACATGTAGATGACACGGTTGTGGGATTCAAATCTACAGAACACATACTTAATTTTTTCAATCACATTAACTCTATACATCCCAACATTAACTTCACATGTGAACAGGAAGAAAGCAATCAAATATCATTTCTTAACCTCAAAATTATAAGAACTGACACACAATTTAAAACAGAAATCCACTGAAAAAAATCACCCATACTGGACTATACGTTCCTTGGGACTCAGCACATGAATTTATTCCCTGTTCAATATTCAAAATGAGATAGTCTTTTTTGTCCAATAGAAGAATAAGTTTTGATTTGACGTAAAGCAGACAATGATCTTTCACCTGAACAAGATGTGGCTGAAACAGTGCTAAATATTTGTGCCAAATGAAAATAAGTTAGAAGGAGTTGAGAGATGCTATTTTCATAAATTCATTTTAACAAATTGTTTCCTAAAGCAAATGGGAATTTTGTTTTTTTTTCATCAAGAAGACCAAACACTATCTTTCTTTCTGAAGAAAACTGATTCTCATTCAGTGCATAAAAGTCACAAAGAAACGAGACATCATCTGTAGCATCTTCGTTTTATGGTTGGGTTATGACAGAAGTGAGACCGCAAAGAATATTTTAATCATTTTCATCAAAACTAAACAATTTGCTCTTTAAAAGCTTTAGCAGTAGGATAGAAAACAGCATCTCTTGCATAAGAGGTAGGACTTATCATAATCTGTTGTAGCAGATGCAAATCCAACTTCAAAGGCACATTCTGTCAGTAACTACTGATGAGAAATGGTCCGTTCTTTGAAACTAGTATCTTGTTCTTCCTGAATTATTTTTTTTGTTATGTCTTTCATCAGATGGCTTCAAAAATTTTTTGTTTCTTGTGATTTAAGGTTGTTTCCTGTCACATCAACAAATTTTCTCACCAAAAAGACATCCATTTTTTCTAGTTGAAGGTCAATTGACAAAGATGAAGTTCCACTTAAAATTTTTCCTAAGACTAGGAAAGTGAAAATGAATAGTAAGTCATAGTTTGAAACTAAAAGGCGTTTATTCATAGTCAGAGTGCTGGAATAATTTGAAACAATTTTAACAATATTCAATGCATTTTCTCAAGGCCGTTGCTGCAGCAGGTCTCACTCTGAGACTGAAATATGACTTTCTCTCTGCAACTTTTGTAAACTTCCAAATAAATTTGGTGATGCTTCAAACTTCCCTTAACAAAAGAATAAATTGACTGTATTGTTCCAATAGATTCTTAGTGACTGAGCTTTCTTTAGGTTTTTTGTTTGTTTTTTATTAACAGCAAGATTAAGCAAATGACCAAAACAAATGGATATAAATTTATTTGGGACACAATTTTAATTACACTTTGAAGCTCAGCATATTCACCTTTCATGTTACTGGTGCTGCTGTATCATTGGCCAACTATCAAAGACAGATAGAAACTCTGTTACACTGAAGTTTCTGTAATAAATTCAAAAGGGCTTGTACTTTCATTCATTTTTTCAAGAAGAAGCCTAAAAGCTTTTCTTTGATGACACCTTCTGAAACATAGCAAAGGCAGAGAGAAAACTGCACATTGCAATTGACATCCATGGTTTCATTTTCAATGACAGAAATAAGAAACACTGGATTTTACTTTCTCAGAAAAAAAAATTTTTCTTAATTTATAGAGAATTACATTGATCATTGCATCATCTTGCTTGATCCACTATTCAACTGTTTACTGACATGCATGTGCTTACACTCCAGCTGTAAAGAATGAGTAAAGAAAAAATAAAAGTCAAATATTAATCTTGATATTCTTATAGTGATTTGTTGTCACTCTGACTTTTATTTCTTATCTATTACTTCCATATTTTCTTTTATTTCCTTCCTACCTTTTTTTTTCCCCTTTTAGTATGGTTTACTCTGAAGTGGGGGTCAAATAGCCCCCCTTGCCCCCATTCCCTGCAAGCATGCTGGAACTAAACATTGGAAGCCTCAATATTGAAGTATTATACAGAATATTTATTTCTGGTTAGAAATACAAATTTGAAGAATAAATTATCTGATGATGTATTTAGTGCAGCTATTGTTAATCTTTTTTGGGTGTTGGCTTCCACTGTAACCTTACTTAAATAAAGAAATAAAGTTCTAACTTGAACTAAAAATAGTCAATTTTTTTCATATCTTAAACTTGTCTTTTCTTTCTATCACCTTCATAATATCATGCAAATACATCAAATTTATTTTTGTCTGATGTTCTTCTTTACTTAAATATGCTGTGAAGTGAAATAATGGTTACATCCAATTTATTAGAATGGGCAACCTCCAAAAAAATGATACTTTGAGTAATTTCATTTATGCACTAGAAATCTTTACAATCAATAACAAAATCCTTTCACTGCATGTCTATTAATAGTGTTAAAAATGTTTTTTTAGATATGAATTTATATGCAAGTTATACTTATGAAAATACCTGACTTTTATTACAATTTCTGTATCTTAAGAATGACCTCTGTGAGCCAAATGGCTTTCTGTTATATCATTGACTTGTACAGTTTAAAAGAACAGAAAGCAAGATACATGTTCAGCTAATTATCTGAAGACTTCTCAAAGCTGAGATATATGCAAAAACATCACATCACAGGGTTAGATATTTTCAATTTAAAGCCAGACATGTCCATTAAAAAATCAAGTTTGACCAGCACTTTCCCACCTATCCCCAGACATCGTGACCAGTGAGCATATTCCTAGCATATCAGACACAAATACATCGTCCTCTCAAAAATAAGTGAGGCAAAAGCTGTGAATGTATAGTCCAAAGATTTTACTTAAAAGTATATTCTATAATGAGGGGAAAATAACTTGCAAAATTAAAGATTTAATTTAAAACAAAAAAAATTAAATTTTAATAAACAGTCGTAAACATTCACAAAATGCGCTTTTTAGGTTCCCTTATCTGTGCTGTCCCAGATAATCACGTGACTGCCAAACATTCACGACAATCTGACCATAGCATCTGATAGTAAAAAAATGGGAAAGTCTCACAATCTATTTCAGTTTGGCTTCATGAACAATGCTAATGAATCAGAAGCCAATACAATGGAACCCCGAGTGAAAAAACCCAAGTGTCAGAGCAAAAACTGTTACTGCTAGTACTGGCGCTAAGCCTACTTGTCGTTTCCAGGATGAATGGAATAGAGGCCAACCATGGCTGGAGAATAATAATGCTACCGGACTGATGTTTTGCTCAATTTGTCAGGAATATGACCAAAGTAGTGGAATGCAGAAGAACACCTTCACAACAGCATCTTCCAACTTGAGAGCAAGTGCTGTTAAGGAGCATGAAAATAGTTGTGCCCACAGTCTAAGTTGTCAAGCTAATACAGCAAAGAGAAACACCTGATTTAACTCCCATGATGAAAGAATTGAGCAAACTTAACCAGACTGAGAAAGATTGTTTGCTTGTGATATTCAGGACTGCCCTTTATATGGCTTTGAATGCCAAACCATTCGGCAATTTTCAAGAGCTTCTGTTGCTGCAGGAGCACAACTTAACAAAACATTATGCCAATGACAAACAAGTAGTTATCTTTACAAAATATACTGCAGAAACAATTAGAATTAATGTCAGATTTCATCTGCACACCTCATTATTCATTGACATTATGACTGATAGCTCAACAGACACTACCAACATTGAGCAGGAGATAGTCTATGTAAGAAACATGGACAGTGACAGTTACCCAGTAACTCACTTCCTGTATCTGCAGTCAGTTGAAAAGGCTGATTCTGAACACTTGCTACAAGCACTTAGTTCAGGTAAAGGTTTCTTAATACCTGGGATGAGAATTTTCTGGATTTATCCTGAATTCCTAATTAAGAAAAATTAAAATGGACAATATTTCATGTACATTTGTATTTTAATTCAGGTTTACATAGTCATTCCATTATTAATATACAACAGTGAAAACTCAAGCATTTTCAACTGATTTAAACCAAGAAGAACCATGTATTTACCACTGACAGAATTGGAGCTTAACCTAGCAAAACTAGTGTAACAGATGATGCAGCAATCGAATTTTCCAAAGTACAAATTTACATTTTGTATTGTTTTTTTACAAAAAGTAACTAATATTGGGGTACTAATTTTTTGTACTTGCAGCATTGTCCATATGTGGCAAGTTTCCCAACTGGCTTGAATCATTGTGTCTGATAGCTGATGGGGCAACTGTCAATTTTGGCACAAATGAAGGACTTGTCAACAGATTGAAGGCACAAAAACCTTATTTGATAGGGATCCACTGTGTTAGTCACAGATTGGAATTTTTTTTAAAATCTTACAGCCAGCCTGTATCATTTGTATAGTTAAGATTTCTCTTCAATTCACTTAAATTTACTGCTTCCATGACATCTGAAGCCAACAACCCTGTTACAAAAATAAAACTCCGTTGGAAATCACTCCCATTACAACCATATTTATATTTATTCTCTCTAGTCCAATTATTCTCACTGTTAAATATGAAAAAAATGATGCATTAACACTGTCAATTCCCTTTATAATGCTAAACACCTCAATCAGACCTTCCATCTATTCTTTTTTAAGACAAAACAATTTGAGAGATTTCAACCTCTCCTTGTATGACTTCTCCATCCTAGGCACCATTCTAGTAACCCTCCTATGAATCCTTTCCAAAAATTCAATGTCTTTCCTAAAGTACTATACAATTCCAAACAATAGTGTAAGGTGGAGTAATTGCAAATTTCTAGTAATAATAAAAACGCAGTGCTGAATAGTACAGGATGGAAAAAGAAGGGTTTTTTTTCTCCATACTTCATGTGCATTATGTTTGTGTTCTCCTCCTAATGCTAATGGTGGTGGCAGTGTTGATACTACCACATTTATTTACATGAAGTAGAAAATGAAACAGAAGTGACATCTGTCTTTAAACAAGTTTATCTGAAGCATTTCTGGCTAAATTTGAATCTTCACTGATGATAAAATAAACAATGTAATGTCGATTTTATCACCCATCTTAGCCAACTTGTGAGTTACGGACTGGTAACTTGTCAATTTCCCTTACGTTCAGCAGAAACTTGTAATTATAGTTTCAAATAGTCCAAAGATAATAATGCTGCTTCATGACATAGCTCTTGACAAGTCACAGAGTACTGCAATTAAACGGTCAAGCCCACACTTGCTTGACTTGCAATGACTAACGTGGTAGTACTCACTTGCGTATTCGGAAGTAAAGCTAGGTAGCCAACACTTCTCTCAAGTAAGCAAAATCAGATTTCTCTGCTTTGTCAGCCAAAATTTAATAATCATATAGTCCCTAATAACTATAGTACAGGGTGGAAAAGTACCTAAAAATACTGACAAAATATTACCATAAAACATCAACTGTTTAATAAGTCTACTTGTCATGGAAACTTAAAATATAAACTGTAAAAGTTCTGTTTGGTCAATGTTGCCACTTTAGCTTAACTGCATCTAAAATAACAAAAATGAAAAACAAAACTATGGAAACCAAACTTATCGTGAATTCTCTTTCAAATGGTGAAGTCAAATAAATTACTTTCCAATATCAAACTCTCAAATACTGCTCAGAATTACCTATTCCAAGCTTTAGTTATAATAAAAATCTTAAATAAATAAAATACTCTTCAATTCTTACTTTATTCTTCTTTGGTACTTGCATTTCTGAGACCTACCTATATTATAGTGACTAAACTTAAAACTTAGAAGTAAACTTGTTAATAGCAGAGATAGCATTTGGCCTGAAGACTAAATGTTATGTATGCTATTAACATTTTTACTTTTAAATCTTTTAAGCTCAGACACCATTTAACAAAGTATACACCAAGAATGTCTGAATTTAGATTGGAAAAATATCCAATTTGGATATAAAAATACTTGTACTGTAAAACCAAATATCCTAATTCTAATATTTGCAAGTTAAAATTGTTAGCTATCTTTTATAACAGTAATTCTATTAGGCCTATAGCAGAATTTAACTTTGAACTGTAGCAATAAAAAACATACTCGTAAGAATGCAGCCTCTTAAGTTTGAGGCCTAAATGGCACTAAAAAGAATCTTTCATTATCTAAAGTAAGAATATGTCCAGTGTAGATTTAGAAAAAAAAGGATGCTTAAATTATATTGATATAAACAATGCCATTGAGGTGTGCTCTTCTTACTATGTATATCAAAACCCAGTTTCCAGCAGTAGAAGTCTGCAGACATACCACTGTTCCATGAGGGGCTATAAACTATTCTTAATCTGGATTTTAAACAGAGGCCTAAAAGATTTCAATTCTCACAAACTTAAGACCATTGTACAGGTAGAAACACTCATTAAGCCTAGTCTAACATTACTAAAATTATAAAATTGGGTGATCAACACACATCATATCAAATATATGAGTATCTGCAATAGTGAAGAATATTACCATAAATCTTAACACAAAAAGTACAAAAAGGTTAACTTTTATATCTTACTCCAAGTAACCATGAGAAAAAGTTAGATGGTTAATCCAAAGTAAATTGAAAATATGTCAATGAAGTTCACACCATTTGTTAATTTATCATTCAAGAGTACTGGAAAAGATATGTTCCAAATAATAAATAGAAGATTTATAAATCTTAATAACCAAAAAACATGAGCTTACAAGGACTGAAAATTCAAGTTAAGATTGTGCAGTTTAAAGAAGTAAATAAGTCATCTACCATACTTTAACCCTTTGCAATGGGTTTGGTATAACATACACAAGTTCATCTACAGATTTGCACACATTAAGTACTTACATTGTAGCTTTTGAAACAGCATGTGCATCTTCACAAAATTTGGTAATCTTTACTAAGTCTACAAGTATTTGATATTTAAAAAAACAAAATTTTAATGAAATATTTTTACTGAAGATTTGTTTGTGAAAAGTCTTTTTTGTTACTAGTCTGAGTGCAAAGTGATTTCATGTTATGATTAAAAACTATTCTTCATTCCAAAAAATTCAAATATTATTTATGTAATATCTAAAACATGCTAAATACAATTCAAACTTTGAACTTGCTACACAGTAAGACTGTATATTTTATGTTATTTTCTATAATCTATGTGGGGGGCTGTTACTTGACCAACCTTATAGCCATCATAAAAAAACTTAAGAAATAATTACAAATTATGCAATATTTCATGCTATAACAACTATATATAACAAAAATACAGATGTTTAATTTGGATAGTGTGGGTCTTATAATGCTATATATTTATTATTTTTTACTATACTAACCTTTAGTCATAACTAACATTACATAACTTCCATTGACACACTGCATATGCACTCAAATTATGTATCCAGTAATATAAAACAGTCACATTTCACTTATTATACATATGTATATATATTATTACTATTTAGAAATAAATTAAACTATTTCTTGAAATATATAACAATAAATCAAGAAATAAAGTAAATAATTATATTTTCTCATTGCGATCTTTGTACCCGATTGCAACTGGAATAAAGGTGCCAAGTCTTAAAATTTTGCACATAGAAGATAATTTTTTTTGTTTTATATACATAGTGGAATAACTAAAAAATAATAACATAAAATTGAAACCACAGAATTCCAATAAAATTTATTAAGCTTTGTAACTAAGATGTATTTAGATTTTTAAAACTATAATACTTCAAGCAGAATAAAAATGTATCTCCTTGAAAACTTAGATCAAAAGAATGTAGTTGCCTTTCCACAGATTAAAATGGCTGAGAAAACTACAAAGGGGACATGCTAAACTGATTTGGTTATTCACATCATATCTTGAAGTAACTTCACACAGAACCATTTCCAAAAACAGATAGAAATGAATGGAATCACTTGATTCAATACACAAGCCATATCTCAGCAAAATAACAAGATAGTAGATTCTTTTACATTCCAGTTTAATATTAGGTTTGGAGTTCCTAATTTGCACAAAACTATCGATTTAATATTTTGAAATCATAAACACCTAATTTTAAACAGTGCTGCATTTAACAGCATGTTTACCACCCATGTGACTCACTATAGTCTATATTTAGGTGAGTTCTTTTAATATTTAATTTTAAAGTAAGAAACTAATTCATATATAATATTAAAGTTTGAATTATAATCTACAATTTGATTCCAAACTTATTGACATAAATTTGTAAAATAGTTGTTCAATAAACTTTTAAATGCAACGTCAAGAAATGTGATGTCATAGCCTTTAACCTATGATCCATACTGAAATAGTAAATAACAATTATGATAAAAAAATATATGAAAATCTTACTATTTGATCAAGTCACCACATTCATATTGAAAGGCATTTGTGCTTATAATAAGTGAAAAAAGTATAACAAAACCTTATTAAGGAAAATAAAAATACAATAAACTGTAATTCTTCAACAAGTGTTTTTACTTATGAAAATAACATTTCCAAACAGACCAGTTTTTGTAAAGGAAAGGAAAATTTTAATTAAAATTCTCAAAATATATTGAAGTATCCATTTTAAAAAATTATGGATAACTCCTAGGATAATAAGACCACCCATGACAAGGTTTCTCTCAAAACCTTCAAGAAACTTAAAGAGTGAATTGGTGCTTTTTATTCTTAAGTCTTTTAACATCAGAAAAATTTCTAACAATAGATGCCTACATTAGTCTTTTTTCAATAATAAAGATCTAAATATCGATAAAACAATAGACTGAATAGTCTGACTTCTCTCAGTACCATGATATTGGGATCTGTTGACAGAAGTAACTTAAAAGAGCATTTCAAAAGTGCATGCATGTATAAAATAAACCTGCATCACATTTTTAAGAAGGTCTCGTTTGTTGTCATGAATTTCAAGGAGAATTTGATAAAGAGCCCCACATGAAATTATTACATTGAATGAATGAGTGATCAGATGGAATGCTAAAAACTTGGCAGAAAAGTGACTATGTTAAAAGCAGTTACGATGAACAATTTTTCAAACAGGATCAGGAGACAAGAGAAGTCCCTCACAGATTTACTTTAGAATCTTTATTTCTGTCAGTTGTTTTTTTTGGGGGGGAAAGAAATATTTTTAAATTTTTCAATGAAACTAATATGTTAGAAACCACACATTCATAGGAGAATGCTTCACTTGTTTAAAAGGACCTTTCATATTTTTATGCAAGAGAATCACTGATTTTTTAGGGAGAAAAAAATGATACAAATGTAATTGAATATAAAACCCAAAATCATACTAAGTGTTTAACTGCAAAGATAAGAGAATACTAGTTAATGGCTCTAAAGATTTGAATGTTCAGTTAAAGAGCAAAAACATTATTCTCACATTGTACAGGATTATGGTGTAGCTTCTTTTAAAGTATTGTACATAATTTTTTCTTTATCAAAGTAATAATACTGACGTGTTAAAATTAAAAGAGGTTTATAAATGTTTAAATAACATACAGACATGAAACAATTATAGTCTTAAGGCTGCTCTTACACATCCACTCATGAGAAAAGTAAATATTTAAGAACTTTTTTTTTTTATTTTTAAGGAAATGACTGATTCCCTTTTAAGTGCCTGGAAAGCACTGGCCTCCAGTACTCTCACTGGAACTCATTCCATAAGTCCATCACCCTCTTTGAAAAATACAGCTACACTAGTTTGTTTTTTCAATCTTAAAACTATTATACATGTCAGTGATGTAGCTGGTAGGGGGGAGCAAGGGAGTACATCTGTCCATGGGTAAAAAAAATCATGTTGATAAGCTTACCACTAACCCCTTTTTGTGCAAGTTCCAGTATCTTTAAGAGATTTTAACTTGTTCCTATAACATAATCCTTTACCTCAAGAGCCATCATAACGGAACCTCTCAAGCCTTTCCAATGACAAATCAACACCCTTTTTCAGATCAGACCAAAACTGTATACAATATTTAAAGTAAGAACAAACTGGTAATTTGTATAAAGATAACACTATTTTGACTTGTAACCATTATGTCTATAAACATACAAGCCTATAATTCTATAATACTACTTTAACAAGGCCTTTTTCTTTGGTGATGCTATTCAGTTATTTCCCATTTATATTAAGCACAGGATCCAAATTATGACAACCAAAATACATTACCATGCACTTACTATAATCAGAGAGCATTTACCAAATGTTTGTCTGCCTTTCTTTATTTCTACAGTTGAAAAATTAGAGACCTGATTCAGTTTCATTTGTTAGAAGTTTGGACTATTTCTATGGATGGTATCTTGTAGTGGTGGAAAGTAAAATCAAACAAGTTTCAATACTTCAGAGTAAGTTTTATTTTCGTAAACTAGCTACAAGATCATTTCTCACCAATTATCATTTAGTTAAAGTCACAAACTTGCTCAATAATTGACTGATAATGTGATGTTAGAGTATTTTTACAGTTCTAAGGCAATGGTATACATACATATAAAAGGCAAAATTCAACTTGTATTTTTAATAAAAAGCATCCTATAACCTTGTTTTTTATATTGTAATATTCTATTTACATTATTTTTTAGTTGTAATTAATACACTTAAAATCTACCTCATGTTTCTGCTCCATCCAACCCTCAAATATACTATATATATGGAAGGACAAAAAATGTTACAATATAAATGAATGCTGGTATTGAATTAAAAGCCTTGTCGATTCTGCATACAACAAATGTAATAATGTACTGTTTTTCTTTCACTAAAAAGTCCTTATAAAATAATTCCAGTGTGCTCAAAACCAAGAATAATTGTTTGTGCCTGAGACAGTACCACTAGTACTAGCTGCAACTTTCTAATGATTCAAACTGAAACTTTAGGTTGTCTTTAAATCAAAAGAAAAAAAAGACTGCAAAATGCTTACCTCTCATTTAGTTGTTCTTCATTTCCAGGTAATGGGTGAATTACAAAATGAATTGACGTCATTCTTTCCGTTTTGTCAACTTCATAAATTAAATCATACAATATAGTCTATTACTTCTCTCTCCTGAGCTGTGTACCTCACGTTTTATTACCTAAACGTAAAATTATTCAGTTTTCAAAACGTGACTGGACAACTTCTACTAGTAGTAGTACAAGTATTAATTACTTTAGACTTATTTTCAGTTACAATAGTACTGCAAACTTTTCTCAACAGGTTCTAGACCACACTAACAGGTTACATTTATACTGTATAAAACAAATTAATATAATACGTTATACTACTTACAAACTTTTAAGTTAAACTCTTGTTGGCAGTTCAATGTGAAGCCCACTAAATGAACGAGTATCAAAACGATAACTTGTTACCATGGTTAATAACTCACAATCTTCCAAAAACAAGTGTCTTAACGTTATAGTTTAGTTTATTATTTCTAAGAGAAAAAGTCGTATATGCATTTACTAAAATATTGACTAAAAATATAAAGTAGGCTTAACTAAGTCGTCAACTGGATAGTGTCTAACTACTAGTGATACCGTAATGTAATTTCAATATAACAAGTCTATAAGCCTAACGTACTAGGTGCAACTTACAACTCTGCAAGCCGAGATCACATGGTACTTTGGTACTAGTAACTACGAAAAATAAAGCATTTTTAATGCAAAAGTTCACATTTAAGTTTCCAAGTATACAATAAAATATAAATAGATGAAAACGTATATCTTTCTTTTAACTAATTACAAAGAACAACAGGATGTTTCCTTAACGTTTGATAAGTTATATATAACACCTTTCAACTCCCTCGAAACACAGTAAAACGCTAAAGAACACTATTTCGGAGGCAGCATCATCACAATAGTAGCGTATGCGACCAACACGCCTTAATTAACACCGTCTTGACGCCTAACATTTTAATATTTTTATTTTTTAATATAGACCAAATATGTCCGTACTGTATGATAACAGTTGTGACTTTTAAAAATGACAGAAAAATAAGAAAATATAAAATTCTATATTTTCTACAAAATTAATTTTTCGAGTAAAATATTAATTAAAAATAAGTTTAGAAAACCTTCGTGTATAGCAGACATGAATAGTGTGTTCTTCTTTAAATTGTTGTTGTTTTGAATTAAGCACAAAGCTACACAATGGGCTATCTGTGCTCTGCCCACCACGGGTATCGAAACCCGGATTTTAGCGTGTAAGTCCGCAGACATACCGCTGAGCCATTGGGGGGCTCTTCTTTAAAAGACTAGAAAATTCCAGACTTTTCATGCATAAAATTACCCGTATGTAATGTACAACATTAATAAAGAAAACAAGTGGCAAAATCCTCATTGTCTTGACCTCCTAGTGACCCAGTGGTATATTTGCCGGACTTACAACGCTAAAAACCGGGTTTCGATACCAGTGGTGGGCAGAGCACAGATAACCCTTTGCCCCTCGCTAGTACAGCAGCATGTCTCCGGATTTACAATGCTAAAATCAGGGGTTCGATTCCCCTCGGTGGGCTCAACAGATAGCCCGATGTGGCTTTGCTATAAGAAAACACACACTCCCTGTCTTGTTACTTATTGTTTGAAGTGATTCATCTACATTATCAAGTGACATTCTTCTAAGAAATATTTTTTACGGATACTATGTAAAAATAAACAGTAATCTTTTATAATGGCAGATCAAGTAATAATTTAGTCATAATACCTCATTATTTTATGATAGGAATGACAAATCATGCTATAAGTAGCACACCTCCCTTAATAAAATTGTGTAATTGTTTCTTGTTTATTTGGTAGTTAGGCAAAAATACATTTTTTTTCTTACTTATTTCATCGCCAGCCCGGCATGGACAGCTGGTTAAGGCACTCGACTCCTAATCGGAGAGTAGTGAGTTTGAATCTCCACAATGCCAAACATTCTCGCCCTTTCAACCGTAGGGGCATTTTAATGTGCTCGTTAATCCAACTATTTTTTTGTAAAAGAGTAGCCCAAAAGTTGGTGGTGGGTAGTTATGACCAGCAGCATTTCTTCTTGTCTTACAGTGATAAATTATGGACGTCCAGTGCAGATAGCCCTCGTGTAGCTTTTATGATTTTCGAAACAAACAAACAGATAACAATCATTAGATTCTTGGATAAGATACCTGAATAAGCCACATTTCATACGAAAACTTTGACTAAACTGTCCACAAGCCTTCATTGCTTATTTTCTCTTCCTATGAATGGAATATTGTTACGAGGTTACTAATTTAAGCTATATAAAAAAATTCTTTTGCTATTTACTTTCCACAGTAAAATAAAATTAATAATTTTTTTAAAGCCAGAATACCTTCGAAATTTCTAAAATCTATGTCATTTTTGTTCACATCAGTTTAACTCCACCACTGTCAAGTAAACTTGAACATTCCATTTTGAGGCCAACAAATTTATGTTCTTGAGATTGAATATAAATATGGTTGTCGAATGCTTTCCCATAATATATCACGAAATAGAAATGTTAAGTGCTTTTCACAATCTATACGGAAATGTAGTTGCTGATTTATCTGAAATAACATTGTTTCACCAAATACAGTGTTTTCACAAATCAATCTTCAAGAGGTCTAAGAAGGGTAAAACCAACACCCTGAAAAACAATCAGTATTTAACATTTTTAGATTCATAAATCTTTATTCGCCTGTGTTACCAATGACGTTAGCTAACATAACAAAATGGACTTATTAGTTCAAAGCAACTTGACAAGTTCACTAAAATACATTGACTGATTTCACTTTCTGTGTTTAAAGACAAAACTATATGTGCTATATCCTTGATTATATTTCAACTCAATTTCTGACTACAATCCGAGTTATATTATAATCCTCCAGTGACTCAGCAGTGAGTCTGTGGCTTGTAACGCTAAAAAAACAGATTGCAATATTCGAGATTGGCACAATACATATAGCCTGCTCTGTAAACTTGTGCTTAATAACCTAATAACAGATGAACAAACAAAACATTTACAATCTAGTATCAAATTTTCTATCAATGTTAACTTAGAATTTTCTAGGCATTCTACGCCATGTAGCTGCAACTGCAACATTGATACTAAAAATATTGCTTATAGCAGTATGTTGCTCTCAGGTTACTCAGCGGTAAGAACAGGGCCCTTTAATACTAAATATCGGGTTTTTATACCTCCGTTGAAAAGAGTATACACAACTTCCTGTGTAGTTTTGTGCTTAATAAACAAACATTTACATGTTTCAAAATGAAAATTAAATTCTCTTTTTCCTGTTTAAATAAATGAACATAATTTATTTTTCAAACGCATTTGCTTCATCAAGTACTGTTTCCCAGTGGCACAGCGATGTCTGCTGATTTATACAACTAGAAACCAATTTTCGATAGCCGTGGTGGGCAGAGCTTTGTGCATAATAAAATAAACAAATTTTAAGTGTTGTACTGAACCTACGTGCAAATTAAGCTGTGAAAAGGTTGTGTGACGAACAGGGTCGTAAATTTTTTACACCCGATGGGGGAGATGATTTTTTGCAACCACTTATGTGGACTGTTCATTTTGCAAATTGGTAATCTCTGATTACGTGAACCTGAAAGCTGTACATTTCAGCTACTAAAAAAGCCTAATATGTAATTTGATTGGTAAGAAACACGAGAATCACAAGAAGAAACATACAATTTGTGGGCTTGTGATGCAATAAAACAATTCAACAAACCAAACTGTAGGGGGGGTGCTTGTATGCACCATACCCCCACCTAAAATAAATGGGGGGATGTATCCCACCCATACCCCCAGGATCTATGCCCCTAGTGATGAGTATCACGCACGTGTCTGTCCTTCAACAAGTTAGAATATCTAAATGACAAAGAGAAAATCTTACCAGAAATAATACTACCTTTAGATTTAAAAAGCTTATGATTATTACTTCTCACATTGAAGTCACGATTAACAGTACTAATTACAAATTAAATAATTCTTTAACAAATAACTCTTTTGCAAAAGTCTAAATCTTTGATAACTTAATTTTAAGGAGAGGTAACATTCTGCAGGTACTTATGTAATGAGTACCAGAACTTGTTTTTTTAAAGCGGCTTTTTCGTGTTTTGTTATTTTATTTATATGAAGATTTTCTTTTCAAAAATAAGTCCACTTTACATAGCTGAGAACTTTTTTTTCTTGACGAATTTCACCACTGTTTTTAAGTTTGAATCAATTCTCGTGTCTTTCTAAGACCCCGAGAAAATCATTGAAGACGCTTATTTTAACTGAAATTTCTTTTGTAGATCAGATATCACATCTACAGCTATTCTTTGTATCCTTTCAAGTATATCGCTATATTTTCTAAAATAATGATTTGAAAACCTGGATCCTAAACTCCAAATGATACCTGCTCCGAGATTTGTATAAAATAGCATAGATCTTCAGGCTCTTATTACCTAAAAAACCCAACATTTTTTAACCTTAATGCATCTCCACTACATTTTCTTACTCGATTTATTTATCATTGTTTCGAAGTCTTCTAGTGAATCTGGCTTCCGTAAATTGGCTAGTAGACCTGGGGAAACTTGGCACAAACCCAGGAAACTTGGGCTCCCTGCCCGGCGCGGGACATTTCTTTTGTGGCCTGGCATGGCCGAGCGCGTTAAGGCGTGCGCTCGTAATCCGAGGGTCGCGGGTTCGCGCCCGCGTCGCGCTAAACATGCTCGCCCTCCCAGCCGTGGGGGTGTATAATGTGACGGTCAATCCCACTATTCGTTAGTAAAAGAGTAGCCCAAGAGTTGGCGGTGGGTGGTGATGACTAGCTGCCTTCCCTCTAGTCTTACACTGCTAAATTAGGGACGGCTAGCACAGATAGCCCTCGAGTAGCTTTGTGCGAAATTCCAAAAAAACAAACAAACAAACTGTAAATTAAAAAAATGAGTTGGGAGGGAATCTTGAACAGATATGGAAAGCATTTAGGTGAAAAATGATATGTGTACATATTTGAAGAATTTGAGAGTATGGCTTAATAAAGGTTTGAGAGATCACATCAGGAATAAATTAAAAGTTAAACTTACTGGAAATAATAAGAACTTGGAGGACTGTATGAAATCCAGACAACTAGTTAAAAAGGAAGTTGCTCACCAGTGTCACAGCATTATGTCTGCGGACTCACACCGCGAGAAACCGGGTTTTGATACCCTTGGTGAGCAGAGCACAGATAGGCCATAGTGTAGTTTTGCGCTTAATTTTGAAACAAAAAATATATTAAATGAGCAAAAACTTTATACGAAAGAGGGTTTATTGAGAGAGTTAACTCAAATAATTTTATTCTTTAAGTGTATATTGGGGATGAAGCCCTTAAAAATCACTGTAGGGAGCAGTTCTCGAAAGATTATGAAATGATAAACTTATTAAGTTGTACATTTCTTTCATTTTTACGAAATAAGACACAAGTATTATGTCTCAACCAGTAAATGTAATGTATTGGGAAAATACTGATGTAATAAATATCATATTAAGTTCTGAAATTGTGACAGAAAAGTTGGGAAACCTAAAAACTAATAAATTCCCTGGCCATCCAAATTTTATCCTGGAGTTTTAAACAAACTTAAATATTTTATTTGTGAACTGTTAGCTAATATTTTTCATAGGTTATCGAGTAGTGGAAAAGTACTGGAAAACTGGAAGTTGACTAATGTCAGTCCAATATTTAAAGGAGGCGATAAAAATTGCATCGGTAATTGGAAATGTTTTGGAGAGTGTGATTGAAGATATATTACAGAGTCACTTAAAGCTGTTTGATGAAAAATTAAAGAATCAGCATAGTTTCATTGAGGGAAAGTCTTGTTTAATAAATCTTTTGGCATTCTTTGAGTATTTTGCTGCAAGAGTTGATGAAAAAATACCGTGGATTTGGTTTAACTTGGTTTTCAAAAAGCGTTTGATAATATGCCTCACAAAAGACTTGTTACAAAATTTAAATCTGTGTGTGTGTGAGAAATGTTATTCAATTGGATAGAGAATTGGCTTAAAAGTAGAAATTATAAATAAGTAATAAACTGAGCTAGACCTGATTGGATCACAATAATAAGTGATGTGCCTCAAGGCTCTGTGCTGGGTCTTCTGCTGTTTGAAATACATATCAATGATACATTAACTAAAAAAATTGAAGTTTATAAATGACATTAAAATTTTTTGAGGTGGTTAATTGTATCAAAGATGCTGCAGACTTACGGGGAAATTTAAATCATTTGATGCATTGATCCAGCACGTAGCAAGACGGTGTATAGCTACACAGAACGTGAGGTGATGCATGTAAGTTTTCACAATTCAAACTGCTGTTAAAATGTAAATGGGAATATATTAAATACTGTGGTTAAAGAAATATATCTTAGTGTTGTGATCGGAAAATCACATAAGTCGTCTAAACAATGTATTGCAGTTAGAAATACGGCTAATAGGATTTTGGGTAGCATCTATAGATATATTTAATACAAGACAATGGATATTATTGCTCCAATGTATATATATATATATATATATATTTCTTGTAAGGCCTAATTTAGAGTACTATGTACAGTTTTGAACTCCCATCCTCAAGAAGGACGTTGAAATGTTGGAGAAGAGTCACTAGAATGATACCTAGAATAGTGGGATTGTTCTTTGAGGAGAGACAAAAATCTCTAAACTTGTTTTCTCTAGTAAGAAGAAGGGTTAGAGAGAATGTAATTGAAATGTTTAAGATTATTAAGGGTATAGACACTATATATTTATCAAACGTTTTGTGTTTAGAAGTGAAAAAAACAGGATAATGGGTCATAAATTTAAATTTTGACAGTATTACTTTTCAAAAATATGGTAGGCTTTTCGAATGAGCTGCCTTCAAAAAGGATGGAAGCAAAAAATTAACTGCGTTCAAGAAAAGATTGAACTAAAACATGAGTAGTCAGGTTTTATTAAAGTCGTGAGCTGAAAGGAACATTCTTGATGGTTTGTTTTTGAATTTCGTACAAAGCTACTCGACGGCTATCTGTGCTAGCCGTACCTAATTTAGCAGTGTAAGACTAGAGGGAAGGCAGCTAGTCATCACCACCCACCGCCAACTCTTGGGCTACTTTTTGCCAAGTAATAGTGGGATTGACCGAACATTATAACGCCCCCACGGCTGAAAGGGCGAGCATGTTTGGCGCGATTCGGGTGCGAACTCGCAACCTCAGTAACAGTAAGTTAATACAGTGAATAACTAAACAAAACATGTAACGCCAAAAATTCATTGTTTATATTCAGCCAACTTTAGTATTTTAAATTTATAGAGTAGGTTTATTAAATTGTTTTTGTAATGCCAAAGATTCATAATGTTTCATATGGTTCATTTGTGGCTGAGCTCTGAACATTTTAAATTTCATAGTTTTGATAACTCCTTAATTTGACAGTAGAGGACTTAATAGATCATGATTAATACGTTTTATGTTTGACGAAAGGAGTTACATAGTGAGGAGATTGTAATTTATTAGTTAAGTTAGCAAATTATAAAAAAAGCAAAACGAAAACACTGCTGGTGAGTATATCATAACGTTTTTTTATGTGTATGTATTTAGCATGTTGACATAAATGCATTGTAAATTAGAATTTTGAAAAAGCTATCATTAAAATAGTTTTAAATTAACTAATTATAAAGTACTATTTATTGTATAGTAAATATTACCATTGCTGGTACTAGGCTTAACTCAAAATATTTTAATTAAAGACTGGTCCAAGGCAGAAACTATTTATTAACCTATCAGTATGTGAATTTGTATCATACTCGTGTAAATACCGTGTCAGTTATTTACAAATTAACTATATGGATAATGGCACTATCCTCAAAATTAGTAACGAAGCTATCAGAAAACTGGCATTTCATGAACTTCAAGTATGACGGCAAAATGTATATATTTTACTATTACTGTCTTAATTATTTCTGCGGATAAGATTAAGATTTTATACGAATCTGGAATCATTTTTCTTTCCCTGAGCTTCTCCACTGCTTTTCTTGAAGGTTGGTTTTATACATAGGACTAATTACTTCAAGTGGATATGACAAATGGCCAAAGGTTGGAGCCAAGTGGAATATTTTAACAAATCAATGCAGTGATTAGTTTCATTATTAATTATTGAGAGATTCTTGTGTGAGATGTTCAAGTCACAAAAGATACCCATTTATAGGCTTTTGGCTTTGTAGTCTCCCAAAATTATTTACATTAAAATTCTTTATCACTTTCTTCTTTAGCTTCAAATGACACAGTCTTGGTGATTTTTTAAAAGTAATCTTAAATTTTTTGTCACATATCACTTGACTTAAAAGTAAAAAACAGTTATGGAACTATTTTGAATTGATCCAGGAAATAAGTTCCATTAAAAGCAAGGCAAAACAATCCATCTTTTCAATGTCCCTTATATTTTCTTGCATCAGCACTTTGAATTTGTTGAAATATTTAACTGCTAAACACTCTCAAAAAGTAAGGAAGACAATGCTGGACCATCAAACTTAAATCAAGTCAAAGTTGGAGATTTTTTCAAGTTCACAAAGTTGACTTTGTTCAGTAAAATGTAAACTGAAAATAATTGACTAGTGTGGAATTATTTATCAGGACTTGAGATTTTTATCAGTGGTAAATAGCCATTTTAAACTCTTTTAACTTTGTGGAAACAAACTTGTGTTCCAAGCAATTCAACAATTCACAAAAATATTTTTTCTTTTGTATAATGTTAAGTGCAATGGAATAAGGGATGCGTTATGCAGCATACTGGTACTTTGTCTTACAACTGACTATTGGACATCAAGTGCAGTATGGTCAGGGAACTTAACTCATAATCTGAGGGTTATGATGTGGTGGTCAGTTCCACTATTCATTGCAAAAAGAGTAGCCCAAGGGTTGGCAATGGGTGGTGATAACTAGCTGCCTTCCTTCTAGTCTTACACTGCTAAATTAGGGACAGCTAGTGCAGCTATGCTTGAAATCCAAAAACAAACCCTTGGTCATCAGTAAGAAGCAATGTGTACTTTGCAATCACAGTGCATGGTAGGGCTCCAGAGTGGGCGATCTTTTAATGTAACATCAGCAGTGCTTAGAATGGATTTTAATGGATTACTGTGTTTTACACCCACAATTCAGCTGGCAGTATATGCGTAACTTTTAAACTAGAACAATGACTAACATGCAAGCTAATGCATATTAACTTGCTAGTTTTCTTTGCAAATCCAGCCCTGCATGTTTTTCATTTCAGGAAAAACACAAAGAGAAGTACCCATTTATGTCATTTTGAAAAGTTATGACAGATGAAATTATGGGATCTAATGGAGAAAACTTTTGTGGAAGAAAAGATCTGTACTTGGATATTTGTAGTACTAGGTATAAAGATAGGACGTTAATGATAGAAAATTGCTATAGTCTATGTGAACAGATTCATGTTAATGATATGCTTTGTAGCAAAAATATAATGCTTCTATTAACCCTACCTTTATGGGTCAAAGGCCTTATTATCACATTTGTTGGGTCACACTTAAAATTTATGTTGGTAAGTTTGGTATCAAATTATAGAAGATAATTTATGTTTTAGTGTTATACATAAGTTAATTTATTACTTTAAGAATAAATATTAAACAAATTTAAATATCAATTACTGTGTGTCATAAGGTATGTTGAATATAACATTGGTTCAGCTGTTTGTGATATCCAAATGAAAAGTCTGTAATTTTTTATGACCCAGATTACTGATATTGACAAGCTGAAATGTGAAATAAGAACCTCCTATATTTTATATTTTCTGAGATAATAATATATTTATTGAATCAAACAAGGTGGCCTCATCCACCTGTTTAAATTTTGAAAATACCTGCCTACATACACCTGTTTCACTCAGTGATACATATAACCAGTTAAAAGCTTGGAATATCTCTCAAGTGGTTTTCTGAGTCTCTACAAAGTAATTTTGTGGCAAACGTTTTTTTTCTTTAAATGCTAGATTTCAAGTGGTAGTGGAAGATATTGGGGAGCTCAAAATTTATAAGATTCAAGTACAGCTTAGTTATAAATTTGATTAATTACAGTGTAATTCTGTGGTATTGATATGAGAATTAGTTTTTGTTATTTCAAAATGTATGTGAAAAACCTAAACATTGTCACATCCTCCACATGCAAAATTTTATAAGGCTTAGCAACTTACAGCAAGCAACAAATGTGTATGAAGGTCATAATTAGAAAATATAATTGTTTGCTATACTGATTTGCTGTTCTGAGTTTTTTTAAAAAATGTTAACTTGTTTTTAAATGTTAGTAATGAGTGAACATACCTAACTGGAATATGACTATTTTACAAAACACTAGTTTACTAAAACAACTAAAACGGAACTTTGCAAAGGACAGTTTTATATTGTTGGATATGGTAACATGAGTACACATATACCAGATCATTGCAACTTTGTAATGCTAGCTAGACATTGCTGATAGGTCAATATAATAAAAATGTCTGTATATATAGATGAAAGAATAATATTGAGATTTATACTATACAGACTAATTTTCATTTAAGAGTTGTAATTTGTAGTCATTTTGAAATAAAGCATAATTAAAACACGTATATATATTAATTTTTATGGTGATTACAATGTAAGTCAAATTCATACAGTCGTAAAAATGGATAAAATATAGTTTTTCCAAAGAAACTTGATAATTAACTGAAGCTTAAAAATCTGCAGGTGAATTTTAAAATTTTTCTGATGCATAAGAGTATTTTTAACCTTAACAATAGATGCTAAACATGTTGAATAGCCAACATTAGAAAAGAAAAAAGTCATGAGAAAAACTTTACTTTTAGTGTTCTGCATATTAAAACCTCATATTATTTACTGATAATGTGCAAAATTTTGAAGGTGTGTTTACTAATTTATAAGTTATAGCATGAAAACTATTGCAAGCATAAAATGGTTACCAGGTTGATCCCTGGGACTGAGCTCATGCTGAGAGAGTTAGAGGCTATAATTAGAAGGACTTTTAATTAATCTAAAATGAGCTGTGGTGGCTGATAAATACCTCTCAACATCCAGGTCAAGTTTTAATGTCATATTTTGACTATCTAACATGTCTCATGCTTAATGGTTTGAACTTTTTCCCACCACTTTTATTCCTTGGACCTGTACCCACATCATTATACAGTTATGACAGGAAGTGTTCGTACCCTTGTGTAGTGAGTAGTTTTTCCTCATAACTTGATAAGGATAATGAGAGTGCAGTATATTATAAATATTATACTCACATATATCTTCATAAAAATTTATGTAAATTCAATAACAAATAAACTGTTTATAAACAAATAACCAAACATAGGAGGGACAGAAAGTGTTTGTGTATTTACTTTAATGGTCAGTTGTGTAGCCTTTCAGCTGAATAACTTGGTGCAATCTTTCCTCATAGCCCTCCATAATTGTTTGACAGTACTCGACTGGTATTTTCTTCCATTCTTCTTTATGGAAGGCTTCCAACTCGTGCAGATTTTTCAGATGATGCTGGTGAACCCTGGTCTTCAACTCATGCCAAACATTTTCAATTGGGTAACTGCGATGGTCACTCCAAAATGCTTATATGGTTCCTCTGTAACCAGGATTGCACATATTTCAATGTGTGCTTAAGGTCATTGTCATGCTGGAAGATCCAATGATGCCCAAGCCACAAGTTCTGAGCATCATTCTTGATATAAGTGCCTAATGTATCAACATACTCTTCTTTTTTTCATGATTCCTTTGATACGGTGAAGGAACCACATAGCATAATCGAGCCACTGTAGTGTTTAAGTGTAGGGACGGTGTTCTTTGGAAGATTTCATTCCACCTTCTTACGGAAAATATTGCAAATATCATTGTGGCCTAAAAGCTCGATTTTAGTCTCATCTGATTAAATAATACTCTTTCAACAGGTAAAGGGTTTATCTACATGCTCTCTTGCATACCTCAGTCGTGCTTCTAAATGAACAAGCTTTAAATATGGAGTTTTATGAGGGCAGCATGCTTTGAACCCAGTAGAGAGTAACATGTTCGTAACTGTAGAGGTGCTTACTTCAACCCCAGTTTCATTTACCAGTTTCTCTGTCATTACGTTAAACAAGGACTCCAACTAACTTTTCTGAGAACCTTTCTCTCTGGAATTTTGGTGGAGTGTTTGGAATGAGGGAAGTTAGTAGTTGATCCTGTAAGCTTAAACTTGGCAAATTTGCTTTGAACAGTAGATTTTGGAACACTAAGTTGTGTAGCACACACGAGACTTGTATTTTACAATAATGTGGTTTTTTAAATCACTGGGCAGTTGTTTCCTGTTCATCATGATGATCAAGCAGATAATGATGGAGACTGCGCTAAACTGCCAGAAGTGCATTTTTTGCTGGCTAAATTTCAATAATTATGAATCTACTGTCTAGTTCTGGAATGGTATAATGTAGTTTATTTACCAAACTAAAAAAAATTTTTATGGGAATATTGGTTTTTCAGATGTTCTGAACTGTACAAACTTTCTGCTCCTCCTATTTTTGGTTATTTGTTTATAAACAATTAATTTGTCATTTAATTTATATAAAAATATGTAGATGTGTGTTAGTATAAAATTTATAATATACTGTACATCTTTTAGCCTAATTGTGATACTTTTTAAGTTATGAGCAAAAACCTACTCGGGACACAAAGATACAAACACTTTGTGTCATAACTGTATGGATGACTGGCTCCTGACTTCAACAAGGCAACTTAGCAAAAGAACACTCTAGGATTCTCCTTTCATAAGCCATAAAATAGGACTTCACTATCACTGACACAATATCTTTTCCATCTGGATATGTTTTTCAATACTTGCTTACATCAAGCTCAAGTCATGGAGAAATCTATTAGGCTTTTGATTATGTCTTCTCCTACTGGGTGGATGATTTTCTTTCTTTTGGGGATGTGGGTATCATTCAAGCCTTTTATACCTTTGGGACAAACACATGAGGATCTTCAGTGTTCACTGTGTGACCAGTGGTTTATGCTTTTCAATATTATAGATCATCATGTCTCTTTACTCAGGAGCAATGTTGTTGATTGTGAATGGTGTTTGGATCAGAATGATGCTGCTGTTTGGGTACCCATTCCAAAACCTTGTGAAAAGATCCAAATGTTCAGAGATGCATTTCTTCAAGGTTGGGAAATGCAGGGTACTTGGACAGAAGACAAGTCTACCCACTGTATCAATGTACTTGAATGCCTTGCAGTACACCAGCAATGGCTTGAGGTCTGTCACTCTTGAAAGGAAAAAGTGGCGTGATACATTATGACTATTCCATGGCAGTATCTTAAATTTCTTGTCAAGAATGCTTACATTTTTGATACATCTGTTTTTTACCTTGGATCTTTTCTCTCTGGCTCATTTCCATTATACTAGTATGTCATGTTGCAGGAGTTATGAGGTTTTTCAGTGAATTTACTTTCAGTTCTGGTCTCTAATGATCAATGCCTTTGAGACTAATTGGAATTCTTAACTGTAGTTGTTTTGTTTTGCAATACCTCAACATCAAGCATTGGAAGTAGATACATTCGTTCAGGACTGTACAGTTTTACATTTGTATACCTTTATCCTGATTTGGCTATTGTGCAAGGTTATGACTGGTTCATTCAACTGCTTGTCAAGTTTTCTTGGTTGCACTATATTGGTTACCTCAAACATGATTTCTGCTTCTTCAATACCTGCAAAAATATGCCATTTTACCTCTCCACATTGGCACTCTGTTGAGACAAACTCCATCAGACATTCTTTGCTCAGATATGTGGAGTTTTGAAGTTATGTGGCCCTTTGCCCAACACAAGGATTAAACTTCTAAGTTTCTCTATTTAATTGTATCTCTGTAGGTCAGCTATGATAATTTATCAACAGAAATGGAATATTTATCATCAGTGGTGGATTAAATGGAATTTAAACCTTTTTCATCCAAAGGTTTTTGCTATACCATATTTTATGACTCAGTGTATTTATATAAGGCATTCTTATCAACTATTTTCAGGTATTCCACATATTGTACTATCAGGTTTGTTAAAATCCTTTAATATTCTTTGGTCCAAACTAATTTTTCAATGACCAAATTTGGATTTTACAGTTGTTTTACATGGGTTATATCAATCTCCTTTTCAACCCTCAGCTTCATGATCTTTGTTTCACCTTTCTCTTAAATTGTATTTTATTTGTTTTGTTGACTTATGGATGTAAATGGTTGGGATTGTTGGAAATGTATGTGCATAGGACTCTTTTATAGTTCCACATTTGTCTTGCTTTACCCAAATAGATCATTTCTTTTCAAGACTGGCAACCATGGAAGGGAAAAGATAATTTTCACCAATCCATTTCTCTTATTTATAACCATTTCAATTTGATTGTCCTTTTGGGACCATCAAGTATTACATGGTTTTTACTAACTTATTCTGAGGTACTAGGAACCAATTGTTCATTCATTGAGATATTTCTCTTACCCCTGACTAATCTCTAGTTGCTCTAATGAGGTAGCTTAGCAAATTGATTTAGGTGGCTTATAATGAAATATGGTTACAGATGAATCTTTTGCATGTCACATCTCATCAGATTCATCATATCTATATAATTAGCCACCTGGTTGTATTGCCTTCTTGAAGATGTGTGGGCTGGTATGTGGTCTACTTCTAAAGCATTCCTGTCATTGTTCACATTACTGGCAGTTTCTTCTGAGGATTTTTGACTGCTTTTGGTAGCTGTTTTGACAAACGGTCTTAACTCTACCTAGAGGTGATTATTTTCTTCAATCACATGCATTTACTTCCAGCTGGTATTAGCAAGTGGTACTATCTTATTGTTATGGACTGCCACTCATTGACTATTATGGATAAAATTGAAGATGATCATGCCCTTCTCTGTTGATCTTCTGGTTTATTAAATCAGGATCAGTTTGCTTTTAAAAATATAGAGAACATAGTTTACTTATTATACAGCCTCCAGAGCACATTCAGGATATGCATTACCTCCTGATTCTACTAGTGAAGCTTGGGAGCCCTTACCATCCATAGTTTCCAGTAGCTAGGGTAGCAAACAGAGGCTTTTCTTCTTTCCTGTTCAAGTTTGTTCATCCACTCCAGAAGAAGGCAAAATTGGGGACTCTCCTACTTTGGTCCTTGAATGTTTTTCTCGGAAGTCAATAGAAGTGGCATCAGCTTTTGCAGGAACCTTCTTGTAACTTTGTTTCAGATTTGACACTGAGCTATCTTGTTGGAGGGTACATGATCCTTCACTTTGATTAATGCTAGTTTTGTATGTTTGTGGAAGGAGATTCATTATCTCCTCATAATTTCAAATGCAAAGTGGTCTCATGTGAGGTCCTTTGTTGAGCATATGTCTTGTCAATAATTCCAGGGGAAAGTGAGATACTCCTTGCCCACTTGGTTGGGGAGTGAAGATGAGTGTTTATAATTCCAGACAAGATGAGTTCTGTTGCTGTAGTTGAGCATGATATAAATGACCCTGTCATTCTGAGCCAAGGGTATTGTCTTTTTGACTTCATCAGGTGGAGATGTAAGTTTGTTTATTCAGCTGTTGATTGCTTTCTCATTGTGATTCCAGTGGCGTGCACAGGTTGGGATTGAATCAAAAGTATATATAATAGTGAGGTCTATTGGCCCTTTCCATCAATATTGGATATAGGTACCATGGTTCTTTAATTTCAACATTGAGTTGTGAAATCTCAGCTGCCTGGTTGTAACTGACCTGTACTGACAATTACTCATTCTATTCCACCTTTCACACAGAAACTAAGCTCCAGATTCATTTTGGTACCCTACTGTTCTATACAAATGCTTTCTATATGGATCAAACCTGTACCAGCCATTCCATCTTTTTAATGTGGAATTCTAGCTATGTTGTCAGTAGAGATAAGTATGTTTTGAAGGTTAATGTTTTCCTAAACTTAAAATGTATTTTCAATGATACTTACCTCTGTTGACATTCTCTCACCCTACTTCCCTCTAAAAACTGATTTATGTTTAAAAAAAAATGATTACATTATCTGAACAACATGCTTATGCACAGTAGCTAGACAGAGAGTATATTGAAGTTGATAAATCTGCAAATTAGAAATTACTTAAGGCATTTGAATGGAGTATAAAAGACTTGAGTAAGTGTTCTCAGTGCTTAGATCAACAAAAAATGGAGCTGTATTATCATTGAGGATGAGTACTATTGGAAATACATTTTCAGTTTAGATAAATGTTAACTTCTGCTACCAAAATGTAAGACTGCTTTAGTTGGTTTGACAATGAGAAAACTGAGAGATAATTAAAAGAAAACTCCATTTGATTCAAGGAGAGAAGTATTGTTTTGCATGTACTAGATCAAAATGATGTGGCAGAAACTCTCACTATGTTTTTCAAAGTAATTGGAAATTCCAAAAAACAAAACTTCACTGTGTGTAAAGGAGATACTTTCAGTCTTTCAAATGAAGCCTTAGTCAAACATCATCAAACAGCTATTGAACTCTCACTTCCAATTTTAGGTGATTGAATTAAATGAAATTTAAGTTTAGCCATATTTCATGAGATTTGACACTGGAAATTTGAAGGAAGATAATGTATCTCGGGTATTTGATCTATGATATTGAAGAAAAGTAAGTAGCAGAATCCTGGGTTGTCATGTTAATCTTAATTTTTAGTGAATCTGTTAACTACTTTCTATCTTGTATAAGGCATTTATGATATTTTATTTTCACATTCACAATGGAAACTGGGATACACTTATTGGAGAATTTAGTTTCAATTTTAAAACAAAAGGATAGTTCAATTTAATATTGCTATTTTTTAGATTGTGAAATTTCTAATATTGTTTTGAAACATGATTACACTCTGTTACACGATTAATTGAAAATTACAGTATTCCTGAGAATATGATGCAGATTCTTCTCACATACAAGCAGATTAAACAGAGTCATAACTTTGTGGCTCACCAGTGGCACAGCTGTGTGTCTGTGGACTTACAATGTTAAAACCCAGGTTTTGATACCTCTGGTGGGCAGAGCAAAGTTAGCCTTTTGTGTAGCTTTGTGCTTAATTACAAACAACAATAACATAACTTTGTGGACCACTACTTTGTTATGTCAATCATCCTATTTTCACCTAGTTCTACTTTTTAAAAAAATTGAATTACCCATTATTTTATAAAATGAACATTTTGTGGATCATCATCTGTGTATTTTGCAAAGAAAAAACATTTTTGCATTAAATAAAAAAAATTGGTCCATTTGCTTTCAAGATAATCTGGACCATTTTTCTGTAACATCAATATAAATAAATTAAATGATTAACTGAAATTCTATGTGACACTAATCAATGTAAGTTATGGTTATAGGTAGGCTTGGCATGGCCAAGCGTGTTAAGGCATTCGACTCATAATCCAAGGGTTGAGGGTTTAAATCCTGGTTGCACCAAACATGCTCACCCTTTCAGCTGTTGGGGCATTATATTGTGATGGTCAATCCTACTATTCATTGGTAAAAGAGTAGCCCAAGAGTTGACAGTGTGTGGTGATGACAAGTTGCCTTCCCTCTAATCTCATATTGCTAAGTTAGAGATGACTAGTGCAGATAACCCTCATGTAGCTTTGAGTGAAATTCAAACAAGCAAGCAAAGTTATTGGTAATTTATTTTATTGCCTTTCTTTAATTACATACAGCAAGTAGAGCTGTGTGAATTAATTGATATACCTGATTGTCTGTGACCAAGTTTCATCAATTAGTCTCATAAATTAATTTTTTCATGTCTAAAAAATTAGTCTTTGATTACTCCAAAAGTTGCTTTATGAAAATTATGGTTAAATTATGTTCAATTATCATGAAAATAATCAACTGGTCAAAATATTTTTTTCTAACTTTTTGATTCTTGGTTATTCCAGATATCCAAGTGATTGAAATACTTCTAATATGCTTGTTTGCTTTTTAAGCATAAATTTACCTAATTGTGTGTCTCGTACGATCGTTTTAGTTTGATTCCAATTTCCACTTTTCTTGCCATATGCTGTTTTTGTTGATGCAAAGCTACAAAGACTACCTGTCATTCTCACTAATTTTAATTGCTGACGAGGGGAAAGGCAGCCTGTCAGCACTTGCTGCAAAATCTAGCTACATATGTGTTAGTGTAAATTTACTGTTACTTTACATTGTCCAATGTTTCTTAATTTATAACTGGTTAACTGTATCCTTTGATGTTGAATAAGCAAGTAAAGATCTACAAATATTTAGTAAAAATATTTCATTGAAAAAAACTGACTTTTTTGTATACAAAATACTTGTTATATTTACTAAAACTGTACTAAATTTGTGAAGATACATGCTTGCTGTATCAAAAGTTATAGTTCAGATACTTAACATGAAAATGTGTAGACAAACTCGTATATTATACTGAGCTCTAATTGAAAAGGTTAATAAATTAAAATTTTGATCAGTGTTTTTTGTTTTGTTATGAAGTGTTTGGGTAATTGTATAATTATAAATACAATACCAATACTTTAGGCCCCAACATAATCTGAAACACATTTTTTGAAAACTTAAAATAGTGAATTCTGTGGAGTAACAAATATGGAAAAGTGTACACAATATTGTTGCTATGTGGGACTGATATGTGAATAAATAATATACAAGTTTATAAATTATGCACAAGAAACTGGAGGACTGAAATAAGTAAAGGAATAAATGCTGTTTGCAAATGTTAAACGATGCAATTGTTGCCTGTATGTACATTTTTATGTAAAATATTTAGGATTTAAAAATGATTTAATTCTAAATTATTTCTTAATACAAGGTTTCCTCTGGTGTTTCATATTTTTTCTGTTTGAAAAAGTATTAGACAAATTTGGAGATCTTATGTATTACTGCAAAGTACATTTTATTAGTTTTAAAACAAAAGTATTTTATAATTGATATTTTCATTTTCTAACATTTATTTAATACAATTCATTAAGAAAAAAGGTTATGTTTTTATTTCTGCACAGCTGCAAAATATTTTGCTTGTAAACCAAACAATTTTGAAGTATTATTTTTTTAAAAGGGAGATAGAATATTTCTTTTTTTTTATATGCAAAAACAGCTCGTTTGGGTTGAGAAAATATTTTACATAGAAGAGCGAACGACGTTTCGACCTTCTTCGGTCATCGTCAGGTTCACAAAGAAAGAGGTAACCGATCGGAAGCTGACCACATGTTTGAAAGGGGTTGTGTAACTCAGTGTCAGAATGTAGAGGGCGGTGTCAGATGTTTGAATATATAATTTTATTTATTTTATTATATTAATATAGGTTTAAAGGCATTCTTTATATTGGTTTTTTTGGGTTTCAGACACGAACAAATTTAAACCAATACACAAATATTAATATAGGTATAATGGCATTCTTTATACCTATATTAATATTATAGATAAAATTATATATTCAAACATCTAACCCCGCCCTCTACATTCCGACACTCAGTTACACAACCCCTTCCAAACATGTGGTTAGTTTCTGGTCAGTTACCTCTTTCTTTGTGAACCTGACAGTAACCGAAGAAGGTCAAAAAGTTGTTCACTCTTCTATGTAAAATATTTTCTCAACCCAAACGAGCCATTTTTGCATATAAAATTCTCAACAAGTGGGTTTCTCGACATCACTGATAGAATATTTCTTTTCATAAAGAATTGTTTTTTGCCAAATGCACAAATGGGAACCTCCAAAAGAGTTTGTGATATGAAACTAAGGTTAATTCAAAAATCATGAAAATGAAAATAGATTAATAGTGTGTTAAAATAATGCAAAAATTGAAAAAGTTATGAAACAATACTACACTTTTTGGTGTGTGTGTGTGAAGGGTCTTGTACCATTAATTGTCCAACTTTATTAGTGGGATAAGAGGTATTAGGTTTGGAAACCTAGTGTTGTTTTACAATGTTTTTTATTAGAGCTTTGAAGTTATAGAATAATTTATTTGACAATATGTTACAGTGAGTATGAATTTTTTAAAAAAAGTTGTTGAAGAAGTAGATGCATTTAAATTATTATTCATTATTGTTTTGTTGCTGTTGAGTTAGGGTACTCAGTGGGTTGAATAGTATTTTTTCAATGTGTCCTTTTATATGTTAATTTTTATGCCAATGCATAAAATATAAATTGATTCCAGTACTACACTTCAGTTAGAGCAAAATATGTTTGTTTGGTAAGGTTATTGCAAATGCCTGGGTTCACAGTCTAACACTTAATCTATTTGATTAGCAGATATCAAAGGTGGGAGGAAACTTTGTTATGGTAACATACAGTTTTCCTCCAGTGGTCAAGGTTACATTCTTTAACAAGGTTAAACAAAACCACTTTGTAACAATATCTAACTATTTACATTTTTTCAGGATAATATAAAGTGGTCCAAAATTATCTTTCTTAATTTAAAGATTAATAATTAAATAAAAAAATTACAACCATGCAGTTTTCAGTATCTCGTAGCCTAATTCCAACATTTTATATTGTCACATTTTTTTTTCACTCCAGTAAGTAATGTTACCTTGTAAAATGACAATTACACAAGAAAAGGCTCAGTATGATGGATTGGATGGAGTGGGCCAATTCTATGCCAACACACTTGCCAGCTATCTCTTCACTACTTTACTTCTTTTTTTAGAGGTAGGTTAAAGATCTTATGTATCACACACCTGAAACAAACATCACAAGAGGACAAAGATAACAAATGCCATTGACACTTAAATTTAATGTTTCAGTGAATATAGACTAAAATTGTATATCTATTAAACATACTGATAGCCACTGATAGTGAACATGTGATACTGTACTGACATATCAATAAAAAAGTGTTTTGAGTTGGGCTACAAAATGCTGACAGTTATATGATGTCATTTCTTCAGTTATTTAATTATTAAATTTTAAATTGAAAGCATAGTTTTGGACCAACATGTACTTGATTACAATAATTGAATAAGCTTCAAGGTGGCTTCCAAAAGTGTTATTTGGAGCATTTTAGACTTTCTTCAATAGCCATCCTACAATTAACCTACTATCTTTATTACTGATAAGTAAATAATATCTTTTCTCATCCTGTTTCATATGCAGGATCTCACAAATCAACTAGTGTTATCTTTAGGATATTCTTACTCAAAAGCTGCATTGGGTCAAATAATGGAAAGTGCCCTGGTTATTTATATGTGCTCACCGTGAGATGGTGTTCTGTAAGGTCACTCGAAGTACATATTCAAGTTACTATCTTATCCATACCATACCTATGCTGTGGACTGTCATTGAAAAAGCCAGTGCTAGAGAGGTATTTCTGTCCATTTCTCTGTTTTGCACTTGCTGGTTTTTAAAACTTGGATTTTGTAATTACCCATTATATTGTCTCTAGCAAAAGACTGAAGGATTAAAGGATCAATGGGGGCTCCAGGCATTTTCTCTAGGTTTCTGATACTAATCCTCCCTTCTTGGCCTGATGCTGAATAATATAGTGCCTTTCTCTTGTAGCTTATCTATTCCATAAAATATGTTTGGTTGAGAGAAGAGGTGAGAACTCACTAAGTAAAACTAATAAATATGTATCAAATGCTCTCCTCCTGCAGCCACTGTCTCTTAAGTAAAGTTGAGATTATCAAACTATCTACTACATAATAATTGTGTCCTCTTTGCATGGTGTTAATCTGGTATAGCCTGAGAGCAAAGTAATCTATCTCCTCAGCTGGCAGTGTGCATGTAGAGACTGATGGTCAAGTTGAGGTACATAAGTTTCCATGCTATGTAAAGTGCTTTAATATTTTGGATACTTTCTGAATGGTGCTCATCTGGGTAAATTTTACTCTGGTCTCTCCACCATATCAGCATGGCAGTCAAGCTAATCTGTGTAATAGGCGAGTTATTTCAGAACCTAACATTTTCCTTGTCAGAAAATGTATTTGCATTAAATACTTGTCTCTTCATACACATTCATCTGTCCATCCATCCACCAATCTCTTGTCAAAGATTGAAAATTGATGAGTACTTATTCTTTGAGAGAGTTAGTGTGCATGGAGGTATTTCACCCTGTTATTGGTGAGGGCTTTTTATTGCATGAAATTAGATGGGGATTGTGACAAGGCTATTGACATTCAAATCTTTGGCAAAATATTCAAACACTTGAGGAAAATATCTGATTGTTTCAAGAGGTGACAATCCATTGAAAATACTCTTTTGGGATACGTAAATGTAAATATTGAGAAAATAAATGTAAGTTCATCTGTAAAGATACTTGGATGAGTTTATAAGGTTCAAAAATATTTAATCCAAAATTCAATTTGTAATATTTTAAGCAATGACAGTAACATGTAATAGGCCCACCAGTGGCTCAGCAGTATGTCTGCAGACTTACAACACTAAAAACTGGATTTCAATACCTGTGGTGGATAGAGCACAGGTAGCCCATTGTGTAGCTTTGTGGTTGATTCAAAACAACAATAACAATATGTAATAGTAGTTATAACTTCAATATTTTGTTTGCATTTGAGGAATTGATCACAGCTCTTTTTTCTTCTATTATCCATGTGTGTGAAAATGTGTATATATTGTATATAATTGAGAAATTGTGTATGCAAGTATTCATAAGTATTAATAAAGCAGTAATTGTTTTATTCTATCTCTTCTTTCTTCCTTCAGTGTCAGTTTTACTAAAACCTGATTAATACTGTCACCCTATATTTAGCTCACATTCATGGAAATACATTTAAATTTTAATTGTTGTGTAGCTTTGTGCTTAATTCAAAACAACAACAATATGTAATAGTAGTTATAACTACAATATTTTGTTTGTATTTGAGGAATTATCACAGCTCTTTTTTCTGCTATTATACATGTGTGTGAAAATGTGTATTTATGGTATATAATTGATATATTATGTATGCAAGTATTCTTAAGTATTAATAAAGCAATAATTGTTTTATTCTATCTCTTCCTTCCTTCGGTGTCAGTTTCACTGAAACCTGATTAACTAATACTGTCACTATATTTAGTTTACATTCATGGAAATACATATAAATTTTTATGTTCAATATTTCTTTAAATATTTTTTCTGACTTTAAGAATCTGTAATAAACCAATAACATATAAAAATTATTTAATTTTCAAATTATAACATCTCATCATCATGTGATCATACCAATAAACCAGTAGAGCAAGAACTATAAATTCAGCATAAAATTTGTTCAGGATGTTGCTGAGATTTCCAACATTATTTGTAAGGTAGGTTCAAATGAACCAATGTGTTTTCACTGTGCTGAAAAATTTGTTTTGCAAGAGTTTTGTTGATTAACTGACTCTGTAACCCTTCATCTTTAAGTCAGTGAAAGCTTATGCTGTATGTCAACATTAATTGTACTGGTTTGAAAAACATTTCTATAATTAGGTACAAGTGAATTGATGTATGTTTTCACTGCGTTGTAAAGTACCATGTGCAAATTTATGTTGTGGTGTCGCGAAATCAGGGCAATATCTTTGAGAACTGGGTAGCATTGATGCAATTTGTTGTCTGGTTTTCAAGGCAACCTTGAAAATGTTCCATACCATGTGATTTGCTTTCATCCAGTTAATGAAAAGTAATTTATGCAAGAGGGTACATAAGTAAACATTTTCACAGCACTTCAACTGATTATTCATGTCTGCTAAAGTAATAGTTTTGTGTGTGTGTGTGTGTGTGTGTGTGTGTGTGTAAAACAGGCCTGGCTTAGCCAGGTGGCTCAGGCACTTGACTCATAATCCGAGGGTTGTGGGTTCAAATCTCCATCACACCAAATCTACAAATATAAAATATGTATGTATTTATAGACGTGTGTGTGTTTGCATGTACACAGAGCTGCCAGTAACTGTTAAAATGCTATCTATTCTCTTTTTACTAGGAAAATAAAACTAAATTATGATACATATTGTAATTTTTTTATTTAGTGTATGTAACCAATGACAAATCACCTTAACAGGTGACACAAAACAAGCCAAGAAAAGGATCCCTAAAATTATGCATTGAATTAACAGTTAGAACATAGAGAAGTGTAAAATTCTAATGTGTAAAAGTGAATTTTATTTTACATATGAAAAAACCTGATATGTAATTCTGTATGTAAGAAAGAAAAAAATTTAGCATATGTAAAATAATTGTCATCAGTTTTTAGTATCAGTAATGTTTGTCATCCATAATAGCAGTATATGTAACTCTAATATATAAAACTATGTTTGAATTTGTAAAAACACAGCCTGTGTATAATAATAAAGACAAATATTTGTATGAAAATAAAAATCAGAACAGTAATGAATTTTATTAGTTTCTCTGTGCCTTTTTGTGTAAGTGTTAAAGTATTCATATCAGTTAATTTATGTAGGTGGATCTGATTAAGAAACTAGGACAAATTGAAGCCCACTTCCAGAAAATTTGAACTTGTGGCAGATTGCCAAACATTGAACTTCTTTCAGTGTTTGCTTGTGTCTGTAGATATTGCATTGTACTGCATAAAAATATTTTTATGGAGGATTATTAGGTGCAATGCTTGAGTTGAATTCCATTCCCCTGAAACACTTAGGTGTGTGTGTGTGTGTGGTTGCATGGGTGTAATTAGGTCAAGTAATATGTTTTCGTTGTAATGCATTGGACTGTTTTTTGTCAGAACTATGTGTAACAGCCATACTGATCTTCTCCATTTAAAAGAAGTGTGCTCAGTGTAGTATTTCTTATTATGTATTCACGTAGATAATAATGTTCTACCATTTTAAAATGATCTGTGATCTCCTAAAATAATATTAAACAAAATGTTTCGCTACTTTTTGTTGTACTTTTTTCAACTTCCTTTTTGCTTATATTCAGTTTTCCCCTGTACATTACTTAAAGTGCCTAACATTATCCATAAATTATAAAATCTATAATTGTTGAAATTTGTAACTGCAGTATGGTTTTAATGACTATTTCAATATATAAATAAACTGTATGTATCATTTGTTTCCTACAGTTTTACTGAAGTAATTGAAAATAGTTCTACATTGGTAGAAAAGATATAATTATGTAAGTTTATTCCATTTGTATTTTATTTTCCATTTTTGGAGGAATTTATTGTGTCAAATATTTCTTTGTGACCATCTCTTAAGTGAGTTTTTAATATATAATCGAATCTATTTATTCTAGAACTTAATGATCTTCAGAAATATTTCTTCAGATAAATTACTTTTGTTGATATTGAAAAATTATGGTAAAAAAAGGATAAAATAAGTCAAATACTCGTGTCTAATAGTTTAGAGATTTAAATTTATATACATGAGCATATCAGAAAAGAAGTATCATTAATACCTGGTTTTCTACAATCAATTAATTCTCTTATTTGCAATGTCTCTAATTTTTAAGCTGTGTAGAGATTGCTGAGTTGCTTATTCTAAAGGGGCCGATCACTGGTATGTCAGTTGGAGATATTCTTTAGTTTGAACTGCCAGTTATCATAATGTAGAACCATTGTAAAGCTGTTTACAAGAAGTGCATGTAAGTTTAAAAATGATGCAGAAGTTCAGAGTAATAAACATCTTTATAGAATTAGAATTACTTAACTTGAAAACAACATGGACAAGAAGTTTTTTTGAGGATCCATCTGAAGTAATACATAATTTGTCTTAACTATATGCTTATCAAAACTCTAGGTATGGAGTTTTCTGTCAGTTGGTGTAAATTAGATTTTACTAACTTCTTTGCTCTCTTTGAAATATTTTTATAACATTTAATGGAAGCAAGTATTTATATGAATGGGAATAGTTCATTTGATAACACTGCCACTGATATTTAAGGTTTGGTCTTATGTGCTTCTTGCTTTTTCATATGGGATGATTCACTTAACATAATTTATCTTTTGAGGATTTTGCTGTTTTGTTGCACTTTAGTCCTTTCAATCACTTCATATTTTTAATACGTTGTAAAGGCAGTTGTATAATGATCCTACTTTGAGAAAACAAGGTAAATTACCAAGATATCTGCATGAACTTAAAAATAGTTGTTTAGTATTTGAAGAGGTTTACCACTACATTAAACCTTATAGTTTCACAGTGTGGCATTCTTTATAGATTGCCTAAATTTTATAAAACTGATTATCCCATTCAACCATTGTATCTAATGTAGGTACACATGATCATGATTTTGTAAAATCATTCATTACTAATGAACCCTGAGATATGGTTTTGAGTTTTCTGAGTATATCGGGAATCTAAATTTCATTGAATCAATAGATAATACTGTTTTTGACATAGTCATAATAAACTAATATTCTGTTCAAAGATGTAAGTGATCTGTGTGCTGGCTTGAATTGTGATAATTCTGAAGTTGTCAGGTAAAGTCATATTTCTTAAACTGCTGCATGTTACAATGAATGAATCACATTTTATGTTTTCAGGTAAAGTTTATGACCCTATAGATAGTGTAGCAGCAGTATTTAAATGAACCCCTTGTTTAGTGAGCATTTTTTTTGCTATTACCATGATAATGTGGTTACACCTGTCTCAAGATGAGTTTGAGCCAGGTGATACCTTTGCAGTCTTCAGAGATGTCATACTTCAAAGTTATCATACTTAGATGAAATACATCAAAACATTAAATTTATTTTTGAAGAAAGTATAAATTCAATACAACATTTTTAGACTTCACAATCTTAACTCATGAGACAAAGCTTTCAGTGTTCTGTAATCATAAACCAACTTTTTCAAGTTTATATCTTAACTGCAGAAGTTTCACACCTTTTCTTGAGAAGAATTTGAATTCTGTGTTAGTTAAGTTTTTGAAATAAGAAAAAAATTATCTTTCCAATTAGAACTTGATAATATCAAGAATTACTTCAGGAAGAATTAAGCAAAGTAATAGAGAAATGTCTAAAAAAAAGGTAAACACCACCCTGGCAATAGCGTATGATATACGTGTTACGTCTAACAATATTTTTTACCATTTATGGGTTTTTGAGTTTTAAAATAAAGAAAAATAATTTGAACACTTTTCTAAGAGTCATCTTTAAGTCTTTTATACATTTAAAGTTTTTTCAAGGTAAAAGATTCAATTCCAACACTATGGCAGTTGTACATTGTTCACATATTTACATGTACCTGTTTTAAAATTGCTGAGACCATGAAAATTTAATCCAATGTCATGTGAAGAAGCCATTCTTCCAAAAACATGACAATGGATATCATAGGAATGCAGTAATCATACTGAACAACAACCTGTATTAATCAAGATAAACTATTCACTACCCATCTCACCACAAGGGGTGCAATTGTGCAAGTTTCAGGAAACTTTGTTATTATGTAATCTTACAGAAGATATTTTATCACTAAAGAACTCAAGTGTAACAACTAGAGGTGATACAGCCTTTTTCTTCATTGTCATCCTATGATCTAATATCATATTATGCATCTTAAGGTAATAAACTTTGTTTTACCTGAATTATGTTTATCCAAAAGATACAGTACAAAAAATATACCCTCACCCAACATGTATGGAATAGCAAATCCTTGATTTGTTATGCAGAGTATAACAAAATTTATTGCAATTAAGAATGTGTGAGACAATTTTCCATTGATTTGAGAGGAAACAAAAATTGTTTTATTTCTGATATGGAGTGTACTTGTACAACAGAGGAAAAACTAATTTTTAGTTTGTATGGAATAACAAAATACCTCTTTATGTAATTGATGAAATGATCTGTGTGTGTGTGTGTGTGTATGTGTTATGTCAGAAAGAGTCAATTATTTAACTTAACCACCATGAGAATTTTAAAATCCTGTAACATTTGATTATGGTGTACATGCCAATAAATGTGATTATAACAGCAAGACAGGAACACTACAATATAAAATATTACCCTTTATATTATGTATGAATTTAATTTTAGTATTTTGTTACTGTTTTACTGGCATGGTCATGTTTGTGTTGGCACATGCATCTATAATAATATTTTTTTTTAATTACACACACACACACACACACACACACACACACACACACACACACACAATAATGACACATTATTGTAATTTAGAATATGTATGTAGACAACAGCAACATTATAACAAACATGAAGTATGTTTTTGCATATTGTAAATAATTAAGCTAATTATTTTTGGCCAGTGTAAAGAGAATAATGAAATATATCTGTATTATATAAGAGTAATGAAAGACATGTATGTCAGTTGTGTAAAGACTAATGAAGTAAATTTGTGTCAATCATAAAAAATAATGAAGCGTTGTTTATTTTATATATATATATATAATCATTTCCATTTTGATCCAGTTTAGAAAGGATAGACATTTTCTTTAGCAAATGAACGATGTTAAACTGGTGAATACTCAACTTTTAAATCCAAAGAATTGGCCCGTTTGTTACAATAAAATGTCAAACTTTAATTTGATTTCTTTGTATCTTACCTGACAAGATTTGGTACCAAATAAAATGTTTTTTGATAGTAATTTGTGATGGTTAAAACTATAAATTATTTTCCCATGTATCCGTTTTGAATTCTGATAAACATGTCCGTGATGTGTTGCTATCATGAACAATATCTTATGCTTTCAAAACAACTGAAAGTTTTTAACTTTTTTAAGTTCCTGTGGCTAAAAATTGTTTTAAACAATGTTAAATTTTCGTCTATAACGAGGTAATATGAGGTTGCAGCTAAGTGGTGCCCAGTGACAAGTAAATTAGGCATCATCCATAATTTTATTACATTTATTGAAAGGAACATATTTGTGGTCTAGTCTCCATATTTACTGCTTTTTAAGTGACCTTTATATTCATTCAGAACATGACTAATTCATGAAGGCATGTTGTTATGCGTTGCTAAAGAACAGGCAGTATGAAATAAAATTAACATTTAGTGTCTTTATTTTTACTTGTGATTGTATTCTCTTATTTTGTTCGGATAAACTAACTAAGGATACATAGTGAGGAATAAACATTTTATAAAGAACAATATTAGCTAATGTTCCTTCTTATTTTGCTCTTATATCTCTAATGTCTTCATCAAATATTTGTTTTAGAATACGATGATTTCTGGAAGGTAATAATTGACTCATATAATTAATTAGGTGCTTGTGTCTTTAAATTTTAAGTCAAAAGTGTGAAAGGAACTATGTCGTGTTTTATAGTTTTTTTCACCTCAAGGGCAAAGATTCTGAAACTGAGTGTTTGAAATTTTACAGTTCAAAAAATATCAGTTACACGTTTTCACGATGTAGTAGTGATGTACTCTAGCAGGCGTGATGTTTCTATGCACATTTTACTATAAGGATGATGTGTTATATGAATGTGTGTGTGTATGTTTTGTTCTACCAAAAAATGTAACACTGAACTGATGTAGTGGACAAAGTCAGAAATGTAATGTAGTTAAAGATTGTTTTCCAAATATATAAGATTATCATGACGAAGATAAGTGTTTTTTAAATTTATATTCCACTACGAAGCGCTAATGAACACGTATCTACTTTATCTATTTAATTTGATTAAATTCTGTTTCATGAAAGAAAAAAAAATGGAATCATAACTTGAGGCTATGACGGGGCTGTGAGAAAATTTAGTCGATGAGTTGCAGTTTCTGAAAGTTAGAAATTATTTGCAGTAAAATAATGGAAAATGAGACTGCAAGAAATCTGTTTACATCTCCTTCATTGGTAAAATACATAACCAGTGAGATGTGAAAACGTAACACTATTAGTATAATATTTTAATGCTTAATATTGTCATCTTTACTTCAACACAATAAAATGTTTTCTGTTTTTTAGTCTCAGTGTCGTTGTATTTTGTTTTGTAATATTTCACAAAATTATTGATAAATTCGGAGAAGCCAGGAAGCTTGTAACTTCAAGTAACACACGCAGTATTGATAACCAGTCATTTCGCGAGGTTATATAAATACGTTCTACAACAGACCTTATTACGGGACTTATGTTACGAGTATATAATACATTAATTGTAAAAGCCCATTTAACATAGCGGTTCTTGTCACCGAGTTGTGAATCCGACAATTGTGGTTTGCAAAATTTCCTCCTGACTTCTGGGACGCGTGTGTGCTATAATTATAAAGGGACGCCAAGTTCCCCCTTTCGGTAATGCAAGTAGAATCCATGAAATTAACGGTGATTACTGTTGACCGTCTCTCCCCATCTCTAAAAATAAGGTCGGTTATGCGCAGAGCGTTTTTGTGTATTTTTTTCCCGAAAATTCATAAAATACATTTAAACTTTTTAAAATGAGCCTTTAATATTTCATTTATACGAGTTTTCCATTTCGTGGAAAACCGTATGCGTGATTTACTATGCAGTTGTTTACAAGATAAGACAAATGTATATGTTTGTTATATATTGATTAAATATTTAGCTGGGAAATCCACTCATCTGTTTACAAGTTCATTTTAAATGGATTAATTATTCTAAAGAGCGTATCGTGGTTATCAGTTATGTTTTTAAAATTAATCATTTCATCAAATAAAGGGGAGGGGTAACATCTAATTATTGTCATTGCTTGAAAAATTTAGAAGCTTTTATGTATATACCAGCCTTACACTAGAGGGCGCTCTAATTACTATAGGGTGTGTTCTTGTACAGATGTAAATACAGAGAACTCGTCGACGTACGTTGTTTGATGGAAGTGAGCATTACGTGAGAAGTTGACGTAAGTAGATATGGGACAGGTTTTTCACGTCATAGCTGAAGCTGGAATATTTTAATATATCGTAGGCATTGTGTTCTGTCGGAGTTCCTGGTTTGATTGTTAAAGAACGTGTTCTTGATGGTGTTTTGAACAGTTTAAGAGTGTTTGAATGCTGGCCATTTTAGAACGTGTAATCACATGGACAGGACTTTTTACCATCTTTATAATCAAGAAAAAGGTAATAAACTGATCTGTAATTCGTGATAATGAATAAAAGATTGTTATAAGGGTTGTTTGTATATCCTCTATTGATTAAAAAATAAAGGTCAATCATCAGTACGGTAAATTGAATTTAACTTCAAACTTAAAACCAGGTTCTTTTAAAATGCCACACAGTTTAAATGAAAATTTTGGGATGTCTGAATAATCAACAGGTTCATCCGAGGTAAATGACTTTCAAATGTAAACTTGAGATTTATGCTTATAAAATGAGTATAGATTTGAACTGTCGAAAATGTTGTGAGGTAGTTGAAAAACTTCATTATTAATTGGTGATGTCAGCGGGGAGCTTTTGTTTTGTAGGTGGTGATTGGAGTAGACATGTTGAAGCCAGGGGTATTTAGTATCCAAATGCATGAAAATATTATACGGTCATGTTTGTTGAAATAAGTACAGATGGGAGTCAAAGTATGCATGCCACAACCTTTAAGAATGCCATTTGAGATCGATGGTATCATGTATTTGATGTCAGAACTGTCAAGTATTTATTTTATTGTACATTGCTAATTAGCGACTGTTTATAGTAAATAAATAAATACCAGAGACATTATGCAAGGTTAATGAAAAACTCCATAGTTATGCATGTTGGTTGTTCTATAGGTTGTGTAAACTCGATTTATAAACTGTAAGATGAACAAAGATATTCTTCACCTGAACAACACCTTGCACATTAACTTTACAGTTTGAGTCGTGATTACAGCTTTTATAACACATTTGTTGTTATTGTGGCAATAGACTTGTACATTTTGTTAACAGCCTGCCACATTCTGTACAGATGCACACAATAAATTTAGAATAATAGTCAACAGCTCTTTTCTAGTATACACTAACTATGACACAGTTGGTGAAGCTGAATAGAATATGAATGTGTGAAATGCATTTATACCGTATCCTTAAATTAATTGTTGAATATTGCCTGAATTATACATTTTATTATTGTATTTCCAAATGTAATTGGCCATTATTATATAAAGAGAAAAACATCTTACTAATTGGCTGAAAAGCTAAGTAAATTGCAGGCATGTAGCTTGAAAGCTGAATTTGAGGAAAGTTATAGATTAGTAATTTACTAAATATGCTGTAATACAAGAATTCTAATTAATATCTTGTGTGTGAAGTTTACACATGAAAGGAGTTGGGAGACATTCTTTTATCAGTTTTGTTGTTTTCTGTTACACAATAAAATCAGTTTGGAAAGAGTGCCACTGGGCTGTTAAGATACCTGTTATTCTGTTTAAGGTAAAATTTTACTTTCTGTTTGAAACAGGGGGTTAAATTGCTGTAGTGTGTTGGATTTCCTGTGATATTCCCACTCATGAGCTGTAACAGGTATAGTAAAACTAATAGTGGGTAGAAAGACTAGTTTCTTCAGTATATTGTGATTAACCATCATATGATGTCAGATTAGGCTGAAAATACTTGTGACAGCAGGGTTACTCAGTTGATTATTTTAGTCATCACTAAGTTTCAAGTCATCTGTTTGGCTTCTATTGCAGATAAACTTGATGGAAAAAATTCAGATTTCTCAAACTTCCAGCTGGAATAGTTTCTGAGTACTTGTTTATTTAAAAGGTATTTAATTCTCATGTTTAGTTTACAAAAGTACCTTTACCAGTACAGCAAACTTCGTATAATATGTAGTTCATGCATTGTATAACATGTAGTTCATGCATTGTATAACATGTAGTTCATGCATTGTATAATATGTAGTTCATGCATTGTATAACATGTAGTTCATGCATTGTTCTGTAAAATAGATGTTTGAAGTGATGAACAATACATGTTGATTTTTAGCCAAAGTTGTTCATAAAAAAAAGAATGTGCATGATATTGACTTTTCCAACAAGTATTAATCAGTAATTATAGATTAGTTTTTTCTATATAAAATAATTTTTTTTACCAGTTATTCACATCCAAAACTACATTTTTAAACACTGCATTCTTCAGTATTTGTATTAAACTTGTCTCTTTTTTCCTGTTATTGTTGTACATGCTTGTCAGCAGGTTCACTGTAGTTGTCTAAACTTTTTTGCTGCATTAGGTGTTTTGCATGTAACAAGTGTCAATACTGCTTCTTACTGTTAACTGTGCTGGTGATAAATTTGTTTGATATATCAAATCTATTTCTTTTTAAACTTTATTTTTATGTCTACACTGTAAAATTAAAACATTGTACTGAGAAAACTATTATATGGTGAAATAGGGTTCTGAACTTGTCTAGAAATTGAAAAAAATACATTAACTCTAGAATTACTAATGAGCTTTTTGAACACATTTTTATAAACTATTTCTTTCCCAAATTGTTTGTACATTTGTGTCTGTTACAGCATTTCTGATAACTTTCGTCACACAATCGGAAATCAAACAAAAATACCATAACTATTATTATTGTTAATTGCACTAATTATTTCTGTAGTCTTTTTTTATATATATACACATAAAAGGAATGATTTCACCAAAATTCTGAGTTATTTGCACTGAGTGTTGTAGCAGGGATACAGACCGTGTCTTGCCCAAATATTTTTTTATAGCTTACCTTTTTATTTATTTTTTGAAGACATTTTGAAAATTTGTTTGCAATTTCAGGTTTTGTTTTGAAATAAATTATTTCAGGAAAATTACTTAGTTACTAAATGAGAATCTAATTAGGTATGTAATTGATAATCATAGATTGTATTTTTCAAGATGAGAAATTATATTCCAAATAATTTTGAATTTTGTAACATAAAATTGGAGTCACTTTAAAAAGATATGGTTATTTAAAAAAAAAAACAATTATCAAACACATTTTTAACTTAAATACAAGAAAAATTTTCAAAAAATGATTGGAAAATACAAAAAGAATTATGGAAAAACTTGTCTGAAAATAATAAATATGATTCCATTCTTGTAAAGACAAGGAGTAACTGTCCACAATTGAAACAACGTTAAGAAAAGTCTTGAATATTTATTAAATTTAAGAGATCTTGGTGATTGACATTATTTGACTGCTGCATTCAAGTCTTACAGTAATCATTTTTCACTTAGTTTGTTTTTGAATTTGGCTCGAAACCACATGAGGGCTGTCTGAAGTAGCTGTCTAATTTAGTAGTGTAAGACTAGAGAGAATGCAGCTCATCATCACCACCCACTGTAAACTTTTGGATTTACTTTTGCTGGTGAATAGTGGGATTTACCATCACATTAAAAATGCTCCATGGCTAAAAGGGCAAGGATATTTTGTGTGATAGGGATTCGAACCTGTGACCCATGGATTATGAATCAAGTGCCCATGCCAGACCTTTTTCACAAAGTACATGTCTTGTTATTTATGAAAGTAATGCCATATTTTTGCAAAAGTGTATTTGCTTTGAGACACCCTGGATCATTGTAGCAGGTAAACAGTTACTAGGCAGAATGCAATGTGTGATGAACAGTAGTGTATGGAGTGAAAAGTCAGTTTGAGGTTTAATTTTAGAAAATACTTCATTTTTGTGATTTTCTTCCTTGTCTTTAATTCTCTTGTTAAACACTATTTTTTAAAGTAAGAAATGACAATTTCTTGTTATCTTTGTTATTATTAGGTATCCATGATATGACTCTTGCTTTAAAACAAAATTTTTGATGGTGCATTTCTATTCCTAAATAGTTCTGCAAACATTTGGCATTACTTTGATAAAGCATAAGATGCACAGTTTGCAAAAAAATAACTAAGATTTGAATGCAGTAGTCAAATGAAGTCAACCACCAAAACTTTTTACAAATATTTAAGAAGTTTGAGTTTCAATCATAAGCTGTTGCTCTGCTTTTTTTAAATGAATTGAATCATATCTTTTGTTTTGTATTTAGACAAAATTGTCTTTTATATTTCTCAATAATTTTTGAAAATTTTAGTCTTCTATTAGTGAAAAATGTTTGTTTTATTGAAATAGAACCATTAATTTTTTTATAAAATGCCAATTTTATGCAACAGTGCCAACTTTTTTTGCAACAATTTGTAATTTCTAATCTTGAGAAATACAAGTTATTACCAGTTTATTTACCTAGATTTTCACTTGGAAACAATTTTAATGTAATTTTCCTGACATAATAAAGTGCTCACTTTAAAACAACTAAATCCAAAATTGCGAACAAACTTTCAAGATGTCTTCAAAAGAAAATAAAAATAAAAAAGGTAACTACATAAAAAATATTTGTACAAGACATTGCTCTTTTTTTTTCTCCAAAACCTGGTGAGACATTGTTCATGTCTCTATTAGTGATAACTGTTAGTTTCAAGAGTGGAGGTAGATATCATGCATTTTTCCTGTTTGGAAGGGTGATTTACCATCCACTCACAATCTTGGGAAAAAATATGCTTCTGTCTGTAAGGTTTGGTCATTAATTTTTCTGAAAGGCTTTAGCTTTGATACTTTGCCTTAAATATGTATTTCATTCTTAGTGTTTTATGTAGGAGTCTAACCCTAAGGGTAAAGTAATTTTCTTTAAAATTTCTTTCATCAAAACAAGTTTTATATACTGATTACATAATTAGTGCTAAATGATAAAACCTACACTTATAACAAATTGTGTTAATATGTTGATAATTTGTTTTTAGTAATGCTGAGAGTGAAGTTGGTGGTAGTTACATTGAAATCAATGATAACTCTTCAAAACCACTGATGCCTAACTTCATGAGACTCGAGAGTCATTACTTGTACCATCATGGCTGAAGGATATCTAGGAGATGACTATCTTGTCAAGAGACTTCGGCTAACACTTGATGTAGGTGTCCATGGAACGTTTTCTGCAAAGTCTAGACAACATTCTTTTCATCAACGGAACCATAGTTTAGACTACAGACAACTCCATTCAACAGTCCAAACTCATCACCGAAACCGGAGTCTAGACTCAGTGCTTCAGGGGATTCCAGAAAGTGGGACTCAACTTTCTAGTTTTGTCAAACCCTCCTTAGCTCTATCTGTTGGTACCACTTCTCCATGCTCTTCTTTTTCTCAGAATTCTGCTCCTCTTGGAGGAGGAACTAAAGACACTGACCGGACCAGTCTAGCTTCTGATGATAGTGGTATATTTAACTCAGATGATGGTGACAGAGCAGCTAGAATAACTTTTGACACTTTCTCCATCAGTTCTGAGCAGAGAACACACAGTTTTTCCCAGTTGTGTCTGGATTGTGAACCTTCTCATCTTGATGTTGAAGTGGATGTTGTACCCATGGAAACAGAACCTGACAACACAGAAACAAAAGTTGAAGTGAGTGAACTAAAGCCCAAAGTGGATCAACATGCTAATGTACCAGCAACAACTTCAGCATTATTAGATAATACTAAAGTTCCTGTTGTGCTTTCTAAAAACCCACCTCCACGAGAATCCTGGTTATTAAGACTCTTTGAGTCAAAACTTTTTGATATGTCTATAGCTATCACATATCTCTTTAATTCAAAAGAACCTGGAGTATTGTCATATATTGGTAAGTTCATACCTCTCATTGTTTATAGACATGATTTCAAGTGTAAATTAACATTTCATAGTATGTTCACACATTGTGGTGTATATTAATTATATACACAAGAAGATAAAATGCTATTAATTTTTTATTTATGAAAGTTAACAGTATTTTCATATTTTATGATGCAAGCATATAAACTGCATGTTGCACTATGTTTTAGACCAGTATGTTTTTTATTTGTTCTTGTTAACCTCTGGTTTGTGTCAAGTACAAGTATGCAAATGACTAACCTTTACCTGACTGTTGTCATGTTTTTATTGGTTTAACTGCATGCGTCACACTAACAGAACATTCTTTTAATTCAAATTTTCTATCCAATTCAATTACTACCTCAAATTGTATAATCAAGAACTGATGTCTGAGAAAAATATACGAGTTAAAAATTTAGTTTATTTTATCTTAATCATTATTATCTTTGCTTTTGATATACCGAAAGCATTTACTTGTATGCTGAGCTAAGAGGATAATGAAATTTTATTAAGTTTTAATACAAAAATAACTCTAAATTCATTTATTTTATTTTGAAATATTTGTTATTTAAACATTTTTCTCAAATGTTTAATGCCTTTCCTACCTACTTGACTGCCTTTGTAAGTATAATTGGTATGTGTTGTGATAGATGTGAAAATGCTACTGCTTCATTAACCATGCAGATATATTTTAATAATGATCCATGTTAATTTAACAGCCCTTAAAATTTAATTGTATGGAAAGCATTGATCCTCTTGCTTTCAAGTTGTTTAATATTTATTTACTATCAGTAGCTACCATTATCAAAAATGAGTTGGGTAAGATTCACAATGGCATATTTTCTAAGTTTTTTTTAAAAAAAGTGATATATTATAAAGTTTTATAAATATTAGTTTCTTGTAACTACTACTGCCCCCTTTCTTGAAGTTTGCTAGGTTGCCAAATAACAAAATGTTGCCTCATTCTGACATCATAACTTTTTCTTACATTGGTGACAGTCATAAAATAATTTAGTTTGTTAGATTAGATTTAATAATGGTAAAGATGAATTTATTCTTTAATACTTTTTTAGGATTAGCTTGAAGTACTATTTCAGCATATGGCATGCAATATATGTTACTAATCTGAAGACTGTAGTGACTACATTTCTTGTATTTACATATACTCTAGCATTTAATATATTTTAAAATTCATTTTTTTAAATACGAACAAACAATAAAAAGCTTACCATTCAGTATAATTTTTTTGTTATGAATTGTAACATAAGTAATATAAAATTACTTATTGTATACTCAAATTATGTTAAGTGTGAATATCTTGTATACAGATGACAAATATACAACTGTTAAAGAATCTAAACCAGTTGGGCATAAGTGAACTTGTGATGTAGTTTATGTACATGATGTTTATACAACTTAGTTGTAACAAATGAACTATTTTCATCTCAGACTTAAGAGATGACTTATCCTTATTAAGGGAACGAATTATATCATTATGTGAAAAAGTAACTATCATAACTAGGGGATTGATACCTGAGAAAGTACAGGATGGTTATCTCACATATCAACCAGATATGGTTAGTTTAATACATAAGAATAATTTAAATTGGCATTGTGTGAATTTAATAGTTTTGTGTTTATGGTTCTTTATACTGGTTGGATACTTATTAAACTGATACTCATTGAAACTAGGACTTGGCTAGCACCAAAACAGAATATTCAAACATCTTAGTACAAGATCAGTATCTAAACAATTCGAATGAAGTGATATGCACACTTGTAGGTATTTTAATATTTGTTAGTTTACGTTAAAATGCACAGATCTAAAACTTAACCAGTAATAAAAAATATTAAATGTGGACATGCACTAACATTATGCAATATAAGCTTTATGTAACCTTAGTTTACAAATCTCCAGAAAATACTTTGTGGTTCAAAATAATTGAATTTTCATTTATGAAAAATGCATGTTTGTTGTGTAGTCAATTTTGTCTTTTAATTTTTAAAAAAGTTGTGAAGTTAAGGTAATGTTTTATAGGTGCAAATAAATCAAGAATCAAATACCAGTAATAGTACCTTTATATGTGAAACATTTTGTAACATACAACGTGTATCACCATTCTAATGAAATTATACTGCTGTCAGTTTGGTGTTTTGCGTGATAATACAAGAGATTTTTCTGACACTTTGGTGTGAGTTTACAAAGAAATTCCACTATCAAGACTTTTGTTTATGTTGTATGTTATTTTTCAAACATTTGACTTAGTATCTTTATCTTTCCTTACTTCCTTTTGTAAATACAAACAGTTTATCACATTTATTTTTGGAATTTGAACAAAACAGTATAATGTAGAGGCCTTTTTGATCAAAAGTTTTTAGATCAGTCATTGTTATGTTCTGATAATGATCAACTTATCTGAATATAAACATTTTACTCCTGTAAAAGGTTTTCAAAAACATGTCAAGGAATACTGTGTGGTGTATAAATCAGAGAAGTTTGATTTGTCATATTATGGTAACTTAAGGACATTTGTAAAATGTCAGTATTAAACTTCATCATACCTGTAAGTCACAAACACTGTCGATGACTTTAAGTTGTATTTTTTGGAACGATACTTAAAAACTGTTTTGTGTAGTTAACAGTTTAATTTTACAAACTGTACTCAGAAAATGCAAGTGATATATTCATGCCCATTAACTTAAATAAAACATTTACTCAAGATGTGAATTCTAGCTTGCAGAACGTTATTCATACCTTCAGTTTAGTTGTAATTATTGTAAACTTTATCCGTCCATTATTTTTGTGTGTGCTAGTTTACAAAATTGCACAATGTTTCACGTTGAAATCATTCATTTGTTTAGTCGTGTAAGTTTTATTAGAATTGTCTGAAGATTGCTAAAACGTGAATGAGAAAATTAGTGTAGATTTGAAGAAAGTAACAGATTGAAGTGTGGATTCCTTTCCTTGTGATTTCTTTTATTTTTATGGTCATATTGTTAGTGTAGTTGCTTGTCGTAAGACAGAACTGGTATAAGCGAAACTTTTTTATTATTATTAGTATACATTCTTTAGAGAATTTACTTCATCGTGCTCGATAGAAATTTTCAATTTAGTTGATCCTTCAATAGCCACGTAAATCACAAATCTAGCGATTTTCCATAATCGGCCAAAGTCTACGTTATTAAAGTTTTGAATATATGACTACGACGTACGAATTAGAAGCTTGACATTTTTTTACATTGATAATACATCCTTTGGTAGCTAGTGTTAAACCATTGTGCTTGTGAGAACGCCTGTACTTTGACTTTGCGTGTCATTCTGTTTTGGGATCAGTGACGGATATTATCTCGATTTCGTGTAGCTGCCATGGGAGTGGGGGGCATTTGGGTTCAATAAAGGAATGTTGATGTCTGCTCCTTGAAGGGGGGGGTTAACTTCCTGACTGTGGTGTTTTTATGGAAATGTAACTGATGTGTGGACTGTTAGTCATTGTAAATAACTTTTCATTTGTACAGTCATGGTGATGATGACTATTCGTCCGACCACCTACATCTCTCAAAGATATTTTATACATTTTTTTTATCTTTGCTGACTGTAACAGTTTCTTGCTTCTGTCACAACCAAGAAGTGTGCGTCGGCGAAGTAAGGGTGTTTCGAATTGATCTAATACGAAATTTACAGTTTGGAGTAACATGATAGTTAAGAGTAGTGGGAAGATACGATGGTATTTGATATCCAATATACTCTATCTTAGGGTAAAATACCAGTGGATGTAAATCGTAATTTAATTCGGTTAATGTATTGAAATTCTCCAAACTGCTTTACGTAAAACACTCGATTATCACTTAGCTCTGAAGGTTTATAAAGATAATACTCTGCAGATTGTTGAGTAATGAAAAATATTTCAACTTTCTCATTTATGAAACACGAAACATCTTGATGAATTACGATTTGTCGCTGACCTTTCCTTTCGTACGAGCGACAACTTGGTTGACATATTATGCAAGTTAGTTGAGGCCACATTCGTAAGACGTAAATATCAGTGTGTGGCACCGTTCTGTGGAACAAGAGATTGAGGTTGATACAACAAAGGACTTCGTAATTGATCTCGTGACCTAGTTTTTCTATGTGCGCATGTGTAGAGTGCTATGTCTTCTGTTAATTCAGTTTTGATTAATATAACTATAGAAAAATTGTCATTGTTCAAATTCCAATTCATGATGAAACGCGCACACGCATATTTATGCATAATGCTTCACGTGGTATCATGCACGTGTAAAAATATTTTTAAAATATTAGGTAGGTCTTATAAAAAATACTGGTAATATAAGAATTTAAAAAAATTAGAAATTTGAATTAGTTATGGTTTTATGTATGTTTTTATTTTAAACTAATAATAATGAAGAATTAATAAAATATTCAAAGATTTTTATTTCGCTTTATTTCGTGTATATGTCCAATGTTAAGAATAAAACTAGTATGTGTTTGTGGGTTTTGACAGTGAACAATCGTTAGAGGAACTATGCAAATAGAGGACTGGTACTTATCAGACATTCAATAAAGTAACCAGCTAAATGTTTCGTTTTTCCTATGTCTGCAGCTCAAGATAATCCTTAAAAACAGACGATTAGACAACTGAATTGCAACTAACATTAGAATGTGTTACTATTTAAATACAATGAACTGGACGAGTGAGTAGCAGGAATTCTGACCCGGCATGGCCAAGCGCGTTAAGGCGTGCGAATCGTAATCCGAGGGTTGCGGGTTCGCAACCCCGTCGCGCCAAACATGCTTGCCCTTTCAGTCGTGGGGGCGTTATAATGTAACGGTCAATCCCACTATTCGTTGGTAAAAGAGTAGCCCAAGAGTTGGCGGTAGATGGTGATGACAAGCTGCCTTCCCTCTTGTCTTACACTGCTTAATTAGGGATGGCCGGCACAGATAGCCCTCGAGTAGCTTTGTGCGAAATTCAAAAACAAATAAAAGAAAGCAGGAATTCTGAAACGTTCTGACCAGTATTACATAGAATCATACATTATCAGGACCATCAGTTAATTCATATCGACAGTCTATTTAATAGCCAAGTTTGTTAGCAAGCTATCGGACCTTGATGTGAAGGATCCCATGGTAAACTTCAACCCAGTCCAGTGGACTGGCTTGTGCTGAGGAAACCTTTTTTTACGTTAGGCTGTTATTCAATAAATTATCGCATATTCAGTGTTGTTTTTAGTTATCTTGAAAGTGAGTTATACTTCAAGGTAAACTGTTGCTATAGGGTATTATCAAGTCTGGTGAGCTGCTTCATATGACAATGATTACAAACTATTACTGTAGGAAGTTATTTACAGTTCGATGAACTGTCTTGTATAGTATAATATGGATAAAATACTGTCAAGTGATTTGAAAGAAAAAAATACAATTACTTTTTGGACAGTAAGCTATTTGTTCCGTCAGCCGTTATTTACGAGTTAAGGTCTTTTAATTTAGCATAATGAGTCGTTCTGTCTTATAAGCTGTTATTTATTGAATTACTTAATTCAGCCGTGAAATACGAGAATTTAACTTTGGTGAAGTGGGGAGTTCAGATATTTCAGGCCTGGGGCTGCCTAAGGGCCTTACCACGGAAGCTTGCTTAAGTTTTTAAACATACAGGGTCTGTTCCTTTGATTTCTAGCAAGTCGATGACAGAGAGGAAAAGTTCATATTTCTATGAACTATACTAACAAAAGCAACTTTACATTCTGAAACTTAACTACAGCTTCGATTAATTCCATGCAGATGTAGTCAGGAGTAATGTTGGAAAATCACTAGAGAAGTGACGCACGTTCGTATTCCGACCATTCTGCAACCGTCTTATTTGTATACATTTCACATTTCAGTGTGATCTGCAGAAAGACAAAACGTTAATTCTGTATTATGGCATGCAGATAACGTAATTAAGGGTAATAACAGTATGAATCACAGCATGCACGTGAATGAAACGACACATAATTACGCGAAAAATACTAATTACGTGATAATTCAGAATATTTGGAGATAGGCCTAAAAGCTACCCCCGCCCTGTAATATCTGATGATCTAACGATGAATCATCTTGTTTGATAAGGTGTTATGTATTGGCAGATGAGCTGCTGTTTGTTGAATTATCTTACATGGTGATACTCCGTTCTATAATTGGCAATAATGCAGAAAACAATGTGAAGTAAACTCGCTTTGTTTTGCATGTATTCGGAACAGAATAAATATGAAATATGAGGTCCATTCCAAACTTCTGGTAAATGGCCTACTTCGATAGACTTGTTGATATAGTTTTGGAACAATATTAAGTTTCATTTATTATTTGAGTTGTACTTTATCCTGGGGACCATCCATTTATTGGTTATTGTCATCGCACACATGAACCGCGCCCTTTTTAATGAGTTTCGAAGGGCGTAACTGGATACAATGCACGTGCTGTCTCTTGTTCGGCATTACACTGAGTCTGAACATGGGAAAAACTGTATATGTAAATCAGAGTGTGTATGACAGTAAGTGATATACTAGCTTGTATGGGTGTAGTCTGTCAATACGTATATTGTCTGCTCGGCTTTTTTCCCTGTGGCTTAGGGGTAAGTCTTACAACGCTAAATATTGAATTTCGTATTTTCGGTGGGTACAGCACAGATAGTTCATTGTGTCGCTTTACGCGTAACAAAATGATGTTCAACACAAAGCTGTATAAATAATACCTTCGTTGTTCAGGTGAACACATTCTTTTAAACTGTTTACGTTGCTTCTCCCTTCATGTTTTGAATTTCACTTGTACGTCTTTCTGCATGTATTCATAGTACACTTGTAAAACCTGTACAGTATGCAGAGAAGACTTAGCGTAAGGATATTCCCAGCATTCGTTTATTTATCTGTATGAAACTTTTCGTCTAAAACTATTGTAATCATTCAAATTAACTGTACAAGACTTGAGTGTGCATATGCGCATAAAATATTCGTCGAGTCACGAGCTCATTCAAAGATCACAAGGATAAACGTGCGATTATAATAGTTTGCTTAACTAGGAGTGTTAGTCATCTGCACGCGTTTAGTCAACGGTTTATATACTAATGAAACGATGTTGAAAGTAAACCTTTGAATTTTTCAGTGTTTAATGTACAGGTCTGTTTTATACAGTTACAAAATGATACGCGTATCATATTTGTTTACATATATAACATGTTTAATACTACAAATTACACCAAGAATATGTTGACGAAAAATTCATTGTTATAGTAAGATATAGAAATGGAAACCTAGATATCGAAAGTAAAATTCAAAAGTCGCTCACGACAAAAGGTACAATATTTAAAAACAAAAAATGTCGGGTATTTCAAAAATGCTTGGGATATCTCTTACAGCAGACTTAATACGAATAAAACGCAAACGAGACATCTGGTAAGGGACATCAAATAGGGTTTTATGTATTCGGTGCTTCAACCAACTGCATCCCCAAACCTAATACCACTCACCGTCCGCAGCCAGCTGTGGGCATATGTATTACTGCTTCGAAAAACCATAAAGAGTGTAAAAATTAACATCGTAGTGAACTTGTTAAAACAGTCCTTTACATTTGTCAAATACCTAACCCCCCACCGCTATCTAAGTTAGGGTAAATTTTATTTTATTTTGTTAAGTACTCGTAGTTTTTACTGTTACCTCCCAACGTCCAGCTGTAGTCGCAAACGAGAAATATAAAACATTTGTATATATGCTTTAATAATAATGGAGCACCAATCCTTTTCCCTTAACAACAGCATTCTAACATGAGCTTGGCAAATTGAGACAAGTTCATGTCGTTGTACTAAGCCTTTTCGAGTGTACCAAACGAGGCATATTTAAAGCTGTTATAAATAATATTTAGATATACTTTAAGTATTAACTTTCCATTGAGAATTGCATACTGAAAATAAGTGTACCTAGAACATTAATAGACCTAAAATACTGAATTTTCGAGAGTTTATAATAATTGAATTTAGCTTCTCAAATAAACTTTGTAGCAGACGTTATTTATAAGCAGTTAAATACATTTAAACTGGGAAATGACTTTCCCTTTCAGTAGAATATGGGGGACTAAACATTTGTGTATAAACTAACTGTGGGAAAATCTCACCGTTTTATCAAAAATGGCTTATTGTTTACTATTCTGTATAATACCAGTATATCTAAATAACGTGCACCGTGATTATTGTTGGTTCATTTCTGATGTGGGCCTCGAGTGGCTCCTTGATTGAGATGGTAAACTTTCAATCTGCCAGTCGCAGGTTCAAATCCTCATCACCTAACATGCTCGCCCTTGCAGCCATGGGTATGTTATAGTGTCTATCAATTCTACTTTTCGTTGGTAAAAGAGCAGCTTTCTTGTCTATCACTGCTAAATTAGGGACGGTTAGCGCATATAGCCCTTGAATAGCTTTGCGAGAAATTAAGACAAAGCCAAACGTTCTTATGATCCATGATAATAGGAATTGCACAAAATGCTTAAGAACGTTTGGATAAAAAGTAACTTAAACAGTTAAGATTCAGTTCAAGTAACGATTTAAAACCTGCACAAAAAAGCACATGTTAGGCCTACAAGGAAAATAAAATCTGCTTAAAACGGCACGTTTTAAATTCTTTTCATTGTCTTACCAGCTTGCAACAAAAATGGCTTGGTATATGGCTCCCAAACTTCTTGTGCACTACTAAATAGTGTACTGCGTAGGTCGTATGGGTATTATTGGAAAGTCGATTTACTTCCATATTTTACAAAATATTTAAAAGAAAATCATGAAGGTTGTGTAAATGTTATCATTACTCATTCAGGTTTTTATTACAAATGACTGGTGTTTCTGTAAAAAGCTTTAAAAAAAAGGTGAAACGAGAATTACCAATGAATAATAGGTGAATTTTGAGTGACATGTAGATTCTCTGTTTTACACATTATGCAACTAATGTTTTTAGGGAGGCAACCCTTTTATATTGTGTTAAGTGAAGGAGTAAAAAATTAATACACCGTTTATTATATTTTATTACATTCTTAGAGTAATTACTTTAAACGATTGCTTTATTTAAAGCAGTGATTTAGACGTGTTTCATTTGGAAAGGGTTATTTTCTACTGAAAATTTTGTATATGCTTTGTGGGGGTTCGTGTTATTCTAGGCATATTTGCTTGTTTTTTTGCATTATATACAGGGTGGCGCGTAAGACCATACCCATCCGAATATCTTGTGTATCTGTGTGCTGTCCCTCATTCTCGCTGCATAATATAATGCGACGCCATGTTCTGTGAGACATTTTAAAGTGTAAATGGGCTTCAATCGGCCATATTTTTTTGAAAAAGAAACACATTTATAATACATGCGTAATTGAATATAACATCACATGTGGTTGGGTTGAGACTTACGGGCCACCCTGTAGAATTTAGTTAAACCATAAATGCTCACCATATTCGCAAACAAATCTCCAGCAGCATCTGAACATTCAACATCTCGAACTAATGCGAGCAAGTAGTCAAGTTGCTACAGTAAATCATTATGAACCGTATCAGCTAACTGTTTATAATAATTACAGTGTATAAGGTTAGCTACGATGTGAAGTAATCCTTTGCTCATAGCTGAGTATAAAAACTCCACCAAACAAGATAAAAAAAAATTGAAGTAATAACATTTGAATGGGGATCATAAAAATATAAGCTGGAGATATTACAGACATTATATATTAAAACTATAAATCTCTTTCGATTCCACCAAATGCAGTTACAGGTAAAACCATGAAGCCAAAATTGGGGTTGTAAGTTTGAGAAGATAATGTCTACATTATCTCCAGACTTTTTTTTTTACTTTTTACGATCCTTGTGTGCACATTTTTAAGTTACAATTTTTTGTGTGTATAAATACTGTTCGATAGATTTTATAGGAAACAGTGGTTAAGTTAAAAGAAAATAACTCATCACTGTAATCCAAAGTAAAAGTATGAGTTAATTTTTCTTTGTTTTAAAAATGGTGTATTCATAAAATACAGATTCAAATTAACCGCAATTGAGGAGGAATTTGTCCCCGAAAGACTAAGTTTATATAATTATATATACATTACTACTCTTCAGTAAACCTATTAAAAAATAAGTTCCCTTGGTTTGCGTGAAACCATGTATAGCAACTGAAATATTTCACCTTTAATATATTTATGTATCCCTCAGTGGTTCATTAGCAAGTCTAAAGGCTTAAAACGTTAAAATCTGTTTCGATACGAGTAAGTTAGCACAGTATAGATAGCCCATCGCTTTAGCTTTGTGAGTAATAACAAACAAGCAGAATACTATTATGGATTAAAGGGTAGAAATTTGTTTACAACCTATCGTGATACGTTTTCCTTTTATACGAATACCATTATGAATTGGACGGTAAATCCATTTCACCCTAAATTCAAATGAAAACTATTATATACGAGTATCTTTTAAAGTGAAAAGTTAAAACAATATTTTGACGTATCTTACTTTTGTACAATTTAATTCCAGTGATTTTTTAATTTCAAAAATGATTTATACTAACATACGTTTTCCTTTGTCTTTTTTCTTGTGTCATTTAGTAATGTCTAATGCAAATAGTTTAAGATTCGGCAGTTTTTTGTAAAGGGTCTTTTAAAATATTTACGCTATGTCAATAAATTAGCATTATAAACTTTTTCTAAAATTGTAATTTTAACAATTGGTAATAAAAATATTAAAATACTTTAGTACTTTAGGAGCTATGTAAATTATAGTGATGAAAGGTTATGAAGTTTATCCTTTTTAAACCACATATAGTGGTCTATAAGTTACTTTATTTTGCACAATGGGGTAGCATGTTATTAATATCGATAATTCATGTGACCTGGACAACTTGGTATTCTTAAATTGTTAAATATATTTTTTCATAAATGTATATTGCAAATATAAATAGCTAAAGTAATAACCAACTAGGCTCAGAACTACTAAACAAATGAATATCAGTGAAAGGGTGACAAATCGGCACTCCTTTTCATTTAAATAAAATTATTCTAACACTGTAAATTACATTAAATTTATAACAGTAGTTTTTAACATTAAATAATTTATTCTATGGTATTAAAATGTCTGTAAGGATGACTTCCATATTCACAAGATTTACCAGTTGTAAGGTTTCCTTCAACAATATTGCAGGGAAATAAAAAGCTAATGATTTGAACGAGACTAGTGCATCTCTAAGTTACTTATTCTCATAAAATTGAGAAGCTTGTAAGCTCTCTTTGTTGGCTATTCCACATTGTCTTGTTGTAGTCTTTTTTAAGTTCATTTTTAACAACACAAATATCAAGTGGGAAAGCCATTACACCAGGTTTTTAATTTGTGAACATAAAGTAATTGAAAACTTAAAAATGAAAGTAAAAGGGAAAAAAAAACTTGTCAAACACACTACCTTTTTTATCCAGTTCTGACAAAGCCTTTTGTTCTCGTGGAACAACGTTTACAATGCATGTTGTCAAAGCAATCCGAACATCGTTCGGTTTTTCCGTCTTATCCAGAGGGGGAAAAATATATGTAAAAATAGGAATACGTATCGATTTCTAGATTTTGATAATTCGTTGGCAAAAAAAAACAAAAAAAACGTCACGCAGAAAACTACATAATTTTTAGTGGCTCATTTTTCTGTGATCATTTTTCACCAATTCAAGTACATATTTGTCTTGAAAATAGGAAATGTTTTCAAAAGGGTACCCGTTGTATCTGACAATATGTTGGCAGTATTACATGTGGTGTACACGACAGTTTAATTTTTTTCATATTCTAACTTGTGCGTGTCAAGCAAGTTGTACTGTAAAACGTGATAAACAAGTGAGGGTTTTTGTACCTATTTTTATTCAGCAATATGCCAATAACTGATCATATTTCTTAATCCTTTAAAAATATCGCAGTTTTGAATTATGTTTATATATAGTATCGGCTTTGGTTGCTATCGAAATAATTGATATTAAGCGTTTGAAAATTTTAAGGTGGTCAAAACTTTCTCTCCACTAGTATAAACTATTGACATGGGATGTGCTATGAACCATGGTGATTAAGAGCAGTAAAAGCCAGCAACTGGCAACAAGCAATACAAAAAGCATGCAGATGATTTAACAAGGGAAAGGAAGCGATAAAGAGTTGAGAAAAAGTTGGATTCCTAGAACTGTCCTCAGCTGGCTTATTAAAGGACCTGAAACACTACGTAACGGTAGCCACAGTTATGAGAGATAATGTAGAACAGCAACTTGAGAAGAAAATTAATGTATGTTAATTAGCGATCTATCGTTTTGACTATTTGGATCTGAGCATCTTTGTTAAGGGATGTCTGAACATACGTGGCATATAAAAATACTTGCCAGGACATGTTCGTTTCTAACACAATAAATATATCTTAACCAAAGAAAGTGTTAGAACGTCGAGCAATCAAGAACTGGTGTCTCAAAAGAAAAGTGGTGGGCCGCTTTGAGAACTTGAATAAAATTGCAGGTTCTTGACAGCACAATGCAACTCACACAATGTTGGAGGTAAAATGTGTCCTTATTCACCCAAATATTTGAGTAAGTAACGAAAGTATTTTTGCACAGATACCCAATTAGTGTCCCTATTCACGGTAGGTAATATTACTCTGTTTTTTGTTTGTTATAGCAGTTGAGTATGTATGTTAAGTTACTCTTGTCCACTTGTTTTAATTCAAAAATACTATTTCTTACGGTTCTCACCTTCGGTTTTTCATTTTCAGCTGGCATTTTGTTGTTAACCACCAAATTATTGTTTACTTTGAGTTGGATTAGTCATGTCATCGAAAGTTTTCCAATCATGGTTTTTTTCTGCATCTCAGAATATTTTTTCCTCGGTTTGTCCTAGTAATGTTCCAATTGATGTCGTACGTGTTATAGGTAGCACACTTCTGCCTTTTGGTGATGACTGGTACAGCCTCGTAGCGTGGTATTCTAGTATGAAGAATCCGAGAAAGCGTAAGATGATTGTGATACGTATCTCGTTTTTGAAAACATCTGTAGAACAACGAATATCAGTGTATTCGTCCGTGTAATACCATTCTCAGTTTCAGTAGTGATTTCATTTTTTTTAAGTGATGAAATTGATCAGTCCTCGACTTAATCCTTTGCAGTTGTGTGGTTTCCTGCATCGTGCTTTAGGTTGTTTGACTAATGCTGGTAGTTATTTATATAAAAAAAAAATGTATTTAATTTTACTATTTACGTTTTACGAGGTACTAAAGACGTCTGTACTGCAGTGTCCCAGTATTCTTGGATGCGACACATTTTTGTTGAACAGATAATGATTTTGTAAAGCCACTCGAACAAAATGTTTTTCACCGGCCAAGGGTTTTGTGACTGTTTGTACTGAGTAAACCAACTGATAAGACAAATTTTCCATAAATATAATGAAACTTTATTGATGAGGTTGTAAAATACGAAACAGTATGTAGTAGTTTTTGGTTTTTGTTGTAAAATGTGTATAGCACAAGCCAGATCTGTCTTACAAGTATTTTTCTTCCACCATCATAACTTTACAAGTATCAATTAAGAGTAGGTATTTGTGAATTTATTTTCACAATTGTTTTATTACATCTTTATATAATACCAAATATTTCTGGTATCTGGACTTTTTCTACTCAAGTATTTGAATAGTTAACGACAACGTTACTTAATAAGGTATGTTGAAATTGACTTGCATGATGCTTTGCGTTGAAAACTAGGAAAAGCAACAGTAACCTCTGTAATTATCTGCAAAGCGTGCATCGTAACAATTTCTTTTCAGCCAAATTTTTTTTAAAACAAGAAATTTGAAAACTAATTTTAAACTTTGTGTAATTGTATAGTATAAAACTAAGGCGTTAACTTGGGTATAATACCAAAATGAACAAAATGTGAATCTCTTTTTTTTTTTCAAATGAAATCTACATTGTACACACAAAAAATTCGGTAGTCTTGTTTTACTTTACGTGACCTCGAGTATCGTTTTATTTAGCTGTATAATCGGCATCTGTTTTTCTTTGTGTGTGAACGAGTAGTTAACTACTTATAATAGTGTTGGTACGTTTTTCACTTTTTTTCATGAACAAGTTTTTATCATTGACTGTAACTTTTGTAATTTCAAATGTGAACACGAAAAAGACAGCTGAACAAATAAGTGAAATATTTATAGTATGTATGTTTAGTGCCTATTCGTCGTCGTCTGTGTTCTGGATTACGACTAAACTGGCTGTTGGGGTGAAGAAATATTTGCTAAACCCAGGAGAGATGACCTTTCAAACTTTGGTTATGGTGCAACATAAATTTTTGATAACATCTGTAGGAAATCGCTCACACCGAGTTTACTAGTTAAAAGGAGAAAAATACTCTGTAAACTCCTAAAAACAGATGCATATAATGACACTTAAAAAGTACAGATATGCAGTTACATAAATAATTAGAAAAACTAACTAACAATTGAAAGAAAGAGCGATCACAAATATGAAAAGCAAAACCTGATACGTATCATATTTATCCAATCAAAACTGATGTTAATTCAATGAAATTACGTAAATACATCAAAATGAGGTTCTTTTTCTATTTTATCATCCGTCAGTTGTAGATTGGAAGGTAAATTAAGTTGTCTTGTTTGTTTTTAACATATTACAATGAGATAATTGAGTATTTTGTTTATTGTCGACGTTTAGAGGTGACTTTTAGTTAACTTCAATCTTTTGAAGATTTTCTACCCTCAACAGATGTCACTAGCATTGTATTAGCAAATCAAAACTTTCCAAATTTAGGAAAGGACTCTGTAGTTTTATTTTAAAATTATAAATAGTTAAATAAAAGTTGCATTTTTTGTACCTGTCGTGTTCATTTATTTCTTATTTCCCATGTCATTCTGAATCACATCTCATTGGTAATGAGACTTCGACATGATCATTGTACTTCATTGTATTCGCTTTCACGAAGAGCCCGAACAATGGGAACTTTTTCTCTTCTAATAACTTCTACTTCACTCACGAGAACTCTTAAGAGCTATTTTACTCTCGATGTGAATATCCTCAACACAAAGACGCGTTTTTTGTTTTGTTTTTTAAGTATCTAGTGAACTCGAAATTCATCTTTGGGTCTGAATAACGTTCTTCTGAAATACCTTTTTGAGTTTTGTACCGATGTTTTTCTTATTTTCTATTTGATCTGCTTCTTTAATTTTCGAGGATCCCTTTTTATAAGATCTGTTGGTTTCACGATGATTGTATTTATTGCACCTCGTACATAGCATGCTCGCTTTTCGTCATGGTAATCCCATAAAAATGAACTACAGAAGGAAATCAAACATACAGCTTGTAGCAAATTGAAAGATTGATTACTAAATTCCTTGGATTTATTCGCTTTATCAGTTAACCAATTGACGCCAAAGGACAAAGTACCACCCGACCAGCGACTCTGAAAATTCATCAGAATTTTGTGTGTGTGTGTGTGTGTGTGCGTGTGTGTATAGGGTGTTCGGAAAGTCGCTGTGCACTTGTATATTTATTAACAGTTATGTTTTAATATAGAATACAGGAGGAAAATATGAATGACAATTATAAACAATGTTGAAAGTGACCACCGTTGGTATCAATACAGGCTTGGATCCTTCTTATTTTGTTTTTAAACATTGCTATCAGTTGCTGGATTGAAACAGACTGAAGAGAGGTACGATTACAAAACTGCACAGTTACTTTCCGAACATCCTGTATAATTGTATTGTACCAGAGTAATTAGACAAATCATGTTTAGATTTTTGCAAAGAATACACAGACTTTAATAGTCATAAACATGATTTTCATCACTGAAGTTGCTGCACAGCTATATTCTACGATCTCTTCATGTCGTGCCAGGGAATACTAGAATAGAACTTCTGACAATATTTGAGACGTCTCTGAATCTTCTCATATCGGTTCGCCATGTTTGCAACAAAATATCTGAAAACCTTAATCTATCTACTATCAGTGTTTTATGTCGTCGGTTTAATATTTTTCCTTTGTAGGGTGTAGTCCTACTCAGTCCTAACATCTTTTTTTTCTGTGCTCTCGGATTCACATTGTAATTTTTTATGGTTCACGTTAATCATAACTAACAACTGGAACAGTGCTCTTAATGTCAAAGTACAGTACTGTATAAAAGTGATGGGACGAAGTCAAAAATTAGATTTCAGGCTACATTCAAGGAGCAGTGGAAGAAGTTAAATCACGGGTTAGACATATTTTATTAATTTTAATATTTAATAAAACAAACTCGGTGGAAGTGCTCGTGTTCAACAAGCAGTTACTGTTTTCCGAGTTCTCCTTTTGTTTTAATAAATGCAGACAGTCTTTTAGTTTGATTGACAAGGACTCTGCTTCTGTGCGAACTCTGCTATATTGACAATTATCTACACTTTTTGGTTTGTGGCATTGCAACAAAACTTTAGTTTAAACTGTTTTTACGAAGGTTTAAAGGGGAAGTGCGATTAAATTGATTTCTAGTATATAACAGTATCATTCTAACTTCATGCTATTTTTTCTGTATTGTTAAGACACTGCATGGGGTACCATGACAGTTCACGCCCTGAAGTCGGTATGCCCTTTGTACAAGTATATTGAGATATTAAAGAAGGATAAGTTTTCTCATTTTGGTACATTCAGTTGTCAACTGGGATCAATGAAGCATTACCATGGTGTTGAAATTTATATTCTGTAATGGTGATGAAGAATTAGTGCCATAAAATGGAAGGAATAACAATCTTTTGCTAAAACTTTTGCACAGTACTGTATTTCAGATTTCTTTACCTCTTTGTCACGTTGCTTTTTCATCATTGTATCTTAAAATTAATTCATTTGTCGATTTGAAACTAAGGTGTTTGCTTTTTCCTTGTTCAATAACCGTCGGAGGTCAGAATTGGGGAGGTTCTTTGTTTGAAAAGCAAGGTTTTGCTTTAAATGGGTTTTTATATTTTTAAAGTAATTTATCGTTTTTTTTCATCCTTTTTATATGACATCTAATTCTCTTCTCAAAAGCTATTTTAATAGAAACCTCTGAGTAGAAATTTTAAGTGCAAGCGCAGCTTGACAATTTTCTGATAAAGCATGCAGTTCGACTTTTCTGCCCACCACTTCTCAGCGTATTCGTTTATCTGACGTGTTTTGACTAAGCATCTTATTTGAATTCATCTAATATGGTTGGAAATAAGCAGCGGTGAAAATTATTGTGCTAAACTTCGAAAACACTTACGGATTCTAGGAACTTTGTTTGGGATTGGGCCCTTCGTTTCGTCACTGAACTGCATTTGTCAACCTTTCTTGACACTTTTCCTGAGATCGAACTCGATTATTACTAGTACTACATCACTGGATGAACTTTCGTTGTGATTGTTTGATTGCAATAACTTTAGAAGCGGTTCGTGTGCTAAAAAGTAGTCGGTTAATAAAGTCTACTCATTCTGATTGTTGATGTTGCTGCACCTGATCCTAACCTAAATTTTCGTTCAAATAATATTGTACACGTGGTTTGTTTCTTTTTAACTGAAATACACCGTCGTCGCCAGGAAGGTTTTTATGCATCTCTGTTTCGGAGTTACTTAGTTAGAGCTTCGAGTGTGACATTTTCATAGTAATTAAAAACGAAATGCTCTTGTTGCATCAACGTTTTTGGGGTTTTATTGAAGCCAAAGTCACAGGTGTTATATTATTAATAGAATTAAGAATGGGGTGTTCTTTCTGCACTTCTGTCTCTGCACTCGATACTCACTTCTTAGGAATTCTTTGAAACAAAATGATTGGCGTTTCACACGTCGTATCTTTTACGAAACAGGAAGGAAAGCTGGCTAAAGTTTCTTCTTGGATCCAACGGATAACGATCCGAGGAACGACAGTAATTGCCTGTCTTATCGAAGTTTCAAATTTCTCTATGCATTTCTTTTGATATTTTTTACGAGTAATTTACGTATATAAAATATTTAATTGTCATTAACTTTGAGATATGCAAATTAACGATTTTTCGAAATATATTTTTTGTATCTTGAGTTTTGCGGTTTCTGCACTTTTATTTGACAAAAAAAAATCGCCTGGTGTTTTTCTTCGCCATATATTGTTATTTGATTTCCCTAGGTATACTTAGTCTATTCAAATTTACTTTACCATTCATTGTCGTTCAAAAATGAGAATTTACTCTAGGTGTTTAATTTTAATACCGAGTTCTAGCATCCTTAATAAATTTCGCACTTTTGAAGATACGATTCACAACCAACGTAGTAAACAGAACTAAGCTTCAGAAGTAATAATGTCAATCTGGTTTATTACCGATACGTCAGCAATCTACAGATAAAACAGTCGTTGGATGAAAATTGCGTTTTGAAACGTTTTTTGTGAGCGAATGTTCGTAGAAACCTGTAAAACTCTTTTCTGGTGTCTTAAGGTTCAACTTTGAGAAGAATTAAAATATCTGAACATGTGGAAAGTTTGAGATATTAGGAAAATAATTTAAAATACATTCTGGAAAACTCAGTTTTTGGGCTGAACGTCGGGTAAAATTATTGACATTCGATATGCTAAAACAAAGAGGTTGGGAGTAATCCCTCCCATTGGTTAGCCCATGCTCAAAATATTTGCATTGGACCAGAAAAGTGAGAAATATGACGTGCGTATCACAGTTTTAAATCGGACAAAGGGTCATTTCACTTCGTGCGCCCCCGACGATTTTTTTTAAAAAAAAGAACATGAAGGGGGGGGGGGCTTGTACCAATGTGTACAAGCTTTTACGTAATACCCGTCCCACTCGTTATAAGCAGACGAAGAACCGTGTTGATAAAAGCTTCTGTTTCATTTTTTGACCATAATAAAAGGGTTAGCACATAGTCACGACCTGTTAATACTCGTTTAACGAGAGTATAACTACACGAAAAACGCCTACATTATAGTTCAGAAAATTAGCTAAATATTTTCCAAACTGGTTATGGAAAGTTGAAATTAGATGCAGTTTCATTTCCGTTAAGGCAAGAAATTGGTGAACTGTTAAATACAAACTTGTTTTTAAAAAGTTAAGTACCGTAAGTTGTACTGCGCGTCTGAAACTTCTTTCAGGACGATATTTTAATTTAATGTCTTTAGCAGTTACCCACACAGGCTTTAGATCGGGTTTTTGGTGTTAGTTAATTCAATTGTTTCTAACTGATGCTAGAGAAAGAACTTTATTTTGATTAAATTTAATATACACATTTAAATGGTAATTTTTATATTATGCGTTGACATGGTCAAGCGCGTTAAGGCGTGCGACTCGTAATCCGAGGGTCGCAGGTTCGCATCCCTGTCGCGCCAAACATGCTCGCCTTTTCAGCCGTGGAGGCGTTATAATGTGACGGTCAGTCCCACTTTTCGTTGGTAAGAGTAGCCTAAGAGCTGGCGGTGGGTGGTAATGACTAGCTGCCTTCCCTCTACTTTTACACTGCTAAATTAGGGAGCCAGCACAGATAGCCCTCGAGTAGCTTTGTGCGAAATTCCAAAAACGGAACGTACGTCAAGATACCTTTTCAGAAACAATATATAAAAAGTGTCTTTACTTTTCGCAGCTATGTTTGTTTAAAAAAAGTTTCAAAAACATGTAATTTGGTCAATTTCTGTTTTAATTGGATATTGAGTGAACGATAGTGACAAGGGTTGGGAGCTTCTACTGAAAATTTATTTACTAGAGCGGAAGGAAACCACAAAAGTGCATAACAACTTTACCTACGTTGGCATGTCGCGTGATCGTTTTAAATTTCTCAATGTGGTTGTTGTGTGTGGGATATGGGATGAGATCTTTGTTTATTCTTTTCTATTAAAGCTATCGTTGGATTCTTCAGTTGTTAGAAAAAGTTTGGAAAGTGAATTAACAAAGAGAATTAATATATTGAAATAATTATCCATTTGATAAATTATAAGATAAACCATTACAATTGTTGTGATTCGCTTGTTATATAAATGAATAAACATTGATACAACTTTTATAAAATCTTTTTTGATTAGCCACATACTTTTTTATATGTGGCCTAGTTCTATTTAACTAGCTTATAGCTCAAGCTATGTTACAGTATTTTGAATGTCTTACTTTTCACTTCAGTTTATGATAATAAAATTTGCTGTCCCAATTAATTATGCTCAGTGTTGGTTTGATTATTATTGCCTCTTTTACTTTCTGGTCCATTTAGTCTAAATGTATTTATGAATAGACTGTTCATGGGTTGTGCTTAGCAATAAAAGTAAGCTAGTCATAAATCCTGTGATCCCATCAATCTTCAGAGAAAATATAGGCCATAGCAGATTACTAACTTAATACCAAATGTATTAGTAATAATAATTTGTAGACACACAATGTTCTGCAGTATAGTAACAATAACTGAGTTTTCAGAGCTTTAGCTCAAAGCCTCTACCCCCAGAACCCTGATATATACTGTAACTTGAGCTCTTAAGTTTCCCTTTTTACATTTTTCTGTTTATTTACTGTTGGTGTAAACCTTTTACTTTTATTATTTTTCCTGTGAATATCAGTAATTGTTAAACCTTAACACAAGTTCATCCATGATTCAACAATAATGAAATTAAATTTGTTTAATGTTATTAAGTTGGTTTTGTGTAGTTTTTTTATATTGAGCAGTGTTGAAACTGTTTGAAACTTGTTTAAAACATTTTACGATTTTTGTAATATAAAGGTAGGTTATGGAAACTGGTTTATATACTTTATGGTATTTATTTTTCTTGCAAGTGGTAGAAGTATGTACATGTTTCTGTGGTGATGTATTAATTTTTGTTTCTGGTACTACAGATTCCAAAAGAGCAGTTAATTTGTTACTGGTTTAGACTTCATTGAATTGTTTTCATTTTGACAGAATTTTTTCCTCTATCTGCTGGTTCTTAAATATTGGCACATGATAGTACAGTATTGTAAATATAGTAATATTGTATCTTAACATAGTGGATACTGGTGTGTTTTGAAAATAGTATGTTATTACAATAATAACTTGTTTTATTGATAAGTGTTTAAGGTGTCTTTGACTTTATTAAAGTGATAAATTTTATCAGTCAGTTTCAATGAGCTTTTTATGTTCTTCAGATAATTTCTGAAATACCTAAAAGTGATTAGATATAACAAAATGTGATAGTTGTACATCATAACTGCATTTCATTTTGTAAAAACTTGTAGCATGTCTAATTTGAAAAGAAATCATGATATTTGTTGCAGTTATTGTTCCAGTGTATTTTTGTAATTTCAGCATGCCCATTATAAATCAATCTAATATTTTAACAGGCAATAGGATTTTTAGCTTCAGTGACAAGGACGTTGAATTCTTCTTGCCACAGTTGGTTAGTCTGTATGTTCATCATGCCGATGTAGCAGATGCTATACATTTTTATCTTGTGTATAGGTATGTCTTTTGTTAGCCTGTGATTGGTAAAATATTTCATTATTTTGAATTATTAGAGTAACTGAGTAATGTTTGAAAGGATTCCAATATTATGAATGGATGTTAAAATTACTTGCAAATGATAGTAATTAATTCACCACACTGAATAAGGCATGTTTGTTTTTCAAATAATAAGTGTTAAAAGACAAGCAAAATTGTTTTACTTGTCAATTTATTATTCACTCTGTTATTATAAAGTATAACAATTAATACTTTTATGTTGGAAAATCTTCCTTCAGATTTTAAATATTTGATACCATTCATAGAAAACTGAAATTGTCAAGAGAACTTGTGTATGTGTTGTAAGGAAGGCTGTAGACAGGTAATTAGTTAAGGTAGGCATACAAGTTTGCTTCACCATAACAAATACACAAGTTTCTAGGTTATGGTTTCATTGTAGATATATTGTTGACGTACATTACTGAAGTAAACTTTTCTCTTCAAAATGATTTCTCAAAATTGTATCCTATCATGATTGTCATTCCTATGCTGTTTTTACATTGTTAGCTGGCTGACAGTACATTGGATTTTAGTTGCAAAATACATTCCTTGAGAGGCAAATAAGGATAAAAAAATTACACAAGTAATATTTAAATTAATAAACATTAAATTATTATCACATTTCTTCAGTAATTTTGTGGATGGAATGTGGATCTAAAGGGCTATTATTCAATACCACAACATAAATCTTTGTCAAACCTTAAAGTTAGCCTTTGAAATATGGCTTTTCAAAGCTTATAATTTGGAATGAGGAATTTTAGTGTTTTAAAACCTTGTGTGAATAATACGTAAACTCTTAGATCAGAACATTTGAAGGTAACAAGCATTCATCCACTGACCAAAAATTGTTCAAAAAGTAAGATTCTTTTTCTCTTCATCTGAACTGTTTCTCTAAAGGGTATAAAGTAAAATTTCAAAGAAATGTGTTTAATTCCAAAGATAAAATATTTTTCAGTTTCTATAATTATAACTTCATTATGTGTTCTTCTAACATTTGAAATTATGGTTACATTCAACAACCACTTTCATAGAAACAAATTGTTTTATTTTCTATTATTATTTTAATACTGAACTGCTTTTTTTCACTAGGTGTAATAAGAGTGCAGATTTTTCACTTCAGTTGGTGTGGTTACTGACAGCCTATTGCTCTGACACTAATGCCCCCTTACGAAGAAAGTCTCAAGGAGTAAAGCTTAAAAATAAGATTCTATCAGAAGAACTGAGGTAATCAGTCAATTAAGACAAAGTGTAAAGAAATACAACTTGTTTTATACACTTTTACTAATAGATGACGTAAAAAATTAACAAGTACTTTAAACATTAAAATTTACATGAAATTATAATAAATGTTTTTCTTTTGCATTCATGTGGTGGTGTGTGAGAATTGACTTAAAGATAACTTGTTTATTATCACTTACAAAGTTCTTTATCTTTTAGTATCAGCATTAGTTTTATCATTGACACTTTTTTCTTTATCTTCAATGTAACTGCATTCTTCCAAAGGCAATTCCCACCCACCCAAGGAACACCATTGTCTGGTCATTTACCATCAGTAAACAATTCATCTACAGCCAAGAAAACCCATCACAGATCTTTTTCAGATGCAACAGGTTTGTTTGTATATTTTCTCTCACTTTTCTTTTTTTCAATTTTAATATATCCTTGTATTGAAATAAGCTGAAAACTTTAAAAACACACTGTGTATATCAAAATTAAACAAAATTAGATCTCTATATTATAATTCATATATTCTTTTCCTTTAAGGATTAGGAGCTGGAGGAAGTAGCAATCGACAAATATCTAGTCCTCTAACTCCAAATGAAAAACGGGGTTTGGGAGACTTGTCCTCTGGACAGGCCTTCAATAGTAGGTGTGTTTGTTTTGAAAGCTGTGAAGGTATGTTCAGTGACTTGAGGGGACAAAGAATTCAATGTCACTGCCAGGTACATTTTGATTCACTTTTGCTTAAAAATTAATTTTCAAAAATTGCCTCACCATTTCTTGATTTGAGATATCCATTTTATAGAAACCTTAGGTTATTTTTGTTCTTCCTTCTAATGTTAACCTCTTGGGTACCTAATTTTGAGTATCTATCTCCAAGTATTGTTTTTCCGTTCTTGCACTGATGTTTATAGGTTTACTATGATTCTATATTATTATTAATCTCCCTGAAATTCGACAGTTTAACTAGTTGGATGGTTTCATTCTGAAAACAATCTTGCCAAAGTTCCTCTTCCATTTTGTTTAATTGTTGTTGTTTCTTTTCAACTATCATGTAGCTTTATTTTAATATTAACTTTTTAAAATAATTTACTTGGATCATTTTGTGGTTTTAAATATCTTTGGAATCCCCCTTACTTAAATTCTCATATTCTGTTTTGACTCTTTTAAAGTTACAGTAATTTTACCTTTTTTTCTTAGTTTTGTTATAATGCTTTCACTGTTAGAAATGTTTAATAATCTTGATATTGTTACAATTAAGTGTTATTAAATTTAAAGACTGCTACAAAATTATTGTAGAACTAAATGCTATTGTTTAGACATGTAGTTTATGTATACTTTAGATAACAATATATTCAGATAAATATCTTCTTAAAAGTACATGTATGGGTTATTTGAATTTGTAGTTTGTAACAAGTATTAATTTTTATTTGCATTTTTTATTCTAAAAATAAATCACAAAATTAAAGGCTGAATCCTAACCACCAACACCATTAAATTGACATGTAAATTTCAGTTTTTTACTGCTATGTATAGATTTTGTTACTTGGTGTAAAATAATAGTTACCACTGATCATATTACTGATAAATTAAAAGTTTAAATCTGGTATTACTATATTTTTCTAAAGCAATTTGGAAATTTGTCACTGTAGTGATACTAAGTTGATTCATTATATTATAATGACATTTGTTTCATTACTGTAGGCTCCAAGGTTAGCTCCTGAAAATGAATTTGTTAAATCACTTATTTCTATTGGATTGCGTCTGCAACCGCTTCTCACAAAGGAACTTAAAAGTAAGTTGTTTTTAAAGTAGTGGATATTCAGTGATGTAACAAAGATGAGTAAGTTTAAACTTGAAAGCAAGGAAAATTATTTGTTCACTTCAGGGTATCTGAAAATTACTTGTATGTTGATAGTGAAATTAACATTTAAGATTTGTTTTTTTTTCAGTTGTGATGAAAGTAGTTCCACAAAGTAGAAACAAAAAATGAAGTAATTTCAAATGACTCAAATTGTTAAAATAGGGAAATATTCAAAAGTACCCACATTTTTGGGTCTTTTATAAGTTATGTAGTTTTTTTCAGCAGAATATTTTTATAAGCATGAGAAAACCCATCATGTTACTTTGCAAATAAAGGCTTGTGTTTAAATAGTAATTGATTTATTGATTACTGTAGAGGATAAAATCATTTTTAACTTCCTTATCCTGCTGTTGTTTTTAGTTTACCTTGTTTTATGTTTTGTACATTTCTGTTAGAACCACTATAACAATTAACTTCATGTATGTTTCTTATTTTTAGTTGTAAATCTTGTCTTTCCTTTTATTTTTCTTGAAATTACAGTTATTTGAATGATATTTTATTATTGCTATTTTGATAAGCATGATATTTTAATAAAACTTTACCTAATATTCATGTATTCATATATCCATTCTAACCAGCCAGATGTACCAATTATCTGTTCTATGAACTTATTGTCTCATATCAGTGTTTCACTTGTTATACATAGCTCAGCGGCTCCAGGCAGAGCTCTCTGTGTTAAATGTTAATCTGCCAGCACGAGTTTGGTTACCTATTCATTCATCTAGCTGTCCACATCTAGTGGTTCGAGTCCCACCTCAAGCTGCTGTTGTACTCAACTCTAAAGATAAGGTGTAGTGACAGTCTTTGTTATTAAGATACTTTTAAATGAACTTCAAACAAAATAAACCAATGTTTTTTTATAACAAAATACACGTATAATTTTTCATCAGCAAGAATACAAGAAACAAAATGGTCTAATACTATTTTGTAGTCAGTAGTGGATTAACAATGCATCTGTTGTTATCATAACTTAATATCTGGATTTTGTGTTGAAATATTCAGGCTCCCTACATTATATATGTTGAAGTGGTTGAAGTGGAAGACATGGAAACAAGTCCTATTCCTTCAAAGATTGTTAACACTCTTCGCCAGACTCGGTCTGAAGAAAACCTGTTAGACTACTACAGTCATCAGGATGTATCTCTAAGCACCTTCTCCCTGTATCCAAGTGTTGATGATGATGATGACTGTTGGAGTCAAGAGGATGATGATATATCTGTCCAGGTTTGTTGCTTCTCATTTATAAAACATTTGAAAATATTGTTTCCCAAAAATTGGCTAAAAATGTTTCTTGTGTTTCACTTCTTATCAGTTGTACTTGTATATTAATGTAACAAATGCTCTTTTATGATTTATTTCTACACAATGTATTCGTTGAATAAATGTTACATATCTGGATTTATAGATGGATATCTAATTCAGTTAACTGCAGTAAATAATAGATGCTTTTCACTAGTGCATAATGAATAATTCAAAATAAATCTGAAAGAGATCAGCACAAAGCGTTACAATGTCATCTAGTGAGCACTGATTGTGAAACATAAGGAGCAAATAATTTCAGCCAAGAAATTGAAGATAAAAGAAATGGTTTGCCTGAATTAACTTGAAAACATTTTGAAAAAAGGAGGGTGCTCCAGTTACCTTGGGCAAATTATGGGAAAAGTGAAGTGACACTTTTTATTAACTTCGTCTTCTATTCAGTACTCTATTCTAAACTATGCATGTAATTTTACTTTGTTTATAAAATCAGTATTTAAATGAATGGTAACATTTATGCTTTTTATTTATTTTAAAATGATTATTCTTATATATATAATTAGAATAAGTTTATAACAAATGTAGTTTGTCTTTTTGAGGAGTGACAGTGAAGTGTGTGAATTGAGATGGAATATGTTTATACTTTCATATTAAATATTTATTGAATAAATTAAGAAAGGATCATGATTAAAAATGTTTTTTAGTAATATCTTCAGCTCTGCTGGAGCTACAAGCAGTCATGAAGCTGTCCAGAGATATTTGACACTGTATTTTGTGCATAAGCTTACAAGACTTTTTTTTAATATATACAGTTACAGTACATTAACTGTATCAAGACCAGAGACAGGGATACCATTTCCCAGTTTTCCCAAGATAGCACCACAAGTACAGATAGGGATCCTGTCTTGGTGGCTGCAGGAGACATAAGGCGTAGACTCACAGAGAGCATTAATGTGCCAAAGACTACATTCAAGGTATTGAATGTTGTTTAAAGTATTTCCATATTTTACTATTGTACTTGTATTTTACACTACCATTACTACTTAATGTTTGTCAATGGTTTTTAATTGTGTGTTATAGTGACAGCCTGTATTGGTAAAAAGCTATAGTACTTGTATTTATGGTGAAATTGAGACCATTTTCAGTATTATTTGATGTGTTGATTAAAATATTTAAGTGTTGAAAATGTTTACACTGATTAAGACTGTTACTATAGAAAATGCAGGCAAGAAGTTTTAGTACCCATGTTTACAGAACTGAGACTGTATTGTCATTAGCACTCAGTATTGATTAGAATATTTGTACATCTGTTTGCAGTGACTAAAACTGCAGAAATTACTTTTAAAGTTTCTTCAGTATATAAAGTGTTGTAGTTGACTTTACAGTAAGCTAGAGTATATGTTCATTACAAGTCTTGTGCTTATAGCGAGATCCAGAAGATCCATCAGCAGCTGCACTTAAAGAACCCTGGGAAGACAAGATCAGAAGAGTTCAAGAATCATCACCGTATGGCCACCTGCCAGGGTGGAAGCTTTTGGCTGTCATAGTTAAATGTGGTGACGACTTGAGACAGGAACTGATGGCTTATCAAGTTTTGGCAACTCTGAAGGTAAGTTATATCAGATGTTTAGTCATTTTTAGGATCAGTTGAACTAATTAAATAAAATGTAGTTTGTTATAATTTAGTTGGTAGTTAGTTTTCACATTGGTCTAGCAATAATGTAGAAATGTTGCGATAGTTTTTGTGTATCTTTGAAACAATAATAAAAGCTAGCTCAGGAATTAAAAATCTTCTAAATATTAGAAAATAATTACTTGCTCTTCTTTTTTTCCTGATTCTAGAAATGAAGTAGAATATTCTGAGGTTTACATTTAATAATTTAAAAACTATGCAAAGCAACAATTACAATAATTTTTTTCAACCAATGAAAAATATAAATATAAAAAAGAAACATTTATAGTTTTCAAGTTCTGTAGTGATCTTATTTGAGAGAATATTGTTAGTATAAAAGTTAACATATTCACTGTTGTTGTTGCTAGGTTTTACAGTTTAAAGGGATCCATGGGTAAACCTTGAGGGACATTTGATACATAGTAATGTTAACACTCTTTTGTTAGCTACCCTCACATTAAACAAGGTATTAATTTAAATCTACAACATCCTTTAGGTTTCCAAAGTAAAATCTTAAGTAAACTGTGTGGATGCATTGATAGTGCAATGAAATCAACATTGTAAGTAGTAATTTGGAGAGTTTTTTTATTATTTGTGGTACAGTAATTCTGTGTATTTTATTACTCATCACTTATGTAAATCATGCTACATTTTTCTTTATTTACTTTCTTTTCATACATGGGTACACATTGAGCTATAAACAACATCAATAAATGTAACAATAATCATACACAATGGCCATGATTAGTTACTTGCATATAGTAGACAAATTTTAGATCTACAGAAACTGTGATAGTTGGTACTGTGGTTGGTCAAAAGTGAAATATAGCCATGTTTATTCTTCAAGAGATATATATCAGAAGGATTTGTTCAGTAAAATAGACACAATATAAAATTAGGTACTGTTTTCAAGAGGACACACACCTATAACACAGAATACTTGCCATTCTAGCTGTAAGCTTGATGCTACACAAGTTTAGTAAATGCAACATTTTCACACAAAAATGGGATTTTATTTTGCTGTTGCTTATTGCTATAGGAAGGTTAAAAACTTTACACTTGTGGATTTTTGATTGATAGGTGTGTAATTTTCTGGTTTTAGGGACCTCATTTAAAATTAAACAGTTTGAATAATCTTTTCATATTGTGTATTTCTCTCCTGTGAGTTAAACCTTGTACCTAAAAATAGTATAAAGCTCTCTGTACAAGTTAACAGGTATAAAAATGTGTGTGGATTTAAAAAGTACATTAAAGATATTGGTAAATAGTTGTGGTCCATTAGTAAGATTAATGTGTTTAAATGGCTGTAAACTTTATAAAAGTGTGAAGTTTAATACAGTGATGCTACAATATTCATAATATGAACCAAGTTAATATCGTAAGTGCTCTGCAACCGTACATCTGCACGGTTTCAGACTATGCTGCTGTGTATTATTCTCGTGAAAATTACTAAAACTATTAGTTATCAACATATTTCACTTTTGATTTTAAATTTGGGGACTTCAATACATATGTATAAATATTAATGAAGTTAAATGAGCAAAATCTTAAAGAAGGACTATGTTAAAAACACTAAATCCAAACCTCAGACTAATTATATAATTTATTATAATTCAGAAATTAGCCAAAACAAAGTAAACAAAAAATGTTGCATCAACTGAAGAGATCTCAGTTGATGCAGTTTTTTGATTTGATTTTGCTTCAGCGTGTTTTTGAGTTGAAATAACAAATCTTATATATGATATGAATGTGTATTAACATAAAATAATTTTAAAAATACATGTGCATGTACTTTATAGTATTATATTAAACTTCTGCTTATTGTAGCTGGAATAAAAATTTCATTGAAACAAGACAAAAGCTAGGAGTTCTTCCAAGTTAATCTTCATTATTTAGTTGGAAAATTGTTGGTTATTTAACTGTAATTCACTAACATCTGTTTTTAAGTAATTATGAATGTTATTTATTTCACAATAACAACTTAGATTCCTAAACTTTCTATTAAAAATTATTTGAACATAAAATAGCAAGACTATTTGAAAAATAAAATAGAGATGATGGAATTAGGATATCTTTTAATCTATTTTAATGGAAAACAATTTCAAACTCGTACTTCAAAGGTATTTCATATCCATGTTTCTGAACAAAGAGATAACTGGGCAGCTTATTTAGAATGTTTTTGGCTATAAGATTTTCTGCATCTTTTTACCTGACCTTTGATACCAGTCATCTTGACAAACTACCAATCAAATGGAAAGATAATTTTAATAAAGTGAGAAATTTTGAAATATTTTTTTCTTAATATTTGCTCTATATTATAGTAAATTAGGCTTGTTTTTCATCAATCAAGATTGTCAAACTTAGTAAAGAAAACCTCTTACACTTGTCAGTACGGGTGTTTACCACTTGTTCATCTGAAATTATCAAAACATACTGTTATCAGTTTCATAACTCTGAATCATGCACAGTTTGTCAACATTGTTATCTTATCCGAAGAACAAGTTTGTTATTGTTTGAAGATATGAACTGCAGTATAAAGCTTATGCGTTTTAACACTTTTAAAGTATACATTGTGTTTTAACTGAAAGGTTAAATTAAAGGAGGAATTGACTGGTAAACAGTAATGATGAAAATATTTTTGATTCTGTGTTTTTTGTTTGTTTTCTCTAAAATTCAAATCTGTTTGTTCTGAAGGTTAAATATTTATGAAATTAAAATTCAGAATTTTTCTGACATAATACTTTAATTTTTATTACTATTAGTAATGATAAATTTATTTCCTGGATAACTCATTGTTTATGGAATATTATGAAATGTATTTACAATTTTTTTTCTTTCCCAATAGAAAATATGGGAACAGGAACGAGTACCATTGTGGATCCGTCCTTACCGTATCTTGGTGACTTCATCAGATAGTGGTATGATTGAACCTATTCTGAACACGGTATCTCTCCATCAGATTAAGAAACACAGCAAGATGTCACTTCTAGACTACTTTCTACAAGAATTTGGCTCGTTGACTTCGGAAGAATTTCTGTCAGCACAGAAAAACTTTGTCGAGAGTTGTGCTGCCTACTGTCTTCTGTCATACCTCATTCAGGTGAAGGACAGGTATGTAGAACAATTTATATAAATATAAGCTGTAAACGTACATATATCAGGAACAGGACAAACATTCAAAACCAAATTTCTAGAGGTAGTTTTTGTTTGTATCCATTTTAGCTGAAACTGATATATAGGCTGGTTTTTAACTCATTTAGATCAATTCCTTTAACATCATGTTGTGAAATGTAAGTACATTACACATAAATAATACTTCTTTTTATTGAGGTTGGTTGAACTATTGAATGGAACTGGGTACATTTTGTAATTTTATATTTAAGGAATTGTGTTAAATGGGATGAAATAGTTAATTTGTTTTACAATGAAAAACAAAATATTAAGAAACCTTTCTCAAGTGAATACCCAGAATCACTCATTTCTTTAAAATGGTTCATCTGTTATGCAGTTATGTAATGTGTTTAATTAAAGCCTGCCACACCAGCTGGTGAGAACATGCTACTTGCAATCTGTGGGTTGTAGGTTTGAATCCCTGTCCCATAAAATATTTTGGCTTCTTACAGCTATGATTGCATTATAATGTGATGGTCCATCCTACTATTTGTTGGTAAGAGTAGCCCAAAAGTTGGCAGTGGATATTGATGACTGCCTTCTCTTGAGTCTTTCACTGTAAAATTAAAGACAGCTGGTGCAGGTGGTCCTTGTGTAGCTTTACACAAAGTTAAAAAACAAACAAAATGATATATTAATGAAAATGAGAGTATTTTGACTCTTTCATTGTTATTGTGTGCAGAATAAGAGATTGATTTCAAGTCATTGCTTCTGAGGTGATATTCAATGTTTTTATTTTGTTATTTTCATAAGTTTATTCTGTTTTCAATGTGAATAATAGTATTAATTTATCATGTGTCATAACACATTAAAAATGTTTTTAAATGTTGTAACTTAGTTGAACATTTTGGGGGCTTTTGTGTTTAGGCTATATAAGAAATTTAACTTTTGATACACTAATATGAAATTGGAATGAGTGGGAAATGAATGTATAATTTATGATCTGTTGTTTTTTTTTATGATAATCATTATACTGTTATAAATAATTTAAGAACTTTCTGTTTTAATAAGCCATAATGACTGAAGGGTTGATGTTTTTTAAGATGTGATATATGTAGGTAGCTTATTTTGACCAGAAATGATTAACCCACAGTAATAATTCCATTGAAAGCATTGAACATATCTGTACAAATTTAATAAATTTGAATGCTAATATTTTAATTGACTTTATGCCAAGTTGAACTGTTTCTTGGTGTATAATATATATGAAATATTGTATGGGTGTTTTTATTTTCTAGACACAATGGTAATATTTTACTGGATGCTGAGGGCCACATAATCCACATAGACTTTGGATTCATCTTGTCTTCCTCTCCCAAAAACCTGGGCTTTGAAAATTCTCCTTTCAAACTGACACAAGAATTTGTTAATGTAAGACTTGTTTCTCAGTACTTGGTATTAATATAAGGGATAAAATGTGTGTGTGGTATGCTATTGTGGAGAGTGAATTTGGATCTTGGAGTAATTGAGTCCAAGTTTCAAGAATGTTTCAATGACGTCTTATCAGAATATTGTGAATTTTCTGTAAAACTTCTTTCTACATTGAAGTCTGTACAGTGCAAAAACTGAAGCTACTGTTATAATGCAAGAATATCGTTAGACTGACTTGCAACTATACGTTTATAATATATTATTAATGTATGCCTTAAACTGTTAATTTCAAACAGATGTTGATGCATATTATTAACTTTCCTAATATCAAGATATCTGATGCACACATCCAACATATTTCTTTCTTTCAATTGTTTTTAATGCATTTTATGATGTAGAAAAACAACCAAATGAATAATTATTAATAACAAATGAGGCAGGCTGAATGGTACACATTCTTCACAAAACAAAATCTAACACAAAGTATACACACACAGTATACCAATGTTGCTAATCAAATGGTTGAACAAGATTTGTGCTTGAGTGTATGATACAAAACTTGTCATTGTAAGTTTTAGTTGGTTGATAGCGTATGGAAACAAGATATCTTGATTCAGAAAACAGAAGGTTGTAATTTCATTTAGAGAAAACAACTTTGGTCGGGTGATTATATATAAAAAAAACTACCTTATTTTCACTTAAAGTTGCCTATAAAACCAAATGTGGTGTTTAAGTGAAAGATAACTTGGAGGGATAAAAGATATGTTCAATCTGAAAACAAAACAGCATCTAAAAAAAATTTTTTGTGAAATTTTGTTATAAGTCAGTTTCTTCTGCATTTCATTTAATTCAACAATTAACTACTTTTTCTCCAGGTCATGGGAGGTCCGGGGAGTGATATGTTTGAATATTTTAAGATTCTCATGCTTCAAGGACTTCTTGCTGCTCGTAAACACCACGAGAAGATTCTAGCTTTGGTTGAAATCATGCAAGCCAGTGCTCAGCTACCTTGTTTTAAAAATGGAGCAAGTGCTGTGAAAGGTCTAAGGGAACGATTTCACATAGGCTTAACTGAGGACCAGCTTCAGCTCCGTGTTGATAGCATGGTGGAGTCCAGTATGCATTCCCTGACAACTAAGTTGTATGATGGTTTTCAGTATTTAACTAATGGAATCCTTTGAAGCAGAGTAGATCTAGTTCCTTGAAAAAATGCTACAGTAACTACAAGATTGATGTAAACATCTTGTAAATATTTTCAAGAATTTTACAAGAGCAAAGAGACTTGTTTCTGATTATTTAATGGAGATAAGTGTGGAGCAATTACAAAGATGTGTAAGGAATGATCCTGAAATGGTATTATATTTGTGATTATCAAACAGTATGCCATGAATATGACAACCAGCATTGAACTGTCTAGGCTGTTTTTGTCAAGAGGAAACCAAATTTTTATTATTTTTCTTCATATTACATCTCATTCCAGTTTACCTCTGATTCATCTATGATGTCTCAACTGGAGTGGAAATACTAATTGCATTGTCACAATAATTAGAAATCTACTCTGTTGTTTCATGGTGAATAAATCCAAGTGACCCATAGTGTTATTCCACAGAAGCTCTTTCTTACATTTTTTTTGCCACTCTTTACACAAATGGCTAAGTTAAACGTAGAGGATGCTTCCAGCTACACTGTGCCTTCAATAATTTCATAATTTTCTTCTATATAATTGTTGCACTTTTTTTTCCATCTTAACATTTTTAGAATTTGTATAGTACATGTTAATATAAATGGATGGAGAGGTTTAAACATTGGTGAATTTCTGAAGTAGCTGCAACAGCTTTTTGATTACCTAGTATGGCTTCTAAGGTACATAGTACCTCAGACACAATTAATTTAGCTACTGAAGTTGTTAAAAAGTAGGTGATGTGTAATTTCCTTGAGTATTTCTTGAATACCCCAGAATGATTTTAATACATTAAACAAGTACTATATGAAAACTTTGGCTACTCATCAGCTTTGCAATTTGTCCAAGATTCAAAACGGCTGAAAAAATTTAACTTCACTAGTGACCATTGTATCTATCATAGAAATTACTATTATGAAAATTTAAGACAAGTTGTACTGAATGGTATTAGAAGTGGCATTAGGAGATATTGCCTTATATTGACTAGCATGTGTAGATTTAAGTGTCCTGCATATTGTTTTCATTTGTAGACTTGTACAAGCATTCAAATGTAAATGGTTTATTAATATAGTTGAAACAAACAGTTTTCTAATTGGAGTCACAAGGCTATTGTTACAGGAAACATAGTTATGTAGCTATAGTAGTTTTAGTAGAAATGAAGCTATATCCCTCCTGGATACCGTACCATCAGGTTAGCTTTGCCATTGCTTTTGAAGAGTGATATCAATATTCATTCATTATTTCTTTCAGACTAAATTGTATATTGTGATCAATTGAAATTAATGAATTTGAGGATTTTTTTGTGTGTAAAAAAACAAATTAGTTTTTTGTGTAATAACAAGCGTGTTACTAGTATTTGTTAGTTACTATTTTATTTATGTGTATATAGACACTTTTATGAGCGATATTTTGTGCCTTGTACTCGTTTTGGACCCATTAGAAGACAGTTACTGTTTCTTCTATGATAAATTGTTGAAACAATATTGACATCTTTTATATGTATTGTCTTATTCATATAACAGACATTAATATACTTGTTTCTAGGTATGAATATTAAAAGTATTCTTTTTAGCTTAACAGTGTTGCTAGTTATTAATAGTTCTGTATAAAATTGTCGTATTAGAAACATTTTTCCATCCTTTAGTCAGAGGAGTATACTAAGCTGAAATGTCCATGTAAATATTCATCTTTTAGAGCTGTGATTGTATGAAAGGGAAAATAGTGTTGTAGCTACTCTGGATTTTAAAAAGAAATACAACCAGGCATGCTATCCACCTTTTTATATTTTTGGAAAATTTAGTTGGTGTAATTCCTTCACTTCCACAACGTGAACATGGCATAAAGAATATCCTTTGGAACTTTAACCATTCAGCATCAGCTCATAAGATTTAAAATTCTACTTCAAAGTCAAAAATGTAGAGAAGTGCATGTTTAATGAAGTTTAATTACATGTAATGTAACACAAGAATTAAATGACTATGTAGATATCAAACATGTTAAAGAAAATTTTGTCATTTGAAATATTCCAGCATTAAAGTGTTTAAAAATGTGTGAATTTAATTAAGTGTAATGTTGTTTATTTTCTGTTCTTTGTGTATTTTTTTGACAGTAATCATTATTTTTAGTAATTTATTATATTAAATAATTGAATAAGAAAGGGGAGTGGTTTAATTTGCCACACAAAGTGAATACCTATAGTTCGTTCAGAAAAATTGAATTTAAGTGCTGTTTATAGAATAACATTTTTGTGTAAAAAATCTGTTTTGAAAGGTTTAAGTAATTACTGAAGTTATAATTAACATTTAAGTTAACTTGAAATGGTTTGGGGACTTGTTTTAAATTATACCAAAAAAAATTGATTTCTTGTTACTTCATGTTACTTAATTTTTCTGTAAAGCATTTGTACCTCAGTCCTTTTACTGTTAGAATTGACAATAAGATCACGTCACTTTTGTAAAGTTTATTTTTTTAATTTCTCAGTTTTGAAATACTTTAAACAGTTTTATTGTCTTATGTATTTACTTTAACATTCTAAGTTTTTTTATAAACATCATCGTGTAAACATCAAGTTTTTCTAGCATTCCTTTAAAATACTGCTTGATCATTCAATTTGTAGAAAGTATGGTAGAAGGAACCAAATATGTATATGGATGTTAAAAGCATAAACCACTTGCAGATCATTGTACTTTATGTATAATATCACTTGAAATATTTTGACATTTAAGGAAAAGTAAAATGTTATTGATTCATAGAATGTTAAATATTAAAGCAATGAGTTGTCGGAACAAGTTTTTTTTTATGGTTTTTACTGAAGGCATTTTATGACTGAATTTGTCTACATATTAAATTTGGCAGCTTTAAATCAATAGACTTTCAGAATAATCTAAAATGAAATTATGCTGTTATAGTTTATTCTTTAATTAATGGTTTATTTTTTTCTTGTATCAATATAGCATGGTACATTTTGTTCAACTTGTTTATAAGTTATTACTTTCAAGTTTTTACATCATTAATTCGCATTTAGTGTAAAATGACTTTGAAACTGGTTAATTTTGGAACTAACAATTGTTAAAACAAAGCAAGTTTCTTAATTATAAATTAAAACTATTCTTACAATGAACTTTGAATATTTTATTTTGAAGTTAGCATTTGTACTCAACAATTTCATGTTTCAAGTAAACATTTGCTTTGCTCAATGTTCAAAAGTAACTGAATTATTAGTAAACACAAAGTTTTTTTCAGTTGAAATTTATTTTGTGCTGAAAAATAAGTAAGAACAGTTGTATTGTTCTGCAGTGTAGCTGAATTCACTAGATTATAATAGTTGATTGTTGTTCTCTCTTGGAGTATCTAAACTGTTGCTTCTAGAGCTTGTATATTTTAGTGAAAATTATATAGGTTGCTGCATTAGACTAATTAGCAGGTTATTCATTTTAAGCCGGCATAAGTCATTAAAAATGTAATGTCTGTTGGTTGTCTAATAGACTGAGTTTTAGCCATCAAATGTATTATCACTATTTATAGTTTGGCTAGTAGGCTGGTCAAAGGTTCACATCTTTTTTACCTTGTAGTAATTTATCTGGTAAATTGATGATCAATGCTATGTACTAAACTTTTTCTTTATTCTTGTTGTAGTTTACTGATTCTAAGAAAACTTAGTGCCACCTAATAAGTAGGTGTTAGTAAGTATCAATAGATATAAAAATATTTCACACAGTTATTAGATAGGAAGTTCCATCATTTTAATTTTTAAACATTTCCAACCAAAAATACTATTTTTTTTCTTTTTAGTACAGAATAAATCTTTAATTTTATTCTTTTTAAAATTGGGAATATCCATCTAGTTGAGAAACATTTGGGATGTTGGTTAATTTTGTTTTCACTTGTTCGTTGAGAGTGTTTTAAAATTTCTTCCATGAAACATGTACAATAAGTAACTCTTTAAACTTTGGGTTACAGATAATCTAATTTTTCTGTACATGTTTTTTAACTGTTTTGGGAAAGACTGATGTAAAATGCAATTTACATTCTCTGAACAATTTTAATCTGTATTGTGAATACTTTTATTTTTCTGTCCCAGGATTTTTGGTAAGAAAAAAAAATAACCAGAAATTTGAGCATGTCCCTCAACTAGTTTTCTGATGTACTTGTGTAATGATTGTTGTGTGTTGAAGTAATTTGATCTTGATGTTCATGTAAATATATAGCATACAAAGTTTTTAGGAAAGTTTTTGTCTAGGGATTTGCTTGTTTCATCTTTGAGCAAAACGAATTAAATTACTTTTGTATTTTGGTAAGTGTTAAACTTAATAAACAGGTATTGAACTTGTAAACTAATATGTAAAAAATGTAGGTTTTAAAATTTTATACAACTAAAAAGTATGAGTGTTAAGAAGTTAAAGAAATCTTAATATATATTATTTTTTCTTATCTTGGGACTTGTATTGGAAAATATAATTTTTATTTTGTTACATATTTAAATGCAATTAGATAACTAGTATTTGACTTAGTCTTTTCTGTAATTATCATTGGATTTCCTTTCAAGCTAGCTAATCTAATGATATTAGGAACATTGGTAAGTTAGGTTACTTCCCCACATCTTCAAATGAGTATGTTTTATGCTTGTACATTATCTTTCAAATGAGTTTTTTTTTCTAATACAAAAATGTTAATTTTGTGATGTGAATGTTCGTATATCCTGTATATCCATTCTAAGATCAAAATGTAATGGTTGAAGTTTACATAATTATAATAAAAACACAAAAAATGAATTATTGTTTCTTTGTATGTTTATTGTAAAAGTTAGTGTAACATTTTATTAAGTATTACCAAAGTGTAAATTAGCTGTGTAAGAATTTTTGTTGAATTATATTTTTGTTTCTAATTTAACTATTTGCTGAATAAATATTTTGCGTTCAAAGTTACTACTTGTGTTCCTCGACAGATTAACAATATGTATATAAACATGCATTTTTCAGTTAATTATGTATATACATTTTTCACACTATATTATCAAAACCTTGTAATTATTTTGTTTTTCTAAATTCATTTCGATTAAGTACTTTCATCATACTCTTCCTTATGTTTCCAATGGCCTCTCAGTCTGGATTCCTGTATGTGGTGAGGGGACCTCCCAGAGGAAGGTTCTGTTCTTTCAGTTTACCTCCTTTGGGATCTAAATATCCACCCACATGTTTGCTGTGGGTGGCAACCCGTGAAGGGGGAGGAGAGGATACTGGTGGTTGAGGGGTCCAACCCTAACACACCACTTTGTTTTTGAATTCCTTGGGATGTTCTCAACAGATATTGTGGACACTGTATCTGATGCTGGTGACTCCATAGACTCCATGGTGGGTGGGGTCAGTGGGCACCGAAATATTCCCTTTTTTTTATTATGGATCCTCTAAATAAAAACTTAAATAAAATAGTGAAAAAACACTATAGGTAAACAACCACATCTTGAAGATTTTGATTTTGAGCAGCAATCTTCATCTGAAACACCTGTTGTATCTCATTTTCTCACGCTACCTTCTCTTCTACACAAATTTTTAGGGTAATGTCACCATTTTTATTCAATGAAATGACTTGCTGGCTTTCCAAAGTCAGTAAAGAAGCTTTGATCTGGTAGCATATTGGTGGAAACATCTACATCTCAACACAATGAACTCTTTGCATTCAAAGGTGATTGGGTTACACCTCATTCCTCTCTGAATTCATCACGAGGAGTTACTGTTGAGAGGAATTTGAAGAACATCCCTGAGTTAAAGATTCTTGCTGGGTTCTCCACCCAAATTTTTGCAGTAAGGTGTATTTCCACTCACAAAGATGGAATTATGATGCCAATTAATGTCCTCATTTTAACATTTAGATCACTGCATCCACCCGCAGGTTATCTCAGTTGAAAGATATAACTACACACTTTAAACCTTCTCAGGTGTTTCCAGTTTCAGTGGTTCAATCACTTGAAGATATGTCATTGTTCTTTGATGTGTACTCATTGTGATGGCAAGGACCATGATGCCTATGAGTGTGAAATGGACCCTCATTGTGTTAATTGCAATGGCTCTTACACATCCTACTTTTGTTATTGCCCTAAATGGTTGGAAGAAAAAGAGATGTAGCATTTGGAAACGATTCATAACATTACTTATCCTGAAGCTCGAAGGTTGCTGTTGACCCCTTTATTTTGGATATATGCTGCTGCACTTCATTCCATTACTACAGTGGGAGTACAGATGGATCTCTGTGCCTCCAAAAGGATTGTTCTCAAAACAAATGAAAAGTCTTTTGACCACTATGGTTAAAAATGTTGATGAATCAATATCAACACTTATCTCTGTCTCTTACATTCCAACAAATCCCAAGATCCACTTCCTTTGGTTCTGGGTAAAGGCATTTTCTCAGGCACATTTACTCCTGCTTCAAGAGGCAAAACGATCATTCGTTTACGTTTCCAGTCTCTGAAATACTCTTTCGACAGCTAAAACCTGCCCAGTCAATCCAGGGTGGGATCCACGTTGGTTGATAAATCTCCCTCGAATAAAGACAGTAAAGAAAAAAAGACGTAAACAGAAGGTGTTCCACCCAATTTGCCTACACAAATAAAAATGGCCACCTTGATACAATGGAACTGTTGAGGTTTACGTACTAATCTGGGTGGCATCAAAATACTGATTTCTTCCTACCATCCTGCATGTCTTTTCTTACAGAGAACATTTCTGAAACCTGCCAAAACAGTCATCCTTCGGCAGTTTTCTTTGTACAGAAATGACAGGTTATATGATGGACGAGTGCATGGAGAGGTGGCACTGTTGGTTGATCAACATGTGCCCACCCTGTCTTTGTCACTCAACACACCCTTGGAGGTTGTAGCCATCCGTGTTTCCTTGGGTCATACCATCACTGTTTGCTCTCTCTACTTGTCTCCTGGAGAGACACAATCAATCAGACCTTGATGCTCTCGTTGAACAGTTGCCGTCTCCCTTTCTACTCCTGGGGGACTTTAATGGACATCATCCTCTCTGGGGAAGTGCTCTTATTGATGGAACTCAAGCTGGCAGTACATCAGTTGGACCTGATAATGTACACAATGAAATGCAGTACCATCCATCTCCTGCTTCTCTTGCTAGTCCTCTGATTGTTTTTAACCAGAGGTGGCAGGAGAATGTTTTTCCTGATTCCTTGTGCCAGGCTATTGTTCTAATTTTTTCTAAGCCTGGGAAGTAATCCAAATTCCTTTAAACTCCTGTCCAATTGCTTTGACGAGCTGTCTCTGCAAGACCTTAGAAAGGACTGTTAATGCTCATCTCGTTTAGTTCTTCGAATCAAACAACCTCCTCTTGCCTACCCAGTGTTGGTTCCAACGACAGTGCTGCACCATGGACCATCTGATTCGACTTGACGTCAATCAGAGAAGCCTTTCTTAAACGACATCTTGTATCAATATTCTTTGACATTGAGAAGGCTTTATGATACGACGTGGAGGTATGGCAGTTTGCGAGACCTTCAGATATATATGGATTACGTGGTTATTTGCCTATTTTTAATGGGCAGGAGATTCGAAGTTCGTGTGGGTTTGACACTTTCCCTTTCTTTTCTACAGGAACTTCGAGTCCCTCAAGGCTGTGTTTTGAGTGTCACATTTTTTGGTATAAAGATTAATGCCATCACTGAATAACTCCCTCTTACTGTTGCAAATAGGCTCTATTTCGACAACTTTCACATCTCATGTCAATCTTCGAACATGAGGTATGTTGAGCAACAGCTACAGACTGACAGACTGCCCTCAATCGTTCATTGAAGTGGACTACAGCAAACGGCTTTACCTGCTCTCTCTCTAAAACCGTTTGCATGAACTGTTGCCGCCAATGGGGTGTTCACCCTAATTCTGAACGTATTGGTGAAGTTGTGCTGCCTCTGGTCCCTGAGACGAAGTGCTTGGGGCTTATCTTTGACCATAAGCTGACCTTTTTACCACACATCAACAGTTACGGGTCAAATGTACAAAAGCACTGAGCATCTTTCGTGTCCTCTCTTCCACCCCTTGTGGAGCAGATTGATTTTCTATGCTGAAGACATATTGTGCTCTTATTAGATCAAAATTTGACAATGGATCACTGGTTTATGACTCTGCCAAGACCTCAGTTTTAAAGATACTTGACCTTATTCATCATCAAGAACTTTGATTTTGCACTTCCCTATTTTAGAGCTTATATTGTAGTGTCATGAACTTTCTTTTCACCTCTCTTCACTATATGCTTTGAAACTTCATTCCTTACCAAAGCATCCCACCTAGGGTTGTTTTCCTTCCTTGGAGGGCCATTCTTTTTCAGAATAGATGATCTTCCATTGCTCCTTTTGGTCTTTCTATTTTAATTTATATATTAGACCTTTTATAATGTGATTACCTTTTAAGAATCAACGTCCACCTAGTTCAATTTGAAATTAGAAAATGGCTGTAATGTTAAATAACTCGAAAACAGGACTTGAAAGGCCAACTTCAGATGACTAACGTTGCTGTTGGAACTACCTGTTAGTCATCCTGGCGAGTTATTAAAATTTTGCTATAAGTATTTAAAACTTTTATTACTTTCTGAAAATGACTATAACGTCAACTAATTCAGAACCAGGACTAGAAAGGCGAACTTTATTTGACTGACAGTGGTTTTTTAACTTACCTGTTAGTCTTCCAGGCGAGTTATGATAGTTATGCTACGGCAAGTCCTTTATAACTTCTCTTACTGTAGTTTTCCTCTTACTGCTGTAGACTAAATGTAAACTTTGATTTTAATGCTGTTTATGTTGCTATTTTAAACTTTGTTTTGTTTTACCTTAATTTCCTGTTATGAATTTTACTTAACTTACTTTAAATTTAACATTTTACCGTATGTTTGGCACAGATAGCCAAGCTTCTTTGTGCCGTAAAAAACCAATCCGTTTCCAATTGGCCAGAGGAGGAAGCAATTAATGATAGAAAGGAAAGCTGTAGTGGTAATCTCAAAAACTAACAGTTACCTCCTCATTGTGATGGCGGAGACTGACTATCTGACGGGCCAGCAGTCAAGACTGCTGATTTGCAAAATCACTTATTGGAAGGTAGTAGTGATCCTTTTTTAAACTGTTGAGTGAGATTCACCTTGTGTGATCTTTCACTTGGTTGCTATAGGTAGAAGAGTTGTTTGGTTGAGATAGCAATAGCTAAAAGAGCTTTATAATATATACTCGTTGAGCTATTAGTTGGTGTTACTCAAAACAAAAACTATATTTTGCAACCAACACTTGATCGTGACATCTGGGATGGTCATATGGTTAAAAGATCGATAACTGAAAGGAGGTAGCATCCCTTGCTTTCTGAGTTACGAGGTGGTATTTTACACTAGGATGTATGCATTGTATTGTGTGATATTTCATTCAGTTATCAAAGTTAGGGTGGTTGTTCGTTGAGGAATTTAAAATTGAAAGGATATTACATGTCTTACTTTTCAATTAATCTGACAAACTGTGGATGCCATTTTTGTGATGGCCACTTGACATCTGAAAGTCAAGATAGTCATTGGTTTTTCAACAAATAACATAATTTTGAAACTTTCCTTTTGAGCAATTGAATTATATTAAATTGTAAAATGATAATCCAATATGTTGTAAAAATTATGTTCCCGTATTAAAGTTCATATTTCTCTAGAGAAAATTACTGTATAATTAACTGTGTATGACTCTTCAGTATACAATGAGGTGGTTATTTGTTCCTGACAGATGTAGAAAGTGGATTAGTGACTGAATTTTAGTAGAACAGATCTCGTTTCATTGATGTTGAATATGTATTTTGAAGGTGTGTTTATGTAGAAGGTAGTAACAGAATGAATATTAATTCTAGCAATGGGAATTTTGGCTGAATAGTGTGGTTTTGCAAAATTCCATGAATCATTTCAAAAAGCCTTGAAAGAAATGTTCAGTTTCATCGCTCACTGGTATTAGTAGCTCGTTACCAGACCGAAACTACTGACGAGTAGTTCATTAAAATAACGTTTGTTGATTACTATGTTATGTGGCTGTTGAAAACTTGCATATACGTTTGGGATTTTATATATATGTGGGGTTTTACATGCATATGAAACTTCATGAAGTCATTTATGTGTGTTGTTAAATACAAAATAAATTGGTTGGGAACTCGACTTAAAAGCAATCTTTGAATAAAAATACGGGGAATGTTATTAGGATGGTAAGACTAAATTATGAAGTTAACTATGGGTACTGCACAGTGAGGAAGTATATGAAGAAACAGTGTGTCATTTGGTTCTTTTAATAAAAGTATAAATTATAACAGAATTTTGACGTTGAAACATTCAGGAGGTTATGGGACTTAAGGAGAGAGAGAGATAAGAGTAATAAATAGACTTGTACCCATTTAAAAATAAAACCGTTTGATCCATGTTTCATGAGTGATGGCTCATAGAATTGTGAGTGAAGGGAAATCATTTAGAAAAAGAAAAGTTTATAAAACTGTCACTAAACATAAATGTAAATTTGTGTACCCAGTGTTTCAGTAGATTGTGAGAATTTTATTTATGCAGAATGAAACAGTACACACTTTTCCGAACATTGTAAGATACTTATTATAACACAGGAGGCACACGTCAACAGTTCTAGAGTTTGACAGATTCCATCTTCAGTACCTAAAGCAAAATAAAAATTACATCATTCTTTAGTAACTAACTGAAAAATATTACTATAATAAGTAATTCAATCTAAGGTACAACAGCACAAAAGTTAAACTGGTAACAATTAAATGTGTAATTTAAACAAAGTCTACGTGTTCAGTGTCGGTAAAAGATGTTTGATGTGGAGGTTGTTTTCTAAACAAGTAATTCCAGAGCAGTGTTGACTTTGCAAAGATATTGAAGTTTGACAGGTTAAGTTTATATCATACTTTATCATTATTCTAACATATGTTGTTGTATAGAGGAAGCATAAAGGTTACTCGACTTATTTTCTGTGTTTTTCCATGGAAATTCACATATGTTCATTGGCTCTAGCTACAAGATGGCATTTGGTTCTGCTAGTTCAGGAGACTTTCCAATCTCAATGTGTACATATGTATAAACCACTAACAAAGACAAATTTGGAGAAGGTCTTTAACAAGGAAAGATACTGTATGCGGGATTGTAACAGAATTTACCAATATACATTTATTTCGATATCTAAATATACTTTAGTTTAATATATCTTTAGAAACGTCTGAAAGTTATATTTTTAAATGTGTTTTGCAAAAGTTCCGCCTATTCTTTAAATTTGTAGAAGTTTCTCGAGTGTAGACTCAAAGTATTGTTGCCCACTAAATTTTTGAGAAAATCGCTTAAAATCAATAAATCAACGTAACAAATGAGAGTTTTCAGAATATTATCGGATTGTAACAGTTATTATGGCCGAGCGCGTTAAGGCGTGCACTCGTAATCCGAGGGTCGCGGGTTCGCGCCCACGTCGCGCTAAATATGCTCGCCCTCCCAGCCGTGGGGGTGTATAATGTGACGGTCAATCCCACTATTCGTTTGTAAAAGAGTAGCCCAAGAGTTGGCGGTGGGTGGTGATGACTAGCTGCCTTCCCTCTAGTCTTACACTGCAAAATTAGGGACGGCTAGCACAGATAGCCCTCGAGTAGCTTTGTGCGAAATTCCAAAACAAACAAACAAACACAGTTATTATACTCTAAAGGTCGGAGGCTATAACTGTGATAAACGCTTATCAGTTGGGAAACTATACATATTTGTTTAGAAAAAATTATAGATTTCAAATATTACCAATCGTTTAACTTCATTGAATTAATATCGGAAGTTTGTATTTATTGGAGGACATTAGATGTCTTTGTCGAGAAAAAATGCATTTAAAAGAAGCTCACTAGCTTCCCGTCAAATTTGTTTGTTTTGGAATTTCGCACAAAGCTACTCGAGGGCTATCTGTGCTAGCCGTCCCTAATTTTGCAGTGTAAGACTAGAGGGAAGGCAGCTAGTCATCACCACCCACCGCCAACTCTTGGGCTACTCTTTTACCAACGAATAGTGGGATTGACCATAACATTATACACCCCCACGGCTGGGAGGGCGAGCATGTTTAGCGCGTCAAAAGAAGTGTACCTGTGTAGCAGCAATGTTAGTGTGTGCGTTTTTCTTACAGCAAGCCCCCCAGTGGCTCAGCGGTATGTTTGCGGACTTGCACGCTAAAATCCGCGTTTCGATACCCGTGGTGGGCAGAGCACAGATAGCCCGTTGTGTAGCTTTGTGCTTAATTCAAAACAACAACAACATCTTACAGCAAAGCCACATTGGGGTAACTACTTTGTCCATCAAGGAGAATCGAACCCATGATCTTTGCGTCGTAAATTTGTAGACTTACCGCTATACTAGTGTAGGAGTACATAGAATTAGTTCTCTCATGATAAACCATCGATAAATGATTCAGTTATCGCCCCAATAGAAGACTTAGTATTGTTTGTAATTTTATAAACTTTTATGTACAAGTCATTATTTGTGATAATCATTGTTATAAAGTGTGTTATTATTTGTATATTAAAATATATTTGTGTTGAGAAGGAAAAATGAGTATATCAATCTTTTTGGCAGATATCATAAATTTGATACATATTGATATACAATTAATTTCTAAATTACAATACAATTTCCCTGTAAGTGAACTCGTAATTCTTGACATAATAAATCGAAGACTCATCGAAGATAAATTATAACCGGTAACAACAATACCTTGAGGACTTGTGTTCGTGATCTGAATCAGAGGCAAAATTCGTTCTAAATTAAAATTCAAATCTTAATTCAATTTATATTTATCGGTGTCAAGAAGATTTGATCATCAAAACTTTCTAGCGTTACCCTCCCTTGAACAATTAGAAACAAAAACAAAAGTGAAATGCCCGAAACCGCTAGTTTTAGAATTAGAGGTTAAAAAATCAATGAGGAAAATGAACTAAAAAAGATTAATATTGAAATACCAGTCAATGACGATTGTTGCCTGAGAAAGCATTAAAGAAGTGCTCTCGTGTCTCTTCTAGCAAACTGGAGTTGAATAATAAGCATGTTAAAAATCCAGCTAAAACTCAAACAAATCAAACTTAAACAAGCCCGTATCGAAACCGAGAAAGGGGAAGAACAAACGTTTATTAAAGTTAAAAAAGAAAGTCAACGTCTCGAGGCTTTACATGCTCGTATCAAAGCTGCGAGCCCCCCAGTGGCTCGGCGGTATGTCTGCGGACTTACACGCTAAAATCCGGGTTTCGATACCCGTGGTGGGCAGAGCACAGATAGCCCATTGTGTAGCTTTGTGCTTAATTCAAAACAACAACAACATCAAAGCTGCGAAAGAAATTAGGCTGAAATAAATATAAATTAAACTTCATTCCAATCGACCAAAGTAAAATGACAGCTTTGAACTCAATCGATTTATTAAAGTAATACCATTCAGTGAAAATTAATTTAATAAATATTTCCCACAGTTTGAAAAAGCTGCCCAAATCATGAAATGACCCACCAACAAATGGTTGTTATTATTACAAAGTGTTTTAACTGATAAAATATAAGAAGCTTGTAAGAATTACGATAAGGTCAAAGCAGATATTCTCAGAGCATATGAATTAGTACCAGTGGCTTGTCATCAAAAGTTTCGAGGATATCGCAAACAAAGTAGCTTAATTTAAATGGAAGTTAGTCACGAAAACGATATTTATTTTGATCGATGGTGTAATATTATCAACAAACTGAGACAATTACAACTAATTGAAGAATTTAAATGCTGTTGTTGTTTAGAATTAAGCACAAAGCTACACAATGGGCTATTTGTGCTCTGCCCACCACGAGTATCGAAACCCGGATTTTAGCGTGTAAGTCCGCAGACATACCGCTAAGCCACTGGGGGGTTTAAATGCTGTCCAAATGACAACCTCAAAACTTACTTGGATTAAAAAAAAGTTGTAACACTACAGAAAGCAGGTGCTCTTTCCATTAATTCCACTTAAGCACATAAAACTACTTTTCATAGAAATAAATTCCTGTCATCTCATTTTCATTTCGTAAGGAGGGAGGTGTAACGGATTTACTAATGTATATGTATTTTAATATCTACGTATATTTTAGTTTAATATATCTTTAGAAATGCCTGTAACTTGTATTGTTAAATGGGTACTGCACAAATACCGCCTACTTTTAAATTTGTGAAAAATTCATCAATGAATTATGTGTGTAAGTAAAATATTGTTGCCAACTGACGTTTCGAGAACATTGCCAAATTTCATAACTCGACGCGACAAGGGAAAGTTTTCACAATATTGATGGTTTCTTACAGTTAGTATACTATAAACATCGGAAGCTGGGGCTATGATAAAAGTTTATCAATTGGAAAACTACATATTTGACCACAAACGTGTATAGATTTAAAATATTTAAGCCGTTTAACTTTTAGTGATTTCTTTTACTTTAGTATTTTTACGAGTACATTGGATGTTTTCGTTGGAGCAAAATCCACTGTGAAGAAGCATGTTAGCTTCCAATAAATAGAAGTGTACTTGTGTATCATCATAGAATTAATTCGCTCATCGTAAACCATTGATAAAAGATTCAACTCCAGATAAGATAGAAGACAAGATACAAGAAGCTTTTAAACTTTTGTATGTAAATAATTATTTCTAATAACTGTTATTATAAATTTTATTTTTGTTTGTATATTAAAATATATTTTTGTTAAGAAAGGAAACTAAATGTGTCACTCTTGTTGGTAAATATCATAAATTTCACACATATTGACATTCAATTAACTTCGTAATGCGTAACATAATAAATAGAAGATTCGTTCGAGAAAAACTATGATACGTAATAGGGATGTTGGTTTCTAAACTCATCTGCAATTAGCTCAGAGACAGAACAATGAATTACACATTTAAAGTTAAGCTTTGTTTACCAGTGTTTGGAAGTCAAGAGTGTATAGAAAATTTGAGTAAAGTTGAGAGTCTGGGTAGACTAGAGATAGAATTATGAAACGTTTATACGTGTCCTCTTGTGTTATAAATAAAATGTTGCTTATCTTGAATGTGAATGTCTTTTTTAGTATAAAACCTCATATTTCTAAGATTTTTTTAGAACAACGACATTTACAATGCATTTAATGCCAGAGGAAAGAAATATCCCCTTCATCAGTGAAATATCTGTGCTCTGTGATAAAGTTGTAGTTGAAGAAAGTCACAAAGAAACTGAAATGTCGGAAGTCATATCTTTCCATGGTCAGAATAGTTAGGTCAGCATCCAAACAATGCTCACTTTAAGTTAGTCACTAGTGTGGATATCTGCTTTGCATGTTTATCCTACCAGATTTGAGCTTTATTCCTGTGATAATCAGATGGTAGTGATTGGAATGTAGTGGAGTTTCAGGTCTGACATTGAAAAGTTGGTAAACTATCCACAGTTGTAATATTACTTTCATCATTTGCTTGGATACTTTAAAAGTGTTTATCGTTGTTTTTCTTCTTTCGCGCAAAGCTACACGAGTGCTGTCTACGCTAGTCGTCCCTACTTTAGCAGTGTAAGACTGGAGAGAAGGCAACTAGTCATTACCTCCTGCCGCAAACTCTTGGGCTACTCTGTTACCAATGAATAATTGGATTTACCGTCACTTTATAATGCCCCTACGGCTGAAAGGGCGAGTACGTTTGCTGCGACGTGGATTCGAACCCGCGACTCTCGGATTACGAGTCTAACACTTTTAATCACCTGCCGGCATAGAGTGCAGTTTCTAGTAATAACATACAATGTTTTTTTTTTTGTATTTTCTTTTTTACTGTGTCTCGTTTTGTCGTTGAAAGTTAAGCACGAAAACTATACAACAAGCTATCTATGGTCTGCTCATCCCAAGAATTAATTCCCGGTTTCTTGCGTAGTAAGTCAGCAGACATACCACTGTATCATTTAAGGGGAGCTTTAATTGTGTAAAAAGTATTTTAGTTAAGGTATTATTTTTAGATGTCTCCTCCTGAAGGGGATAATTGTTTTTATTAAAAGATTTCTTTCTGCATTTCCTGCAGTTTTCTTTGTTAAAGGGTTTTGTTTCATGTGTTTATATATATATATATATATATATAAACATTCTTGTTTTCTGTGGATACACTTTATTAGGCTGCCTTCTTCTGAAGGAGTAAGTGATTTAAGTGGCACAGTCGTTATTTTTGTTGATGAAATTGTTTTTTCCATTTTGTATATGTTCGCGTTAGTTGGTAAAGAGTTTTTTTTACAGAAGCTGTGGTGAGTAATTTTTATTTCTCGAGTGACGGAGATGTTTGATTAAGTTATTTTTGTAGTTTGAGATAAAAACAGTCGAGTTGATATAGCAGAGGAAAGAGATGTGGCACAAAACTGTGTGATAAATTTGTTCTCCCTTAACTAATATATAAATGTTTGAATTTTCTGTTTTCTTTCAATTCTGTTTGGATGCTAAGAACCACTTAAGTAAGACCCTTGATGTTCCTTTTCTCCAGTGCATATGGGTCATGAATTCATGAAATGGCAGTTAGTCGTGTTTGCTTTTTTGTTTTTTACAGAAGAGATTGCTGACTGTCTTTTCTGTCAGCTAATTACATGCTAGCTAGAAGCTGGCATACATCCTTACTTTCGGATCACAATAGACAAACGATACATGTGTAAGTAGGGTCATGTGTGAACCTAGCTTTTTTGATGCAATTGTAATATATATATAGATTTGTCGTTATATAAATATAGAGAGAGTCGTTTGGGAACTTTGTCTTGATAATAGCTTTTGATCTTTAATTTGTGCTTAACTTTACCGTTTGGTGCTTTGCTAAATTTTTTGTTGAAATTAAAGCAATTGCAACGTATTGTAAACTTGTTGTTGTTTTGAATTAAGCACAAAGCTACACAATGCGTTTCTCGCAATTTTCTCGATCAAATGCTACAAGTCTCATATCATTAGAAAGTTCTGTGTTTGAGAAGTCCGGACTGTATTGGTTTAACAAAATTGTTACGAGTAATTTAAGTTAAGTTTAGTACTTCTTTGAGGGGCAGTGAATAAATTAGAGAACAGAGGATGCCTAGAAAGAGATTCTCACAGTTCTCATATAAGGGGAAATTCAGGATTAAAAAATATCTTATAAGCTATAAATTTAAGAACTTAAAACTTATATACTATTGAAATGTGGATTATTCACTGCTCTTTTATACTATCTTTGTTGCTGTTGAATTAAGTACAAAGCTACACTAAGAGCTATCGATGCGCTGCCCACCACAGGTATCAAAATCTAATTTTTTAGAGTTGTAAGTCCGTAGACATGCCGCTGTGCCACCACGAGACCGTGCTTTCTGTATTCAAACAACAGGTTAGTAAAGTAGTTTATTTAAGTTTTGAGTTTAGATGACCAAAACTTCATGACATGCATGGAGAAAGATACCCATAGTAAGAGAGTTACAGTTATTTATATCTACGTGAATTTCTTTTTCTTACTGCCCAGTTGTTGTTTTTTTAATGTGTTAATAAGAAATATCTGCAAGAAAACGTAGTTTAAATGCTGTGCGTGAAAATGATAGAATTAGAAAAGTTCAAGCAAGGACATGAAAACTTAATAAATATTTTGTGGATCGAGACTGATATATATTAAACCAGTACTGTTTAATTCTCTCACTCCTACGTTATGGTAATGGTACTTTTTCTCTCAATGTTCCAAAGCTCTGGAGCACTTTTCTTATCGAGTTACAATGTTTGAAATCGGTCAAGGTTTTTAAAAGTCCTTGGGAGTGGTATTGTTTTCATCTGGTTATCGACTAACGTAGAGACCAGTTACTAATAGGTGCTTTGAATGGTTGGCAACAGCTAAATGAGTGCTACATAAGAAACTGAATTATTATAATAATAACATGTGAATACATCAATACCATACCAAGATGGTACTAATAAGCCATGCCATACAACATATACTCTTCAAAAAAAAAAAAGGCAAAATGGATATTTTTGTTATTTTAAAGAGAAATATTTGTAATAACGTTGCAAGCTCAGAGGATGTGATGTTACACGTGTTAAGGCACTGACTGTCACACCAAAATGACAATAAAAGTTGTGCACTTTGAAAATGGAGGAAAACATCGGATTTTTCGCCAAAACGCATTCGTGTCCAATAAATTTCTTTGAGAGATCTGCATGTTCTGCAAGTGCAACATGTGCAAAATCCCTATAAAAGTGACGGGTTTTCGGTTTCCATAGCTCAGTGTTAAGCTACCGACACGCAATATAGTTACGCCAAGACTGACTGAAGCACAACGCAACAACGCCATTGGTCGCTTAGAAGCAGCGAATCTCGATCAGATGTTGTCAGAGCTGTGAATGTCCACTCAAACACCATCACAAGGCTATGGAATCGTCACCAACAATTTGGATCAACTCGTGACCGTCCACGATCTGGCAGACCTCGTGTCACCACGCCCGCACAAGATTGCTACATCCGGTTACGTCACCTTCAGGATAGGATCACCACTGCGACGTCTACTGCCTCAACCATACCAGGGCTGCGTAGGATTTCCGATCAGACCGTATGTAACCGTCGACGAGATTCTTAGGCCCCATGTGCAACCCATCATGGTGAACGTCAACGACGTTTCTCAACATGACAACGCCCGTCCTCGCACAGCCCGACTCACCACTGTCTTATTGAGACACCACAACATCAACGTTCTTCCCTGGTCCTCCAGATCACCAGATTTAAACCCCATCGAACATCTTTGGGACGAGTTGGACCGACGTGTGCGACGGCGACAACCTTAACTGCAGACTCTACCTCAGTTTGCAGCAGCTTTGCACGCAAAGTGGACAGCCATTACAGACTTTGGATGTTTAGCAGTGAATGTACAAAGTTTCACACAAGTCATACAGAACTACCCGGAATAAACTTGTTTACAATGTGTCTCAAATTTTGCCTTTTGCGTTTCTTTTTTTGAAGAGTATATATATACATATATTTAATGAAGGAAATTGGATGTACGTGATAACCTGCACAACAAACACACTTAAACTCTACAATCAGTAATGATTAGAGAATTTAGGTGGTGAATTAGAAATTTAGTTTGTACATCATTGTCTATATTTTCAAAATAAATGGCTTTAGAATCAATAATAGCAAACAGAACCATCACGCTGATTAAAGAAGTGAAATAGCAACAATAACAAACGTTATGAAATTATGGTTAACGCAGGGATGAAATTCTGCCGGCACTCATCGGTACTCATTTTTAAAGCGGTTCTAGCACCACGACTGAATTGAGATGTTTCGTTATTTTTATGTTTACATATAGATTTTTTATTTTCTTGAAAACTGGTCTACTTCAATTGGTTTAGTATCTTTTCTTCTTTTTTGAGAATTCCACCCCTGACTTCAAGTGATTTTTGAATTTTGAAACAAAAATGTGGAGGGATGCGGAGTCTGGTTAATGTTGAACAATTTTCGAGATGGCGCGAGCTACTGTTATCTTTTGTCGGGATAACGGAAAGTGATGTTATATGGAGTAAAACCTGTGCCGAAGATTCGAATAGCTCCTATCTCACGTACTGAGAAAAAGCAAGGGGCTGCGTACTTGTTCTTTTGAACTTAATTAAATGAACACTTGGCAAACTGTATGTATCAGTTGGTAAGTTTTTGTACAAATAAACTAATAATAGTATTAGTAGTACTCAGTATTACTACTAGTAAGTAGTATTATTACTTTTACTAGTAGAATGGTTACACTTACACAGTTACAAACATTTAAACTTTAAATAACATTCAAATTAATAGCAGAATTTATAAAGGTATTATGTCTATTATTGGTTACTGTATATGTTTTATATATGTATTTTTATATCATTATTATTCACATCTTATGATCTTGATGTTTAACGTCAACATCTCAATATTTTGAGTCTGAGATGAAATCTTAATTTTACAAGTTTTTATTAATTAAGGTTTAGGTAAATTTATGTCACCGTATTTGTGATTTTGGACTAAACTGGTGACTTAGAGGTAATATTGATACATGAGCTGCTGTTTTCATTTCACTTTCAGGATAGTCCGGACTGTTTTGACTTCAGTGCTTGTAAAGTCAATACCAGTATTGTTATTAACGTTAGTGGTCACTGATAACTAACAACGTTGTATGTGGATTTATATGAGATGCAGGTATCCGTCAGCCAGTATCATAATTCCACATAGTATTGCTATGGTATGAATACAATTGTCATCATGTGATTTAATACCAATGCTTCCAACAAAGGTAAATGAGTTTCAAAACCTGATATTTACCAGCTTTAACTTCACTGCTGATGATTCTCCTGTTGAAACTTCATAAAATGTTATTGTGTGTACAGCTTTAAATTGGTATACATGTTCCAATGTAAATAGAATTGTTAATTAGTTGAATCTAAGAATTATAAAGGTGTCGAAGTCAAAATAAGAAGGAAAAGATTTCCTTAAAAATATTAAGGAAAAAGATTAAATCATTAAAAGATTTCTATAGCTGTGGCTTGTTATAGTAATACAATATGAATGGAAAGCTAATGTCATTTGCTCAACAATAGTGTGCTTGTGCTCTACAAATAACATATTTTTATTGTTACTGCTTAATACTCCTATGAAACTTCTTTTTAATTTAATAAAACACTGTGGAGTACCAGTGTTATTCATCTTTAATTACTGACATAGAATCAAATTCTCATTCTCAAAGTGTAATCTTTCAGAATTATTCTGATGCTAAGTTTTTGTTGTTGAATTGGCCATGTAAACATAGTCAAAACTGTTTATGGAATTTAACATGAAGAAGATTGTAAGTATCAGTTATATGAAAATCAGCCATTGTTAGGTAACATATCTTTTATTTTTGAGAAATAATAAATTACCGACTTATTTGATACACTTGGAATAGGACTTGAAAAATGGTAAAGTTATTAATTTTTAACTGAGAACTTTGTAACCATAAATATACTATTCATAGTGTCAGGATTTAATAAGTATTATTCCTTTGTCTATTTTAGGTAGAGATAACCAAGTATATATAAAATAAATGTGCTTTAGGATTAGAATTAAGGAAGAATGTAAGAGAAAGTAAGATAATCGGGCCATATACTGCCAAAGCATAAAAGCAAAATAAAATACATCCATTCACATTCAAATACTTTCCATTTTAAAATAAATCAAGTGATCTGTATTTGAATTCCCATCATTACAAGATGAAAAATGCTAAAAGTGTAAAAACAACCACAAAACAGAAATGGCAGTATATCTTTTAGTTTATTATTAATTGACCCAACCATAATTTTGATTATTGGATTGTTGGTGTAATTAAAGGTAGTAATAATTGAAATATTAATTTTGTTTAGTGGCATTAATTGATTGATTGAATTGAAAGTTCAATTGAAATTCGGTATATGATCATTTTATCTGACATTAATTGATGCTTGTAAGCAATTGATTGTATCAATTAATCAGTTTTACTGCTCAGCTCAAGTAAAACTGTATATTTGTATTAAATTAAAAAAAAAACAGTGACTGTAATGAAATGGTAGCTTATACCTCTGACACATTTTCAGTATGTATGTTACTTCTGTCTGACTGGTTATCAGGAGCTACATGTCTGATATTTGTCCTAAACAGTAATTTGTACCATTCTTAGTAATATCCTGCATAAAAGAAAAACTCGTATATTACTCCTTTCATTCCAAAGAAATCAGATCTATGTTGAAAACAAAATAACTGTAAATGGCTGAAGCTTATATTATTTTAAGGTGGACAATATGTATGACTGAGATTTTCTTTCAGATGAAAACTACCCAAGTCAAAACTTTTATCTGACCACCCTGCTCTATTAAAGTAATTTCAAAGTGTCAGTCTTGTAACTTTTAGCTTCTTGTTGAAAATGAATTGAGTTCTGGACAGTGAACAATATATAACATGTTTTTAATGGCTATCCAACATTTGAAATATTTTTTGAACAGTATTGCTGTTTTGATTTTCCACTTTGGCACAAGAGTTCAATGCAAAAGTACATTATTTTCTGAAAAGAGACTTTCAACCATTTTACTGTAGTACATGTATATATCTGCACATATTCAAGAAATAACACTTTCTTTATCATAAACTTTGAGTTCAGCTGAACTATCCCAGAAGACTGTCAGTTTCTCATGCACTGATAGACCAGGAAGAGACATGAAGCTGACTTTAAGACATGATGATGAATTTGTTTAGGCATTTTGTGCCCTTATCAGTTAATGCAGACTTGTGTCTTTGCTCTAGAATTTCAGCTGATGTGCTGATCTCTTATTTAGAGATAAAAATGAATATTATACTACAGAAGGCAGTCCTTCAGAATCAGTACATATATATATTCTTCACTTCAAAGCTGCAGGTTCATTTGTACACACTTTCTCTTAGACTTCCTGATACCATCTTAAAGATCTCAGCCATAATGAATAGTTGGCAAAACAAATTCCATTCACAGTCAAAGTTGAAATGATGAAACTGAAACCAGTTTTTTATATTAGTCAACCATTTTATAACACTGTATTGACAAATTTGTATCAGATAAGATAAGCTTACCTTCGCTTATTGAAGAAGTACATAGTTATCAATAGATATTTTTGGGGTTAGTCATGATGCAGAAATACAAAATTCTAAAGTTATTGACTTCCTAAGCTTCAAAAACAAGGTAATGTAGTTATAAATGGCTTTAAACTTTAATAAAAAATGAGAACATTTCAGAAATGCTACTTACCTTTCTGTACCACAAAGTTATTGACCTCCTAAGCTTCAATAATAAGGTAATGTAATGATGCTTGGAAATATGTTTAAGAATAATTATTTGAAAAGTTTCACATAGTAATGACTTTAGAAGCAGATATATTTTCTTTCAGTGATTTGATATGGCTGGATTGAGTCTTTGCTAAGAAAACTTTGTCAGTTCTAAAATCATGGTGGCACATTTCTTCAAAAAATCATAATTGCTTTCTGTAATGATCAAAAACTTAGTTGTTTCTGATTTTTGAAATTCATGGTATCTGACTATTTTAAATAATATTCATAAACAAGGCAAGTTCTTAAATCCATAAGTAGGTATTAAACTTTACATAATATAACAGCACTATTAATATTAGGTAAATTCAAAGTCTTTCTTCTCTATGTGTTGCATGCATATATTATTCATCTATAATTGAGCTGATTTTCTCCAATATTGCCACTTTACAATCTTGATCATGTCATCATGTCAATAATGCTGCAACTGTCCTCCAGTGGGAGGAAAGCATAACCTTCATTTACAGTAATCCCAGTGAGTAACAGCTCATAATATAGATTCATTATTTTCTTGGCATTGCCTGTGTTCAGATGTTGTTTTCATGTTTTATTTTAGTTTTTAGTGTTTGATTAACTACCTTTTTTTATTCAGTGCTACATTTGTTCCATTCACGCGATTGAAACTTCAGCCGTTACACTTTTATGCTACTTTCAATAAAGAGTGACAGAAAATCTCCAGTAGCCCAGACATTTTGTTTTTCAGGTATTTTTTTCAAATTGTCTCAATTTGTTTATGGAACCAATATTTTCTTATCTCTACTTAATAAAGCTTATGCCCAAGTGTAACAGGTTTCAGATGTTTTTCCATGCTGAAGCACAATCAACATTGTGCATAATTTGAATTATACAAACTTATGGATCAGTGATGAAACATGCTGTAATGACATAACTAATGAGGTTCCTGATATTGTGTATCATGTGGTTGGTTCTCTTCTGCTTACTTTCCAGTTCAAGTCTCGTACAATTTTGTTTCAATGCTTTTTCTGATGCATGCCTTTCTTGTGGATGATAATTTTGGCAAGCTTTTCCATATCTAACCTTTGCTTTTGGCTTTTCCCTCCTTGATGAAGAATAGGTACCTCTTTTTCTGTTTTTTATGCTAATAAATCAGGAATGTGTTATTTTCTCTTTAACTTCTTTATAATAATGATTCTTTGGTTGATTTGTTTGTGTGACTCCTTTACTATGGTCTTAGGTCATAATATTTTTATGTTTAAAACCGAGTATTTTGTGTCTTTTTCTTCTATTTGTTTTTCATTCCACCTATCTGCTCATCTTTGTCTCTCTTTAGATTTTAGCCTTGTGTTTTGCTCTTCATTGCCTTACTGAGGCTCTTCATCATAATCTCAGTGGTTTTGATGGAAAATACTTGTTCTTTCTATGTCACTTTGGTTTCAATTTTTTTCTCTAATGTTTCTCTTTTGACAGTTTTATTATTTTGGGGATCTTCTTAGTTAGGTTGCTTCCCTTTTTGGTGTCTGAATCCCCTCGTTTTAGATCCATAATCTTTGCCTTATTCCTTTTCTTACAAACCAGGTCTTTTGAATTATTCCAGACTCCATGGAAACCCAGGCTAAGGCTGCTCTCCAGCAGTTTTCTTTTATTTCTGTGGTTTTCCTACTCACTATTCTGTGGACACTTCTGTCTTCTGCCAATTCTAAGGAATCACATCAGGCTGATACCTATCCTGTTCCTCATCTAACCCCTTCTGTTTGCTGTTTTCATCTCTGTCATAGGGCAAGTTAGTTGTCTGGCCCTTATCTTAGCATGATTCAGTGAATGCTACCTTCATTCTTCAAGAGGTATCTAGACTGGGCTGGCTGGTCAAATATTCTAATTCATTTTTAGCTCTCATATGTATCTTGTCCACTAGGGAGTTTTTCTCATTTCCTGTGGGGAATAAGCTCAACCCTTTTCATTTCTTTTTCATCTCAATGTTTAAGGCATTGCTCTGTCCTTTCATTCCTTCACAATATGTTATCTTTCTTTTCTAGTAGTTCTGACCCTCAATTATGCATATGTTACCATATTCTCTTTTAATGGGCTATGGGGGTTCAGTGATCCTCATTTCTGACATTATCTGTTATCTTCTCTGCATCTCTCTTTATCATGGCTTGATCACTCCAGTGCAACCTGGGGTGTTCCATTCCAGTGTGACTTGCAACTGTACACTGATGCTTATCTTTATGGTTTGGAGGCATTTCTCAATACCTACTTTTTTTATAGAATCTAGTCCCCAGAGGAGCTTTCTCCTCATCTCTCTCAAAAGGTAACTGAGGCTTATTAAGATTGTCATCTTATTCAGTTGTTGTTTTCAAGCCCCTTCATGTTGATCCTAACAAACCTTCTTGTGATTATTTCTTGCATTAACTGCTAGAGAAACTACTTCTCTCTGGACTTATACTTTCTCTTTCAAAAATTCATTTATTAGGTCTACTCTGATATAATTTGCATTGCAGTATGTCAGGTCCCAGGTTTTTTTCTAATCTGATGGTAGGTTGCTTGTCTCAACAGGGCTAGATCCATTCTGCAAAGTGACCTTTGTATCCTTTGACCTTCGATGGATTTGTGTTCCATTTTGGATTCTCACTGATTGACACTTTTGTTATTCCTTTCAGTTCCACACTTCCCCTCCTTTGATCACCAATCTCAGACTGAATAGTTGGTGCTGTGCTCTTGAATTGATCTGATCTCCTTTTCTGTGTCTACTCTCTTCACCTATTCAGCATATCTTCAATGTTTTTTTTTATTGTTGTTTTTCATCTCTTCCTTCATCCATTTCCTCTTCTGGCTTTTACATGCCCATCCCCTAAAGCCATTGTTATCATATTCTCTTGTGCCAGTGTTTCCATATTGGAGAATGCACCCCTACTCTACAGGGAACACATGGCTCTTTGGCAGAAAAGCCCCAAAATAATAATGGAAGAAACCGTTAAGAAATGACAATAACGTAACAAAGCTACCACTTTGCTGTCATATCAGGGTTTTCTTTTTCTTTCTTTCACATACACTCACTCCTAACAAGCATTTTTCATAAAAAAAATGAAAAGTTGATGTAGCTATTACATTTGCAAAAAGTATTTTAGTGTGTGGGAGATACAAAAGAAAATTTACTTAGTTAGTGGAGTGCTACTATTTAAAGAATGAAAAACACTCTTTTCTCATTTTGCTCTTACACTATATCTTCATTTTCCTTGTTTGTGGTCACTGTTCAATTATTTATGCCTTAGATGCCTCCCATACTTTGTCATTGAGACCAGTTGATGTTTCAACACCCTTAATTTTATCCAAATATTTAGTCTTCCCACTAGGGTAATCAGATGTTTTCTCTCTTCTCTGTTCCTCCTTGTCCTTTTGTAGCAACACTGATAATCTTTTGTGCCCTATAGGGGCTATTCATTGCTGTTTTTAGTCATTAGTAACCCATTGCACTGTGTCATGGTACTGATACATTTCCAGATGATTTTATCTGATGACAGTGGTTCACATCCATGCTTTGAAATTTTTCTCAATGGGTATTTCTCCCCTCTTGTTATACTAGTGGAGTATGAGTGAACACAGAAACAAGTTAGACTCTATTTTTCTTAATTGAAATTTAGGAAGTTTAATATAGGACATCCCATTATGATATCTCCCAAGAAATTCCCAATAGATATGCCCAGCTAGATGGGACTTGAATTTGCTTTGGAATGAAGGTGAGAACTTCTTCCTCCAACTGTTATTAAAGTGTTATAATTTAATATTTCTTCAAAACAAAATGGTCTAAAACCCTATCCATACTACACATTCTAACATTTCACCCATCTTGCCAATACAGTAATGCTGGCACTAAACTTTCCTGACTTCCTTTGTTCAGTTCTCTCTTTAATTAAAATATTGAATAAATAAATGAGAAACAAAAAAATTGGGAGAAGGATATTCTCTCTTGAAATGATGTGGTTTCTCATCAGATGCTGCACCAACAGGTGACCCTGGTTATGTGGAAGTTTTATTAAGCTTTCTGTTGCTGTTTCAAAAAGTAATTTTTTTTAGTTGGTCTGCACTGACCCTTCCACCTTTGTCAGTGTGGGATACTAACTCTTACAGATTGAGAGAAGTAAGAAATATTTATGGTGTTACCTTTTCCTTACCTGAAAATGCAGGGTGTTCAGAAAGTCAATGTGCACTTGTATATTTATTAACAGACATGTTTCAACATAGAATACATGAGGTAAATATGAATAACAATTATAAACAATGTTGAAAGTGACCCCTGTTGGTGTCAGTACAGGCTTGTATCCTTCTTTTTTTGTTTCTAAACATTGCTATCAGTTGCTGGTTTGAAGTAGACTGAATGAATGCTGTTGTTGCTGCTTTCAAGTCATCCAGCATACGAGGACGATCTTGAAATACTGCAGATTTTGCTGCTTCCCATAGATAAAAGTCTGGTGGATTAAGATCTATTGAGCATGGGGGCCACACGTCTTTGGAAATAATGCGGTCTCCAAAACATTCTTTTAACAATCGCATAAATCTTTAAGATGTGTGGGCAGTATCACCATCCTGTTGAAACCATAAGTAATTGATTTCATCACTTGTCATCTGACCGATGAAGGTGTGAAAAATCTCCGAACAATAGTGCTTGCTGTTTATTGTGTTCATAAAGAAAATAGGACCAACAATTCGAAGTCTGGAAATCACAACTCACACACTAACCTTGAAATCATGTGGGGGTGTTTCATGCAAACTGTGAGAATTATCGGATGACTACAATCTTGAATTTTGTGAATTAACGTAACCCAAGAGATGGAACCATGCTTCATTAGAAAAAAAGGTCACATCCAATACATTAGCTGTATTCTTTTCAATAAATCGGTTAAACCATCTGCAATAGCGTATTCATTTTTCATTATCAGTTACTTCTAGTTCTTGTACAGCCATTATTTTGCATGGGAGCCTTATGAGCAGTTCCAAGACCAATATCATGCTACTGAGCTAACGTTCGTAATAATTTTGATGGACTCTGCATCACACTGTCAGAAATATCCAACAGTTTCTCCTCTGATAGCTTTGCTGGCCTCCCACAGTGTTTGGTATCATCCACTGATCCTCTTTCCCGAAACTTATCAACAAGGCTACCCACTGCATTGTGATGTGAAACAGGCGTATCTGTGAATTTTTCAGCAAATCACTGTTGCACCACATCTGTGTATCTACCACCTTTTCAGAATATATGTTAGACGAGCCATACACGTTTTTCAGTTGTTAAAACCATACTGGGATCAAAATCTCAAATATAATAAAATATGATTACAAAAATGCACAGTGATTTTCTGAACACCCTGTATATTTCAATTTGGTACGTATCTCTATACGGTACCTTCCTCCTTACTTCTAGTGCATTTTGTTTGCCTCATCAAAGATGAGTCTATAAGCATGTGCTAGTGCTCATTGAAATTGCTTAACATGGAGATTGTGCTGCCATTTAATTTATAAAAGACCACAATATAATGATGACTGCATCGTAAAAGGAGTTTGTTCAAGGTTTGTGGCATGTGCAGGAAATTCCATGGCAGTTGCATGCATGATAGCTCTTAGCTGTACAGAAAAATAAGTACCTATCTGAAATTATTTTCAGCTAAGGATGATGTAAAATTTGCTGATTCTTCCTGAAAATAGAGGTCACTTTAGCAGCCTTTCATAAAATAAGAATTTTAAGTATATATTTTGCCCTGTTCAAGAATAGATTTTTAAATCAAACTGTTGAGGGTGCTTTGTCAAAAGGTGACTAATTTTTGAGATCTGATAAGTATGAATATGCTTACATGGTTGAGCATTGTACACTGTAGTAATACAGTTCTTGTATTCCATCTAAACAAAGTTTCAAATAGTCCTTCGACTACTAAAAGACCACCTTAACTGATAAATTTTGAATTTTTTAGTTATTGTTACTCAACTCAGTAAACAGGAAAAAAGAATTCCCCAATTAATTTCATTTATGAATGGATCAAAGATTTTTCATGGAAGCTGAAGTGAGGTTATTTTTATATAAATAACCTACCAGTAGTTAAAACACTTGGTATACATTACAGAAATACCATATCAAGTATGTAATATAATGTGCATTGAAAGTTTAAGTGTTGAATTCAGTATTTTTCCAATTAAGACTGAGTTATGCAGTGGTTGATCAGTCACTTTAAACTATTCAAGCAGTGTTCCGTTGCTAATGGTAAGTCAAGAAGGATGTTGGATTGTATCCACAGAAATATTGGATTAAAGTCAAAAGAGGTTATAATTTGATTAAATAGATCACTGCTTATGTCACATTTGGATTATTGTGTTCAGTCTTGCACTCCTTACCTTAACAACGCATGAACTGCTAGAAGGGGTTCAGAAGAGAGCTAATGAGATAATTCTTGGAATAGAAAAATTATTGTTACATGAGGATAGGCTAAGATATCTGAAAATGTTTTTTCTTGCTTTATCACCTGATTGCTATGTTTAAGATTGTTAAAGGAATTTATGGTGTTGATGCATCTTCTTTTTCATGCTTAATGGTAGGACTAGCAGCACAACTATACATTTTGGTAAATAAGATAGGAGTCTTCTTCAATGAACATTTTTTTTTATTTTTCTAACAGGGCATTTAGTTTTTGGAATGGTTTGCCTTCGGATATGATGGAAACAGTAAATTTAAGAGAAGGCTTTATAAATGTCTGAATGATAAGAGTTGACTGTGAATATATTTAAAAAATAGTTTTAGTGTATTTAAGTGAAAGGGAAAGCATAGATGGACCAATAAGCCCTTGTTGGTTTTAAGTATTATGTTATGAGTAAATGTGTAATACCTCAAGGGCAGTTTTAGAGACATGGCAAATCTAAGTGTGTCCTTACTGATTTTGTCACGAATTGCATTTGTTATTGATTACATTCACAGCCATCATTTCTTTTAAATCAGTTATGATACATTTGTGTCTCGTATTGTTGCAATAAAGGTTCTTGATATATTTTTAGGTGTTTTTGCTCATTACATCCCCATCTGCTGTTTTCTCATTGGTACATCTTGTGCATGTGGTTCTGCATTTGGCAGATGTGTATATTTGGAGTTGTCAAGAAATATTTCAAACATAAATTGGTTAGAGAGACCATTAAAAAATGTTTTAATAAATATTTTATTACAGTTATAGAAACACAAACTTTTGTGGAGTTGGTTTAAAAAATGTTTCTTTTATTGTAGATGTTGAATGATGGAAATAGGAGCCAACACCAATAATTCACCAAGACAAATTCCTGAAATCACAAGTACTAAAAAGGAGAGTGTAGGAAAAAATATCAGTATATATGTTGCTAACAAAAAAAGAAAATTTATATATAGAGGTAGCATTACAAAAAGAACTTGTGAAGACTGTGGTCATGTGTTTTGTTCATCATCTAATTTAGCAAGACATAAACGAGACAATCGGTGTGGCCGATTGCACACATCACATCTTTCAGGATCATGGAATTGTCGCAGGTGTAAACAAATATATAGGTTTTATCCACTATATGTTAAACATATTAAAAAGTGTGGTAAACAAGCAGAAACAGTATCTTCCCTTCACAGTGAACCACAAATGGAAAATAAACAAACAAAAATCATAGAGCAGACAATTCCAAATAAAAAATTGGGTGGTTTTCGTTCTGTACTTCAAAAATCTTTTAATTTACCCAGTAAATGCAAAGTATGTGGATTGAATTTCAGGTCTGTTCTTCACTATAAAACTCATTTAAGTAGAAAGGGTTATTGCAGGCCTCGTCCTTTCACATGCTACAGTTGTGGGAAGATTTTTGATACTATACACCACCTGGTGGCTCATGAAAATAGAAAGTCTCCTTGTGTTTCTACTGAACTATCAAGTCCAGAAAAAATGGCTACCGACAAGACGGACTTGCTAAGGAATACATTTGATGTGAAAAATTATAACTCAGTGATGGGATCTGAGTTAGAAAATCAAAGACAATATTTTAGTTTTACAAGCCAAGAAAAAGAGATCAACAAAGAAGCAGAAGCTGGTGAAAACCAATGTGAAAAGTGTGGTATAATATTTGATTCTCCTTTCCTGTGTCAAAGACACAAGCTATATGACTCACCTTGTGCCATAAGTCCTGCAACAAGTACTGGAAACAACAGCTCTCCTGATATTGTCAAAAGTTCATACAGCAGAAGAAACCTTCATGCTAGAATACTGTTTTCAGTTCATGCACCAAAGAGACATTCAAAACGAGAACATCAGTGCAAAAAATGTGGTTATGTATTTTCAAGAGCTTATCGATTAAGAAGCCACTTAAACAGAAAGTTTCCTTGTGTTCCATTGCGTCAACATTTTTTAACAACACACAGTCGCTCAGCAAGAAAGACTATGCCTCCAGCAAGACTTCAGAATGAATTTTTATATCAAAACAATCTTGAATCAGCAGAACAGACCTCTCAAGATGAAAAATCAAAAAAACATTACAAAAGTGTTCATAGTAAAATCCTAAAGAAGTACCAAAAAATCACATCATGCCGACCAAAAATAAACGTTGAACCAGAGATAAAACCCCCAGTTTGTGAATTTTGTAACAAAACATTTGTGAGTGCAAAATCTTTCATTAAGCATATGCAGCTTCACCCAGGGTTTGTTGCTTCCAATCATCCTGTGAAATGTCCAGGTTGTCCAGAAGTGTTTCCTAATCCAGATGATTTATTTGAACATCAGAAAGCAGAGAAGCATTGGGGACCTATGATGTCTCGTACCCGTGAATGTGAATGTCCATTCTGCGGGAAGGAATTTCTTTATATTGGACGTCGGAATAGTCATGCTAGGTTAATTCACATGCAGTCCAACCCAAAGGAGGTCAGAAAGTTTTTAGATGAGACTACTTGTAATATTTGCTATCGACAGTTTGTGGATGCTTATGAGACATATGCACACATTCAGTCAGAGCACCAAGGTGTATCACCTCCAAGTTTAGAGAGGAATTACATTTCTGCTTCGGAGTCAGAAAGTTTATCTATGCCAGAAGAAATTATAGTAAACAAACCTGAGAGTTTGAAGAAAAAAATAGAAACTATGACTCCCAATTTACTTGCTTTAATGAAAAAATATCCAACAAAATGTCCTTTCTGTCTCAAGATTTACTCATCCTCATATGTCCGTGATCGACATCTCAAGTGTCACACTATGGAAAAACCATTTGTTTGTTCGTGGTGTAAAAAATGTTTTCCTCGTTCAGAACGTCTTACCCGCCATTACCAACAAGTTCACAATGACCTACTTTTGTTCAAGTGCCTTGGATGTGGAATGAAATTTCCCACTCGATTACAAACGGTTCAACACATTGGAAAGGCTCATTCTGGTGCTTCCAGATCAAGTCTCCTTCATGAGATCAAACTTGAGTCTTCAAAAACTGTACAACCACTAGCAACAGAAATGTTAAAAGAGGAATGTGTAAAAAAACCTTTTCATTATCCAAAGCCAGGGCTCATTTTATCACCTGATGACACTGTTCGTGGGATTTATTCATGTGAGGTTTGTGGCATTCATAATTTTACCAAAATGACTGCTCTCCATCGTCACAAAAAATCTGGTTTTCATAGAGAGAATTTAAAACAAGTTAAATCACAAACATCAAAAAGTTTGTCAGGTACTAGAGTTTCAGTGAAATACAATTGTTCTGTTTGTGATGTTTCTTGCTCCAACATTGTTTCTTTTGTGCCTCATCGACTTAGCCATTTCCAGGCAAAGAACCTGGATCCTTCAGAAATTAATGAAGACAACCCATATAGCTGTGAAATTTGTCAGAGGTCAATTGATCATCACCAAAAAGTGCAGGCACATCTTCTGTGGCATCTTCAAGCAGATCGCACTTCAAGATTAATCAACTCTACAGACAGTGGAGCTGTATCACAGGCAAAGGGTATCTTTAGTGACAAAAACCTCATTCCAGGAGACTCGTTTCATGGCAAAGCAGATGTTGAAATAGGTAGTAAAACAAAATCTTTAGAAAATGTAGCAAAGAAAAGTATTCAAACCTCAATAACACTGCATGGAAATGTTTATAACAAACCACATGTAGAAAAAATTGCAGTGGATGTGAACATTGAAGAAAAGTCTAAAAAAAATGCATTTACATGCCAAAAATGTGGAACTATGTTTTCTACAAAGCAACATCTCACAACTCACGTTTGCCACTTTTTTCCTTTTAAAATAACTTCAAAAAACTATTTGAAATATAGCTCTGAACATAAATCATTTTCTTCCAACACTGATGTAGATCTTCAGTCCACTATATTGGAGGACTCTTTGGCTTTTGATGATTCTACTGTGACTTGCACTCACTGTTCATTAAGGCTTTTTTCCCCTAAAGACCTAGAATGGCATGAAAAAGGTTGTAGTAAAATGCACAGTTCTGAAAAGATTGATCTAAATAGCACAAAAACTTCCAAGTTGTATCAGTGTAAGTATTGTTACTGTGGTTTTATTACATTAGAGATCTGTCATGAGCATGAGCGATCATATTGTAAAAAGTCTCAAACCTGTGAACATTGTAGACTAGATTTTAACAGTCATCAGGATCTCATTGACCACATAGAGAATTATCATAATGCTAATCACCAGCTGAAGTGCTATGTATGTGGACAGGCATTTTACAGTCCAAGAGTTCTCAAAAAACATCTGGAGTCTCATGAAGAGGAAATTGCATTCAACTGTTTGTATTGTGCAGCCTTTTTCTCAGACTTGAAGAGTCTTTTTGAACATCTTGAAAGCCATGAAGTAAAACTGAACTTGCAACAGCACTATGATATTGATCTAGAAAAGGATGATATTCCTAATGAAGCAGAACCTGTAAAAAATTATAACTCTGAGAAATCTGTTAAAAATTTGAAATTGTTCTGTGTGGAAGATTCAAAAATTAAATTTCATTGTCCATACTGTCCTCGAGGTTATAAAGACAGAGCTCATTTTCGAGAACATATAGTTATTCATGAACCATTTCATTGTGAAGTGTGTGGAGGGGTAGAGAACACTGTTGTTGGGTTTAGAAAACATCCTTGTAAACTTCCAAATGGAAATTTGGCTACTGGAATTCTTTATCGAAAGAGCTGGGGAAAGAAGATGATCCAACTTGCAAAAAAGAAACGTTTCAAATCATTTAATAGTACAACTTCTGCTAAAGCTGCATCTTTTGATCAACAGGAATGTAAACTTGAAGGTAATGATTGTGATAAAGGTGATGGGTCAAAAGATCCAGCTACAATACAGCTAAAGATTACAAATGATTTATCAGAAAAGTACAAGGAAAAAATTGAAAACTACTCGCAGAAAACACTTGATAACTTAAGAGAGAACTTTTCTCAGCTACTCTACTTCTTAGTAGCAGATCCAGAGCTTATGGAACAACTTGGTTGGGGAGTAAAACTTATTGATACTGTATTGGATGATGTTCTTTATCACATGGAACAGCAGCCTGTAGGATACCAAGACAAACAAACTGACCTGGAGCGTCTGCGAAAAAACATTCAGCTTTTGCTGAGAGTTTCTGTCAAGGACCATGTTATGGATGATGTTGAAAGGGGAAGAAAGGTTATTGATGAATTAGTGCTGGAAATGTTGGAGATGTGCACTTCAAAGTTGAGTGAAGATTCACTTGATATTAATAGAGAATGGAGTTCTACTACAGATTAGATTGTTCTTATTACATTGAAATGGATAAATGTCTACAAACTTCAATGTAAATGGTGAAACCCTTGCTACTGAGTAATTAATACTTACTTGAATTCATGTTACTGAAATAACAAATAGTTTGGAAAACAGTGAGAAAGTACTATGTTTATAACTTGTATGGAATAAGAGATAAGATCATTTTGTTAATGGCATTGAAATGTGTTTTGAAGATGGCAACTAAAACCAGTATTTATATTATAATACACTGTCAACAAAATGAGAAACAGTTAACAAGTCTATTCACATATTGGTGTTTGAAGAGGAAGACAAAAACACCTGTAGTATTATGACAGTGGTCATCCTGTTCATTCAAAAGCTGCTAAATATGTTGAAATTTTAATGCATCTGTTCTTCATGATCTACTTGTGTATTAGATATTCAACTATGATTTGCAAGTGAGGAAACAAGAAGTGCTGGTTGGTTTTACATACTGGAATGGTAGCTGTCATGTTCTTTCTGAAACTCCATTAACATATTTACTTTTTGATTTACATTTGTTATTTATTAAGATTTCAACAAATAGTTTATAATTATTTTAATGTAAATCTTCATTCTTTGTTGTACAATTTACTGGAGTGTTCTTCCAGTTTGTATTACATAATTTACATTTAAGAAAATTTTTTACGTAACTTTAACTAAACTAATAATTGTGAAGAACAACTCTGCATGAGATCAGAGGCAAATATTATCAAGAAATATCTTGGTGTACTGGACATACTGACGTTGTATGCGTGGTGTATAAAGTTTCCCTGTTTATGTGCATTTATTTTTCATTGTAGCAATTTATTGAGTATTTTTAGGGTACAATTGTTAAATAGTATCTCGTTTAATTTAAATCATTATCACTGTTTAAAGAACAAATTTCCTAAGTGTTCTTTGAATGCTGTCTGAAAAATAATATTAATGGCAAAAAGATTGAAATTTCTTATTGTTGTGGTCTATAAATTGTAATTTTTAATGGCATCCTGAAACTTAAAATCTGTTACACAAACTATGTACACAACTTCTTCTTTGGTTCTTATAATCTCAAGTTTTATAACTGCAACTTGAATTATATTCACATAAATGAAAATATTGAATTCTATTTTTATGTTGCTATAATTCAGAAGTACTTTCTCTGTTCCTGTTCCATTACCAGTCTGAACCATTGAATTTGTTTATATACATGTTTATGTGCATCAGTCAAAAGGTGATACCATGCATGAGGTTCAACTGCTTTATAAATAATACAACCATTGTTCAAATCTTTTATATTTTCTGATTTTTTTTATCATCCTTCGTGCTTATTAATGGACTAAAAAACAAATTAATCTTTTGAAAAACATCTGTACAAATTTCCCACTTGGCAGCACTAAAGTTATGATTAGAAGTTTCAAAAAATAGTCATTGTAATATTTAATGGACATATAATATATAGTTATCTTAATTCAAAATATTAAACCTTTTATGGCAATGGCTCTCAGCCTTTGGTACAAATGCCTCCAGGGATATGTGAGGAGCTTAAAAAATATATATTCAAGTGAAAGTCGACACGTATCCCTCTATGATGTCAGTGAAGCACAAAGGTTCAAGAAGTCTCAATAGAAATAGAAACCATATAACCTGAGTGTTTTCAAAAAATGTGAACATATCTTCTTCAGGGGGCAAATGTACATACCTCAAAATTGGGAGGCATTCTTGGCAAGTTACCAATATTGCTAGGTGGTTAGTGAATTTGCTAAACAGTAAATTGCCAGGTCCATGAATTTATCATGGAACTTAGATATATTACAATAACAGAAAATAGTAAAAAATGGAAAATACTAATTTTGATTAGTTGATTATTTTGGTGTCATGAGACTAATTGATTAAGGTGAACAAATTTGATTGAATTGAAAATAACAATAAAAGATTACAGTAACAATGTTTCAGTCAATTGAGTAATTGAAAATAAGGAAGCATTAACTTTTATTTATTGATTACTTTGATTAATTAAGTTAATCACTCTTGGGCTAGCCTTAGGAAGGTGCAGAACCTGAAGTGAGTACTCAGCCAAAGGATAACATAAAACACGAATGAAATAGCATTAATATACTCACAACAACATGTAGTGTTTATTTGTAGTTAATAATGATACTGATTAGAAGCGAGTGATACTAAAAAGAGTAAACTGTATATGATGTCAATTAAAATTAGTTAACTTTTCCTGCTTTCATAGAAGCAAATTTGTTTGAGTAACTCATTCTAGTCGAGCCTTTTGGATATATCATGGTCAGTATTATCACAATCAGTAAGAACTGTTTAAGATTGACATTACCACTGTCATTTCACAAGTGTTCCCTCTTTAATTTGACAGTCTTCTGTAACACTAGTTTCTGTTTCATCTATATTCTGCTCATTGTTAGTTGTGGTAGAAATACTTGGCTTGAGAAACTTTTTAAAACCACCAGAATGCATTTTGGTATCCTTTTCTATTTTTGCCTTCTTTTTTCTGTCTCCCTGATTTATATGTTCTATAAGCATCTCTTTCTCACTTCGAAAATGACTCAGCATCAAAACTAATAATCTATGAGTAGTGTTTTGTCTAGAAAACAAAGTATGTAAAAATGTAAATACATTACAATCCTTCCCAAAGACAGTAATAACTTGTACAGGTCCCTATGTTTTGACTTGAAAAAAGTCATTCAATTATATTAGGCAATGGACAATGCTGGGCACTCTGAGTTACAAGATTGGAGGCAGTTGCCTCGGTAACCTTACTCTAAGGCTGGCCCTGAATCACCAAACTGGAAGCTCACCAATGTATTCTGTATTCTTCATTCACATGTTGTTGACCTCGAATTATTTATTTCAGATTTCCATTTCCATTAATATAAACAACTCTTCAGTTTTTTGAACAAAGTATCCCTCATCAGGGATACACCATTGGCTCACAAGCCTGATTAGTCAGTATTTCTCAAATTTGTAAGTAGCTCATTTTTGAATTAATGTAGCAATGAAAACTAAGTTAAAGTCATTTATTAGTGCAAGTTGTTGGTTTTTTTATTAGGCAAAAGTTTATTAAAACTTTAATTTTGAAGTAAGAATGAAGATGGTTTTTCTTTGTACAGGATGAATTCTGTATAGTAGTTGTATCAGTTATGCAGGTTCATTGTAATTTTTTTAGTCTTTCACTAATGATGTTTGGCATA